>OU862899.1:21326864-22576864 GCA_917880725.1 Selenia dentaria | reverse complement strand
TCTTTGTACAAAAATGAAGAGTCTACTAACTTCATTTCCATAAACTCATTTAGAGAATAAAATGGGTTATTCACAAAAAATACTTAAGTGTTATTTTACAAACTGTTTAGTTCTGTAATTTTAATTGGCAGTTTGTTATACATTTTTATTTTCGTGCATTTTCCTTGGTTTCGAACTTTAACCAATCTGACTCTAGGTTGGAATAGTTTGTCCTTGTTTCTTAGGTTAGTAGGTAGTAAGTTGTGCATGCATTACTTTATTAGTCTAATGTTCTAAGTGATTTCTTCTGCTACATTGTCCTCTTAACCTTAAAACATAGAGAAGCTTGAAGAATTGGACGCTTTCTTAGATCAACAGGGCTATTATGTATCTCAAGTGCTTACAAACGTTGATGAGATCTTGAAAAATGGCGGCTCTATGTCAGTTTTGACAACTCCAGTAAGCATTAATGTTAGTAAGTTGATGATGATGACTGGAGCTGACAAAAGTGACATAGAGCCGCCATTTATTTAGATTTCAATCAACATTTGTTTGCAACTTAGATACATCCTGCTAATCTTTTTTTTTTTTTAAGTTTCTGTACTTAGATCTAAGTTTGTTGACATACTATATGAAATACTGTTCCTTAAATTTCTTGACAAATAAATTATTAATTTTAGGTACTTATGTAGAACTCTTTGTTACATTTTGTATACTTACGAGTATATCACATTTTTTTTAAATAGTAAATAAAAGTATATTATATATTTATTATGGGTGTGTAATGCAAAAAATCTCTTTCTTTTTTATCGTTTCTAAATAAGATAAAAAAAATCTGAGCAAAATCAGAAAATACAGGCAAAAAATATGCGATGTCCATTAAAATCAAGGGGAAAACATGCCATTAAAATGAATAGATTATAATGCCACAGCAATTTACAAAATGAAAATTTCTAAATTAATCTTTTAATCATTTAAAAACGATACATTAATGTTTGAAATTAAATTAAAATATATTTATTTCAAAATAAAATAATCGTAGGTTTATTGGTATTTTATTACTCATATTTGTTTTAGCATTATGTATCTAATTTTGTAATGAGATACCAGAAAACAAAAGAAAGTAAGCATTCCAGAATTTTCCACATACCGAAGTACTTAGAGCGCGCGGCCCCCATATTTACTTATTTTATATGGATATTTACTTACTGGTACCCACTTTATATGGATAAGTTTTTGTTATGATTGCAACAAATTTCTATCTACCAAAACAAATTGTTATCTTTAACAAAGCAATTTCAATATAAAGAGCGCGGCGCGGGCTATCCAATTTTTATGTGTTTCCTCTCTAGTCCATTTTATTTTACGACTACCGACATATTGAATAGAATTGGCGGAATGGGGCTGTGCACTTGGTACTTTACTTTTTTTATGTTGATTCAGTTCGATTACACTACATAGTATAAAAGAAACTCGTTTTCCGCGTCTTTTTGCATGTCCACTATCTATCAACTCCCCATAGACCACGCATTTGATGCGCATGCAGTTTTGATACAGTTGATAAAACCATTTAAGTTTTTATGCAGATAGTAAAAAACGTTCACGTTTTGCGCCTCTTTTTTAAATTACACTCGTGTGAAGCGGGGTTTGTCGCTAAATAGCATCCCTTCCGAGGGTTGCCGCCTTGCCATAGCGGGGGAGCTCAGTAGCCGTGGTTTGGGTCACCACGGTGAAGCAAAAAGGAGTCAATGGACCTGCGAGCGATGGGAGATAGCTGGCGGGCCCGGTGAGGGACCGCTCCTAATCTATGTACTCCAAGTCCACATGGGAGTGGTCACTGTAGGTGTATGGGCGCCACCGCAACTGAGGCGGGCTGTGGTGTCGTATAGAGGGAAGTTGAGAGTTGGAGGCTGCGACGGGAGAGGAGTGCCGGTATTACGAGGAGCCGCTTTCCTGCCTTCCGCGGCCTTCATGGGCCGCGGGTCAGAAAGCGGGCGCGGCTATTGAGAGGCGCCGCTCTCGCTATCCTCTGCGGTCGAAGTAGAAGGTACGCCATGTGTTCTGGCGCGCTGCAAGTAAGAGGGATCCGGCAGCGGACAGCCGCGGCGGGTTCGCGGTCGTATGTGAAAGCGTTTCCGCCGAAAGCAGCAGTGACGAAACTCCGCAGAGGTTTAGTGGGTATGCTGCCCTTCTGGCAGAGACATAACCACTATGCTCCCCCCGGAGCCCGTAGATATGGATATAAATTCATACTGTTTATATCTATAATTTAGAGATATTTTAGCAAATTAGTTTTATTGTAAACTTATTTTATATTAGTAACTTTGTTCTTGTAAATATATATACTTTCTTTTATTTTATTATTCGTTATTTGTGCTTTGTCTAGCAAAATATATAGTAAAAAAGAAATTTGAATTATATTAAGAAAAACCTCTTCAATATTCCTTGCTTTGTGCCCAATTATCAGATTACGACCACAATTAACCTGCCGTGCGATTGTCTAAGAGCAAACATCGTTGCATCTTTGACAACATCCGTGAAACAAATGACGAGATGACAAGGAACGTTGAAAAAACAACCTTATTTACAGGGGCGATATTTCATAAAGTATTTGACATCAATGAGCTCGTCGACGAATTGTTACAGAATCTCACGGCTGGTGCGTCGCATGATCACGCGAAAATAAAAGAGAGCCAAGTAGAAGGAACCCGCGAGGACGAATCTATCGCTTAGATTTACGAGCGCACCGAAACTGCTGCTCGCCAATAAACCGTGATTGGGAGCGTCGCGTTACCTTGTTTATGTGCACAAGAACAAAGCACATAATAACCCGGTGTCCAACATAGAACCGCCAAATAAAATATAAACCAGACGTACAACTAATTACAAACGAGTGTAGGCATAGTGTAGAAAATCAACGTTGTTTTTATAACGACTTCCAAAAACTAGGAGGTACTCAATACGACTGTATTTTCAACCGACTTCCAAAAAAGGAGGAGGTAGGTACTCAATTCGACTCTATATTTTTTTTTACTATTATTCTATTTCAAAAACTATGTTAATATGCTAACAAGCAACCAATTTTTAGCCTCATAACTTTCGACTGGGTGAACCGATTCTCAAAATTATTTTTTTGTTTGAAAGCTGGTGCTTCCCGTGTGTTCCCATTTAAATTTCATCAAATTCGGTTTAGTAGTTTTTTAGTTACACTCCAATTACTGAGTAGAAAGGAAGTCGGTATTAAATTTTTCAAATTGTACTTGTTTTATTTTAAAGTTTCTACGATGACTTGAAAAATTGTGGGTTCTCATTACTATCACTACTTACCTCATTACCTGCGTTATTTCAACTGGCACTATGCCAAATAAAGTATAAGCTGTGCCGGTATACTTAATTCGTGCTAAAATATTTCGAAAACCTTTCGGATATATCACGTAAATACCCGCTGAGGTTTATGAATAAATTAGAAATACCTAAGTGTAGACTGAAAATGCAAAAAACAGTGGGTCCCCATGCAATCTACTATATAAAAATAAGTCGGGTTTTCCTTTCTGACGCTATAACTCCAGAACGCACGAACCGATTTTCACGCTTTTGCATTCGTTGGAAAGGTCTCGGGCTCCGTGAGGTTTATAGTAAAGAAAATTCAGAAAAATTTAAAAAGAAAAGCGGGAAAATCTTTTTTCACATACAGCGCCATCTCTGATAGATAGCATGTACTACAAACCAATATTTTATGTAGATGGCGCCAAACGAAATGTTACATAAAACGAAGCCATCTGGTGGCGAAACGGAGTTCGCAGGGTTTGCTAGTGACAGATAAAAATATATACTAAATTACCGGAAGCCCTGAAAAGTGAAAAAAGAGAACGTAGCTTGACCAAAAAATTTACAAGTATATTAGTTGAAAAATGTTATTATAAAATAGAGCAGTATCTACCTGACAAATCGCTGTAAAACAAATCGGGCCGCTCCATACAATGTTGCTATACCCAAAACTTAGTCATTATGTAATGGGTCATCACATAATATAATTATGTAAATAACTTAAACATCATGTGCAATAAAGATTTTGACTTTGACTTTGAAAATCATTGATATTAAACAACTTTTGGTAAGCCTACCCGTGACCTGAAAAGTGTTCGAAACGTCGTCGGGATAAAATATTATTATATAAAGTTGTTTAATTTCAGTGTAATAAATCACGAAAGAAGAAATCATGCTTGATTTAAGAGTTAAACCATAAAGTTTGGCAGTTCCTACCTCTGTCATGTAAGTAAATTATGGAATTCTCTGCCAGCGTACGTTTTTCTTGCAGCTGTGACCCTGGGTCTTTCAAGCGGGGCGTGAACAAGCATTTCTCAGGTCATCATAGGGGTGGAGATCAAAGCATCTTACGGCTGCATTAGTGGTCATCGCTTCTTGATTCCATCTCCGCTGTTCATCAGGCGAGAGGGAGCCACTTTGATGAACCGTTGATGAAAAGTTTGGCTGCTTCAAGCATACTCGGTAGAGTCGATACAACCAAAAGAGCTGTCTACCTTCATTCATTTCTACGACGACAGTGTGACGGTGTAAGACGGTACTGTAGTGGGGATTGGTGTCACATTTCAAGCAATTATACATTTTGTTGTGTAATCTGACACCAATAGGTACAAACTGTAAGTTGGTATGGCCATCTTTTGACTGTCCCAATACTTTCACAAGGGTCCCAATTGGCATCGAATCTGTATAAAAACTGGACAAGAGATTAAGGAAGTACTTGAGGCTATCTATATTATCTGTACAAGGTTTGGTGAAGCCTTTGTATAGACCCTCGTAATTTTAGTGTGATACTACGATCTGTAGTTAAAACCTCTGGAAGCCAAAATTATATTTGGGATGTAATTTAAGAAAATATTTAGACTAAAATAACCTATAATGTTGCATCTGTCAAAGCGTAGCGGTTTGTATCAGGTGAACGACTTGTGCGTCTCATAATCTTGGATACTTCAAAATCGAAGTACAGTGAGAAAATCTCCACAAACTAAGCGTCGCGTTGTCCCCTGAACTGCATATCCACTAATGCAAACATGGCATTAAAAAATGTCTAGGTACTCAGGTTCCACCCATTTATAGCAAGGTTTTATTTTGCCACTTGATTTTTACCAACCTTTTGTATAGATAAATTCAAATTATTTTTGATTTGATCGTCAAAGAATAGTAGATTATGTACCGAGGGAGTAAAGCAGTCTATTACGTCACGGGCGGCATATTGAACTCTGAGTGAAACGGAGGAATCTAGAATTTAATCTAGATCTAAATATAACTATGTTAAAGTTATGAGTTATGTAGAGTCCTGAGTGAAGCAAGAGGTTCAAGCCGCCCAAGACGAATACAGGCTTTTTTCCTCGAGGTGAATACTCTCTTTTCATACCTAATGCGAGACAATAAAAACTCAGGGCTACATAAATTAAACATTTATTTAATTGAAAGTTAAATAAATATAAAGTTAATTTAATATTGATATTGAAAATATTTCTCAGTTATTGAGGGACAATGTAATATTTTTGAGTTGACTTGTAAATGATAAAAATGTAAACAAAGAAGAAAGTAGAACTGATAAAACAACACCAAACACCGTCTTTTGTTTTACATTCGTTACAATCGCGCCTTTTTTCTTTTCTTTTTATTTGCCTTCCTGTGGTGGCTTGTTCGATTTTCGAATGAACTCTCTTTACAAATGCCCGTATCTATGGTAAGGTTTTCCTCATGTTTTCCTAAAACTTTAACGTTCCAAATTCAAATCACTTTAATCCCTTTCAAGTCCCATACACAATTACCTCCCTGTGGACGCAATACCTTGCTCTACGTCGACATTGCGTGATATGTAATTGGACATTGTCGAGCAAGTGGTATGAAACTATACTTATCTCCCTGACCAACTCGTTACATAGGGAATACTTAGAAGGGAGAAGGAGTAGTGGATTAGAGGCAGATAATCCAGTTATTATTATGCATATAAAATTCATCCAGTTATTATAATTAGACAGAGCACGTTTGATCTCTATAACTATGCTTTTATAATCGAGGACAATTGAGTAAGTAAGTATTTACTCAAATTGTTCTCGGTACGTCCTAGTGTTTTTTTTATAATTTCGCGAACTACAACCCGCTGCTATGGTTCATGCAGCACCATTGAATTCTTCATTTAATTATATAATCTCAAGAATTTTAAACTTATACATACTAGATAAACTTGCGACTAATTATACTAGCTAATACTTTTGCTTATCTACCTTCTACATTTCTTATTTTGGTATCTGCGCAACGGGCACTGCAGTCCAACCAGACTAAGATGTCCGCTGCGCAGCTGCCAAATCTACATTGTCGTTCTCTAGGTACAATTACAATTTAGAGAAACGAAACCACGTACATCTAATGTACATGGTTTATTATTTACAAACAACAGAACCCTTATGTTACTTACAATTAATCATCTATAATATCATGCACTAGCTTTCCCCCTCCTTACGGCTGATTCCTCAGCCGAAGGAAGTGGAGTAGCTAAGGCCGTATACAGAAAGAAAGCTGTTAGCCGGCGCCGTGCTACCAGCGCTTATCGGCGCTGGTCCATTCTGGTACCTGTTACATAAAGGAAGCAGATTGAAGCCGAGCGAGCAGAATGTCGTACTCATCGGACGATGATTGTTTGGCGGCACTAGCGCTGACCGGCGCGTGTAGGAACTTGTCGGCGGCGTTCGGCGCTTATCGGCGCTGATCGGCGCTTGTTCATATAGATGTCTGCGCCGGTTATCCGCGGCATATAACTCTAGCTCTGAGCGAAATGTGGAAGGGATAGCTGCGCAGATAGAGAGAGACAACAGTCCCTCGTCTTCGATGTGACAGAGAGAGACAAGAGTCCTTCGTCCCAATTTTTGACTTCTGCGCAATAACGGTCAGAGCTAGATTTATATGCCGCGGGTTATACCTGCGAGGGCCGGTTCCTATAAGCGCTGGTAGGCTGCCAGTTTTCTTTCTGTATACGGCTTTACGCATGCAGGGGAGTTGGTGCCGCACCATTAGTGCGACACAGTACACAACCAGTAGTCTAGAAAATTTCTTAATTAATTACAATAATATATACCTTACCTATTTAGATACGTCCTAGTAAATACGATCGTAATACTCCAATCAGTTAGGTGAATCTCTTAACTAAGACATGCTTGAAGATATCCACTCTCCAGTGTATTACTATTGAGTATACATTTCACACAGATCTTATAAATTGTGGACCGGACAGTACGCAGATGACAATGTGCTCAAAGAAGATATTAAAAGCATTAACAAACTGGTGTACGGCAGCGTCGGCAGCTCGCGATCCACCTTTAGTACGACAGGAGATAAACATTCCACGTGATATCCTGGGTGTATCTATGTCTAATTGTATTTATACCTTTCCCACTCTAAAAAGCTTATTTTAATCAAACAAACTCTTTGTGCAAATAACTTATCAAGATTTGATTGGTCGATGTTTGCGCCAAAGAGTTTAGAACAAGTGCAATTTGAAAAATTTTATACCGTCTTCCATTCTATTACTTTGGTAAAAATCAGTTTTTGGAGTGTTACTCAAAAACTACTGGACCGAATTTGATAAAATTTAAATGGAACCACATAGAAAGCAGCAGCTTTCAAACAAAAAGTAATTTTGAGAATCGGTTCACCCAGTCGAAAGTTATGAGGTAACAAAAATAAAAAACCACCTCCTTGGAAGTCGGTAGATAAAAACTCTTTTGTGTTCTTTGTTGCCATAACAGAAAAAAAAGGAAAACTATTATTTTTTTTTGTTACAAAATCTAATGTGTGCTAAGCGAGACGTCATAGACGCGGGCGTCCCGACCACTACTTGAAAAAGACCACCGAATGTGGTCGAAACTATAGTCGGACCTATCCGATAAATATTACGTGAGCGATCCCGTATTACTAATTAAAAACTACTCTTTTTTTAATAAATGTTCCAATTTTAATGTGCATTTAAATTAATTTAACCTTCCTTTTTTCTTCATTAAACGCATATTTTCACTTAGATTATTTCTTTATCTCGTAGTCATGGTATAAAGTATAGTATGCAACTCTTGAATAAAACGGATTTATATCGAGGGCCATGAATCACTCGCATCGCTCAGGATTCTAACACTTGAATAAGTCGCTACGCTCGTGATTCAATCATCACGAATCATTGCACATTATGTATGTTCAGTCGAAGGAATCCTTTACTTACTCGTGATTCATCTATGACCCACGCTTTAAATCCGTCCTTATTCACTAATTGCATGATATACTTTTAAATCTATTCAAGCATTCAGGGTTAATAATAACAAACCTACACACTCACTAACAAACTTTCGCATTTAAAATATATGTGATATGAATAGTTCGCTCGACAGAAAAGAAAAAAGTATAAGACGAGCAAACTAACAAGGTAACTTGTCTCCCTGTTTATCTCCTTATGTAGGGGGAGGGAAAGTGGGGAGGGGAGGGAGTTTGCTCCTCATTACTATGCTCTTAAAGTGAACGGTAACTTCTTAAACTAGTTTACTTAGCAGTTAGCTTAGTAAACTTATAATATACTTTAGAAATAGAACGAAGAATTCTTATAACAACAGATTTAGCTCAATCGACCTTTTTAACAGTACAAAATTATTTTTTAAGAATGTTGTCATTAACACAATAACTAATGAATAATGTATAGGTACACACGTTAAACCCTCGCACACACACACACATACACACACGCACACGCACGCACGCACACACACCCTTACACACACACACTCACACACACACCCCAATTAAATTGACAAAATGTTTTCTTCCATATCCTGTAAGTTTCTAGTAGTAGCATTTTTATAATAATATATAGGTTGTTAAAATATAAATGTTTATCTTTCCAGTACACTTTGTTAGTAGTATATTCTGCTCTCTTTAAAGTTGTTATTTATAGAAAATAAATCCGATAATGGATGTAAGTGCTAGTATTTAGTATATAATGGTTTAAATTATGTTAAGATCCGTGGATTTTGTGAATTAAATAAAAAAAACAAAACTTGATCTAGGTTGTAATGAATGTGTTATGATTACTTACATTATAAGAGAATGCCTACTCTAGCTAATAAATCAAAGGAAACATTAGAAATATAAATATATAATAATAGATAACGTGACCTGACAAACTTTCACATATGGAGTCTTTCTTTTTATAATATGACTTGACCAGTTTCACTTTAGGCGTCTCTCCTTCTTCTCACGAGGCAAGAATCTATATAAAAGACACAGCTTCCTTTATAATGGTTAGTATCTAATTCTTCTTTATTAATGGCTTAATGACATCGAGCCAGTTCTTCTCAGGCCCAATAGCTCAATGGTTGATGGGACCTTCGCCAAGTATATCGATTTCCAATTATCCTTTCTTCTATGGGATATACGACATATTGTGATAAGCGTCTTTATTATTTTATAATATCAATCCAATCATCAAAACAATAATTCGTTTTCTTTTAGGAATCCTCTCTCCTCCAAATCCCAAATTATAATTCCATGACGTCTCCATTGTGTCATTCCATCATGGTTCTCCTTTTTTAAAGTTTGTCACGTTGCAGGTCAATAAAGAAATAGTTTTTAAATACACACAATAAGGATTTAATGCAATGAAATATGATCATGAAATTATATTACAAGGTACTTATAAAATACTAGTCCTTAAAGCGAGTTAATGGTATTAATTCGCTTGTGTGTACACTAAACTGCAATTCTGTTCAGGATGATGCCATCGGACGGTTTGTGAGACAAGCGATGGTTGCGAGCGAACAAATCATCTATAGCTACAACCTGAAGATGGCAATCAGGGATCGAAACAGCGTGGTGATGGAGGCCCTGCTTCAGGGCAATGTGGGCAATGTGGGCTCACAATAACCTGTAACTAGCGTTAAGTTCTCATAAAAACTGTAACTGACAAAGAGATGGTGTGGGCATCCAGAGCAGACATGCTCACGGAAATGTGTTGGCAAGCGGTGGCGTGTGTGGCGGGTCGCCATCTTCCCTCAGAAATGGTTGAGGAAGGCGATGGCTGGCACATGCGTCAACTCGTGAACGGGTGCTGTTTGCGGGCACTGGTCTGCTCTGAATGCTTACACCAACTCAGAATAATCTTAATAGTAATAATAAAATTTAGTTATACGTATATTAGTAAAAAAATTTAGTATATAATATAGTAAATAGTTAGTTAGTTTAATATGTTCCCCATGCATGTATATTTGTTGAATGTAATAAATTAATCGTGAGTTTTGAAAATCTAAAAAGTTGAAAAAAGGCACGGACGCTGGAGTCTGTGGAGAAAAGTTTAAAAAAAAAAACTGCAATTATGTAATCAATGGTATTTCTTATTCTGTTTCTACTAAAATCCACATTAGTGTAACACTTGGTATGACAATTCTATAAATATGATAATTTTCAAGTCCGTTGTGTTTACTTTTAGATCATTTAATATTTTATACAAGATGCGCTATGTGGTTTTTAACATATGATAAAAATAAATGTCACGTTCCATACTTATTTATTCACAGAATATACTCAGCAGTAATACATACATGAATACTGTAATTATTAAATAAAACTTTACAATTATAAATAACAAATTAGAAAAATTTCCACTTACTACTTATATCGTTAAAAGGGCTGATGTTGAATGTGAACCACACCTAAACGTCTCACGTGGTGGCGATGTCAATTGGCCGCCAAGATCATGTGATTTGACACCGTTTGACTTCTTTATTTGGGGTTATTTGAAAGAAAAGGTATACGTCGATAAGTCAGCAACAATTCAAGAAAGGATGAGATAATTCGGAAAATTTGGACCATCGGATGGAGGTGGGCCGCCGAGGTTGCGGCGGACATTTGGCCGATGTTTTGAGAACATCGGTCATTGGTACGGTTCAATACATAATTGAACCGTACCAATATTATCATAATAAAAAAAAGACGTGCGGCACTCGGAGACTGCCGCGGTAAAGCTATTGCATAGCTGTTTTTATCAACTTATGCAATTATAATTACCTATTTAATCAATGCCATCTAGAGGCGAGTTGCTGAACTAAAGAGACAAGCGTGATATTTCAAAGTCATTAAAAGTTCTGCTATTCATCGATAGATGGAGTCGGAGTGGGGGGTGTTAGGTTATTTTCGTTACGGAATTTCTGGATTCGGTCTCCACTCTCAAGGCCCGCGATAGATGCTATGCAATAGCTTAAAAAGCAATGACAATAATTTCCTAAATAATTAGTGTTATATTCAAAATCAACATCTGCCCTTAAAATTTAACCATCCTTTACATTGCATAAGTATAAAGTTGTTGTCTAATTTTAGTAATTTTAACAGCGTACTAGGTCAGTTACGCTGTTATGTAATACGTCACATTAATTTTCATTATACATACATTATATGATTATTTAAGACGACGGACATTCATATGAAATATCAGCGGATATTGGAGAATTCAGCTATTTAGTCGTTGCGTACGTGACAGGTCTGTTCCCACTAGTTCTATTGATTGTTCTATTCATAGAACTAGTTGATTTTTTTTTGTCCAAGTAGTTTTACTTTATGTTTTTTGATAAATGTAAAGGTAATTAGCAGACAGAGTGAGCTACTTTCGACCTTACGTAATATGGGTTTAAATATGAAATGCACTAGCCACTTAGAATTTATATTCAACCGGCATAGAGTCCGATTTACCAGTGAAACTAATTTCACACGAAACCTATGACATAATGTGAAAAAAAACGCCTTTAAATTAAAAACAAACGATGTATTTGATTATTTGATTTTCAATTGCTTTTACATTTTACCCTACACGTCATTTTTCACTGTGAAACATAGATTAATCAGACTATATCTAAAGAGTGTGAAATGGCAATTTCATACTGTAACCTAATATTAATATGTATGTGGAATCTAAGGATATCTAGTTAGATTTAAAAAAAAACTATTATAAACAAGTACAATTTGAAAACTTTAATACCGACTTCCATTCTATTCAGTTATTAGAGTGTATCTCAAACAGTACTGGACCGAATTTAATGAAATTTAAATGGGGCCACACGGGAAACACCAGCTTTCAAACAAAAATTTTTAGAATCCGTTCACTCAGTCGAAAGTTATGAGGTAACAAACATTAAAAAACGCAGTCGAATTGAGTACCTCCTCCTTTTTGGAAGTCGGTAGAAAATCATGCGGGACAGTCTTCGGGGACTGCCATAGAAGTGAAAACTTATTCGAATTATTTTTAAGACACAAAATCAACAACAATAAGTAGTAATGGAAGCCATTATCGCGCCTAAAGAAGTTTTCACTTCAAAAAAGCTAAAAGTGTGGACAAGGTGTCAACAATTTGACATCTCTTTCGTACCTCATGATTTGCTTATTGAAAACTACGTAAATATTTGCTCTCTTTTCATAATCACTATACTCGGGTTTGCCTATTGAAAACTACGTAAATATTTGCTCTCTTTTCATAATCACTATACTCGGGTTTGCCTATTGAAAACTATGTAAATATTTGCTCTCTTTTTATAATCACTATACTCGGGTTTGCCTATTGAAAACTACGTAAATATTTGCTCTCTTTTCATAATCACTATACTCGGGTTTGCCTATTGAATACTACGTAAATATTTGCTCTCTTTTCATAATCACTATACTCGGGTTTGCCTATTGAAAACTACGTAAATATTTGCTCCCTTTTTTCATAACCACTATATCTGCTTGGGTTCTATAAATCTATCAGACGTCATATAAACGCAGAATAAAACTCTTGTGAGCACTGTTATACGACATTTGATAAACTTATGAAATGAATACGAATAAGGGGTTAATACGTAAGCATAAAACAGTAGAATTACCGCTTCATTTATATAAGTATCCACAAGCTTCATCCCTCCCAGACATTACACCAGAACATTACATAGTTACTCCTAAAAGAGCTTTCCACCACACCACCCCTCCCCACCCTCGCCCCGTCTCCGTTTCCCGCCCCAGGCTAAACGTGTCATTACCGAGAGAATTGAACATACAGAGTGTTCCAATAAAGCAAATTGTAAATGACGAGCGAAGTCATCGACCTACTCGTTCGACTAAGGTCGAAGAAGAAGAAGAAGACTTTAAGAGCGGTAGGTCTACCACGAGTTTACAACATTGACACCTTGACTCATGACAACATTGAGTTTTTATATGAGTTGTATAAATGTATTACAATATTGAATTGGGCAGTTGCGCACCTTAGCAAAATTAAACTATTATTTACCGGCAAACTACGTTAGGAATTGAGTAGGTACATCGGCCCGGGTTTTGAGCATATGAGATGCACACCTTACAGACACAGATACAGACTGTAGACTGCGCAGCGGCATCTGTGAACTCCCGGCGGGCACTGTGCACTTTTTCAGACTCGGAAGAGGTCGAAATATTCGGTCTCTTTTTTGAGGGTGGAAATTCTGTATACTTCCCTTCTGCCACTGGGAAGAAGTGACCTTGCTCACCAAGGCCACACTCTAGACGTTTAGGGCAGTGCAAGCCGGTGAAGAGTCCCCTGACCCCACTACGGAGGAGGGCATGCGAACCGCCTCCTCTATACCCCAGTTCCTCTATAGCCTCTATAGCGCCCAAGCGGGTCAACTCGGACATAGTTCTCCCTGACCCTCTCCGCGGCCTCCTGCGCCATCACCGCTTCGCACCAGGTGGCCACCGAATGTCATATCTCTCACTGCCGAGCATAGAGTTTACTACGCTCGGCAGAGAGAGAAACATATTCGATCCTTAACGTAATATGTGCCAAACTCACGCGAATTACCATAACTAAAACACTATTGGCTCTGTATCTATTAACTAAAAACAAACAAAGCTAATGTGAGATAAACCTTAAAGACATGGATTAAGAAACTTATAAACTGTTTCCTAATTAATGTAAAATGAATATACCAGTATAGCTACCCCCTACCACCCCAGCATGGTAGCAGTGCACTATTTGATGTATGTCTAACTAGCTGTCACCCGCAGGATTGGAAACCTGCCAAGAAGCACCTAATGGTGTGCTCGGCTAGATGTGTTTGAAAGCTAGTCGCAAATCTAAGTCTGATGTGATGCCCTTCGACCTTCATATGAGTGATGGTTCAACACCAGCATATCTTAAACTATATATTATCTACCTATATAAAAAATAACAAACAAATAATATTAAATATACCAAGAGATGATTGCAATTCTGAAAAGCGTTACTTCTTTCACATTTATAAAGAAAAGAATAAAGTATATTAGTATCATCGAAAAACGCAAGCATCCTGTATCTTACATCTGCATAGCACAAATCGCGACACCATGTGCGCATCGCCTCGACCAATCACAGCTCCCGTGTCCATGTGTGAGTGCGGCGAATAGGAGGGACCTATTAAGGGGGAGCGAACTTTATATCCAATTTAACTTTAATGCTGTTATTTTAATGTAATTGGCAAAGTGGTTAAAGATACTCTCGGGAGTTTATGGTGGCTTTAATTGTGCTAAGTTCTGTGCGAATTTTGTGTTCGGCTTGGAGTTTTTGTAATGTTATTTTCGAGATACTGAATCTGGGTTTATTATGTACTTATTTTATATATAAAAGAATATTGTCTGTGGTTTTTTAATAGTTTTGGACTGCGGTAGTGTGCTAGCCGTTTCATTGACATTCTCTGTCTCTCTCTACTACGGATAAAACTTGTAAGCAAGTCTGGAATTATCATACAGATCTTGATACTTTAGAAGAGCAAAGAATGTGACTTTTAACTACAATTCCGATATAATAGCAGGCTATATAATAACTGTAAATTATTGTCCATTATATGTGGAGTTTAAGTCGCGTGTATAATATAAATATATCACTTACATTGGAGAAATCCACTAGACAAAAACTTCTGCGTTGAAGTCATACAACCAATTAATTACATAACCTATAAATCTTGTTAATAAAGCAAATACTCATAAGAAATTTAATTACAGTGTTCAACACAACGAAATTAATTTTATTACTTCCAATTTATCACCATTATGGAATCTCTACCAATTAGAAGGAAAATACTTTTGGATAATTCAACGAAAATCAACTCTAAGTGCAACGAGAACACGATACAATTTTCTGTGAAATCAATTCGCCTTAAATTTAAAGTTCAGAGAGAATTTGACTCTATTTCCAAAAGCTAAAGTTGAAAATTGTACGCTGAGAGATTGCAGAATCATAGCCACAATTTTCCGAGCAATGATACTTATCTATCTCGCTCTCCCACATATGTAAACACAGCTGTCTCAGTCTCACAAATCTCTATTGATTTTCTCAGAGCGGATGGTGAGAGAGGAAATCTGCATAGTCCCATTTGGTGGGTGATATTGAGTGTTAAGGCAAGATTTAGGGCTTAAGGGAGCAATGAACTCTTTTCGTTTATGAACGTTACAAGAATGAATTCTTCATTTAAACTTCTTAGTAGATTTTGCCGTGCGATTCTCTAAGAGCAAACATAGTTGCATCTTTGACAATATCTGTGAAACAAATGAAGGGATGACAAGAAACTTTGGAAAAGCAACCTTATTTTCAAGGGCGATATCTCATAAAGTATTTGACATCGGTGAGCTCGTCGACGAATCATTACAGAATCGCTCGGCAGATGTTAAACTATCTTCCCTTCACCGACCAATGTACTTCACTTGTTTTTTTTCTTAGTCCACGCGACACTGGCGGAATTATGATAATGGCGCAGAAGTCATAGAACAAGAGCAGAAGAACTCTGTGTGAATGAGTTCGATATCTTTGTCTACCGTGAACCAGTAATGTTCGCATTGTGTTCTGGTGTCAAGGGTATGGATGCCGAGGAAATTGCAGGCACATGCGACTTGCCAACTTAATGTCTCAGGGTTATGGGCGTAGTGCAATTCGTCACTTCTGCCGAAATGTATCTGTTCAAGGCAGAGGTTACCACCTAACGTCAGATGGACCTCGTCCTTGTAACGTTTCCATAAATGTAAGTAGTCATAGATATTTTACGACAGTAAAATAGATCTTCCTAACAATATATATGAACCTACCAATAATCTACTTCTCCCTGATCCTATTCTTATTACAAACGAAGTCTGATTAAAATTATAATACAATTGTTAATATCGCGAAACGTTTCCCCACTTTTAAAATAAAAGTCCATTGAGACAACATGTAAAAAACACAAATCAAGAAAATAAAACCAAAACGAACACGAAGTCAAGAAAGAAGATTACACCAATATAATAAAAATGGAAGAAAAATAATAAATAGGAACAGAAAATAATACTTGACACTGGCGGATGCATAAGAAGTGCGAGCCACAATTCCCTCTGGGGACAAGAAAAAAAAAAAAAACGTTTCCATAACAATAAAACCATCTAAGAAGTTGAAAAAATGTACCTTCCAATCAAAAATCAATATCTATACTTACTCATAATTATAAAGAATGGAATAGGCTCCAAAACTACTGGGCCGATTTGAAAAATGTGAACGGTGTTTCAGGAGCTTCTCTCATAATGTTTTACAGGTAATTTTGTCATAATCGTATCTGGCATATTCATGAGCGCATAAAGTGTGAAGCGCTCTTAGAGGAGCTTGACTTGGCGATCTTAACCGATCAAGAAGTTAAGACGCGGTCCAACACCAATTTTAAAATAATCTACGATGCTTTACGTAAGGTTGAAAATCGCTTGTTAGATTGGACGATGTAATGCGAAAATGCGTTAATTTTGTACGTTTTCTTTATATTTTTCGATATATACTAACAGAATCGAAAAAACTGCTGGTTATAACTTTAGTACTATACGTTAGCTAAGTATTACCTAAAAAAATATAGTGTTATCGCTGAAAATTCTGAGAGTTTGGACGTGAAAGTTTATTTTTGTGGACATATTCAGGATTTTTTTCTGCTGAAAGATCGAAATATTTATGAATTCTATTCGGTTATTACTTTTTTCCTATCCCTTTTCTAACCTTAGTATTTTTTTCATAATATATCATCAATCTGTTTCGTTACACTAGGTGTTTAAAAATTCTGCTTTTTACTATTATCAGGATACGAGCGCGCCTTAAGCAACGCTTACTGCGGTCAGGACTTGGATGGGTGTGTGCTAGTGGCATTGTTCAACTGAGTGCTTCCGTGCTTCGGAGGGCACGTTAAGCTGTCGGTACATGTTGTTTGTATTAGGACAACAGCCGTTAGGCTAAGTCGAAGGCCTTCGGTCGGCCTGAAAACTTCGACATGGGCTGGCCACTAGTCTATTCTATATATGTGGGTTGTCTGGAAGAGATCACTCTAAGCGATTAGACCGCCCTTAATTACACCTAATTTTTAGCACTGTTCTAATATTACTCATAAATGTGGTGTCTCAATAAAGTGTTATCTATTTATCTATCCACCAAGCCGCACTGGGCCCGCGTGGTGGATTACGGCCCAACTCCTGTCTCTGAGAGGAAGGCTCGAGTCCCAGTAGTACATAATGACGATGTGACGTGAAACAAATGACGAGATGACATGACACGTTAAAAAAACAACCTTATGTACAAGGGACATATCTCATAAAGTATTTGACATCGGTGAGCTCGTCGACGAGCGCATCGTCGAATCATTAGAGAATCGCACGGCTGTACAGGATGACTAACATACAACCTAACAAACATACGGACTGATGAAAATCAATTTGGCCAATTAAAGCAGAGACGCTTCGCTCGGTCAAAACTATATCCAAAATTAAGAGTAGATAGATAGATAACACTTTATTGAGGCACCACATTTATGACTTAATGTTATACAATAAAATAAAAAAACAATGCTTAAAACTTCGTGCAACAATGGGCGGTCTTATCGCTCAGAGCGATCTCTTCCAGACAACCCATAGTAGTAGTAGACTAGATCAGTAAAAATATAATTTTATATAGACGGGTGTGCACAATGGTGCAGACAATTTATATGATTTGCCGCTGTACCAGTCGTAGACAATTAAAATCACCCATAAAATCTAATATAGATAGTCTTTCATTTGACAACGATTTACGAATCCAGTGAATAGCCATTTAATCTGCCCACATGATCACTTATTCGTAACTTAACCAAAACATAGATAATAACAAAGTTATCCGAACTAAACGATTGTGGAGACAAGGGGTCGTGAATAGATCCATGGATAACTTAATTGGACTATGATTTCACCCCCGTGGTGACCGTGGCTTATTCCTGTAGGGTTGTCGCCATTATACGTACGCCTGTACGTACAGGGGTAGTTACAACGCGGTCACATTAACTAGACGCTTGACCATGCGACGTCATTTTGGCGCGTCATTTTTTGATTAAAAATTAAGTTTGTTAAATGAATAAAAAATATTTATTTATTTTAAAAGGTAATATACAACTACATACATATTCTATATAATATAACTATATAACAAAAACAGAAAACAAACCAAATTTAGCAAGAAAATTAGCCAAATTAGCGACGCGTGTATCGGTAACAAAGATGCTGACCGTACTGACACTTGCCGGGCGAGAAAAGTTAAAGCGGGGGGAAGCGGGCGGGGACCCGCGTTCTAGCGATGCGTCGAGTTAATGTGACCGCGTTGTAAGTAAGAGTTATTTTTTCATTGCTGTGTAAGAGTGATGATAAAGTGCTGTTACCGATCCCATCTTCGTAAAATAATTACTAGAACAAAATAATTATGATTGAATATTTCAAGATAATCAGTTCTGTGTTTTTTACAATTTTTTTATATTTTACAAAATTAAGTATAGAATGATAACTCTAGTATTTAAACACTTTTGTAAAAAAAATATTAACTATTTATCTAATTGAACTACCATGGTACCGACTTCAATAAGTTATTATTAATTAGAAATACAGGATTACTCACGTAATATTTATCGGATAGGTCCGATTATAGTTTCGACCACATTCGGTGGCCTTTTTTAAGGAGTGTACCTACGGGACGCCCGCGTCGATGACGTCTCGCCTAGCACTGAGTGAAAAAGACCACCGATTGAGGTCGAAACTATAGTCGGACCTATCCGATAAATATTACGTGAGTAATCCCGTATTTCTAATTAATAACGAGTGAAAACCAGGTTAGTTTTTATAACAAAATTCAACAAGTTTAAATTTTTTGGTAACATTTTTGTTTCACCGTTTTGACGCCTTGCTACTTACGGGATCGAATGTCATTTACCTTCAATGTTGATATCATCAAGAAAGGCGTGACACTTTTCAGTTATTGAACTGTAACTCAAAAATTGCTTGACCAAATTTGATTAAAATTTTAGTGTCGGTTATCCACCTCGGAAATATAAGTACTCTACCAAACGAAAAAGAAATTTTGAGAATCGCTCCACAAATGGAGGAGAAATCGGTGTACATACACAAAAAACATACAATCGAACATATAACCTCCTCCTTTTTAAATTCGGTTAAAAATAACTTGCGTGCTAAATACTTCCTTTCACCATTGGGATGCTATTCGTAAGAGGCGAGGAAACCTGACGTTACTAGGTGGTAGTCCTTTTGTGTAAGAGGCTGTCTTGATAGGTACCACCGCAGTGCCATATACTCGTATTATACCGCAAAGCAATAGTGCTCAAGTATTACTGTGTTCTAGGGTGTGAAGGGAACTGTAGCATGTGGAATTAATGGGGCAAAGATCAATGTCCAATCAATGTCTCAGTGTGATGAACACCGTGCAGTGCTACGAAAAACAACAGCTCTCCTTACAGCTGTAGTTTTTCGTACTACGTACGTCTGGGGACACTGTACCAGTCATTAGGCTAAACAATTGTGTTTCATTATTTGGCGGAGCACCAGTAAAACTGAAGATTGTTTCTGTACTCCAGTAATGAATTAATATTCTAATTAATTCAACTTATTAGAGGATAATTGAGACTTTGCCAGGTCATACTTTTTTATATGTATATTTATTTAATTTATTGATTCAGGCGTTACTTTGCGGAAATAAATTATCAAAAACGATATTAGAAGAAATATTTAGTGACACTTCCGCTGAAAACAATGCTTAAAGCCGAGTTGCGGTGTGATAAAACTCTCCCTCCCGCACAAATCTATTTATTTCTAAAGTTTATTTTTTATTTTTCTTATTTTATGTAGGCACTATTCTTGATAGCGCATTACTAGGGCTGTAATAATGTTACGGCTGTAACATATTACATTTTGGCGCCTAATTATATTATAATACCCTCCTTATTTACTTTTTGAATTATTATAGTACTTAATCACAGTATGGAAATTAGCAATGTTTTTTATAATTGCAAGTTTGGAAAGTAATACGAGATAGCACGTAATATAATAACCATATTTCTAAAGATTGTCGATACCCGTTAACCGATAATATTGCAGATGCTATCAGAACCAAACATTAGTCGACAATAAAACAGAAAGCTCGATACACTTTAGCTCGCCACCCCATCCTTAGTTAATTGAACGACAATTTTGCCCATTTCATAGAATCTCCCCATGGATTTGTCACCATTTGTAACTGCACGGTTCTGGTTGGAAATTAACCGTCATTGTTGTGGTGTGGGGTAACGGCGGTAATGTTTGATATTATTATTAACTAACGGACTCAACAGACTATTTGAGTATTTGAGTATTTGAAAAAAAAAAAAAAGTTTTCCCGCCAGTTATTTTTTTTTCCTTTTCCTAAGCACCTCATTCAATCTTCTATTTTTTTAACGTAAAATCCTTAATACATTAAATCCTTAACGTGAGTTTTTTCCGGTTAATAGTTATAGTTTAAAATATGTCAAACTCACTAGAATTTCAATACAAAAAAAAATATACCAAATTTTTCAAATTTATTTATTGTTTCAAAAAGTATATACATTGAATGTGCTTAAATTAATTTTTCTATTAACTTGTTTATACATAGGTTGGTACCAATTTATATATTGTTGGACGCTACTGGCAACACTGGTGGAACGAGCGGTGGACCGGCTATATAACTGAGCAAAAACCGACGCGCGCTCTCGGTACCGTCCGGTGACGCTGTAAATGCCGGTAGAGGCAAACAGCATTAGTCCGTTCTAAAAAAAAAAAAAAAAAACGCGCGCTCTCTTAACTGCCTGATACTCCGTACCGAGCGGACGCGCCTTGCTTAGCCTATCCGATTCAATTATTGTCATTTCTAGTCGAATTACTTATTAGTGTACATTTGTGTTATTTTTGTTAATTATTATTTTAGTGTTAAATACATTTGTATTTTTATAAACTGTTTTCACTTCTGATTCCTAATATCAGAAGTGGGATCGTCTTCATTCCCACATTTAAATCTGACATAATCAACCCATTTTGTGCAGTACTTATTGTACTCGTTGTTTTACTTGTGCGTCCGCAAAGCACGTGTTGGCATAACCTTTTATTTTGTGCTATTTTTGTGTTGGGCTGCGTTCGCGCACCACGATCGCGAGTTTGTGTTCCAGGGCGAAAAATGGATAGACCGTTGCGGAAAAGGCCATCGCCACCGCGATCGTAGTCGTGATTATCACGATCACATGAAGAAAGAAGCGATGAAAGAAGCAGGATTCGCGGGCATGATCACCACTATCGTAATCGCCGTCACAGTGCTCGAAGTTGCAGCCGGGACAATTATCGTCATAGTTGTCAGTCATGGGACACGATTGTGTCTCGCCTACATGTTTGGAGGCGCGCACACAACCGGTAGGATCAGTAGTCAGTATTGTTGAGAACAGCACCGGACATTTTGTTGAAGCTATTCACTCGCTAAAATCCGTGAGTACCCACAAATACTATGTCTCAAGTTTCAACCCTAGTATTCACGATGTTGATGTCTGGTTCAATGAGGTAGAAGGGCTAAACTAGCTAACTGTTGGAGTGACCAGGAATGCCTAATGCGTGTAGGAGCTTGTTTACGAGGTGATGCTAAAATGTGGCTTGACGAATGGGTCACTAATAATAATAATCAAAGTTCATGGAGTAATTTTAAAACCGATTAAACCTCTCTGTGTTATGAATGTTGACGCCGCTGGCATTTTAGTTAACGTAATTCTGATAAACTCAGCACTAGCCGACTACGCTCATAGGTCACTATTGCGTTTACGTATTATTAAAGGTCTTAGTGATGAACTTACTACATCTATAGTTATACGTGGTGTTACTGACCCATATGTTAAAGCTACTGCAACTAATGCTAATCTCGCTCCGACAGATTTACTGTCCACGTTTGTAAAGCCGGAAAATACGGTAATCACAGTCGCTCGTACGGTTCACCGTTCAATGTAAGATACTAACAAGTCTCAAATCAACAACAGACAATTTCATCTTGACTAGTAAATGCTTTTTGTGCGCCGAGACCGGGCATAAGTTAGTAAACTGTCCAAAAAAGATGAAACGATGTCTTGCACCAAGGTCGGATCGGGTTAAACCAACCAGCAAACACAATTCACTTCTTCTATTTACTTTCTGCCAAAAGACGGAACACGACATTAGTAAATGCTATGCAAAGCAACGCACGGAACAGCGAAATACGAAAAATACTAACTAATGCACTACCCTTCCAAAAAATAATAATAATGAAGTAGTGGTAAGTGTAATTTATAGCACCCGTTGTGCCTTAGACATTCCGTTATAAAATGTGGTAAATAATTGTTCCTGTCAATATAAACCTACAAGCCGGTAGCTTAAGGGTAGAGGTCTCTGTGACCCATGTAAAGTTATACGTTACTTTTGTGATCGAGTTAGGAGATATATCACTAGAAGTTGATTTGCTCGTGGTATCTAAGTGAATGTATTAACGCGCCCGTGCTAATTAGTACCAATGCACTTAATTGTGAGGGTGTATAATGTACCTACGTAAGAACAGAAGTCTTCAATAGTGTCAGCTGTTGATTCGGATGAGTGCGGTGTAATTAAGACTAGTTTGACCGGGGATGATTATAACGAGTTAATTAGAACTTTGGATAAATATTCACAATTCATGATCTCCAGCACAGCTATTTCCATCGTAACCATGGGCACCATGCACATTCGACTCAGCAATGATACTCCGATACGTGACATTATTCAAAACCTTCTTTCGAAAGGCAGTATACGCGTATCGGAGGACGTTATTGCGATATATGACACCGTTTTACAGACTGAGGTACACACCGATGCCTGTAGTCTCGGGTTTGGCTCGGTTTTGCGATAAGTTCATATGGATGGTATTCGTCGCGTCGTTACCTAATACAGTCATATCAAAAAAAGGAGCTGAGCAGAAATACCATTCTTATGAGCTTGAAAGGTTAGCGGTAATTAAGGCTCTGAAGCACTTCAGGTTATATTTAATCAGCGTGCAGTTTACAGTAATTAATGATTGTAATGTCTTAAAGGCAAACCAAAACTAACGAGATCTGTTACCACGTGTGGTATGGTGGACTTTTCTCCAAGATTATAATTTCAGCATATCCTACAGAAGGGGCGCCATGTTGCCGCACGCGGATTATCTCAGTCGTAATCCATGTATTGTCACTAGTATTGATCTACCTCGAAATTGGGCACAAATCGCTTTAGCAGGCGACGAAGAGACTCAAACCATGATCAAATCACTAGAGCAAGGTCAACTAGATCCGACACGGTATGTAAACAAAAATAATTTCTGTAAATGATTCACACCCACTAGCGAAGACCCAAGGCTACTTTTCTATTATATCAAAGGGTCATCATTTGAGTCTCTTACGGATTTTCAATGATGAACACAGAACACAAAGTGCAGACAAGGTAGATTTGATATTGAGACTTTTTTGGTTTCCGGACCTTAGGTCCCTTGTTACTCATTGTTTGACATGCATCGCCCACAAGAGAGTGCCACGTGCGCCTTTGCAACCAATAGTCTTGAAACTGTTTTGTTCGGGAATAAATAGCACGCGATGCGCAATCTAAATCACCATTATATTTGAGACTGCTTTTTATTGTAAACAAGAAGGTAGATATAAATTTCATAATAATAAGCAGAGGTAGGAACAAAAATCATACTTCAATAACAAAAACAAGCTAGACATTCCATTTGACACTTTGCACGTTTACGTTTTAGGACCTCTTGCCGTATCGAAAGGCTACAAGTACAAATTGTTGTTGATGCAACCACTAAATATTGTTTGTTGATGCCAATATTTCGCCAAGGCATTGAAGAACTTATGCGAGTGTTCCAACATGTAATCTCGCTATTCGGCACTCTTAAACTTATCGTATCGAATAGGTGTTCGAATCGTGGATGCAGGTTTAAGGCGTGCAACTGCACCATATCACATCATTGCTTGTTGGCCATGAAAGTCCTACCCGAGCGATTCGAGCGCTAGTGTGAGATGTCTCAATGAATCTTGCAATGCCTAATCGTGTCACAACGAGGTCTGAGACAAAGGATAGCCGAACGGTTGGTAAAGAATCAAGTACTGCAGGATACTGTCGTCAACGAAGGTAGACAATCTCCTCGTGTGTTTCAGAAGGACGACATGGTCTTCGTGATCAAGTACGCTCAATCACAGGCAAAGCTGGAACCTGGTATGCGAGGGCCTTACCGGGTCATCAAGGTGCTACCTAATTCTGCGAGCAAGCGAGCGAGCTGCGACTGCTTGCCGGGGCGTACGGGAAGACTACGTATGCTGCTGCTCAGTTCATGGTGCCTTGGAGGGGCGAGTGGACTCCCGAAACCTGTGCTGCCTTCTTGGAGTGTGAGTCTGAAATCTTTTCGTTTATCGAAGAGTCACCGTTGGGCATGCAAACTGTATGAGCCTCTGCCACGGTGTGAAATCTTTTCGTTTATCGAAGAGTCACCGTTGGGCATGCAAACTGGAGGAGCCTCTGCCACGGTGTGAAACCTTTTCGTTTATCGAAGAGTCGCTGAGTGGCATGCAAACTGTGGCGCCTCTGCCGAGTAAGAACTCAGTGTTAGTTATTTCCATGTGCACATGTGTTTATTTTAATTTTCTGTTTTGGGTCGACCCTGTTTCACTTTGCTTGGTGACTACCTATTTCTTTGTGATTAAACGAAATAATCGCAAACTGATGTATGTCCTGTTTTGTTGTGTTAGGTGACAGATGAACTAACAAAACTAACCTAACCTAACATACTGATCCAACTTAGTACCTATATAAGTTTTACTTGTTGGTAACAATCTAAATATGTCTGCAGATAGCGATGACGAGCGTGACTGCCTTGACGACCAATCTGAGCGTTCAAGGCGCGAGGCAGAACTACCAAGGCACACACCACCGAGGTCTCTTCCTATCTTTGATGTTTGGTCATCACATAAACCTGACGAGGACGTCAGGGAGTCAGGAGAGGCCGTGTTGGACGCTACTGGCAACACTGGTGGAACGAGCGGTGGACCGGCTATATAACTGAGCAAAAACCGACGCGCGCTCTCTGGGGACGGACGTGCGCTCAAGTGCTCCCCGAGAATATTCCGATCGGCCTAAAAGTGCTTGCGCTTTTAGTGCCGGTTACCTGTATCGTTTCGATTGAAGAGGATTCAGTGTTGGACTTCGCTAATAGTGGATTTTCTGTGTGCAGATTCGACGTCAAGCCACCGCTTCGTGTACCGTTCGGCGCACGGAGGCGTTCGGCTCGGCTCGGCTCGCGTCGCGGAAGAAGCGCGCTCTTGTAAGAGCGCTTCGACACATCAATCACCTATTGTTCATTGTCTAATCAAAACCGCTCTTCTCAGAGCGAACTCTAGTTTCGATTTTTAATTTTTCAATTTTCAAAGTCGAGTCAAACAAATCCACGCTTCACGTGGTCTTCTGGACGATCCTTGCGGTGTTAACGCCACCCAGTTGGGCGCGGACCCGGTGCGTCAAGCCTTTCCCTCCTGAGCGTGGGAGGGAACGGCTAAAACCGGACGGGCCTGCCTTCACCGGTCTTGGGGTCTCCCCTCGCCGACGGCAGGTATCTCCTTCCCACCCTACCCTATCCTACTCTCCTATTCTCTGGGCAAGTGTTTGGTTGGAAGCCGGGTTTTACTCGGTCTTCTCTCCTCGCCCCCGGAGCAGCTAGGGCCTCGCGTTTAGGCACACATCCCTCTGCACAATAAGACTGGCAGAGGGCACACAGTAGGGACACCTAGGCACTCACTCTCCCGCCTGTACCCGGCGGGAGTGTCACTCACCCCTCACTCGCATCTCGAGTATTCCCCTCGAGATGTCTCTACTATCTCCCTCCCCCGCTATGAGCCTCCCGCAAGGCGTTTCGCCTCAGGCGTTCGCCTCGTGGGTGTCAAATTGCTACCCGGACATGCTGTCCGAGTATCTCCAGTCCAATAGGGACTTTAAAGAGAGACCCCGCTTCACGGACTCCCAAATTCCCTCCTCCGGCTCCCTCCCTCCGAGGGCGCCCTTCGGTTCTTCGGCGTTCAAGCCGTTAGATAGCCCTCTCTCCCCCGACCCTGCGCCCTATGCGCCCCGCGCTCCCCGCGCACCTTTACCACCCCGCGATCGCTCTCCAGTCCTTCGGACTGAGTACGAACGCGCCTACGATTCGGCATCCAACTCGGAGAATGAGATGGATGTAGAGTTCTCCCGCTCCCGCGCTAACTCTGTTGGCAACATCTCCAACGACGGGTTCACTACCGTCGGAAAGAGAAAGCGCGTCCCCAAAGCCGCCTCAGAGGCTCCCTCCCCGCCACCCAAAGCGGCCTGCACCGCCCCGGGAGCGAAGCCATCAGGCTCTCTCGCTCCCACCTCCCGCGACCCTCTCGCTCACTCCGATGCTCCCGCAAGCATCGCCGCGTCTCAACGCGACGTCTCCTCTCAAGGAGCGTCAGTTAGACGCGAGAAACCGCCGCCGCCGCTGTTCCTTCAGGACAAGGCGAAGTGGGACATGGTCTCACGACTTTTGACGGATCGTAAGATCCAATATACCAGCGCCCGCTCAACCCAACTGGGTATTAAAGTCCAGGTGCCTACCCCAAGCGACCATAGGGCGCTTACTCGACTTCTCAAAAACGAGAGCATAAGCTTTCATACTTATGCTCTCGAGGAAGAGAAGGTTCTACGCGTTGTCATACGCGGAGTACCAAAAGAGGTGCAAACCGACAGTGTCCTCGCCGACTTAAAGGCGCAAGGCTACCCCGTCCGCGAATGCCACCGCATGTACAGTGGCAAAGATCGCAAACCCTACGACCTACTATTGGTCATCCTCAATCGCACGCCAGAGGGCAAAGCGATTTTCAATATTAAAACGGTTGTGAACCTCTCGGGGATCACCGTTCAACCCCCATTCCGAAACCGAGCACCTGGCCAGTGTCATAACTGCCAATTGTACGGGCATGCCGCCCGATTCTGTTTCGCCCGCCCGAGGTGCGTCAAGTGCCTAGGGGATCACGGGACAGCCCAGTGTTCTCGCACTAGGGACTCATCAGACCCGCCTAGTTGTGTCCTCTGCGGCACACAGGGACATACCGCCAACTACCGCGGTTGCCCTAAGGCACCCCGCGCACCCAGTGGGCCGGCTAGGAGGCCTATTCCCCCTCCTCGCCCGGTCACTACCCGCTCACAAGGGAACGGCCCTAAGCCTAACCTTACACCCGCACCGCAGGCAACACCTGTTGTTCCCGCGCCCGCGCCCGCGCGCAACGCTTGGTCCAAGCCCTTGAGCATGGTACAAGCAAGCGCCCCCCTCACCCCCGCCCGCCCGCCGGCCTCTGCCAGCGCGCCGGCTCCTAAGCCCAAACCGCCGCTCTCTAGGCCTCCAATGGCTGGGCTCATGGACGCCCCAGGTCAATCTGACCTGGCGGCCGACATAGCCCTTGTCATGGACTACGCGATGGTCATAGACGTGGACGAAGTACGTGCATTCGCGCACAAACTTCGTACTGCCACAAACGACCAAGACCGCTTGCGAGCCACGCTCACACACGCGGGTCTAATCAGCGCAGTGAGGCGCTACGCCCTCCCCAGCGTTTCTTAGGTATCATCCAATATGGATAGTACACCGAAACGAATTAAGCCCCACTCAGTCACCGTAGCGACTTTCAACGCTGACGGCCTCTCTAGTCAAAAGGACGAAGTTCACGAATTTTGTAAGACCCATCAGGTCGATATCCTATGCGTGCAGGAGACCTTTCTGAAACCAGGTACAGCGAACCCTAGGTTTGCAAATTACCGTTTGGTTCGTAATGATAGAGTGGCCACCCCAAAAGGTGGCACTCTCATCTATTACAAAAGAGCTCTGCACTGTATCCCAATTGTTACTCCACCACTTAGAATACTAGAAGCCTCTGTTTGCTTTCTAGCGATGTCAGGTCATCAACCTGTCATCATAGCCTCATGTTACCTCCCCTCTGGTAAAGAACTATTACAGACAGACTTGGAAGCCCTCTTCTCTCTAGGAAGCTCCGTCCTTCTGATCGGTGACTTCAACAGTAAACATGTCATATGGAACTGTACTAGTAACAATAGTAATGGTAAAATCCTTGAAGGCTTGGTCAGCCACTTAAACTTTGATATTCTCTCCCCTCTGGAGCCCACAAGATACCCCTATGTTGACAACCAACGACCAGACATACTTGACATAGCACTTCTCAAGAACGTCACCCTCCGGTTGCGCTCTATAGAAGTGTTACACGAACTGACTTCAGACCACCGCCCTGTATTGTTGAAATTAGGCCCCGACCCGACGGACATAACCCCTATCACTAGAACGGTAGTGAACTGGAAGCAACTGGGGGAATCCCTCCAAGCTATCAGTTCACCCGCTCTCGATAGAATCCCCGATGACATACAGACAGTAGAAGACGTGTCAATTGCGATCGAGGCTCTCAGTGACCACCTCCGCACCGCAGTAGGTGAATCCTCAAAGCAGGTCCAAGTGGCGGATGGTCGCCGCTTTGAACTGCCCGAGGGTGCGAGGAGGTTACTGACAGCTAAGAACGCCGCCACTAGGGCGTATGACTCGATGCCAACCCCAGAGAACAAAGCCACCATGCGCTATTTACAGCGTGCTGTAAGGAAACGCATGAGTGAGCTGCGTGATCAAAGGTGGGACGACAAACTGTCAGAGATTGAGCCAACTCACCAGGCATACTGGCAGTTGGCTCGAACTCTGAAATCTGACGGACAACAGACAATGCCTCCACTCATTAGGCCACCTCCCCTCTCCATAGCGTTCCTTGACGAAGACAAAGCCGAGTGTTTAGCTGATAGCCTTGAGGCTCAGTGTACTCTAAATATAGATCACGTCGACCAGAAACACCTCGATTCGGTGGAATCTGAAGTCGAACGTAAAAGCTCTATGTCCATCTCTGACCTCCCACTCCTCCCACCGGTAAAATCATCCGAGGTTGTGTCTCTGATCAAGAGCCTCAAGACCCGTAAATCCCCTGGTGCTGATGGTATCAGCAACAAGGTGATTAAACACTTCTCAGTCCCACTAGTCCATCTCTTAGTTAGCATCTTCAATGCGGCTATGAGCAACTGCTCCTTCCCAGACACTTGGAAGCATGCCATTGTCATTGGTATTCACAAACCAGGCAAACCGGCAGCCGAGCCCTCCAGCTACCGTCCCATAAGTCTCCTCAGCTCTCTGGGGAAGATTTACGAGCGGCTCATTGTGAACCGACTCTGGTCCCACGTTAGGTCCAATAACCTCCTTCCCGATGAGCAATTTGGTTTTAGAGCCAAACACTCTTGCGTCCAACAAGTGCACCGCGTAACGGAGCACATCCTAGGCGGTTTCAATAAGAAACCAAAGCCCCAAGGGACCATAGCTGTCTTCCTCGACGTAGCGAAAGCGTTCGACAAAGTCTGGCACAACGGCTTGATATTCAAGCTGTACCAACTGGGTGTGCCAGACCGTCTTGTACTCATCTTACAAGACTTTCTCAGGGATCGAACGTTTAGCTATCGCACCGAGGGAACGCTCTCCTCCCCGCATCCCATTCACGCAGGTGTCCCTCAGGGCTCTGTACTCTCACCCATTCTCTTCTCGCTGTACACCAGCGACATCCCACGATCTGAACCTAATGTTCAGATCGCTCAGTTTGCGGATGATACTGCAATCTACTCTACTGGCTGGTTCAAGGTCAGGCAGAGATGCGCCATCCAACGAGCCATCACCGTAATCGGTGCATGGTTTCGTAAATGGCGGATTGCAGTAAATCCTAGCAAAAGTGCAGCAGTGTACTTCACTGAGACCCGGCGAAATCTCATGCCGTCACCCATAGTCCTATTCGGCGAACCCATCCCTTGGGCTAAATCTGCCAAATACCTGGGCGTCACCCTTGATTGCCAACTCACTTTCGCGAAACACATCCAGATTGTTCGCAATAGGGCGGCCTTCATTATGGGTCGTCTTAATCCCCTCATAGGCAAAAACAGTAAAATGTCTCTTAGAAATAAGACGACTCTTTACAAACTTTGCATCCGCCCAATCATGACTTACGCATCTGTAGCGTTCGCCCATGCTCAGAAACACGACCTCCACAAACTTCAAGTGATTCAGAATCGCTTTATGCGCAGGGCAGTGGGCGCTCCGTGGTACTTGCGGAACGCCGAACTGCACTGCGATTTCACCCTCCCCTCTATTACGCAGTATATGAAAGACTGCTCCCGCCGCCACTTCGACAAAGCTCCCCACCACTCGAATCCCCTCGTGGTCGAAGCGGCGAACTACTCCACTGACATAACCGATCCCCACTTCCTTCCCCCCCGTCGCCGTCCAAGGCATATTTTGGGTGACCCGGACGACCCCATCGCAGCCGTTACTTCGGCAGCTTTAGCGTCGTCCCAAGGGAACCCCGGTAATGGTTGTAGACCCGACCAGGGCTGTGATCCCGATCGCATTGTAGGCTCCGGCCGAGATCTTCTTCGCAGCCCCAGTCGCAGTCGAGGTAATTCACACACACACGATTGTAGTCCCAGCCACGGTGCGGGTGGGAGTATACACCGCGGCCCCGGTCGCGATGTATCCTCCGGCCCAGCAAATGGCTGCGGACGAGGTAACACTGGTTTTGTATGTAGTCCCAGCCACCATGGCTGTGGGCGAGGTATTACACTTTCTTATTGTAGCCCCACCCAAAGTACAGTCATGAGTGCACAACGCGACGATCCTGGTCGCGGTGTGGACCCATGTCGCGGAAATGGGAGGAGGCGAGGTACACAAGGTTATGATTTAGTGGTAAACACAGTCAAACACCGAGCTCGCCGGCGAGCTCGAGGCAAAAGTTATGTCTTGGTTAGATTCTCTCCAAATAGTCGTAGAGTTAAAATTCATAGGGCCCACTTTCAACGGTACACTTATGTACCGGGGCGATTCTCTCCTACTCCCCTCTCTCCTGGCGACGGCCCAAGCCGAGGTCCGTACCCTAGTGGTGCCCTTGAGCAAGTCGCCTACTCCTCTCCTTGCGGCGAAGCGTCTTCAACGCTCGCCTTAGGCGGTGCGCCCTCTGCGCCCGCATCTGGCTGAGTGCCATCTGCGCTCGCCAACCGTCCGGTGACGCTGTAAATGCCAGTAGAGGCAAACAGCATTAGTCCGTTCTAAAAAAAAAAAAAAAAAAAAAAAAAAAAAAAAAAAAAAAAAAAAACGCGCGCTCTCTTAACTGCCTGATACTCCGTACCGAGCGGACGCGCCTTGCTTAGCCTATCCGATTCAATTATTGTCATTTCTAGTCGAATTACTTATTAGTGTACATTTGTGTTATTTTTGTTAATTATTATTTTAGTGTTAAATTACATTTGTATTTTTATAAACTGTTTTCACTTCTGATTCCTAATAATATTATAATAGAAATGCGATACAAAAATTTGTTTAGTAGGTATGTAGGTACAGAGTGAATAAACTAAATACACTAAATACAAGAACATACTTGTGTGACAAACATAGTGTGCCTATATTAGATATTGTTGTTATCGATTTGTCTAAAACAATGGGTCTCATTTCAATAAATCTCAACTTACATAGAAAAATAAAATAAAAAAAACAGTAAACAATTTCAGCCTTAATTATAAACGCTTATTAAATCCTTATTCAATAAATAGCAGTTGTTTAAGAAAAATTGTTACTTTAAACGCTAAATAACTTTATCCAGTCACTATTCATTCGTTAAAGTAGATGTCAAATTATCCAACGGTTTTTTTTTTTTTTCATTTTCCCTCCTAGGAGGGTTATGGTCCTGCACTCTTCGTGCATTTGCCAGTGTTAAGTTATTTGTATTACAAAGTTTCAGTAGAATATTCTGGTGATATTAGTCGTAGTCAGTCAGAGTCCAAAATGTCAGTCAGTCATGGTCCAGTCAGTCTAAGTCATGCTTTAGTAAAGTGGTGGCAACTTTACCATCAGCTTCTATGGAGTTTTGGAAACAACACGGAAAAACACGTTTCACCACATTATATCACTTGCCCACACTCATGCACGTAAAACAGCACTTAATGAGTTAAACGCCACCAATTTTAAACATTAACACTGAAAAAAAGCATATTTTTTGATAAATAATACAATGCAAAAACGTTGACTTTCCGCGTTCGCGCCAAAACTCTTATCCAACGTTCCACCCGTGTTTAAGCAGTGATTAGCACTCTATTTAACAAGATGGCGGCTACGAAACAGCTGATTTTTGGCATTAGTAGGTACTCTGTGCTGTGACTGTTATGTTTGTCATTACTTCCAACTTTTTAAGTTTGATTTGAGTGTGCTTCTGTTTCTTCAAATAACTTTGTGATTTTCTTTATAAAGTTAGCGTAGTGTTTGACACTCGGACAAGAAAATCTGTCTCTCGAGTATCAATTCTCTCCTGCAAGCTGTTACCGTTAAACATGAACACATGTCTAATTTTAGTTACAACAGTTTTACTTGAATTATAAATGATATGTGTATGCGATAACTTATATTTATATAGGCTTAATACAAAATGAAAGACAAAATAATACATATATTTTCAAGTATCCATTTTTGTAAACAATTATGTAAAATTATACGCGTTACGGCGTCGCGAGCGGCGCCGTCAATCTCGGCTGACGAGCGCGATTGTTTTTAAATTCACGGAGACTCGCGAATGCGGACGAGTATTACCGGACTTGTTTAGCGGCCGGGTCGGCAATACATCGAGAGCACAAAACTATCCCAGCTTTTTGACGTGAAACGTCATATAAATTGATGAACGCCGTCCGTAAGCCGACTTTACGGACAACCAGTTTTTTAGCTTAGCTTTTGCCGTGAAAAGTTACCGTAATACTTCGGAAACTATTAGGTGAATCAGGATAAATAGTATTACGTAAAATTAAATTATATATTTATTTTATTATTGTGTATTTGTTATAATTACATTTATTTTAGGTCAGTGACAGCTGAAGGCCTAAGTGACCACGAACCATCGAGCATTATTTAATATTTAATAATATAGATGAATAGATGTGAAAGTTTGTGAGTCCATGTTTGTGTATGTTTGCGAAAACTGCACTCGAAACAAAACAGAAACAGCCTCTAGAGAATCACTCATTATATCCAAATTACACAGACACATCGACAGGCTGGTTGGCGCAGTAGTTAGGTCTCTGCCTTCTGAGTCGCTGGTCCCGGGTTCGATCCCCGAACAGGTCTGCTGGACTTGTGTCTGGGTGTGTATATGTACATAAGTATGTATATCAGTCATCAGGTTATAGTACAGGCTCTGCGCCTAGTTGGGACCTGAAGACTGTGAGTGGATGGTGTCCCATTATTAAAAATAAAATAAAAATATGTAGACGTATAAAATATATACGTCTACTTTTTATTATTAAGCTTTTATATCTTGAAAAAACTATAACACAATTTTATTAATGTGAAACTGATAGAACACATTTTTATGGCACGTTGTTTTAACTTTGCACTTCCGTTTCAAGTACGTCTGTAGACGCAAAGGTCTCCTCCAGTTTTTTCCATTCAATTCTGTTCTGGACGATTCTTGTTGAAATTATCAAAACGGCCGGACCATTATGGAATGGTCCGGCCGTTTTGATAATTTCGTCGATCCATCTCTTTACCGGCCTTCCTCTTTATATACGTCTACTTATTATATTATAATTTTCGTTGCTTTCCATATGCACGTCGCACGACGGTAGAGCTCCCATTTGTATGCAATAAACATACAATACGCAATTACATTTATAGTTGTGCGACTGGAAACGCTTTCAAAATATATAAAGCTAAAGTACTTACGCCAAACATTCCTTGCTCTCTCTACGTCACCAGCCTAACAAAGTTGTAAATTCCACTTTTAACCAAATCTAGAGTTGTTCTTCATCGATATCCCGACTAGTGTCGCCGGAGAGACGAATCCGGACATTTGCGAGTCAAATCTGCCGATAGCCATGTTGCTGTGACTCGACAAACGTGGGGACATACGGCTGGCAAAAGCGAAAGAAACGCCACGTTTTTTTCTTAATAGAAGATTGTTTTAGTTGTAATATTAATAGAAACATTTCGTTTGAAGCGCGAGTCCTAATTCACAAAAAATAAGTGGTTATTTATGACTAAAATAAACAAATTGATAAGCAAACCGCTAGCTGACATGGCAAGCGCGCACGGCCTGGGGCCTTACTATGAGCTCTTAAAGCAGGACTTCTAGACAACTGCCCGGTTTATTCGTACCATGACAGCTTTAAAGCAGGCCTGTTCAGGCCTACTATTCAAGAACCGCAGAAAAACCGTTCACCTGTATTTTTGTATGGACTCTCGTTAACATTTCGCTCTAAATCAACTCAGTTTATTAGCTTACAAATGTCTAGGCGTCTGCAATGTTGGTTATTGTAAATTGTTAAATTGCCAGAGACAATATTATCCGTTCACCTTTAAGAAAACAATATTCAAACTACACTTAAATGAGCGTCATGGTATGATTCCATTCAAAACTGTTTATGTCAGGTTTAATAACTGCACGGAACTTGCATGGTTTTTACGAAGCTGATGGTAAGGCCCCTGTAAGTACACAGCTAAACGTGTTTCTCAGTTTTTTTATCGTTTTTTTTTTACTTTTAAACTACTAAACTAGTTTTCTGTCTATAAATTTCAATGTTAGAGATCGCTAAAGCAGGCATTAGTGCTTTAAAAAGTAATGCTATAAACTAGTTTTGTTGAAAATTGTCACTGAGCCTGTGGATTAAGTAAGTATATAGTTTCCAGTATGACAGTCGCTATGCACGCGGGCGGAGCCGCAGGCTCAAGCTAGTACTACTTAAACCATAACGTTAGTTGCATTATATTATGTGAAATTATAGTATGAGCATCACGCTTTTTTATTTAAACTTTCACGCGCACTGTTGAATTACCATCGAGTTCCAATAGTGCGCGTAGCAAAAGACAGAAAAAGAGGGTAGACGTCTGCTCTTAATGTTAATTCATCCACCCACCTGCCTTCTCCAGTCGTCCCGCGATCATGGCGCTTGCAACAGTGTCGAAATATCGGGAGCTCATTAAAAATAAATACCACGGTTTTCATCTCGTAAGTAACAATATGTTTATTGAGCATTATAGATGCTATAACTCCATTAATGTCTACATATTTGATATTAAGACGCGGTCTGACCCAAATTTTAAAATAATTTACGTTGCTTTACGTAAGGTTGAAAATTGCTTGTTATATTGGACGATGTGATGCGAAAATGCGTTCATTTTGTACGTTTTCTTTATATTTTTCGATATATACTAACACAATTGAAAAAACTGCTGGTTATTACTTTAGTACTATATGTTGGCTATGTATTATCTAAAAAAATTTAGTGTTATCGCTGAAAATTCTGAGAGTTTGGACGTGAAAGTTTATTTTAGTGGACCTATTTTCTATAATCTTTATCTATAATCTTTCAACAGAAAAAAAATCCTTTTTCTTTTGAAAGAGAGTTATATTTATGAATTCTATTCGGTTATTACTCTTTTTCTATTCCTTTTCTAACCTTAGTATTTTTTTCATAATATACTATCGATCTGTTTCGTTACACTAGGTGTTTAAAAATTCTGCTTTTTCTGTAATCAGGGTACGAGCGCGCCTTAAGTACTGCAATAATGTAAAGAAGGTAGGAGTTAATTAACATTACGTAAAATCATAGATATTACGTCTTTTTATTTTTTATAGCTTTTCTATGTTAAGGCCAGAGAGAGAAGCGCTTGCAGCGGAGCTTGAATTGATGATCTAAATCTAAACAAGTTTTTTTTTTTTTTTAATTTATTTATAAACAAAACGAGTACTTATATACATAGTAACATAACATAATTCTGCCAAACTGCGTAGCGGTTTGTAGGCAGATGCTAACTCTCAAGACTTATTACAATTATATACACGTACGTGTAGGTAAGTAGTTGTATTATAAGATTAGGTATATAAGTAATAATATTTCTGATACATTTACAATTATTTGTCTATATATATCATTTAAAATATCTATACTAATATGTAATATGTATTGTGCTCAGGTAGGTAATCTATCCAACAATAACTTTTTCAGTGCTAGTTTATAACTCAACTTGGTTCTAAATTGTTTTTCGAAGTCTGCGGGTAAATCATTACACAATCTAGGCACTAGCCATTTCCTAGTACGTTTCCCATAATAATTTTTATATCTATACTGCAATTCCAGTTGTGGCTTAGTTGATTTACGGGTTCGAGTAAAACAAGTTTTAACTGGCTTAAAAGTTTCGTTTTGAAATTGTTGCAATAATAACAAATAGTTTACTTTAGTTTCAACTGGCTGGATTTTACATATTTTATATAGTTTAGTATATTCTTTATTTAGTGAATGTATTGTTTGTTCACTTACTAATCTCTTTATTATTCTAAGTTGTTGTTTTTGAACGAGTTGCAGATACGAGTATGTTGGAAACGTGAGCCCGTAGCAACTAAGCCCGTAACTGATAATTGGTTCAGCAACGCTTGCTGCGGTCTGCACCGCAGTGTCATTATACCGCTATCATTATACCAAACTGCTAGTGTCATTGTTCAACTGAGCGCATCCGCGTTAAGCCGTCAGTCCCGCTTGTTTATCTTAGCAAAACAGTCATTAAGCTATGTCGAATGCCTTTGGGCGGCCTGGAAACTTCGACATGGGTTGGCTATCCACCAAGCAGTACTGGGCTCACGTGGTGGATTATAGCCCAACACTTCCTCTGAGAGGAAGGCTCAAGTCCCTGTTGTGGGAATATAATGGGCTGATTATGTATGTTAAGACCTCTATTTATGAAAGTGGTTTATTTAAAATCAATAATTAAACAACCGATCAATATTTATTATGTGATTAAACTCTTACGATATCCGTTGTCTGTAAACTCTGACAAATCGGCCCCAATTTCCACCCGTATATACTCACCTATTATAGTCGATCTGTCCATCTTCGTTCCTTCTCGTTTTGGCGGAGGTAACGACCTGGGAATTTGTTACCCCGCGTCACTTTGATTAAGAACCCCTTCGAAGGGCCCCGTCGAGAAAAGGGCCCTTTGAGTGGCCTCGAGATATGACCGTTTGTTTGATGCCCAAGTCAGTGATTGCAAAAGAAGTTTTTTTTCGATTTAATTATATTTCACTTCAGTAGCTCAAACATGTAGGTTTTGCTGCCTGAAATCAGAGAGTAAAATGCGATTTTGAGTGTGAGACAAATTAACTTTTATTTTCTGAGAGCCGCGAATTCACATCTATCTCTTTCCCGTTATTAGAAAGAGAGAGAGACAAAGACCAGCCCTTTCGAAGTTATGACTTTGAATTCGACTTCAAAGACAAACACGTTCGGAATTTCGTACTAACTAAAAAAAATTAGTAAAAAAGATAATTATGTCTTTTAATGTAATTTATTGAATACCTCTACACTGTTCCAACAATATAAATTATTTTGATTCACAATAAATAGTTATTTCAATCTGTTTATTATTTTATCTCTTAAAGTGTTTTCGCTGCTGAAGTGAAAAGGTTTGTGTTACACGAGAGCAAAGTTTTTTGCATCTCGTGCCTTCAGCACTCGCAGCAAAAAAACACTTTGCTCTCTTGTTGCACAAATAACTTGATTTTGAGGTGGTCTTATACGTTTTGCGAAGTGACTTCTTGCACGGATTTCATTTGATTAACCCTCTACTTTGAATTACTTCTACTTCCATATTTCTTTGAAAACTAAAATATTTTTTAGTAATATTTCGTAAGCAGATCGTTATTCCGTTACTCTTTGCACTTGCAAGAGTACTATTATTATAGAAAAACAAAAATATTATCGTCACACTTTTTCGAAACACGACCATTGGTTTCGGAGGATAACTGAAGCAAAGTTGGATTTTGTCTCCGGAGTTTTTCATTCTCCCCTCTGATTAGGTAATTGAAATCGAAATGTATCGTATGAAATAGTAGGCTATGCCTCTCAATTCTGATTCATCATCATCATCTCAGCCGTAGGACGTCCACTGCTGAACATAGGCCTCCCCCATGATTTTCCAAAAGGACCGGTTGGAAGCGGCCTGCATCCAACGTCGTCCTGCGACCTTCATCAGGTCGTCTGTCCACCGTGTCGGTGGACGACCTACGCTGCGCTTGCCGGTCCGTGGTCTCCACTCCAGAACCTTTCGGCCCCATCGGCCATCTGTTCTGCGTGCTATGTGCCCTGCCCACTGCCACTTCAACTGGCTAATCTTCTGGGCTATGTCGGTGACTTTCGTTCTTCTACGGATCTCCTCATTTCTGATTCGATCACGTAGAGAAACCCCGAGCATAGCCCTCTCCATAGCTCGTTGTGCGACTTTGAGTTTTTTTGAGCTCAAAGTCGCACAATTCTGATTGGACCATTAAAATTCAGAAGGGTATGCCTATTTTTTCGGTAAATTATTTTACCGGTTCCGGAAGCCCAATTCCCCCCTACCACTCCCCTCCACACTCACCCCATCTATCTTTTCCTCCCTATCTTCCTTCCTCAAAGGTCGGTAACGCATCCTCGAGACTTCTGGTATTGTGGATGTCCGTGAGCGACGGTGATCACTTACCATCAGGTGAGCCACTTGCTCATTTGCCAACCTATCCCATAAAAAAAAACATATGAGGTATTTACCTATGAAATGGGAGCATTGTATAAAAATGGTACAATATAATTTTTTTATTTATTTTATTTTATCTAATAAGAGTAGTGGCCCAAATTATCAATACAATTTTGCTATTTAGATGGCTTTTGTTTAATCCCTTTACTGTAGAAGTCAGCCGGACTGGAGGCGATGAACTCAGCGAAAGCGTTTTGCACTGCCTCTTGGATGTAAAATTTTATTCTCACTTAAAAAATTGCTAAAGTTTATAAAAAGGATAGAAATATGTTAGGACAAGGTCCAGTAAGTACGGTGGGTGACGGAGAACTTCCAGCTGTAACTCTTGTAGCTTTGCGATAGTCTGTTGTGAAGTGTGAGCCAAAGTTACTCGTTGTCGTGGAGAAGCAATGAGAAGAGCGATTGACCAGTCTTGGCTGTTGAATTGCGAGCTTCTCCATCATTGTTTGGAATTATTGGCAATATACATCTGCCGTCACTGTTGTGCCATTCGGTAGGAAACTGTACAAGTCCGGCGCTTGGTCCACCGGACAGTCACCATCATCTTTTCATCAATAACCTTAGTATTATACGGAGTCAACGGGTTAAAACGATTGAACCAATAGTACGGACATTGTTAGGCCCGTGCACGCCTTTAATGATTTGTCTACGCAACTACATAGGAACTTATACTCGAAAGTTGTGAGATTTTTCAGTTTATCCATGGCGCCATAAACTCCCACCACAATTTCACATAAACAAAACAAGAATCTAAAAACAAATGACTGAATTTGAAATTAAAATATTAGAATTGCGCCAATCCAAAGATAATTAATAATAATAATCTTTACATCTCTCATATTCGGTAAGTAGGTCCTTATTACCCCCAAATGGGGCTTGTAGGTGACCAATTAGCGCTCTAGGTTAATAATGTAGGTAGAAAAGCTCTAGGGCGGTAATTATTTAAAAAAACACTTCACTCTTTCAAAAAGTTAGCGTACATCTAACCATCATACTGGCAATAGACATCATGCATTGAGCCCAATGACAAAAGAGGTCGCTTCGCTATTCAGCCTTGTCTTCGTATGAGTATAATAGTCATCAATTCTATTTTTGTAATGCCGGTTCTTTTCTACTTACTTCACAATCGAGATGTAAAGCAGAGTAGTTAGCTCGGGTATAAGCATCAATTGCACCCTCGAACTATAGGCGCCCTCGCTGCGCTCGTAGCCTAAATATCTCGGGCTGCAATTGATGCCTTAAAGCCCTTGGCTACTAATCTACTATTATTGGTGTTCTTACAAAACAGTTCATACACTATTAATACTTACAAAACATTCCTTGGATTACCATTACCACTGTTGTTGTGTACGTTTTAAATAACGTATAAAAGTACCTACAAGCAACTGGTATCCAATAATAGAAACATTTTACAGTTATTATAGGTACTTAACACAATATACTTAAAGGTAAGTAACTAAGTCTGTTAATGCTGGTTATAGAATTTCCAATTACACAGGAAAATACCTATTATTAGTTACTAACAAAAACCCAGTCGCTTAATAAACAAACGTTTGTAAAAGCAAGCAATTGTCTAATTTATAAAATAAACACCGTTATACTCTGACAACATAATAAAGGCAGTGTTTCTGTCTGTCTGTCCCAAACATTTGGCGGCAAAAACGCCAGCGTTTAATGAAGTGATTCACACGATGGCTCGGAATCCCTGGACGAGTAAAAACTGAACTGGGCTTTGTTTTCAGCGGAATTTGGGAGTAACGGGGTTTCTGGATTGTTTTGTAATTTATTTTTGCTTCTTATGTTTTGTTATGTCGATGAGTAACTTATTCGCGTAATGCTAAGCGCCATTCCTATCGAAAATAGTTCCATTAGAGTTCCAATAGATGGCGTTTATGCCTACTTTTATATATAATTTGGAACTAAGGTGGACCAAGGCCATTCTGGCGGCGGGGTATCAAGGTGGTTATAACTCTTGATCTGCAGCTTTTAGTCAGAGAGTCATCTATGTATGCGTGGAGGAAATGTTATTTCATTAAATAAACCATAGATGACAATTTTAGGGTAAAAACTGACTGATTGACGGCACGATTTGGTCAGTCGCCATTTTTCGGCGTGTGTAAACAATGAGCTCCCCCAGTTTTTAACTGAATTAAGTGGTTTTTGCACCTATATGGAAGATTGGACAAGGTAAGTAGATGTATTTTTACCTCGAGATTCTTTCTATATAGTTCCGTTCCCACTCTCAGCTGTTCCGTGTTATTGAGTCCGATATAATTACCCCAGTAAATACAGATCGGAAGTAATCTTGTAGGCATTGTATAATTGAGATTTATTTAAATATATCAATATATTAACGTTGCCTTCCTTATATTTATTTGAAAATATAATGTATGTTCGTAAAAATTTACATAAATATACGTTAATTAGTGATCACCACACTTTTAATACTACAAATACAAATAGGATAGCTAGTTTTAGACTTACGAAGACTAATAAGTCATTCCTAGAAAATTGTGTGCGCTTTTACAATAAAATCCCAAAACACATAACTGAGCTCACAGAGAGCAAATTCAAGTTGACTGTAAAAAACGTTTTAATAAAGAAAGCTTACTATAAAGTTCGACATTATATAGAAGATAAAGATGCTTGGAATACTCCACTTCTGGCAAGCTGTCACTCTGCCACCCATAAAATGTAATATTTGTAGTACCTAAGTAGAAACATTGTAAACATCTATATAAAAAGAATGGCCCCGAGTTTCTTGCCGCTTCTTCTCGGTGGGCTCTATATATTTTGGAACGCGGCGGTAGAGTCTTTAAAGTACATTATAATGAAAAGTTGACGTTCATAAGTGCGTCTTTGATGCCTAAATTGAATAAATGATTTTGATTTTTGTCTGTATTAATATAATTTAGAATAATTCTATACCAGACGAGGGCATACAGGTTATAAATTTTGACTTACATTTTTCGGACAGAATAGCCCCGGTCCACCTTACAAATAGTACTATCACTAAAATTTTAACATAATAAGTAAATACACGAAACTTGTTTATGTCTCAAGTAATAAATGTTATACCTCGTTTACACTCAGCCGCTTCTCCTGCTACTCGCGCTGCCGGAAATATTGCCGCGGCAGCGTCGACGCGAGTGCGTGTTGTTTACACTCAACCCTCACTTCTTTACTGGGCAACTGGCAATCATGGCTGACGTTGAGGTTGTTGCGGCGACAGCTGTATGTCTGCTTAGTGTAATGAATTACATAAACGTTTTAAAAAGAAATCTAATAAAAAAAAGGCGCTATCGCAAAAGAAGATGGCGGATGAAAAAAATTCATCAGAATCGAACGACGTAAGTACTCACTATAACTTCTTATAAGTGCATACCATGCGAATCAAATAAGAACAGATTTCTCGGCCATATTGAATATGTTCCATTCGCCTGAATATACCTGTTCTATTTTTAAATTTGCGTTCAAAATAGCGCGAATGGAACACATTCAATATGGCCGAGAAATCTGTTCCTATTTGATTCGCATAGTATACTTCGACGATATGAATGATGAATAATCTTACCTACCTATATTTTTGTTACAGAAACAGCATAAATACTTTTTTTATGGAGTTGACTTCCGAAGATGGTGGCGAGTTTTCTAACTTTTGCAGAATGTCATCTTCTGATTTTAATATCTTGTTATATAAAATTGGACCTATGATTGAAAAACAGCAAACCAGACTGCGAATGCCCATACCAGCAAAGATACGTTTGGCATTAACATTACGATATTTAGCAACGGGCGATAGTTATAAAAGTCTCCACTACTTATTCAAGGTTTCTACATCAGCCATTTCGCAAATTATTCCTGAAGTATGTCAAGCTATCAACTCTGTTCTCAAGGACCAAATTAAGGTGAGTAATACAAGTATTTTAAAATTATGTTTTATTATATTAAATTATACAAATGATAAGTAGGTATAATCAAAACTACACTGCGCAGGAAATCACTAATAAAATGAAATAATCTAAACAAATAAAATAATAGAATTCAATTCTGGCTAGCATCCCAGTAGGCTCTTTCAATCACATTCATTTGGTTTTGAGGTGTAACACTTCTTTCCGGGCATCTGGACAGTACTCTTGGTGGCAAGACATATTGTGTTGATGAAGTTTGTAGCATCACATGGCGTGGTGAAGCTGAAATGTCATTAATTTCTTGGCTCATTTCTGGGATACTGATCTCTACTGGTGTGTCAGACTGTCCCGTTGGTTGGATATAAAAACGTTGAGATTGTTGAATCGGTGGGTTTGATGTGATTTGGTAATCTGAATACTGTGATTGCGATGACGTTACCGATGAACGATTTGAGAAGACACTTGATGGTCGTTCAACTTGATGGTCGATGATTGGATAAGGATTTTGCAAAAGTAACCCATCTATTTGGTACATAATTCTTCCCCGCATTGACTCGGGATATTTTCGTAATCTATTAGCTAAGAGGTTCGCATAAAGATCACACTCGTCTTCATTCTTTTCATTTGTATGAGTACTTTTATTTTTTATCACTTGGTTCAAAGTGTCTAAAGTCTGAGATATTTTATTTTGAGCCTCATCTATGTCAAGGCTTGGTCTTTTTTTTCCTTTTTTTGGCTTATTATATACTGGTGTCCATGATGGGTCTGCCTGTGATGGCGAAGGAACTGACTGTGACGGCGAACTGATTTGCTGGTATGATGGTTGTGATTGAAGTGGCGGTTCGACATCTGGAGATTGTGCCTCGTGTTCAGTTTGATAATTCTGAAAATTTAAATAAATATATTTTTTCTGTTTCAGTTACCACAATCACCAGCGGAATGGTTATCTATAGAAGCGGGATTTAGGAGGAAATTTCCTCGATGTGTCGGAGCTATAGATGGGAAGCATATTGTAATTAAATGTCCACCACACAGTGGCTCACAATATTACAACTATAAGCATACATATAGCATCGTACTAATGGCTCTCGTTGACAGTGAATACCGTTTTATTTTTGCTGATATTGGTGGCCAGGGGCGCATTAGTGATGGAGGAATTTTTCAAAACTGTTTACTCTTGCAAAAAAATAACACAGGCACTATTAATTTGCCACCAGACGCGCCCTTACCCGGAAGAGAAATTGATGTACCCTATGTATTTCTTTGTGATGGAGCTTTTGCAATTCATAAACATATAATGAAACCCTTTCCTGGTGATCATCATTGTAACACAATGGAACGCACTTTTAATTAGAAACTTTCAAGTTCTCGTATCATTGTAGAAAATGTCTTCGGTATTTTAACTACGGTTTTTCGAATATTTAAAAAACCAATCGAAATCGATATAGAGAATGTACCAACAGTAACAATGACCTGTATTTTATAACATAATTTTTTAATAAACAGTAGAACCTCTAGTAACATTTACGCTCCCCCGGGTACTTTTGATTCCGTAGTTGACGGAGTAAATATTGATGGCTCTTGGAGACAAAATCAACCCAACCCAGACAATTCAGCTCTTAGGCCAATAGCGCGTGTACCAAGACGCTCATCTAGAGACATTTATGAAATTCGATCTGAATTTGCACATTATTTTGATAATTTGAATACAGTAAATAACTAAATAGTAGTATTAGGTAAGCTGTAATAATCATAATGTAACAATAATTTTAATAAAAAATGTTTAATTTATTATAAAAAGTGTTTTAATAATTGAATGTAGGTAGTTACCCTTTGTTCCGTGTTAATTGTTTCTTCCACGTCATACAGTGTGCCTAAAAATCTTTCCATAGTTTCAAAAGGAAACCATATTGGCTGAAACACATCATCAGCACCTGCTCCAGAACGTATAGACGCTTTCTTTTTCTTTAAGAGTGGTCGAAATGTAGCCATAAGTGATTTCTTCTTCGATTTTAGCTCTTCTATTGGAGTATTGTTCATTTGAGTACTGATTCGATTCCACGCATCGTGTACTTTATGCTTCATTTTATGATTTTTATCGCGTGGATCCCATATTATTCGTTCACTTTCATACAACTCCAAAAACTGTATTACTTTTTCATTACTCCACTCTAGCGACATAGTAAATGCTGACGTAATGCTGATAGAATTAAACAGAAAAAAACAACACGTCCTTCCGCTCAGAACGCCGGGCGACAAGTGAGCGAGAAGGCTGAATGTAAACACACGCTGCCACTCGCGCTGCCAGTCCTTTGACTCGCGCACGAAAAACCGACAACCAAGGGAGCGCCGCGCCGGGCAGCGCGAGTGGCTGCGGCAATGGCATGGGAAGTATCGTGTTTACACACTCGCGCCGCTCACTTCCCTGCTAACTCAGGCTGAGTGTAAACGAGGTATTAGACCCGTAGTACGTCATACACGCAAGTGAAATTTGACACAGAACTATGCCAGTGAGAAATACGCTCTGTGGGCCGAACACGAAAATCTGTTTAAGTGTAACGTAATCGCATCGTTAACGTATTTAGTACAAACTGTCATTTATCTAGTACAATAGTGGCACAGATAACTCATAATTTAATATTTATTATTTATTATAGTATATTTTTTTAATATTTATCCAATTTCTTTATATGAAGTAAGTCAGCGAAGTCACTAGTGGGTCGGTTGGTGTTAATTAAAATGTTTTTATTAATATGCTTGAGCATACCTCAAAAACTTTTCAACCGACATTGGTGAAATTGAAATGAGACCAAACTATTATGAAATAACAAACAAGAAATCAATATCGGGTTTACAAATGCTGAAGAAATCACAAAAACCATACAGCCGATTGAGCCTTTCCCTTTTTGGGAAGTCGGTAAAATCTTTTTATTCATATCAACGAACAAAGGTTAAAAATTATTACAGTAACTTAACACCCTCCCCTTACATATCTCTCAAACGTACCCCATGGGGCCAACACAACACCGTGAGTGGCCCCATGGCACCCTACAAGCTACCCTGTCGATTACATGGATAGTTATGGTATTGGATTATGGGGGCGTAGTTCAATTTTCTTGAGGAATATTTACGGTATCTTCGCATTGGGAGGGTGGGTTAATTACTCGATTGCAGCGAAACCCAAATGAAGGGTTATGTGTCGACTTGTACGTAAGTGTATATGTCCGTTTCTATGTCCACTCGAAACTACACAACGGCTCAACCGTTTTTGATAAATGATACGTCATTAGATTCGTGATGGCGCGACTGACACTCGGTACTATACACAAATATTACCTGACTACGGCTAAGCCCAAAAGAAGGGATGAATTTATTTCCTTAGTTCATTTATTAAATGTTATATTTGTTTTCCTGATTTCATATATAGAGACTGAGGATCGAATATCAAATGTATCTCTCTTAGTGCGTTCGAGTAGACACCTTGTGAGCGTTTTTAGCGTTATTTTCGCTAAAACGCACACTAGGGGCGTTCGAATTGTGAATCTGTGGGTGAAAATGTCGTTCATGTCTCTTCAAGTTTTGACCCACGTCCGGAGCATGGTTGTTTGTGATCGTTTTTGACAGCATAATCACGTGATTTTAAGTCTTATGCTCTATGCTGATATATAAAAATGGCAAAAATAACGCTTTTGAGCTCTCCGAACGCTTTAACAAAAGAGCCATCAATGACAACGACACCAATGCCCTAAAAGCTAAACGAACGCACCTTCTGATGGCTCTATCAGCTCAGTTGGTAGTAGTCTTACTATCAAAGCGCGGGGTGCTACGCTGGATCCCTAACCGGATACAAGGTTATTGCAATGTATTGTTGCGTATTAGAAGAACACAGATGCACAAATTTTCGCTTGTCACACAAATATTTACTTCAGCCAGAAATCGAACTTGATACCCAGAACTCGAAATTTGGATCATTACCGACTTATTTAACGGAGTCGTTAATAGACGTACCATTACAGGACATTATTGTACAGTCGTCTGCAATAACATGTATACAATCCGTAATAGTTTTCAAAACTATGATACAGTACTAAATTTTATAACAATGATGATATGGATTATTTTAAGAAATTAAATAATTAAAATTACTTCATTTTAGATGTAAATGTTTCAAATTGAATGCAGCGGCATATTTGAAAATTATGAAATGTTGGTATACATATTATTGCAGCAGACTGTACGCCATTTATTTTTTATTTTATTCATCGATCGATTCTATTATTATTCATATTATGCTATTTATGATTATTATAATAAGTCAAAGTCAAAGTCAAAATCATTTATTCAATTTAGGCATCAATGACGCACTTATGAACGTCAATTTTTCATTATAATGTACTTTAAAGACTACCGCCGCGTTCCAAAATATATAGAGGCTACCGAGAAGACGCGGCAAGAAACTCGGGGCCATTCTTTTGATATAGATGTTTTTACAATGTTTTTACTTAGGTACTACAGATATTAGCTCCAGTGTGTTGCCTTACAAAAGAGAACTTAATAATGGTATCAGTAGGGCAAGACACGCTACACTTTGACATCTTAGTACACGAGTAGATAGATCCTGGAGTGATCAGTCCCAAGCTGTTTTATCCTCCAAGTAATACAAGTAACACCAAGTTACGTAAAATAAAAGTACAAAGATGAATACACAAACACATGGTTTAAGTACTACATTTTTAAGTGTTCTTTACACTCAAAATTTTAGTAAACTATGTTTTAAAAGAAAAGTGCCCAGAATGCTGGCTGCATTTCCACGTTGTATATCTATGCAAATTTTTTGTGCAATATATGAGCCCGCATCCTGGTCGTCTGACGCTTCAACCAAACTTGTAGCCTACTCCCTGAATAAAGTCAAAAAACACAAACAATCACACTAGCCCTGCTTTTTCCTTATACCACGAATGCCACGATATATTTCGTACAATTTCACATTATCACAATCCACCTTTACATCTGTTATAGTCAACTATTTTAAAAGCACAATAACAAAAATACGAGCACAAATTCTCACCATGTAAGGGTGTGAGCACATCAGCGATGCGCGAACAAATCTCGGCTCGGTCTAAACTAAGGGTCATTATACACGAGCGACAAAAACGCGTCCGCGCGGACATTGAAACGCGACGCTCATAAATAAATACATATCGCGGGATGTGGTGTGAGTTACAAGCGGAAGCAACGAATCTAGACACACCTAGATTGACAGCATATGAGCTTCCAACAAATCTTCCTATAGATTTCCTGTTTTCGTCTAAATAACAGCATTCGGCAAACACTATCCACTATTTACTAGTCAACATATTGCACATAGTCTTTCCCTCGCATAAGTTTTAATGTTAATCTAAACGTATGGTTTTTTAGGACGGCATTTTTTTTCGAGTTTCGCTTTTTTAATATGAAATTCTTATATTTTTCTTGACCAGAGTGACACTGACCGTTTGTTCAATCGTCCCTATATGCCTGTCTGCTCTTTGATCGTTCGGAACCTTTATCCTAAGTATTTCATAATAATCAGGAACTGCATATTTATATTTTTACTAAGGTTATAGATGAAAAACGATACAAGACAGTACCAGTTTGTAAGAATTTGGCACTCCGGGATCAAAAAAGCTCGCTCCCAAAACTTGGCTCCAAAAGACTCCATTATGTATGTTATCATAATATTTGTTTAATTAAAACACGAATTAGGTACATTAAATTTGAATAAGTATTAATTATATTAAGAATGTAGCGCGCCCGGAATTTGTTATGGCATTCATTAGGAACTCGATAAGTGTAGATTATCATTAAACAGCCGGCTCCTGCTTTAACAAATCAAGATAGTTTAAAATATATTACGCAGTCTTAGCTCACGACAAAAGAACAATAATAACTTTTGAAGCATTTTTACACTAATTAAAATCAACGTAAACCACAAAACTTCTCATTAAAATTATAAAAGTAGGTCCCTCTATCTATTTGTCTGTTTTATAGACTTCCTTGACTAAAGCACTGAATAATGTAAAGTCAGTTCTCAATGAATAGACAATATAGTTAGATAAAAACCTTTTTGTATTAAATTGTCAAAATATTACATGATTAGGTATAAGAATAAGTTAGTTATGTTGTCATCTTGAGATCTGATACAATTGCTCAGTGAAAGAGCTTATTACATTATGTTAAGTTCTTATATTTTTACTGATTGAATACCATGTTTAAAAGTTTAAGTAAAAGTATAAAATGTTAATGTTAATGTTACTGGCGTCATTTGTTTTTTTTTTATTTTTGCTTACTTTATAAACTTGCTAATTTTGGTTCATGATGTTGGCAATATTGTAAGATACGCGGGGCGAACAACACATTCGCCACGCGGTCAGAGACAGAAAAGGAATCAAGAAGTTATTTCACGTTTATGTTATTTTGAAGAAAGTAGGACATGTACATTGGATTGTATTTTGACTTTTATATATTCATTGTATGATGTATTATCGAGTGTGACATTATAAGGAAATCTATCTGTATCATTGGCGTTTTAAATTCCACCTGACCTTTCCCGAAAATAAGTTTCGGTTAATAATTTCAAAAGTTCATATATACATTTTGATTACATATTCATAAGGGTACCTGTTATAAAATCGCATATCTTTAAATGAATTCTCTAGATATCCCTTTAAATAACTTATGTCACCCAACCCGCTACCTCTCCTAACGTGGACCCCACTCTAAGATGAAAGACAAGCGCTGCTTCCAACAGCAACAGAAAAACCCGTGAAACGCAACGTAATGTCGCGAGGACATTTGTTCGTTTATACCAAAACAACACCACAACACCATTTCCGATTTAAGTTAGCCGCTCCGCGAAACTTTTTTCACTTGTTCCCCATGTTTAATTTATGACGTCATTTGTTAAATGATAGTATCTGAGCGTTTTTGCGGGACGCGGGTAATTCGAAGAGTTATGGAAGATTGTTTTTAGTTTTGATTGCGTTTAGCCTTAAGGAGTAGTGGTATTGCTGTTGGGTTTTTAGTGCAGCTCATGCATTATTTTGAGTTGTGATAATCAAAATGGCCGGTTTTCTAGAAAGACGGTGAGTTGTGAATCTTGAATTTAGTTGAGTTATGATAGGAACTCCTATACACAATTTACTCAACAGGACTACTACCGACGTATCTCAGTTACAATCAAATGTTGATTGTAATCTTCAAAATTGGCAACTCTATGACACTTTTGACAACTCCAGTAAGCAAACATGTTAGTAAGTTGATTGGATCTCACAAAAGATGCCGCAATTTTTTTAGATTTCACTCAGCTTTGATTGCAACTAAGCTACGTATAATACGCTCTATTATGTATCTCAGTTGCAGTCAAACTCTAAATAAATGGCGGCTTTATGTCACTTTTGTCAGCAGACACAGTCATCAACTTACTTTTCTGCTTACTAGAATTGTCAAAACTGACATAGAGCCACCATTTTCAAGATTTCATTGGACATTCGATTCTAATTCATTATGTATTCTTTCATTCCTAATGTCCTAATGATATGGTGCTGCTGGGCCCGTCGGTGGGGTCGATACGAAAACTGATTGGTATATGTGAGGCATATGCAGCGGAACATGGATTGAAGTATAACTCAAAGAAGAGTGAAGTGCTCATATTCAAGAGTGGGAATATTGTACCTGTCCACGTTCCGCCTATTATGCTAAATGGTGCGGCCTTGCCGCCTATTATGCTAATTGGTGACCAGATTTAAGTATTTGGGTCACTTTGTTACTGAGGACTTGAAAGACGATGTTGACATAGAAAGGGAGCGTAGAACACTGGCAGTCCGGGGCAAGGTTAAACTATAGTCGCCCGGTACCCGCGGGAGGGGGGGAGGGGGGGCGGAGGGGGGGGGGGGGGGGGGGGGGAGGGGGAGGGGGTGAAGCCCCCCCTGCATCCCCCCCCGCCGGAGGCCTTTAGTTTTTGAGTAATAATTTTTTTAGTACTTAACCTCACTTTCGGCTATATCAGTATTTTTTACCTATTTTTTGTTTCACACCTAATCTATTAAGGCGGTTCGCTTCTGGCACTTCGCCGGCCGCTGCCGCGGCACGCTCGCTTCGCTCGCTCGGCTCGTGCGTTGTTTGTCATGTTCTAACCTAACCTAACCTATTTTTTGTTTCACACCTAACTTATTAAGGCGGTTCGCTTCTGGCACTTCGCCGGCCGCTACCGCGGCACGCTCGCTTCGCTCGCTCGGCTCGTGCGTTGTTTGTCATGTTCTAACCTAACCTAACCTATTTTTTGTTTCACACCTAACTTATTAAGGCGGTTCGCTTCTGGCACTTCGCCGGCCGCTGCCGCGGCACGCTCGCTTCGCTCGCTCGGCTCGTGCGTTGTTTGTCATGTTCTAACCTAACCTAACCTATTTTTTGTTTCACACCTAACTTATTAAGGCGGTTCGCTTCTGGCACTTCGCCGGCCGCTGCCGCGGCACGCTCGCTTCGCTCGCTCGGCTCGTGCGTTGTTTGTCATGTTCTAACCTAACCTAACCTATTTTTTGTTTCACACCTAATCTATCAAGGCGGTTCACTTAACATTGTATTATATAACAACAATAACATATCCAGTCCGTCTCAGAGTTATGTTGATAGATGAGAAAAACTTAATGTTAAAGGGCTAGGAGAGACACAATTAAACAAACATTTTAATACATTACTTGTTTATTTCATAAACATGTTTAATTGCTTTCATTAAATGTACAAAAGAGTCTCTTTTATATTTATACACGTCTCTTCGCCACAAATATTCAACAATTATATCACTAAAGTTTTCTGGGTTGTTATAATTTTGTTTTTTGAAAAACCTCTTCACTGCTCGCCACTGGGATTCTATTCTTTGGGTGTGGATTCCATCTTTACCCACAAATGGGTTCTCTGGGTCTGAATGATTCACTTTTTTGTGTATGTATCCATATTCAGACAGACAATCGTATGCCCGCCAACAATCGGTGTGGATTGTTGTTCCAGGTAAAACATGCTTTTGAATTAAAGGTATGAGAGTATCAGCATCTCTTTTATTGTCCGGGCATACTTCCAATCTTAAGTCTTCAGACCCATCTTCTATTAATCCCAGCACCCAGTGGCCTTCAATGTGACGTCCTTTGTTATATTTCCTTTTTCCAAATTTACTTTCGTCTATTTGCACTATTTTCCCACAGCCTCCAATTTTACCGCTGTAAAGATTTTGTTTTTCCAAATAAAATATCACAACTACTTCTCTGCAGTAATTAAACCAATCGGCTATAGTATTTGGGCTTAAACATTGCTTCCTTTCTTTTTTATAAGGGTCTTCGTGAATTGTTTGGTCGTAGGTCCATCCTTGTGAGTATGCATATATAAGATAGTAAACATGCATTATGTCGATAGCAATATTTTCGAAAAATGTGCCAATTCTGCGAGAGATCTTGGCACCGCTGCCCGATTTAGATTTGCATGATCTTTTTGAGCACACAAATGTACCAAAACTTGTGCATCCGCATGAGTATGACACTTTCATGGATGTCCTGTGGGTTCGACACCGTTTCTCAGTTGGTATGAGACCTTGGTCTTCACTATATTTGATGCATTGATCTTTAGTGCCCAATTTTCGCACAACGTCAGTTAAATTCCAATGATCAATCACTTCAGTGACGCAAAGTTTTCGTTTGGTTATAAGCTCGTTGTCGTCGTCGTCATTACTCGAAGAAGGTCCGGCGACAGGTTCAACGGGCAGATCAGGAGCCGAAGAAGGTCCGGCTACAGGCTCGACGGGCAGATCAGGAGCCGAAGAAGGTCCGGCAACAGGTTCGACGGGCAGATCAGGAGCCGAAACCGCGTCCGCTTCGGGTATTGTACTGTAATACTCCATTACAGCCAAGTGCAGTCCAGTTTTCAAGCCAAGTTCAAGTCGTAGAGCAATCCAAACAAATCCGGTAAGCAAGCCAAGTTTCAAGTCGTCGCGCAATCGAAGGAAATCCAGGGAAAAAGCCAAAGTCGTAATAAAAATCGAAAAACAAGAGAGCACACATTCACGAAACTACGAGAGAAACGGAATGAATGGATGACAGTCCATCTGTCAGTAAGACAAAATGGCGCCTTTTTTTTTCTTACGTTTAACGATAACGATACGTTTCGTTTAACTCAGTTTGACAACTTAATTTGACAACTTAATATTGTACCATTTTCTCAACATTGCGTTCCATTTCACTTTTTTTTATCAAATTTTAATTTAATCATAATTAATTTAAACTACGTTTCCGGCAAAAAAAAATTGCTGGAAGGGCTTCAGGTGGACCCCAATGATACCCCTAAACTCGCACCTTCATCAAAATCAGGTACCGGACGGCTATAGCCAACCCTCAGTCCTTTTACTCGAGCAGCCTATGGATTAATCACACTCGACGAACTGCCAGTGATCTACGCATCCAGTATAACGACGTCTTCAGGGTGCTGATGCGGCTGCCTCGCTTCTGCAGCGCATCTCAGATGTTCGCTGAAGCACACACGGACGACTTTCATGACATGCGTTATTCGCTACTGCGAGCTCTAGAGAAATCCGAAAGGGTATGTATTAATTTTACTGTTCACACCAAAGCGGATATCGCTAACACGCGCGGTAGAGATGCTCGTTGGCAACGGTTAGCGGGGCGGCGGAACTAGTTTCGCCAAACAACAGAAAATACCGCCTCACTAGGCGGTACAAGTTTCGCTGCAGTTATGGAACTTCATACTATTTACCCATCGAGTTCCGCGTGGTATTTTTCGCTACCCACAGCGGTAGGGAATAACGCTCAGGTCTATACAGTCTCGCGGTGAATAGGCCTTAACTTTCGACTGGGTGAACCAATTCTAAAAATTCTTTTTATGTTTGAAAGCTGGTGCTTCTCGTGTGGTCCTATTTAATTGTGGTACAATTTCATCAAATTTGGTCCAGTAGTTTTTGAGTTAAACTCCAATATTTTTTCAATTTGTACTTGTGTGTTTATTCATTACAAACACAAATACAAATCTTTCCTCTTTATATTATTATTATTGATAACACTAATTCTCCACTGCGCCTGTGTGTAAACCACTCTAATCGCTTTAAACATATAAATCCTCAGCTGGTTACGATATAATTAATTATAAGCTTACGATAGCTACATTACAAGTTCTCACTTGGACAAACTCATTAACGGACCGCTGTGAACGGTTTCATATTGATCATATTTTATAGTGTGTCTCAAGCTTCAAGTCGAAAGCGTTTAGAGAAACGCTAGGAAAACATTTCAGCCATGTTTCTATACAAGTAATTACTTGTTGCTAAGTAATGTGTCAATGAAGTAATACTTGACGATAGAATACTTCAACATAAAATCTGATTCTATAGTCGAGCGATGAACGTTACTTATTAAAGTAAATGCAGGACATAACCCTGTCAAAATTGGATGTATCTTTTTACTCTTGTATTAGGTTGTTGTCATGGGATTTTAATTTTTACAGCATAATAGATCCTTCACAGTTTAGACCTGTATGCGAATCTCATTTTTATACAAGTTCATTTTTGTAATAAACACGAAAAGTTTACGTGTTATCAATGCTTAAGCAAAGGAAATGGTGTTTTTCGGGCACTTTAGGGTAAAATAAATAGCCATAGAGTTCATAGTTTCCGAGATAGCGGCGAAAAACTTTTTCAAGATGGCGCTTGAAGCTCCACCTGGATCTGTTATGTGCTCAGTAAGTGACCCTAAACCTTATACAAAAGAACCTGGGGCCCTACTCTCACCTCTTGATTTAGTCTTTCCATTAAATTTTGTACCACCACGTCATAGTCTAGTTATTATCTTCGAGTCAAGAAACTCTCACCATCTAAATGGCCCTTAACTGTGTCGCAGATTTCAACACCCTCCTCCGGAAAAATCATACAGACAGTTCCTTATTAAAAACAAAGCTTACAGATAATTAAATTAAGAATATAAAATAGGGTTACTAAACTATATTTAATTTTACAAAAATATATGTCAGTATAGTCAGTAAATCAGAGAGTTAAGAGGATTGCATAGCTAGTACTTTCCATGCTAAAAGCGAAAACTCTTTTCTACCTCTTAACATTGTCCGATTTCAGTGATTTTTTTTTCATGGAATCATGACATTGTTTACTATGCCCGTACGTTTTGATTTTTCTCAACTAAAATTAAAAATAAACAACAATGAAAATAATCACTAAATTAAAATCATTATACAGGGTGTTTGGTAGAGGGACCGACAAACCAAATGAGCGTGTTCGGGGGCCCACTTGGAGAATACAAGTTGGCCAAAAAAAATCTCTGACCCCCAATTTTTTTCCTTTTTTTTACTAAAAAAGCTTGCTAGTTGGTTTTTTGTATCACTGTGAAAGTTTTATGAGGTAAAATTTATTTCATATTTTCACTCTATGAGCTCTAAATCAGTTAGCTCTGTTTTGTATCCAATTTTGGTTTGCGTGGCCTGAATGTGTATTAGAGACCAAATTCAACTAAAAACATCCGGTCTAAAACAGCTTTTACAAATGTTATGGTCGTAAATAGGTACAATTTCGGAGAAAAAGGAAAAATTCAAAAAAATATAAAAAAAAATTGGGGGCTAGGGGGTTTTTTTTGGTCAACTGTATTCTCCAAGTGGGCCCCCGAAAACGCTCATTTGGTTTGTCGAACCCTCTACCAAACACTCTATATATATTCATAAATACAAACAATCAGTGTTTTAAGCCCATTTTGGTAATGTAAAATTTGAGAAATAACCATCAAAGCTTTATTGTTATTATTAATATTGTTCAACCATTTTGTATCGCTTGGAGTACGATAGTAAGTATGTTTCGTAAAAGGTGGGAGTAGGCCCCCTATATCTGAAACTTAAATTCTGTTTTTACTGGCATTGTAGTAAAACGCCTGTGACTTAAGCTGCACAATCAATCCAAGACTAATAAATCCACAACATAGACAGCTCAGGTATCACCATATTTATCATAAACAGACAGAATCGTGCACTAACTGTGGTAACTTGATTGCTTATCATGAACGCAAGTTTTTTTGTGAATATACGTAACCTATACACCTATACATAGGTCCATTTTATTGCTAACAGCTTCTACCTTCCTGTATTTAAAAAAAAATTTTTTTTTTTTATACCGAACTAGGTAGCACTTGACCACTATAAAATAAAAATATAAAATAAAAGCAACCCTCGTGAAAAGACTTTGATATCTGTCTTTGCGTCGCCTCTTACTGTATATTAGATTGGATTACTATTTCTACTACAATATAATAATGCATCAAAGGTCGCACGGCCAGACACAATAGAAATTTCATTGTTATAATGACATCGACCCTTGAAGGGATAATAATAATCATGATCTGATGATTATTATTATCAGCCGTATGACGTCCACTGCTGAACATATGCCTCCCGCATACATTTTCAAATGGTACGGTTGGAAGCGGCCTGCATTCAACGTCGTCCTGCGCCCTTTATCAGGTAGTCTGTCCACCTTGTCAGTGGACGACCTACGTTGTGCTTGCCGGTCTGTGGTCTCCACTCCAGAACCTTCCGGCCCCATCGGCCATCTGTTATGCGACTGCTATGTGCCCTGTCCACTGCCACTTTAACTGGCTTATCTTCTTGGCTATGTCATTGACTTTAGTTCGTCTACGGATCTCCTCATTTCTGATTCGATCACGTAGAGAAACCTCACGGAGAAAATATAATCTATATATACATATATAACGAGTACAATTTAAAAATTTGAAACTGACTCCCATTCTATTCAGTTATTTGAGTGTAACTCAAAAACTACTGGACCGCATTTGATGAAATTTAAATGGGATGGGGAGAAGCACCTGCTTTCAAACTAAAAAAGAATTTTTAGAATTGGTTCACCCAGTCGAAAGTTACGAACACAAAAAAAAACTGCCAACTACCTTCTCCTTTTTGGAGGTCGGTAGAAATTGAACCCCTATTTCTCCTGGTCACGCTATAACTTGAGAACGGATGGAAAAATCTCGCTAATTATTTTTTTGTTGTGCTAGCTAATTATTGTCAGGAGGTTCTTATGAAAGAAAAACCAAGATCAGGTGGCAGGTTATGGCAAGGCCGAAGGCTGAGCCTACTACGCAAACGAAGTCGCGGGCTGTCGCTAGTACATTATAAATGTCTGTCCTACAGGAATATTTTCCAGGACAAAAAGTAGCAAAATTACTTGTTTTGACTGATGATTCATCAGCATAGAGCCAAAACGGCTGCGGCTACAAACTTGGCATTTTGGCAGTCATTTTGGAAATTTCCTCCCTAAGGGTAAGGTGAATTCAATTTATTTGTGTGGCTTCGTATTCCATAGACCAAGCGAGCGAAGCAGCGGTTCCCTATAGTACCGCACTAGGATTACCTGTGTGACAGGAAGCATGGACGGCGCACAATAACACATCAACTCAAAGGGTAAAATGGGACTCTATTAGGTAAGTCTCCGCTGTCCATCCGTCTATCTGTCTATATGTCTGTCCGTCTGTCACCAGGCTGTATCTAATTAGCCAGGGTAGTTAGACAGTTGACATTTAAAAAAAATATTATTTCAGTGGGCGCTATAACAACAAATACTGCCCCTGCTGCCACTTGAGGTGCTTCCGAACCAATACGACTCGGGAGCCTTTAAGAAGAGAGCCTATTCCTTCCTCAAAGGCCGGCAACGCATCCTCGAGACCTCTGGTATTGCGGATGGCCGTGGGCGACGGTATCACTTACCATCAGGTGAGCCGCCTGCTCGTTTGCCAACCTATCCCATAAAATACTAAAAAACCGGTCATGCAACTGTGCAAGTAAAATTACGGAACCATTCGTGCGCGAGTCCGACTTGCACTTGGCCGGTTTTTTGTTATAACTTAACGATATCTTATTAAACATTATACAATTCGCATGTAGACATAGACATAGACATACATCTTATGTATGTATGTACGTAATATTGTATGCCCAAAAGGGTATAGGTACTACGGCCGTTCAGAGAATGCGTTCCTGACACGTCGCGATTGAACTGACGACGTAACTTTGTAATGGCGTTGCAGTTACGATAAAAATATTATTGCTGGTTGTTTACCGTTTTAACAATTGATGAGCATTAAAACAACATTATTATATCAATAATCAATTAATGTTATAATTTTGTGCCAAACTGAGTGTCAAATAACTTGGTAAACAATATTTTTCTAAATCTAAACTGCGCTATTACAAGGTTATGTCAGCGCTTTATATTTGTAGTGCTGTGCTAACAATAACAGGCAATAATAGTATCGTAATCTGTTCTTATACAGTTATACTTTATAAAATAATACGTTTTGTTGTTCTTTTTAAGAATTTGAAAATAATGGACTATAAGATAACTTTTATTAGATATAAAAATAAAACTAAAAGAAAAAAAAAGTTAAAGGTTGTTGAGAAGACTAAAAATCTGATTGTGGAACATTTTGACCGAGATATCAGGATTGATTCTGTTATTGATAATAATATAATTATTAATTATACATGTAGGCGAAGATGATGATGAAGACAACCACCTCCTCAAGCGAATCGGAGTCTGATTAATATTCTGTACGCACATTCAATTCAATGTACTTTATTGCATAGAAATACAGATTGTAACTTTGTAACAAAGAATAAATAAAACAATTTTATTATATTAATATTACCCTTTTTTGGTTTCCACTTAAATAACTAAAATATAAATTTTAAATGATTCCGCCAATTTAAAACGAAAATAATCTTAAAAATAACGCGGCGGTTCATTTTGGAGGAACGGTAACGAACTCAGTGTTATGTTGTGCCCATCCCTAGTCGTGACTAACTGATAGGTGTCAGGAACGCATTCTCTGAACGGCCGAACTGTACGGCTGTTAATACTTTTAAGTTTTTAACAACATGTAACACATACTCGACTATAAACGATTATGATATTTGCAATCTTACGGTCCGAAAGGTACGAGTACGTAAGGTCATCGAGGTAGGAATTAATCTAGTAGACGTCTAAATTGCGGTCGATACCAATATCCCTGACCCATATTCATTATCTAAAATGTTTATTTTACAAAAATTAAGAACCATAACATAGTCAAAACGTATGTTAGAAAGCCGTCACGCCATCCTATCAAGGTATTCACATCTCGACCACACCATTTAATTTAAATTTATCCGACAAACTATCAAAGCCTAATTAAAACGATTTCACGTTCATATCCAATTAATTCAACCAATAAATGGTCCGCCGCGTATATTAAGATATCATTAAAATCTGTCAGGCATCACAAAAAGTGTTGGTCGAGAGTTATTGGAGGCCGTGACCATTCCTTTACCGAGATAGGATCAAACGGCTACATATATAATAAAACATGACCGTGTCTTCCAATGTTGCCATTGGAATAAAACACAGGATCTCATGTCCCAAAGTCAGGTGTTGCCATCAAAATATAACGTAGGGTTCCATACCGAAAACTTTGCATTGCCATTGGGAGGTCATTATTTTTTTACAGTATCAATCTAGGTTTCCAGGTCCCCAACCAGGCTAAGCCTGTACTATGTTAATGGTCGTGTCTTCCAGTGTTGCCATTGGAATAAAACACAGAATTTCATGTCCCAAAGTCAGGCGTTGCCATCAAAATACAACGTAGGGTTCCATACCGAAAACTTTGCATTGCCATTGAGAGGCCATTAATTTTCTAAAGCATCTATCTAGGTTTTCAGGTCCCCAATCAGGCTAAGCCTGCACTATGTTAATGACCGTGTCTTCCAGTGTTGCCATTGGAATAAAACACAGGATCTCATGTCCCAAAGTCAGGTGCTGCCATCAAAATATAACGTAGGGTTCCATATAGGAAACTTTGCATTGCCATTGAGAGGCCATTAATTTTCTAAAGCATCTATCTAGGTATTCAGGTCCCCAACCAGGCTAAGCCTGCACTATGTTAATGACCGTGTCTTCCAGTGTTGCCATTGGAATAAAACACAGGATCTCATGTCCCAAAGACAGGTGTTGCCATTAAAATATAACGTAGGGTTCCATATAGAAAACTTTGCATTGCCATTGAGAGGCCATTAATTTTCTAAAGCATCTATCTAGGTTTTCAGGTCCCCAACCAGGCTAAGCCTGTACTATGTTAATGACCGTGTCTTCCAGTGTTGCCATTGGAATAAACCACAGGATCTCATGTCCCAAAGTCAGGTGTTGCCATCAAAATACAACGTAGGGTTCCATATCGAAAACTTTGCATCGCCATTGGGAGGTCAATATTTTTTTACAGCATCAATCTAGGTTTTCAGGTCCCCAACCAGGCTAAGCCTGTACTATGTTGATGGCCGTGTCTTCCAGTATTGCCATTGGAATAATACATAGGATCTCATGTCCCAAAGTCAGGCGTTGCCATCAAAATACAACGTAGGGTTCCATACCGAAAACTTTGCATTGCCATTGGGAGGTCATTATTTTTTTACAGCATCAATCTAGGTTTTCAGGTCCCCAACCAGGCTAAGCCTGCACTATGTTAATGACCATGTCTTCCAGTGTTGCCATTGGAATAAAACACAGGATCTCATGTCCCAAAGTCAGGTGTTGCCATCAAAATATAACGTAGGGTTCCATATAGAAAACTTTGCATTGCCATTGAGAGGCCATTAATTTTCTAAAGCATCTATCTAGGTTTTCAATGCTAAACATAAACATACATTCACACACTGAGACATAAGTCAAAAATTAAAATATGTAAAAATTTATCAAACTCAGTCGGTAAATAGCGCAGCTGCAAAATTCGCCCTTTTTAGGAAAAGTAGGGGATACTTTTCCCCTACTCTTAAATAATAATAATAATAATAATAAATCGCAGACTACTTTTAAAAAAAAATTAAATATTAGCACATGTATACCAAATCTTGTCAAAATTGGTAGAAAAATGCGACCTTTACAGGAAGACGTACATACAACCTAACAAGCATACGGACTGATGAAAGTCAATTTGGTCTTTTAAAGCAGAGACGCTTCGCTCGCTCGGTCAATGACTGAGTATAAATCAAGTAAAATAAAAATAATATAAATGCAAAATTTTGTATGTATGCTTTTATGTATTTTTGTAACCCGATGGCTAGACAGATCTGTATGAAAGTTATAGCAAATATAGCTTATAAAGGGCTAAATTTTATTCCGATTCAAAGGCCTGTTTCTGAGAGATGATTACTTTATCCAATAGCAATGAAGTCGTAGGTAGTAGGTACCTATATAACCACAAAATACTAGGTACTTCTCTATCTGAACTAATCTCCGATCCCTAAAAAGGGCCAACAGCCACACCTTTGACTATTAAAATTGACCGTATAAAAGGATATTAATCTTAACAAGTCAACCCACAAAAAACCCGATTTACGAACTTGTCAAAATAAATTTAACTCGAGTCCTTAACAAGGATTTTTTTACCAAAAGCCAAATTTAGATGTTTAACATAATATTACAAAAGGTGGTGGTGTTTTTTACTTTATTAATAGCCTTCCCGTGGCTTTACTCGCGAGGTTTTATAATGCGGAGGCTCCATTTATTTTAATGACAAAGCGCCGATGGTACAATACAATACAAATACACTTTAATGACACAAAAAAAAAAGAAAACTACAGATAATATATAAATAAGTATGTACCTACATAAAACGATCTAGGTTTAGGTAAGGTTTAAAAAAAATATTGTCAAACTAGCGACTGCCCGCGACTTCGTTCGCGGAGTAGGCTCGGCCTTCGGCTTCGCTATATCCTTCCATATTTTCTTGGTTTTTCTTTACTAAGAACCTTCTCCAGACAATAATGAACACAACAAAAACAAATAGCGAGATTTTTCCATCTGTTCTCAAGTTATAGCGTGACCAGGAAAAGTAGGGGTTCATTTTTATATGTATAGACTAGCTGACCCGCCAGCGTCTTCGTACTCTTGGTCTTGGAGGTTTCATTATCAATCTCAAGAACAACCCTTAGGGGTCGAATTTCACAAAATCCCGTCTTAGTGAGCACCTACGTCCTAAAAAGAACCCCCATGCAAAATTTGAAACTCCTAGCACTTGTAGTATCTGAGATTTCGTGATGAGTGAGTGAGTGAGTGACAAGACAAGTCACTTTCTTCGTCGTTATACTAAAAAAAAAATATTATATACAGTAAGCTTTTTGTACTCACTTATCTGATTCCTTCGTAGGATACTCAGCTGGTTGCTTCTTGAATGCGTTGAATGAGCTAACATCTTTTTCGATTTGAAGGTAGTTGATTTTTAGTTCTTCCAATGATGTTGACAGGTACATAGACTCTATTTTGGGGCCGGAAAGTTCTGGAGTGGAGACCACGGACCGGCAAGCGCAGCATCATCCACCGACAAGGTGGACTGACGACCTGATAAAGGCAGCAGGACGACGTTGGATGCAGGTCACTTCCAACCGGTTCTTTTGGAAATTTGTGGGAGGCCTCCCGATCCAATCAAATCCCAATATGTTCACCAGTGGACATCCTATGGCTGAGATCATCATGATGATGTACTCGTATCCGTAAGCAAAAAAAAAGTCGGGAAATAGAAGCACATCACAGTCACAAAACCATTAACCAGTTTTAACTATTTTTTTTTTACTTAAATTAGTTGTGTGTATGTTACATGTATGTTGCAGGTCTTCGAACTCTAGACCAATACCTTTATAGCTTTGGATATGGCCAAATCACTTGCGAATTCTGAGTCATGTACAAGGTTTGCTAATGTTTTCTGGATATTGCAGAATTAACACGGTTTTTAAAGTATTTCTTGACATACCCACACAATCATTATTATTTATGTGAAAGTTTGTTAGTCCTCTATGAATAAATATATTCCACAACTATCACACAACGCCATCTAGTCCCAAGCTAAGCAGAGCTTGTGTTATGGGTACTAGACAACTGATAAACATACTTATATATTTCTAAATACATACATATTATAGATAAATTACACCCAGACACAGAACAAATGATCGTGCTCATTACACAAACATTTGTCCTGGGTGGGAATCGAACCCACGACCTCCGGCATAGCAGTCAGGGTCACTAACCACTAGACCAACAGGCCTGTCTACAGTTGCAGTAGAGCTCCTTGCGAATGAGTTAGTTCAGGGAAGTACTGCGATCATACCTATTTCTCTACCGCCAAACTTGCTGTGTTCGCAATTCTGTGTTCTGGTTTGAAGGGTATGGGTGCCGCGGAAATTACAGGCCCATGAGACTTCACAAGTTAATTTCTTAGGGTTGCGTGCGCAGTGCAGTTCGTCACTTGTGAGGAAATGCATTTGTTCAAGGCAGAGGTAACAGCTTCACACCGGGTAGGTCTCGTGCTGGTTTTAAAACAAAGCCAAATTTTAGTGATGAACTCAAACACAGATGTCAGTCGTCTTCAGTATTAGAAGTTCTTGCAATAGTAACGACGACAAAGAAAAGAGTACTCATGCTGAGTAAATAAAAAATAAAATACTATAATCATATCTAGAGTTCTAGAGAGAGATAGTTGTAGAGTGGAGACCGCGTCTCGGCAAACGTAGTGTAGGACGTCCTGAGGCACGGTGGAGTGACGATCTGCGCAAGACGGCTGGCAAAAACTGGATGCGAGAAGCCCAAGATAGACCTAAGTGGCGTGCAATTGGAGAGGCATATGTCCAGCAGTGGACTGCTACAGGCTGATGATGAATCATATCTACGAAAAATAAACCATTCCCGATGCCTTAAGTAAGTCCAAAGGTGGTCTGGAAGAGATCGCTTGTAGATAAGACCGCCCATTGTACAATGTTATTTATAAGTCTTTATTGTTTTTATTTATTATTTTTGTTGATGTTATTTTGTTAAACGTGTACAATAAAGTGTTATCTATCTATGTATTTTTAATTTTTATGTATACATTTAATATTTATTCACTATTCTGTAGCAGCGTTGTTTAAAAATAATAATGTTTCGTGATTTTAAATAATTTATATTATTGTTGGATGTATTTATCTTATGGACGCATTAACACGATCTTTGGAATTGTTAAGTTAGGGTCGTGGTGTACTACAACTGATTTAGCAGTCAGAGCGAGTTAATGAACAATTATTTGTTTTGATATATTTTAATAATAATAATAAAATAGATTTTATTGCCAAAGCCCAAAAAATAAAACAATTTTATTTACATTTGCCAAGGTAGAATAATGTGTAGTAACTAAATTAAAATTAATAATAATACCTAGTTAAAATTTACTTTTAATGATTATGGCAATTGGGATATGCTCAGCGTTTTTCTGCGTGAACAGAGCACGCAGAGCTGGTTTTCAGCATAGCCCATTCATTTTTACAAATAGATGAGATGAGACCTATTATGTTTAAAATCATGACCGTATTTGGTAAACTGAGGATGTTTATTAACCTCTGTCGATCCCTTCGTAATGTTAATCTAATACTTTAAACGAGCTATTCTTGTGTATATATGTAATCTGGATCTCGGAAACGGGTTCAGCGATTTTCATTAAATGTAGTATGCAGGGTGCTTCGGGGGCGTAAAATTATTTAAATTATTAACAAACTATCTACTCGTAGGTAGGTTTAATTTTAGAAAACGTCGGTTTATCCATGTTTTCGGGCAATTAAAAACAACAGTTAGTTCGTTACGTTCAAACTAGATGGCGTAACGGTCGCATTGCAAAATCCTGAATCGCGGTGACAACATTCCCACGGAACACGTGTTGCTATTTTGTATACGTATCTAAATCAAGCAAAGCCTTCTTATTTAACTTTTTTTATTTGCCTCGAAAGGACTTTTCCTCATGTACCTAGGTCTAACCGGGCGACACCGAAGTATTCCTTATAATCGCTGACGCACCACACCTCGTGTATTCACAATTGCTTATTCCTCAATAGCTCATTGCTTCAACATTAGGTTTAAGAATTAGAATGGCTCTTAGAAACCAGCCTCACCATTTCCCTGTGTAGACACGGACTCCTCATATCTATTTTCATAGGTATGCTCTCACACATATATGATACGTGTAACTTCGTATGGGATGATAAACCGATTCGTTACGTAACGCGTAACGGCGCCAATCTGGCTTCCCTTTCCCTCACTCTAACCCACAGCGAAAGATTGGTTTAAGCTATCACTTCTGTCGGGCGTCCTGAGACGCACACCCTTTTTATGTTATTAGGAAACCTACAAGCACGAGTTGTTGTTAAGTAGTAACCTCTGCCTAGAACAGATGCATTTCTTCACAAATGACCAACTGCTGGGCTATTATATATCACAATTGCTAACAAATGCGTATCTACTCGTAGGTAGGTTTAATTTTAGAAAACGTCGGTTTATCCGTGTTTTCAGGCAGTTAAAAACAACAGTTAGTTCGTTACGTTCAAACTAGATGGCGTAAAGAACGCATTGCAAAATCCTGAATCGCAGTGACAAAATTCCCACGGAACACGTGTTGCTATTTTGTATACGTATCTAAATCAAGCAAAGCTTGGTTAACCCGTACTATTATTTACAGATACATTGGTTTTAAAACCATGACATGACCTACACATATTTGGTGAACTGTGGGTGTTAATACACCTCTGTAGATCCCTTCGTAAAGATATTAATATAACATATATAAACTATAAATATTTATCGACGTTTAAAAAGATTATGAAGGTTGAATATAAAAAAAACAGAGGTCAAGATCACGACGTAAATAAAAGGAATAAATGTCATAAAATGTAAATTTAAATATCCTGTCCGATTAGAATGATGAATGGTGCTCAATGATTGAGATTCCAATGCAAATAAATGAGTAAATAATCGATATTATAAAGTCAATTAGTTAATAAATTGATGATTATGTCTATAAAATTAATGATAATCGGCATGTAATTATAATAAGTAAGTTAGGGTATGACTTAACAAGTTATCGCTGATTGCGAAACCACGGCTTAAAAACTTGTTTTACGTTGATATTATGTTTAAATGTTTCACCAAATACTAGGTAATACTTTATGTCTAATTAGCATACACTTATAAATACTTTTAAGCAGTCTTATATGCATATTATATTTCTGTTGAATGTTAGTTTATTATTAAGTATAACTTTTAAATTCTGCTTACAATAAAATAATAGTGATATCATACGTAGAGTTAATGTTTAAAAATTTCAAGCAAAAACATAAATCGTCGTTGAGATTTGAACCAGATGTTAGACCACCGAGACACCTAACCTCAAATTGTGTTTTTAATATCTCTCCATTTCTTTTAATCGTCATTTGGGGAAGTAGCGCCTTCTATCATATTGTTTGACAAACTTTATGCGACCGAAACAATGATGTAATATATAAACGGAGGTAGATACGCCTTACTGCGCTCGGATTGGCGACATCAACACAAGCTAGTTGTCTTCAGTCAACTTAGTCCCAGCCTGTCTGGCAAAAACGCAGCGCGTACCCAACATTTAGGAAAAATGCCTTCCTATGTGTTCAGAAACTGCAGAACATATACTGGAATGAGTGTACAAAACAAGAATGATGTACGAGTATCTTTTCATTTGTAAGTATTGTTTTTCTATGTTATCTATCAAAAATTGTATTTTAATTTAATTTAACTCTTGTGACGTTGCCGCTTCGCCACCCACGCGAACGAGACAAGTAGTGAGCGACAGAGGGAACGAGGCTGTCATTGGCGGTCGAATGGTCGGCCACAGGCGAACGTTGTTAATAATATGTTGATCCCTTTCTGACAACTAGGATTCATATACTTTTAATCTTGTCATGTCAGTGTAGTTAATGTCGGTGTGCGAGCTATACCTATAGCATAAAATTTGTTAAGTTTAAAGTTCATATTCAAGGAGTAAAACATCTCTATAGTTAATCTCATTGGACCGAACGATGAGATTTAAAGGTGTCTACATACGATGCAACCCCGAAACGCAACATGTAACAATCTGCTGTAGTCGCGGTTGTACCTACGTACTCTACACACGTTGCAGCGGCGATTACAATTTCATTCCGCGAAAATGGCTCAAATGCTGTCCAAATATTAAAAAATGGGTCTTGCAATTGCGAACTATACCTACTGAGACAATAAACATTATACTTTTTATATATTATACTTTTATATTATTTTACTTTGAGCATTAATAGATGCACAGCAATACTACAATATATAATACCTATTATTATGTTATTTAATAATTAAATTCATTATTTCTAGTCTAGAGAAATTTGGATAGGAAGGAACAATGGCGTGTCAATTATTTTCACAAAGAAAAAAACATCAGCTGCTAAGAAAAGTAAATATACGCCATAACTATCTTATTATTCCACAAATGTGGCCATCCATTTACATATTTCATTAAATAAAATTCACAGCGACGCTAGCCACGGGCGGCGGTACGCTCGCGACTGAACCCAGATTGCATACAACCGCACTACTGACGTTACAACGCGGCTTACAATTTGCTGTGACAATCTGCTGGATGCTAGGACGTACGATACGACGTCCAGCATGTTGGAAAGGAGTCACAACACGCCTAAATACGATACAATTTGCTTTTCAGCAGATTGCTACAGCATGTTGCATTCGAAATTGCGTGGTGTGTAGAGAGCTTAACACTTCTCTTCTATACTTATTTTTCGTATGTAAATATGAATATATGTGTAGATTCGTGACAGAGTGAGTGAATAAAATACTCACTACTAATAATACAAGACGTATATATTGTATTTTAGTTTTTAACAGTAGTACAATTCTGTGAGAATGAGTTCGTCCGAGGCAGTACTACCACCACACCTTTTTCTACCGTGAATCAGTAATGTTCGCAATACTGTGTTCTGGTTTGAAGGTATGGTTGCCTGCGAAATTACAGGCGCATGAGACTTAGGTAACAGCTTATCTCAGACTTACGGGCGCAGTACAGCATAAGTGTTTTTATCTAGCAAATTGCAAACGTTGTCACTTTTGCATTGAATGCAAGTATCAGAAGAGAGTAGATTTAGTTAGTTAGAGTAAGCTATTATGTATCTCAGTTGCTAATAAATGTTGATTGAAATCTTGAAAAATGGCGGCCCTATGTCAGTTTTGGCAACTCCAGTAAGCAAAAATGTTAGTAAGTTGATGAATGGAGCTGACAAAAGTGACATAGAGCGGCCATTTTTTCAGATTTCAATCCACATTTGTTAGCAACTGAGGTATATAATAGCCCAGCAATTCGTCATTTGTGAAGAAATGCATCTGTTCTAGGCAGAGGTTACTACTTAACAACAACTCGTTTTTGTAGGTTTCCTAATAACATAAAAAAAGGTGTGCGTCTCGGGACGCCCGACAGAAGTGATAGCACCAATCTTTCGCTGTGGGTTAGAGTGAGGGAAAGGGAAGCCAGATTGGCGCCGTTACGCGTTACGTAACGAATCGGTTTATCATCCCATACGAAGTTACTCGTATCATATATGAGTGAGAAAGTACCTATGAAGATAGATATGGGGAGTCCGTGTCTACACAGGGAAATGGTGAGGCTGGGTTCTAAAAGCCATTCTAATTCTTAACCCTAATGTTGAAGCAATGAGCTATTGAGGAATAAGCAATTGTGAGGTGTGGTGCGTCAGCGCCCCTTGAGGAATACTTCGGTGTCGCCCGGTTAGACCTACATGTGGAAAAGTCCTTTCGAGGCAAATAAAAAAAGTTCATTGATATGTAATTGAGTGAACGAGAAGATCGAATGAACTACTGAACGATGACGTTCACGGCCCAGTGTGCACTGAACCTTACCGATGTTATCTGCCTATTCCGGGAAGGACACACGTCGTCCAATAAACTAATTGGCCGGAGAATGCTCGCGCAGCGCCTCCACGGTATTCGGCTTTATTTTATTTTATTCACATTTTATTTATTGGGTAGATTTTTCTTTGAATAACACATGAAAACACGTACCTCAAGTGCACGTTCTTTTAGGTCCTTTCAAGCGCTTTTGCGTAAGCGTTTTAGAATAGAAAAAAGCTTGTGTTAAAATAGACTATAAACACCTTTAGTCACCTCCCTATTTTAATTTTCTTTACAATGTCCTATCCCTAGAAGAACTGATAAGTGATCGGACTCAATCACTTTTTACAACAACAAAAACGAAGTCGAGTTTTTTATTAAAATGCATGACTGCCTGTTTAAATGAAGCAAACGGAAAAGGAGTATGGAACGAAGAAGAAAGGAGTACATAAATATAGTAATGTGAATGGCCGACCGGCCAGCTCTGCAACTCAGAATATCCCCACCCTATCGGCGAGTTATCCATTATTCATCCCTGTGCCTTGTTAGGTATTAATATGTATTATTTTCAAGGGCTATGAACCCTTGCAACTCCAATCGAGTAATTTATTAGCAAGTATTTAATAATTCATATTATAATTAATTAATTATTAATAATTAATAACAAATAATTATTAATTATTTATTAATAATTAATTAATATTTGTACCTATGTACTACACTTTTTTATATAATAATGCAATTTCCGTTATTATTTACTCATTGAACTACTTCATACAAGTATTATTACGACTTATATATTACTTACTTGACATTGCAATTAACTAAAAGGTCTTTAAAAAAAAGTTAATACTTTATTGATGATTGTTTTTAATAAGATTGAATGAGATAAGATGGGTGCCGGATTATTGGACGTCGGACTGCTGCAGCGTCGGACCAGGGAGACTCTACTGAGTACTAGACATACATAGTAAAAAAAAATCTTAAATAAATTGTACTTTAAATTCAGAAATCTACCTTTCGGACCGGGCTATTTATTGTCCTGCGCGGGCGCAACAAAACACAACATCGGAATTCATCGATGCGATCTCTTTGAATGTCTTAATTAATTCTTTACCTTCGATGGGGTAATTAAGAGCGGGGTAAAATTAGTTGTGGGGTAATTACAGGTAACAACGGTTTGTGGTCATTTTTATTCAAAGTTTAGTTCGGTTTGTTTTAGTATGTTATATTATTTGATGAGTTTTGATTGACAGAGCGAGCGAAGTGTGTCTGCTTTAACCCTAGAAAGATAACCTACGCTTCAGAGGCGCCCAAACGAATTAAATAGTACTATATCTTTTAATACGAAACCCGTGTATATCTGTGCTTCTCAGCCAACTCAGTCGTCGGTCAACCGCGTCGAGGGCCAGCTGTTTTTGTGCGGTAAGTATTATTGTTTTGGAGTTATGACGAGTTGAACGAGTTGATGCGCTCCTGAGGCGTATGGTTATCTTCAAGATCGACGTATGTATGACTGTCTAAAAAAAATTTTATAAGGTACTGATTAGCTTTCCTAGACTTTATACTTATATTTGACTTATACTAAACATATTAATAGTAAATACAATATTTTATGATAGTTAAGCGATATTCGTGATTTTTGTTAGTTTTTTAGAGTTCTACTCATTTGGTTTCAATTATTAATAATAAACAAATATAAAGTACAATATTTTTCGTTTACAAAAATGTGTCACCTATAATACCATTTAAATTGTAAAATCAAATCACACAAATCTTGCTAAATAATTTAAATATACGCATTTGAATACCGTGGCGCCTCCGAAGCGCATGGTTATCTTTTATGTAAGATAGAATATGGTTATCTTTCTAGGGTTATGTGATCAAATTGAATTTCACTCCGTATGTTTGTTAGGTTGAGTGTACTTCGTGTCTTCCTGTACAGTAGGTCTACCATGAGTTTATAACATTGACACGAATCGATGCTCGATATCGACTTCCGCGAAAAAATGTATGAAAAAAGAACAGTGCCACCTCGCGGTCAATTGTAGAACTAAAATTGACAGCGAGTAAGCCAATCACAAGCTTAATAGGTAGGCGAGATCGAGTATAGACTACAGATGACATTTATGTTGCCAACTCATGGTAGATATATGTCACATTTATCAACCAATATTGACGAAGCTCAGTGTGCATGTTCTACTATTCAATATATTTTTTGTCACTGGCGATTTTTGAGTGGGGGGGGGGTGTACTTTTGAGACGACCTGATAAAGGTCGCAGGACGACGTTGGATGCAGGTCGCTTCCAACCGGTCCTTTTGGAAAATTATGGGGGAGGCCCTCAGACAAAATAAAAAAGTCAAGACAGAATGTTGTGAACAGAGAAGTGAGGCCGGGTGAAACTACGCCTCGGCGTGTCCATACATATTTACATACAAAACCTACAACGAAACTACGCCTTGGCTCGTCAGTCGAACTATCGCGGCGCGTGGAAGCAACACGTAAAGTTTTAATTTAAATTTAATTTAAATTTATTAATTTTTTTATATTTTTATTATTGATATTTTTTTAATAACTTTTATATAATTTGAATTACCATGACAGTACAGAGTCGCGCACATGTAGTTTAGAAAACCGGCCTCACTACTCTGTTCACAACATTCTGTCTTGACTTTTTTATTTTGTCTGTGGGGAGGCCTATGTTCAGCAGTGGACGTCCTACGGCTGAGATGATGAAGGAGCTTTACTAAATTGGAGCCATACATTATTCAACAAAATATATATATCAAATCATCGTTAGTATCGACTTGCTAATCAAAAAAACAGCAGAATGGTTGTTTGAGATTTGGAACCTACGAAGAACTATTATTTCTTCGTAGTTTGGAACACGTTATTATAGACTGTAACATCAATACTTACCTCTACGAAGAAATAATAGCCATTTCTTCGTAGACTTACCTACATAAAAATACCGATAACTTTGTGTTATGTAACTTGAATTAAATATAGTTGGAGTTTAGGACATTAACATCCGTATTTATAAACGCGCAAAAGTAATTACTTAAGGAAAAGTAATTGCAGTAACGATTTTAATTCAATAGACTAGAATTTGCCTGAAGTTCGAACTATCAAAGGCTAGAACTCTCAGCCGAGTAATAGCCACCATTTCCTTTGCTTAAGGCGAAATGAGTTCCAAATTTCATGATTCGACTTCGCGAAAACTTAGTTTTTCGACGCTTAAACCTAATAACCGAAGTTTGAAAAAAAACGTAGAGTAAATTAAATATACGTCCTTATGAAGTATGGGAGCCAATTCACGATTGAGCAAACTTGGCTCGATAGAAATAAATCGGCAACATTTCCTAAATTTTGCAATTTTTCTTACGTGCTTCGTGGGAAAAAGCATTTTTATTCAATGAGCAAATATATTTCAATTAATGTGTCATATTCAAATTCCCAATGAAATTTACTAGTGAACTATGTACTCCTTTATCATTCAAATTTAATCATTTGATTGCACGAAATAAATATAAAACGTATTGCACGTAATTATTCAATTGAATTTTCGCATGACGTCGTCCATTCTGGTAAGCAATTCTCAACCTTATGTAAAGCATCGTAAATTGTTTTAAAATTAGGATTGAACCGCGCCTTAAGCAATGAGAACACGTAAATTTTCGTTCATATTGCAAAAGTGAAGTTATATAAAAATGACATTCGCACACAAGTCTAAACTGTGAAGGATCTATTATGCTGTAAATATTAAAATCCTATGACAGTAATCTAATATACGAGTACGTGTAACAAGTACAATTGGAAAAAAATAATACCGACTTCCATTCTATACTGGAGTGTAACTCAAAAACTACAGGGCCGAATTTGATGAAATTTAAATGGGACCACACGGAAAGCACCAGCTTTCAAATAGAAAGTTTGAGCCACAGTTCACCCAATCAAAAGTTATGAGGGAGGTAACAGACATAAAAAAATACAGTCTAATTGAGTACTTCCTCCTTTTTGGAAGTCGGTAGAAATAGCATCCAATTTTGGTAGGGTTATGTCATGCATTTACTTTAGTAACTAACGTTCATTGCTCGACTATAGAATAAGATTTTATGTTGAAGTATTCTATCTTGAAGTAATTACTTCATTGAGAAATCACTTAGCAACAAGTAATTACTAATTTATAAATACTAGTGTTAGAATAAATAAATAACCTTTTTAGTTTATCCAAATCAATAGTGTTGTAAGCAAGTACAAGTTATTAAGAAACCTAAATTAGCCTCCGAAAGTGTCACTTAAGAAACATCAGACAGTTTTAACGTCAGTTTTAATGTTTTAACGTCATCTTGATGTCCTCATAACGTTGTTAATGAACCTTTTCGTTTTAATGACCGTGATTTAATTATATATTATTTATGAGAGAGATTTATTTTTAAATGGCCAGTAAGCAGACGTTATTCGCGATTAATGATAAATAAAAGGACACATTTTGTATTTTAGTATAATGTAAAATGTGTCAGTTTAAAGGAAAAGGTAGTACATAATTATATTTTATTAATTTATTATACGATTCATCAAAATGTATAGGTACTTCTATACTATTTACTATAATATTACTTATATTATAAAGAGGAAAGATTTGTATGTAAGTATGTTTGTAACAAATTGGCTCAAAAAGTACTGGACGGATTTCAAAAATTCTTTCACCATTGGACAGCTACATTCACCTTTGGGAAGCTACGTTTTGTCCTTACTTCGCCGATTCCACAGTGCCTGAAGACGAAAGTCTTCAATCAGTGCGTCCTACCCGTCATGACATACGGAGCCGAAGCGTGGACACTGACGGCTCGAATGATCCACAAGCTCAAGGTCGCTCAGCGGGCTATGGAAAGGGCTACGCTCGGTGTTTCTCTGAGGGATCGCATCAGAAATGAAGTGATCCGTCAGAGAACCAAGGTCGTCAATCAAACCCGTGTAGGCGGGGGTTCCACCTGGCGCGGCCTTGATCGCCCAGTTACCTATTGGTCACTGGGGTGGCAGTATCGTGAGGCCGTGGTAATCCAAACCCAATGACTGGTCCATAGTAATGGGCTAAGACGTGCCAGAGAAGAGGGCAATGTGCCCTGGTACTCCTTCCTCGCTCAACCGCACTTGAGCGAGACGAGACCCGTGATGAACCAAGGTCATTGACATAGCCCACCGGATCAGCAAGCTGAAGTGGCAGTGGGCTGGCCATATTAGCCGTAGAACCGACAACCGTTGGGGTAAACGAGTTCTAGAGTGGAGACCGCGTCTCGGCAAACGTAGTGTAGGACGTCCTGAGGCACGGTGGAGTGACGATCTGCGCAAGACGGCTGGCAAAAACTGGATGCGAGAAGCCTAAGATAGACCTAAGTGGCGTGCAATTGGAGAGGCCTATGTCCAGCAGTGGACTGCTACAGGCTGATGATGATGATGATTCACCTTGAGTAACATAGGCTATATAAGATTCATCATCATCATCATCATCCATCGACACCGCGGATAGTAGCTAGTATATTAGATTTCGCTTTCATCTTATATGTCACTGTCAGAAGTACTGTCAGTTACTTTAAACTAGCAAAATCAGACAAATAAATCAGACAAACAAAGAAACATACAAACTCTCGAGTTTTAATAGTGTTCTGGTTTAAGGATGTGCAAAATAATATATGTGAGCAATTATTCACCCAAAATGAAAACCCATTTGGGTTTAGCATTTTCAGAGTTTCTGCGGCAAACAATAAAACAAACAAACTCGCATTATCAGAAGCAATATACATTTTAAATCTATCCTATTTGATAGCTCCAATAGAATACAATAAAAATAGGAAAGTAAAAACTTGCGACTTAACGTAAATGACAGTAGGGTAACCGACCTCATTATCGAACATAATATAAATAAAATTTTCGAAATGGCTAACATAAATACATTATAATGTTCATTTTAATGTGTCACAGTAGCGTATATCACCAATTAAGCAAAATTCATTTGCTTTTAAAAATGATAGAGTCTAAGATAACAAATAATAATGCGCTTTTTATTACGATGTTATCTTCAAAATGCCATATATGGACCGTAAGAGATAAAGAAATCATGATTTAATTTATGCGTCAAACTGTTTGTAAGTTTTTAATTATACAGTTAGGTAAAGTAAATACTTTCTTCAAACGTTTATCATAAGTTTTTCGTGTAAACATAATATCTATTTAACCTACAATTTCTTTAGCGCACCGCACTCAATATCATGTAGAAGGCTTCCAGGTGAATCAGAATCATTTGTCGATCGATAGCTACAACACGTTTGTAGCACGTTCCAATTTTATTATTACTAAGTACAAGGGAAGTCAGTAGCTCACGTTGTTCAAAACGAATTCTGAGAATAGATAAAATACCTGACTCATTAGAGGAGACGATGTTTGTGCTATTAGCCCTCAGGACTTTCTCGAAATGCCCAGTCATTTTATAACGATTTATCAAGTATATTGGAGGCTTTATCCAAATATCTTTTATTTTGTTTGAGGTTACTTAAGGTAGCTAACAATGGTCGTTTTTAAACAGTTGTCATTAATCAAAATCAGTTATTTATAATACCATTAATTATATGACACTGAGGGTTTCTGCTTAAATATTTGTTTCCTTGTTTTTATGTTTAGATGGCTTCCTAAAAAATGCTTTACCATAAATAAATAGCTTTAGCTTTAAGTGTATTGTAATGTTAATATAGGTATGAACATGAAAAGGTCGGTAAACAATATCTATGGCAGATTAAACATGAGCACATTGGAAGAAATAAGGCTAAGACAGAAGGTCGCTCCATCCGTTTTATAAAACCTGTATTTTTTAATATTTATTATACCCATGTAACGAGATTTGGAGTTAGTTGCCGACCTCTTCTTAAAAAAAAAAAATACTGTTTATTTCTTAAATATTTTACAAATGAAATCGAAGAGACTAACCAAAATCTTATAATTACAACTAACTTAAGTGCTAAGTAAGAAAATAATCCAGACCTGCAAAACACATAGATTAAATTACATGTATTTTTCGAGTATAAAAAATCTTTTCAATGTGTTTTTGACTATTTTAGATTTTTTATATTTGATTGACCGATTCTTGGTGCTTATAGTACATATAAGTAACATCACCAATTTCAAAATAAGCTGGCTTTTGAACGATTATTAGATTCTTACTAACTGTCATTTTGCCGCTCACGGCAAATTAGCCAGTATTGTTTTTAGTAAATCTTTATACTAGTAGGTATGTATCCATTACTGTATCCATAGTAATGGATACTAATATTAGACGAATATCAAATCAAATAGCAAAATTACACTACACATAATTTGGCAACCCGTTGACTCTATATGAATATTATTTATTTATTATTATTATTTACTGTCATTGTCGATCTAGCGCTCGACGAGTCAACATCTCCTGACGATGCCTCGTGTAGATGCGAAACACGTGTCGAATCGGTGTTGGTTTGTTTGGGGTTTCTTGTGTTTTTTGTTTTGTATTCTTCCTATTAGCATTTTATGTGGGAGGGAGGGTGGTGCACGCCCCCAAATAGGCCAAAATCATTGTTTTCTTTTCAGCGGAAGTGTCACTAAATATTTTTTAATATCAAAAAATGATATTAAAAAATATTTAATTTTTTAATATCGTTTTTTGATTATTATTAAATTCTTTATTGCACTAAAATAAAGTACAAATGGAGGACTTAATGCCAAAGCATTTTCTACCAGTCATCCTACACATTGTCAAAACAAGGGGAGTCGGGCGTGCATCAAAAGGAAAAGAATGCAAAGGACTTTATTAAAAATACCTACATGTAAATTATGATCATACTATATACATAACATACACTACATATAATATACTATTACTATTTATAATATACTATAAATAAAAACATACACTATATATTTATTTATATATACAAATATACATACATACAGAGAATACACAATAAATATAATATGAATAAAGATATAGATATATAAGAATATTATTTAGAGTTTGAGAGAGAAAGAATATTTTATCTGACAGGATTTAAACCCGAGCCCTCCGACTTGACTAGCTCTAGTCTAGTAGCAAATATTGTCACATTTTGTCTCTCTAAAAATGCAATATTTGGTTTCGGTAACCAAGTGTCAGCCTCAAAAAGCACAATAAAAATATGTATGTACATCCGATATTATTGCCACAAAATGGCGGCCGACTTTAATGATGGTAACTTTATGCATGAGCAAATAAACTTACATCAAGTTTAATTAGAGTTTAGTTATTAAATAAATAACCAAAAAGGAAAACAGAAAAAAACAGTCGCATTCTTTTCGAAAAGCAATCGTTAACAAATAAGATATCTGTGCATTATGACTAATTAACATATACGTCTTGTTGTCAGTCTGTCAGTCTGACAGGCATGTCGGTATGACAGCTGTGTTAGTTATTAATCTGCAGGGTAATTGAAAGGCTTGCTTGTTGAGTGGATGTCCCCCGTGGTGATGGCTCATTTATGGCCGGTCCAGTACTGGTACATTCACCTCGTATTGTTTTAATAAGGGTTTTGCTGCAGGGATTCCAATAAAATGTGTCATATCTATATAGATACTAATAATAACATCATAATGGCTACTCTGTTAAATAGCTTTTTAATATCTTATTACTATGCTCGTCTTTGTTTCTAAAACGAATACAGCATCTAATAAAAATTCTAGACAAATATATTCGAATTATAAGCAGGGTCAAACACTTAGTATTAAACAAACTTCTGCGAAAGACTTCGACGTCTGAAAACTTCGACATGGGCGACTAGCCTATCCACCAAGCCGCACTGGGCCCGTGCGGTGGATTATGGCCAAACTCCTCTCTCTGAGGAGAAGGCTCGAGTCCCAGCAGTGAGAACATAATGAGCTGAATATGTTATGTTCTAACCAAAAACATGGCCGGCAATAGTAGATCGTATCATATGGGAGCAAAATAATATTTTTACGGCGAGGGAACTTTTTTGAATCCAGAGCGAAGTGAGGGATTCTAGAGTAGAATCCCGAGCGTAGCGAGGGATTCTTTAGTAGAATCCTGAACGTAGCGAGGGATTCAAAGTACGTCGCCCGAGCCAAAAATATATTTTGCGCCCGAGTGATACACTCTACTTTTCATCACCCACTATGAGAAAATAAAAGCGCCTCATATTTTATTGTAATATTATTATTTAATAAAACATAGAGTAACAACTAAATTGAAATTAAATAGTATCCTTTATTAAAACAACTAAAAACTTATATTTACATTTGAGACATTTTCGCAATTATGAAAATTTATTGTTACAGTTTTATTAAGAATAGAGATTGTTGTAGATTTTATATTCTGCGTGTTTGAAATGTCCGAATCTGGATCATTTTGAGGAAAATGTGACGGTGAATCTCGTTGTTTGGATGTAGATAGGCGCGGCGACAGTGGTATGGATGGATTAACTGAAGGTTGCAATTTAATGTTTTCCACGATGCGTTCAGATGTTTTCGCCTTGTTCTCTATGGAATCTTCTGTATACCCTTCTGCTACAGCACTCGATTTCCATCCTCCATGTCGCTTGAGAACAGTTAAGTCCGCTCCAGTATCTGCCAAAAGGGTAGCAGAAGTACGACGAAAACAATGTCCTGTATACAGTTTGATATCTGGTAACTTCAAATAAGTAGCAATTTCTTGTGGCATGTTAGAAATTTTATTTTTTCCCATCACTTGTTTGAAGCACTTGCCATTTTGATAACGGATGAAAAACCGATTGGTCTTCATAGCAGCAGGACGCAGGTCCAGGTATTTCTGTACAATAGTTTTGTATTCTCCTCGTATTACGAAGGATCGGTCAATTTTGGTTTTTGTATCGGTCAGCTTTACTAACAGTAAATCATCCGAGTGATTTTCGACACCATCAACAGTTATTTTTAAAAGTTCATTGCCACGACAAGCTCCATGTAATCCGAAAATTAAAGCCACCTGTAACAAAACCGAATGTGAATAAGACAAGTATCTATCAAAGTACAGGTTACAATAAAATGTGCATTTTTATACACTATGATTATATTTTACTAATCCACCGTAAACATAGTTACCTACTTACTTTTACGGCAAGAAAGACTTTGTCGGGTGCCTCATTAAGGAAAGTCTCCACGTTTTTGACTGAGAACACTTTGGATTTTTAGGTTTAAATCTATCAGACATCCTCTTCAGGTACGCTATTAATTTCGAATATGTGTCCAGTTTTACATCGTTATTAGAACTGACTGTTGATTTTAGCATTGAGTATGTACTCCAAAGAGTGGAAGGTTGTTTAGTTTTGGCTAAGTACTGGAAGTAGGCCAAAAACACAGATTCTGAAAAAATCTTGGCGCTTCTTGCATTTCTCCATTCAATAAAATTACCATAGGCTTTCATATATTTCTCCCGGGATTTTGCAGGTAATAGATTATCCATCACATTTCTTGCGTCAGTTCTAATGCTTTCAGGAGTTAATTCTATACTTTCACTGTCACTTGAAGAACTCATTTTTCAAAACAAAACAAAACAATGAATTTCTAACAATCCGTGAAAATTTACGAAAACGCGGGCTGTAGTTCGCGCTTTTTTAATTTGTTTTTTTTTTCATTCATCCGGCGGCGTGACTATGGGCCGTCGTACCAGCCAGTCTTTATTCAAACAATATTTGCGTTCGATTTCTTTGGTGCTGAACACTAAGATGTTCCAAATTCAAAAAGTGCGCGGCAAAGATAATTGCGGCGCACTTATAAAGAGGATTAAAAACTCATTACTGCCCGCTAAAACTTTCTTATAGAAAACACCATCTTTGGGTGCACATAAAGGCGAACCAAGTCGTCCTTTTCGAATAGATGGGATGAAAAACATATTGGCTTATTGAGTAACTCTACAAAAATGTTGCCACACTCCTTAATGCTTAGTGTTTCTTAAAACAAACAGTTTTTACTTCGGATTATTGTATTCTCCACAGTTAATTAGCTATTAACCAAACTGGCTACCTCAGTTATGATGCGTTATAAATCATTAATGTCAGAATGCGTTTGGGAGAAGTAAAGGATCGTATGTGCTGAGTCATTTTGTCCAATCAGTCGCGACAAGCTTGTGTGCCGTTTTGAACTGTGGGTTCTGTATTTAAAAATACAGAACCAGTTCGAAGTGTGCGTGGCATTTTTTAGACCAACAAAATAGTTAAAATATAACAAATAATTAAATTTAAAAAAAAACGGTAACCCGACTACGGATGTAAAAAAGTGAATTTACAAAGTATGTTTCATAATAGTATATACATATCGATTTGTTTAAGCAATACCATAATATGAGATAGATATTTGTAATTTGCTTGCTATTGCATTTCTTTAGATATTGTTTTATGATTATCTCAAATTAATTTTATTTCGTGGTTAGAAATTTACGTGTAAAGTATATATAATTGACCTTATTCTTAGAAATCAGTTTCAGCAGTTTAACACGTAAATAAATACAAACATACCTAAACTAACACCACACAGTCTACTACCATAGCCACTACTAACATAGCCACTTTTCTACCTACTTCCAAAAAAGAGGAGGTACTCAATTCGGCTTTTTTTATGTTTGTTACCTGATAACATTCGACTGGTTGAACCGATCCTTAAAATTATTTTTTGTTTGAAAGCTGGTGCTTCCCGTGTGGTCCCATTTCATCAAATTCGGTTTATTAGTTTTTGAGTTACACTCCAATAACTAAATAGAATGGAAGTCGGTATTTAGTTTTTCAAATTGTACCTACTTGTTCAAATTGTACTTGTTTATCTTTGCCGTAGTCGGTTTTAAAGAAATGAAATGTTTTTTTTTTATTTGTTACCAGTTTCTACGTTATAATATACCTACACAAACATTTAAGAAAAATATCTAAGTCACTGAACTGATATAAAATAATTTTACTCTGTAAGTAAAACGGTGCGGATGCACTACAAAACTTTCTTACACGGCTGTCGAGGAAAAGACATAAACAACTTTTCATAATTTTGTATACTTTTGCCTACACGCGTGCACCGTTACGACCATTTAAATTCAAAACTCAAAAATTTACATCAAAACTCGAAAATCACAAATCTAGGAAAATCATACTAGATTTATTCCCGTCATCATCCAATATTTAGAAACAATTTTCATTGATCGTGTCTAATGCATAAATTTAAATCAAAAGGAAAACTGGTTCAAACTGGAAAAGGTAATAGACAGCAGAAGTGTGACGTCACCAAATGGCGCTATTTGACATTTGGGTAAAAACAAACTTCTGTGACAAGGGATTTGGGTCGTTTTTTTTAGATTTAGCACGTGTCTACAATATCTTTGATCGTCAGCACGAGCACAATTGTAGAGCAATTTAAAGAGGAAATTTCTGTGTTTAAGAAGATTGCATGGTACTTGTCCACATTAAAAGAAAAAAACTATTTTCTACCAATGTTAACAGGTAGAAAAGAGTTTTTAAAAAAAAATCAAACTTTTATGAACGTTTCATAAGAAAGTTTTTGTTTAAAAAGGGGAATTTATTTCATCCGTTTATGTACGTGAAGCTGATGTGCCTTTAATAGTTGTTTAGCCATTATTTTTTTAAGGCCGGCTGGCGCCGTTGGTCGATCCCTGCCTTCTGAGTCCTGGGACAGCTCAAACATTTGTGGGCTTGTCTGGGTGTGCATATGTACATCAGTCATCAGGTTACCATAGTACAGGCTCTGCCTAGTTTGGAAACTGAACACCTTGTGTGGATGTTGTCCCATATATAATATTCTTCGATCATGATCCTTAATAAGTACTACGGTAACAACATTCAATAAGTCCACGTCCATGACTGGGACTGAGTAAAAATATTCAACTATCGAGGTATTGCCATAATTTAAATACGTTTATATATCTTACCCCAATCATTCATTTTTTCTATTCAACCCTTTTATTACATTCGTTATTACTTTTAGCAAGCAAAGCAGGCGTTAGTGCTTTGAAAAAGTAATACTATAAAAATCACAAGGGTTGCGATGTCAATACGAAAGTTCAAGTATTTCTAAATAATACTTTTTTCGGTTGGATGGTACTGTTAACTGTCCAATAGATGTCGCTCCGTCCCCGCAAGACGGTTATTCAAATAGAGAGTTAAAATTCGATGCTCGGACTAGATTCTCGGTGGCCTAGTTGGTCAATGGCGTCTGACACGGAGAGTCAGAAGACGCGGGTTCGAATCCCGTCCGAGGATGTGAATTTTTATCTCTATAAATTTCAGTGTTTGAGATCGCTAAAGCAGGCGTTAGTGCTTTGAAAAAGTAATACCTACTATGAAAGTTTTATAGATCCTTTTTACCTCTCGAGTTTATACTACTTATTCGCTAAACATCAACAAAAATAGCAGTTACATTTTACAAAGTACCTACAAAAAATTATAATAATAATGACAAACCTACAGGTTTCTCTTCTTGGGACGTGGTTGCACCCGGGAGGAAAACAATATGGCATTTTAATTATATTTCACAACAAACCAAACACTATACAATATAATATACAAATGTAATATTTTAAAATACTTAAATCACATACCTACCGACTATCTAACGAGCTATGGAGAGGGCTATGCTCGGGGTTTCTCTACGTGATAGAATCAGAAATGAGGAGATTCGTAGAACAACTAAAGTCACCGACATAGCCCAGAAGATAAGCCAGTTGAAGTGGCAGTTGCAAGTTTATGCAAAAATAGCACGCAGAACAGATGGCTGATGGGGCCGAAAGGTTCTGGAGTGGAGACCACAGACCGGCAAGCGCAGCGTAGGTCGTCCACCGACAAAGTGGAATGACGACCTGATAAAGGTAGCAGGACGACGTTGGATGCAGGCCGCTTCCAACGCAGTGGACGTCTTACGGCTGAGATGATGATGATGATGATGACATACCTACCTACGTTTTCGTCGTTTTTTTTACCCAAACCGCCATTTTGTGACATCACAGCTTCTACAGTCTATTGTTTTCGACTTAACGTAAGTTTCGTTCCGTTTACTTATTTCATACGGAACCATAAGGATTTTAAATCATTAGCCATCATTACGGGTGCGATCTGTGTCTTCAATCATTAAATGATTATAGCAAGATGATGGTCCGATCTCTATCTGTGCATATGAATCGTCATGCTTAAATTTATTAACGTTATGCCAAAACGGTTTTTAATGGTAGTTATTTGTTTTTATGAAGGAAAGATGTTTCAAGAATTTTAGGTTAACGTGGAGATAAGTGAAAAGAGAAATAAAAAGTAAGTAAAAAAAGTTTAAGGTAGTTTTTTGACGTAATAATGTCTTATAAATCAATGAACGCCGGCTGCACGTACGAAATAATCTCAGTGTCACGTTCCGCCAGCGGAGCGTGCAAGCGAGAACGCGGAACAAGATAAGTGATAGAGAGACACGATCGGCCTAAGCGTTCGGCTGGTCTTATGACGTTATCACGTAAAATCATCGTCCGTAAACCGACTTTACAATCATTTTTTGCTTTTTTTTCAGGATAGTTTTTTGCTTTTAGTCTGGTTTTTTAAGCTCGTAACCGATGTGACGGGCGTTCACCTGATGGTAAGCTTTACGCGTACCTGTGTCAGTCTCATCGCAATCAGGATCTGTAAAAGAAACCAGGGAACAATTCTTTCTTTTATTATTTGTTAACATGCTATTGGAATCAAATGAACAATGTTTTGTTTTGTTCTTAACCATAAGTTTTAAACGTGATGCAGTTTCCAACATTTTTTGGGTGACTACCATGGTTTCCAATTTTTGAAGAAACTTGCTGCGTGAGTACAGATTTGGGACCAATAAAAAATATAACAGACCATGAAAAATAAAAAATCCGAAAACTTATAATTTACTACATTAATAAAAGACAACTTTATTATTAGGGTAGGTATGTGAGGAAATAACTTAGTAGTAGGAGAAGGTACACTCTTTTTCTTGAAATCGATATCTAGTCGAATAATAATAAAATAATCACTGAGTATTTTACTAATACTAATAGCCCCTAAGCGTTGGCAGCTCTTAAAACTAATATGCCTGTTAACTTTTTAAGCCCATCGACTAACAAATGACGTCACACAATGGCGCACAAATCACCTGTCAAAACTTCCCGCCACCGCGACCAATGAACCCGAAAACTAATCACATTCAAAAAGCGAACGTTACCTTTTTAATATATTTTTTTCCGAACGACTCAATATATCAACATCGTTCAAGAAAGCGCTAAATAAACACTCGGAAAGCGTGACTTTTAATATCTTTATCCGTTTTAAAATATCAAATTATAATATTAAACATAGTGAGTGGAGATTCATTTATCTGACGTGTACAATGGCCCCCCGGTGTGAGGGTGTGTGAGTGTACGCGTTAAGTGTACGCTACCTTTTTGAATGTGTTGGTTGTGGAATGATTATTCACATGATAAATATGAATAATTATGGCTAAGGCTCGTTTATTGGAGGCTGAATGTATTTGCTTTAACCGAATTCGTTTACTGAACATGTCATTTATTTCGTTGGTCGAATGCGTCGACCTAAGTTTTTGGTTGAAAAGAATGTTTAACACTGTTTTAAACTACTCAGACCTGCTATTTAGGAAGTATATACTTAGTGCTTCTAGTTACTTATTTGTACATTATTGTGTAGGTGCTTAATAAAATGTAACAATTTTTTTTAATGTTTAGAATAGTATAAACTCGAGAGGTGAAAATTACTATTATTATTAAAGATCTATTTATAGTAAAGTAAATTCCAAAACTTTCAATGTTTTGAGTACCGGTGCCTAAAAGTAATAACAAAGGTTGAATAGGAAGGATTAATGATTGGAGTAAGGTATAAACTTATTCAAATTACGGCAATACATCGATTGTTGAATATTTTTTCTCAGTTATTTAAAAAAATATTGCCTAAACGTACTACTTATTAGATACACATGACATAAATTCTCCTTTTTAAAAACAAACTGAGAGCTCTTAAGAAACGTACATAAAAGTTTGTTTTCATCAATATACGAGTATGTGCCTCATTATCATTTTTCTTCGCACAGCAAGAACAATTTCTCTCCAAAGAACATTACAAGTTCATTTTAAATCAGTATTTACAATAAGGCCGTAATAAAATAATCGTAGATATAATATAACCGTATAGACTCGTTCGGGGATCATGACATGTAATTAATTCACAACGTTTGTACTTCACACGCGAGCCTTCAATGATCATAACATATTAAGAATGAACAAAGTTTTAGATATGACAAATTAATAACTCTACATATTTTTTTGTCTTAAGGAAACGCTACAACCACGAGACCCACCTGAGTGAGCTATTATGTGTCTCAGTTGCAAACAAATGTTGATTAAAATTAGAAAAATAGTGGCTTCATGTCACTTTTTAACCGACTTAAAAAGGAGGAGGTTCTCAATTCAATTGTATTTTTTTTGTTTGTTACCTCAGAACTTTCGACTGGCTGATACGATTTTGATGATTTTTTTATGTTTAGTAGGATCATCAACTTCGGTCAAGCAGTTTTTTAGTTACAATTCAATAACTGAAAAGTAAGGCTGAAACGGAAGCGCTCGAGCGGAGCTTGACTTGGCGGTCTTAACGAACAAGTTAAGCACTGCTTGCTGCGGTCAGGAGTTGGATGGGTGTGTGCTAGTGGAATTATTCAACTGAGCTCTTCCGTGCTTCGGAGGGCACGTTAAGTCGTCGCGTCGGTCCCGATTGTTTGTCTTAGGACAGCAGTCGTGTTAGGCTATGTCGAAGGCCTTCGGGCGGCCTGAAATCTTGGGTTGGCCACTAGCTTATCCACCAAGCCGCACTGAGCCCGCGTGATGGATTATGGCCCAACTATCTCTCTCTGAGAGGAAGGCTGGAGTCCCAGCAATGTGAACAAAATGGGATGATTATGAACTGAAAAGTGTTTCGCCTGTCTTGATGGTATCGTAATTGGCGGCGAAATCAATCCCGTAAGTTGCAAGGGTCACTAAAAAGAGTGAAAATTTATTTTACAAAAACTTAGAACCGACTTCAACACTAAAAAGTGTGATATAACTTGTCAAAGTCGGTACCATGCGCACAATATTGTGATAATAGGTACTTTTGAACTATTATGGTACCGACATACAGCTGTAGCAGCTTACTGTAACACATTTGCTTACTGGAGCTGTCGAAGAGTGACATAAACCCGTCATTTTTTTTAGATTTCAATCAACATTTGTTAGAAACTGAGATACATAATAGCCCTGCAGAATATATAACACTGTGTTGGTCACTAAGATAGGCTGAAGTGGCCAACCCGTGCGCCTGTGGCAACTCTACCACATTCGTAACCCACAACGCAATCACGCCGCTAAACTGTTTATCAAGGTGAAAAAGAGACAAACATAATATATTTTCAATTGATATGAAAAGGATAAACTTAGAATTATTACGTCACAGCGGGGCATCTCCCTTTCTCACTACCTTATCACACTATATCATCTATATTTACGATTGTAACCCTTCATTTTATATACATTGCTGTTTTAGTACTTCAACTGCTAAGGTTCTTATGAATAGGTCCAGTTATGTATGGTGAATGGTTCGGGTTGTCGCGTCTTGGTGGATTCTTGTGTGATCAACTCGTTAGGTTCTCGGCTTTTGGTTTATTTTCATAAGCAGCCCTATCTATCACTGTTAACGATGTTTATTCAAGCGGTTAAGCAGGTGTGACCATGGGTTGTAGGTTTTTAGAAATAGTTTACTGTAATCCTTGAAGGGACGGAGTTTGAAAAAATCCCCTCGCTGTCGGGTTGCGAATCGTAAGGAAACCCGAATTACTAGCTGGTGATTACTAGGTATTTCGTGCAACGACCCTGTAAGTCCAGGTTTTAAAAGAATAGAGCTACGGTAGCTTCTGGCTGTTGTAAGAGCCGACTAAAAGGGGACTTTAACAGCTCGGGTATAGTTGGGGGTGGGGCCTAACTATCTGATCAACGAGATCGAGGAAGACGGCGTCATGGTGTGGCAACTGACGCCGTGTCAGCTTCATGGCTTTAGAAGAAGGAGATGATAAATGCTCTCAGAGACGAGCCAAAGGGCCAATATGTCAGGATGGTCCTGGTGCTTTCCACGGGAGATCCCTGGGCCATCTATAAGACAACGAGAAAGGCCACCGAGGGGGTTTAGTGGAAAGTCCCACTTAACCCAGGTGCTCCCCATAGTGTCCCAGGTATCTGATAAGATTTCTCTCCCGTAAACAAAAAAATGGATGTTAGATGTTGGATGCAGGCCGCTTCCAACCGGTCCTTTTGGAAAATTATGGGGGAGGCGTATGTTCAGGACGTCCTACGGCTCAGATGATGATGATGATGATGAAACAAAAAAGGTTCAAGAGGTCATCTTGGTGGGTACCACCGCAGTGACAGATATTCTTCCGGGAAGCAATAGTACGGAAGCACAATTTTCATCTGATTTTTAATATTGTAATCAAAAATCTCGCTGCATATCGCAAAACTGTTTATGGTCGTAATTCTCCGATTCCTAGGCTATGGCTGTGGTGCAGGATCTTTAGACGTATTTGCAATCAAACTTCATCAGTTGCGTGGGCATTTGCTCACAACACTTTCTAACTAGATTTTAAATTGTCACTATATGTTGACTGTCACTGCATACATATTTACTGCTAATAATGATAAGTTCTGTTATTCTCTCGATGTTTTTTCAATAGAAGCAGTGTGTACCTTTAATTGGGTGTGCATTTAGCATGTGTGTACATACTGTAACTTATAAGTAGGTATTATATGATAATTTAATTGTAAGAAACAATGTAACACTTGTTGGTATACCTAAAAAAAAGACGTGCGGCACTCGGAGACTGCCGCGGTAAAGCTATTGCATAGCTGTTTTTATCAACTTATGCAATTATAATTATTTAACCAATGCTATCTAGAGGCGAGTTGCTGAACTAAAGAGACAAGCGTGATATTTCAAAAAGTCATTAAAAGTTCTGCTATTCATCGATAGATGGAGTCGGAGTGGGAGGTGTTAGGTTATTTTCGTTACGGAATTTCTGGATTCGGTCTCCACGCTCAAGGCCCGCGATAGAAGCTATGCAGTAGCTTAAAAACCTAATATATTAACCAATTTCAAAAAAGGAGGACATAATAAATTCTAGTGTATGTTTGTTACTCAACTAGTCCGCCAATGTAAATTTATTTGATGATATTTTGTTTTATAGCAGGTAGTGTAGGCCATACTTCATAGGTGGTACCATATAAATTATATCGAAACGTAAAGGCTTTTTAAAAATAAATTATCATAACCAAGTTCTACTTTTACTTTAAGTATATATATAATAATCTAGATGTCGCTACTTGTTTTTTTCTCAATATTCGCTTTATTTTGTCCGGATATAGTTCAGTATTTGACGTCACCCCACCGTAATAAGGTATAAGCTTATTGGCTATTTGGTCTCATAACTGCTCGAGCTAATGATGTTGTTACCATCCACCGTCGGGACGGTAGCATTTCTCAGCTGTCTGGGAAACGAGGCTCAAGTGGACGAGGAATCGGTCCCGATGCTGTCGGGATTGAACTGGGGGTCAACTCGGAACGAGGCTTCATGATGTTGGGAATTGTTTGATAGAGTTTTACCTTTGGTCTATTTACATAACAATTTTTCAAAACTACCTATGAAAGTCAACTCTTCCCGCGGGTGCCGTAGAAGGCGGCTAAGATACCAAACCGCATATGGTGGGCAGCAGCACCTTTTGGATAAACACCTGAAAACTGCGCTCGCCAACCCGCCTGCCAAGCGTGGCGAGTATTGGCAATAACCCTCCATGAAAGGAACAAATGGAACCAGGCTCCCAGTCTGTTATATATAATGTTCTTTAAAGACCGTTCTTTACCGCCGCGTTCCAAAATATATATATATCCTACCGAGAAGAAGCGGCAAGAAACTCGAGGCTATTCTTTTTATATAGATGTTTTTACAATGTTCTTACTTAGGTACTACAAGTATTAGCTCCAGTGTGTTGCCTTACAAAAGAGAACATAATAATGGTATCAGTAGGGCAAGACACGCTACACTTTGACATCTTAGTACACGAGTAGATAGATCCTGGAGTGATCAGTCCGAAGCTGTTTTATCCTCCAAGTAATCCGAAATTTTGTAATAACCTTTTTGACAGAGTTTAGTTTTAATAGTTATACCTTATTGATAGGCAAATTTCAGATAACATTGGGAACTTTATTATTTATTTATTTATTTATTTACTTGTTTCATATACATGCTCTTGGGTATGCATGACAGTTACCCAATTCGCTTACCCAAGGCTCATAAAAAATACACAAAACTTACTATCTATTCTATAAAAACCCATTTAAATACTTATTAAAAACTAAAAGAGCGATTGAACTAGATACTTTAGTAAAATATTTATACACAAAACAAATACATCTACATACATTTATATTTCCAATCCATGATAAAAAACTAATTTACAAAACTACATTAAAATAAGGTCCTGTCCAGTGACGAAATCCATTGCCGCTCTGTGAAATTCTCGTGGGCTGCAGTGGAATAGGTCCAGGGACTGGTGTCTGCATAAAAGATCAAGTAATCGCAACGCCCGGTACATCGGGGACTGGCGACCAAGCTGTGTATTGGCAATTCGACACGCAAATAAATTGTGCCGTCTGGCTCTAATATACTTTTCTGGTACCGCTAAATATATTCGTTCTAATAGAAACGGAATCATTTTACGCCCCAATAAAATATTTAATATGAACTCCATTAGACAAACAACACGCCTGGCTTCCAGGGTATTATACCCCATCATTCCTAAGATAAAACTACTTGGATATGAAAATGGACAAAATACCCGTTCTGCTTTTGGTAAAGCCATCTCAAAAACTTTCTTTGTATTTTCTCTACCATTTCCATATATTTATGCTCATACGGACACCATACTATTGCACTACATTCTAGCTTGCTCCTGACAAATGCATTATACAGACTCTTTATTGCTGGTATACTGTCAAGATGCCGCGACTGTCTAATGATGAACCCTAGAGTTCGAAATGCCTGTCCACAAATCTTATAGATATGCAAACGAAATGACATATCTTCACTCATCATCACTCCCAGATCTCTTATGCTATGGACTCTTGGAATCACTTCGGTACCAAGAATATACTGATATGAGATTATATTTTTAAGGCGTCCAAATGTTATTACCGCACATTTCTCGTCATTAAATAGAAGCTTATTTGCCTCACTCCAATGCTTCACATTATCAATATCATCCTGCAACAGATAGCAATCGTCTATATCACGCACCTCAATGAATAGTTTTAGATCATCAGCGAACAACAGGCAACGAGCGGCTTTTATCACTGCCGGCAAATCATTTATCATGATTAAAAATAGTAACGGCCCTAAGTTGCTACCTTGACTCACTCCAGAGTAGGTAAAGTACTGTTCTGACACGTAACCTTTATACTGGACATACTGCCGACGGTTTCGAAGATATGAACAGAAAAACTTCAACAATGGGAGAGTAAATCCTGCCCTAGAGAACTTTTGAATCAATATATCATTGTCCACAGTGTCAAACGCCTTCCTGAAATCGAAATAGGCAGCATCTGATTGAAAACCTAAATCGACTGAATCGATAACATAAGTCCAAAAAGAAAGGAGGTTGGAGGTTGTTGATCGTCCAGTTCTAAACCCATGCTGAGCGTCTGTTAGTTGACTTTCGGATTGGCGGCTGATTCGACACTGCAGAATAGATTCCAATACCTTACCAAAAGTTGATAACACCGCCACCGGCCTGTAGTCGCTAATATCTGATCCTGAACTTTTTGGTATAGGCACCACACGAGCCACTTTCCATTCTTCGGGATAAAAAGCTTGCTCTAAACACAAATTATATACATAACGTAGTGGGTTTATTAATACCTCACCACAACCTTTGACTAAGTATGGTGGGATACCATCTGGACCAACTGATCGCTTAGGCTTTAGTGATTTGATTGCTTGCCTAACGTCGCCTTCCATATTGTGGAAATGTGAATGTGAGCACTTGCATTTTCAAAATTGCCTGCTAAGTCATCTACGTTTAGTCGGGGTTGTTGTTTTGTATATACGGAATGAAAAAAACTAGCTAAACATTCAGCCGCTTTATCGTCGTTAACCGTTTTACCATTGTAATAAAGTTTCTTGGAATTCCTACCCTTAGACTTCTTTGATGCTACATAACCCCAAAATGTCGATGTATCTCGTTGGGTATCAGATTCCATTCTGTGCTTATAAGATTGAAAGTCATCTTTCACATTTAACTTCACAATCGCTCTGTACTTCATGAACTCTTGCCTGTTATTTATCGTGCCTCTGATTTTATATAATCGATGATAATATGCTTTGGTGACAATATTAGTAATAGTGCGTTTTGTATACCACTCCGGATATACATACCTTGAATGCGCTATGATAGTCGATTTTAACGGGACGAACTGGCTAAAAAGATGGTTAATAATATCATACAAATACTTAACAGCCTCCTGAGGGGCACCTATGTCATACAAAGGTTTCCAATCTGTAAGCCTTATAGCATCATACAACTGAATAATATTAGCTTTATTAAAATTCCATGTAGAATTTCTATTCTTTCTGCCACAATGTTTGTCAGTACCTGAGAAATCAAATCGAACTTGAATGTCTAGTGGCGGATGATAACCGTCAAGTTTTACCAGCCAATCATCCTCACTCTCTACAGTTACTTGATACAAGTCTGCACTCACCAAAACCAAGTCCAACATACTATCCGTTTTATTCTTAATAACATTCACTTGAGTAAGTTCACAGAAGGACAATAGATGTTCTAATCTAGATCTAACTATTGGATTAGCAGAGTTCAAATTAAAATCTCCACAAATAATTATTTTGCTATAACCTGCACAAATATTTTCTACGATTTCAAAAGCATTAAAATATGTAATTTCTTTAGCCTTAGGTGGTATATATAAACAAACTGTAATAAACAATAAATTATTTCTACAGTAAACTGAAGAACTAGCACATTGAAAAGTTTCACTATCGATTCCTGACACTGGTGGTAAATCAAGTTCTCGAAGTTGGTATCTAGGTGACGCAATTATTGCAGCACCACCACCGCGCTGACTACCTGGACGATCCGCACGTATGATAGAAAATCCGGCGGGTACTATTTCTCCGTCAGTAATGCCTTCGGTTAACCATGTTTCACTTAAAAGAAATATGTCAGCAAGTGACGATCCAAGGTTTAACGATAACTCGTGCAATTTTGTACGAAGACCTCTTACATTTTGATAGTAGAGTCGTATAGTTCTGCTATTTTTGAGTGAGAAATGTAGTTTCTGACTCGTTTCGTCCTTTGTCAGTTGTTGTATTTGATTGTTGATTTCTTTTACGAAACCACTCATTTATTCTCGCATTTAGTGGCCAGTTCTCGCCTTTCATGAAGAAACCAAACAAACTTTCGGGGACTGTAACTATAAACGATGCATAATTATTGTGTTTCAGTTGCAACTTTTCTGCCACATAATTTCCTTCACCCGATGCATTTTTCTTAGCCATATAAGTAATAACTTTATCAGCTGTTGTTTCTGCTGCAAGCGACCACAAGTGAATCTTTTTCTGTCTCTCTATGGCCTGCAACTCTTCATCAACCGCTCCGGCACCGCGAATAGTGACCCTATGACGTCTTTTAACAGTCATCCATGGCTCAGATTCTAGCTCAGTATCCGGTTGTGTAACTTCGGCAAAACGAGTAGAGCCAGTTGCCCTCGCTGATGCAGAAGGGGAGACAGGGTTCCCCGAAGCAGACATTGGCCGAGAACGTGTCACCCTTGGTACAAGAGATGCCTCCACTCTTGGTTCAGACTCAGGCCCAATTGACACGTTATGAACCTGACTGCGCTGCTTGTTAGTATTTTTTTTGGAATGTATGGGTGTTTTGTCTTCTATATTTATCGGTAACAGTATACCTGCCTGCTGTGGATTATTTCTATTCAATTCCTTAATTTCAGCCCGCAGCGCCTTAACTTCAACTTCCAGACTGTTCATTGCCACCAGTTGTTTCCTCATATCGTGTAGTTCACTTCTTAAAGCAATGATTTCGTCTCTTAGCATACATTCATTGTCGCTGAAATTACGCATGACCTTATGAAGTAAGATATAGAACCAATACATAAATATTATAGAATTTATCTATAATATTTATGTATTTAGAAATATATAAGTATGTTTATCAGTTGTCTAGTACCCATAACACAAGCTCTGCTTAGCTTGGGACTAGATGGCGTTGTGTGATAGTTGTGGAATATTTATTTATTATTTATTTATTTATTTAACCGTATACATTGTCCCATAAAAGTTTGACTTATTCAGTGGAGACGCGTTACATGTACGGATAGTTTGTGCTTATTTCGCTAGTTGATGGAATGAGCATCACTCCATTTATCAAAACTGCTAATGTTTTTCTTTACATACATTAGATTTTCATAGATAAACTGAGAGACAACAGTTAGAATTTTTATGTCTTTAAACTAAACTTCTGTTTAAGGGAAACTCTGGGAGCTAAACTGTAGATCGCTCGTATAGCCCTTTTTTGCAGTATTAAAATAGAATTAATATCTGCAGAACATCCCCAGAGCAGTATGCCATAAGTCATAACGCTATATAAATAACTAAAATAAACTATTCTAACTGTGTCTACATCAGTTAATAGTCTAATTTTTTTAACAGCATAAGTTGCTGAACTGAGCCAACTAGACATTTTTGTAATGTGGGGACCCCATTGCAATTTAGCGTCTATAGTAATTCCTAAAAAGACCGTTGACTCCACAAGGTCCAACCCTGTTTCATTCAATTGTATATTGGAGGATATGTATGAGGACATTAGTCGGGCCATACATACTTCTGAAACGCACTTTCTAGTTGTTATGGGGGACTTCAACGCGAAGTTGGGTAAGAGAAGCGAGGATGAGTTGAAAGTGGGGCAATTTGGTTATGGACAACGGAACCGTAGGGGGTAGAGTTTAGCCGACTTCCTGGAGAAAGAGGGACTCTTTATGATGGATTCTTTCTTTCAGAAGGTACCTCACCGGAAATGGACCTGGCTAAGTCCCTATGGTTCCATGAGAAATGAGACGTCATTATGACCACCAAGAGACAAATATTCACTAATGTCTCCGTGATGCATAGGGAGAAACCCGGTAGCTATTACCGAATATTACGAGGCACGGTGAATATTAATAATAGTCATTTATTTCAGGCAATAAACCCATATAAAATTTCAACACTACACAGTATACACAAAAATAATAATCTAGTAGATGTTCATCTACACATTGTAACGGTCCACAATGCGTTCCGCTACGTTCACAAATATATAGATACATCAGTATGATGAAAATCTAATCTAATAGCACCTTTTGGAAATATTAAATATCTAAAAAGTTATATCTCAATAGACTAAATCTCGACTATCAGACATAGATCATGGAGCTATAGAACTTCCTGTCAATGAAGTTAATAAGTCAGGATTTTATGCAAAAGTATATCTAATAAAAGCAAAGTGAATGCTAAGAGGTTTTATGCAGTAACTAAGATTCTTAATATCCCCACGATTAGCAAACTAACGATTCCATTTCTATGTATAGATTTCCAATACTAGGAAATGATTAAAACTAACAGATTAGATCTAACAAATTAAATAATTAACTAACTAACATAATTCAGAATCACGGCAGCTGAATGATGTAAATAGGCTGAGAACGCTTGGAGACAGGTTCCAAATTCAAATAAAACTCATAAAACAAGATAACATATCATAAGTATTTAAAAAAGGAACGTAGGTTCAAAATATGTATTCAAGGGATCTGATTGGTTAGGTCGGAGACAAGATGAGGACAACTTACGTACATTATTCTAAATTCAAATAAATTTAAAATTGGAAAGCTAATAATGGCTCATCAATATTTGAAAATAGAACGAGATTTCTATTGGTCGGAATGGATACTCAAGGAGTTTGATTGGTTGAGTCGGAGACAGGTTGGAGACCAGATACGGACACTTGGGTAGTATAAAAAGAGGACGAATGGGCCGACCAAACCAGTTACCGTCTAGAAGCCAAAGTTGCTGTCCGCGATAAAGTGAAAAGTGAAATATTCAAAGTGAAGTGTCTGTGAAAAGTGAAGTGTAAGTGCTAGTGAATTGCCACCTGCCAGAGGGGATTGGATTAATTCTGTTGGACGAGTTTACTCACGTAAGTCCTAGAATTTAGGCATTTTAGACTTTTCCGGATAGAAGAGATGTCTCCAAGATAAATGTTAAACTTAACAAATTACTCTCCTAAAATAATGGAGTTATTATTGATGAAATTGATCATTGAATAGAGACACTTGCTCTTTGGATTTCTCGTAGACTAAAAGACGGTTTAGAGATGTCCAAGTCATTGGTTAATATTATCAGTTATCAGTTAATTGTTCAATAAATATTTGTCAATTAATCATGTTATGTTGAAGACATTTATCTGTCTGGATATTGTGACTGTTTTATAGAATTAAAGATAGTCCTACAAATAAAATAAGGAGGTGAAATGAGACAAAGGAGCAACAAATTATTTATACAGAAACAAAATAACAAGGCTTAATTAATACATCTTAGATAAAATATTCTTATCTCAGCATTGTGTTTCCAAATCTTATTCAGCGTTAGTAATAAGTGTTAAGGGGGGTAATTTGAGCTAGAACAGTAATGGAGAGTGTTGTAATTACGTCAAGAGGCCTCATTAATCCAGCTTATTACGGTCACAAGCCCGTAATGTTGTCCTAGCTCTGGTTATCTACAATGATAAATATCCGTAGAATTCTAATTTTTAGGTGAAAACATGAAAATAATTACCTTTACTGAACAACATTTGACCATCATAGATCAAACAAATACAACTATGGATATTTACATTTAGTTATTAACAATAATTAACTAATTAGTTTATGATTTATTATTTTATGGTGTGTGATAATTTCTGTGTCTTTCCATGTTCTAGGTACAAATGTTCTGCATTTAATATATGATTTTGTGTTTACTTGAAGTTAAGTTATTACAATCTATGCTTTGCGAATTTATAGAAATCTTATGGCTAAATATAATCTCTAATAGTAACGACAAGATTGGGGTCTAAATGGTATAACAGAATTAGGTCATTTTAATTAACCCTTGCAGTAGGAATAAGATTTGTCTTCATGTGCTTACTAGGTACAATTTTATCGTTATAATAATTTATTTCTCTTACAATTAGGATAGGATTGTCTCAGTATTTCCTGAAAAGAACTTGAGTTACCACGGTTCATAATATTCGGTCCTTCCACTATGAGCTAGACGATCACACCTTGGCCATATATTTAATCAGTTCTTCATTCATTAGTTTAGATTTATTGTCTGGATAATGTTAAGTTATGATTCGATCTAGTTATGTGTAATTATTCATCTGAGGAATTAAAAAACGTAGGCCGGAATCTTCTAGATATTATTAGCTCAGATTAGGGGTAGTTACAATCGGTAGTACCGTTCCCAGGATTAGAACTTTAGACTACGGGACGAGTAGACTAGTTACTTTTTATCATACAAGAGTTAGGATCAAAGGGGGGGGTTACAATTTGGTGCCGTGACCATGGATGGTTACAACATCCAGCTACACTTAGGTATATAAGTTACGTCACTTTTTGTTTGCATTCATGTGCACGGAGTTCCAATGGGTAAACATTGGATTCCCGTACACATTATCAGAGACAGTCGCCAGTATCTTGTTTTCAGCGCGACGCAGTCTGGCCCAAAACGACGCCACGCGTGATCTAATGACTGCAAAGAAATCCGGAACCCCCTCCTCAGCAAACAAGCTCGACGCACTGCAATATCTCGGTCGCTTCATAAGAGTTCGGAAGGCGTCATTGTATTGAACTCTTATAGTGTTTATTGTCTTATAATGTTCTTCTTATAATGTTTATTAATGTCAAACTGTGCTATTCATTTGCAGTAGCGCATTATTGTGTTCTGGTTTGAAGGGTATCGGTGCCGGTGAAATTGAAGGCACATCAGACTTAACAACTTAATGTGTCAGGGCTACTGCTGCAGTGCAGTTCGTCACTTGTGAGGAAATGCATTGTCCTAAGGCAGACCACTTAACACCAGGTGGGCCTCGCGCTGATTCATTAACCTAATCAAAAGAAACGTCATCATTGATTATGTTTAATTTTCATGCATTAGTGTTTCTTGGAATTTTGATGTGTAATTGTGGTGGATTTTAGTGTGCGTGACGGTGCACGAGTGCAATCAAAAGTGTACAAAATTATGAAACGTTGCTTTTGTGGTGTTCGATTCCCTTAGAAAGTTTTAGTAATGTATCCACCGCTTTACTAGAGCTAACTTTACTGTTAGGTAGATCGTTCATTGAATTGATCGTTGATCGTAAAAATCGTGGGGCGTAGCGTAACGTTTTTCGGTGGTAGTGCCACGCTGTAACCCCACAGCCGAACGGGCCGGCACGACCGGAGAAGTACCACACTCCCACATAACACCGACGTGAAGTAACATAGCTTGCTATTGCGTTTCGTCGGATTGTGGTAGGCTCCGGAGGCCCAATTCCCCCCTTTCCCGTTCTCCCTCTCCTTCCCCCTCCACATATACCCTCACCCCTTCTATGTCTTTCTTCCTATCATCCTTTCTCAAAGCTCGGCAACGCATCCTCGAGACCTCTAGTATTGCGGATGTCCGTGGGCGACGGTATCACTTACCGTCCGGTGAGCTGCTCGTTTGTGCTAAAAATATTTCTTTTATTTTGATATTATGTGGATTACGGTATGTCACCTGTTCTACTTAACCATCAGTCCAAGTACCGAACATACCGATCGATAAATTTGAGTCTTGAATTCGTCATACTTCGAAAAAACTGGCTATATCGATCTTTTGTCTATCATTGTAAGTAACTAACAAAATTAAGCGATCGGTAGACAAATTCGATAAGCTTTTACGATTATAACGATACCCTAGCATGGAACTGTTAAATTACGTTTGAAATCGTCTATTTCACCGATTTTAACGATTGTTTTGTCAACTTTGAAAATGACCTCGATATAGCTTATCGACAGGCGACGGGAATGGGGATATTGTTTAGTTGCGTTTGATCTTATATCATAAACGCGAAAGTTTGTATTTATGGATAAATGGATGTTTGTTATTCTCTTCCGCTTAAACGGCTGGCCCAATTTTGATGAAATTTGGCATGGAGGTAGATGGGGCGCTATAAATTAGCACTTAGGATAATTTTCATTAACATCGACATCGTCCAACACCATGCGGGTGTAACCGCGGGGCGCAGCTAGTATTCAATAAAAAATCGACTTCGGCCTTCTTTTGATCCTAGAAGAGCGAAATGCTCGTAGAAATCTTCAAATGATACAAGGACACATTGTGGAATGCAAACGATTCGTAATAATCGATATACTGTCGACAATTTGACGATCGTATAAGTCGTCAATATGACTTCCATACTTGCTAGGGGCGATATGATTTTTATCGATCTTAGCGACCCGACAAATTTAACAACTATTACGGTATTTGCACTGCAGGTATGGGGTTTCCACTTCGGTACTTTCCTAAAGTGCTCCACTGCCACGTCTGTAGGGGTTATAGTATGAAATTGCCATTTCGTACTGAAATATTAAAAAAAAATTCTTGGAGATTGAAATTTATAGAGAGAAAAATTCACACCCTCGGACGGGATTCGAACCCGCGTCTTCTGACTCTCCGTGTCAGACGCCATTGACCAACTAGGCCACCGAGGATTGGGCCGAGCATCGAATTTCAACTCTCTATCTGACTAACCGTCTTACGGGGACGGAGCGACATCTATTGAACAGCTTTAACAGTACCTACCATCCAACCGAAAGCAGCATTATTTAGAAATACTTAAACTTTCGTATTGACATCGCGGCCCTTGTAATTTTTATAGTATTACTTTTTAAAGCACTAACCCCTGCTTTAGCGATCTCAAACATTGAAATTTATAGAGAGAAAAATGCGGGTTAGTGCTTTAAAAAGTAATACTATAAAATTCTTGGAGAATAAAATATATTTATTTAATCAAAGTATTTACCCTCGTTAGCTATACATTATTGCTATCTAATTGGATCATTCAAAACTTTTTCATGGAATTCTAGGACGTGGACTCTACACACTGTGTAAAAACATTACTGCCAGTGGGCCGAGCACGAAAATCTGTTTAAGTGTAATGTAATCGCATCGATAACGTATTTAGTACAAACTGACATTTATCTAGTACAATAGTGGCACAGATAACTCATAGTTTGTACTGAATACGTAAACGATACGATGCATATTTTCGTGCTCGGCCTACAGGTTAGAGGGAGCAGTACAAATATTGCTCCCTCTAACCTGGTAGTTACCCTGCCTTCAGGCGCGGATCCAGCCCACAAAACAGGTTGTGGTCACAGCCACCCGAAAATCGGCCAAGTGTGAGTCGGAGTATGAACTCTCATGATAGATATAGTATCAAGACGCTCGCCTGATGTTAGAAGCGTCACGCTTGCCCATAACAGTCGAGTGCCAGCCAACCGCGCACGGCAATGGCAACTACAAAGGGTATGAAATGATGTCGAATTCAATTCTTGTGCTTATAATTATTTAATTAAATATTTTTTTATGTGATTACTTAAATTACAAATGCAAGCTTACATTTATTTTTTGCGAAAACGTTAAGACGCGCTCGTATCCTGATAATAGTAATAAGCAGAATCTTTAAAGTAACAAAACGGATCGATAATATTGTATGAATAAAATACTGAGGTTAGAAAAGGAACAGGCAAAGAGTAATATTTAACCGAACAGAATTCATAAATATTACTCGAACTCTGCAAAAAAAATCCTGAATAAGCCCATAAAAATAAACTTTCACGTCCAAACTCTCAGAATTTTCAGCAATAACACTATATTTTTTTTTGGTAATACATAGCCAACATAATATAGTAGTAAAGTAATAACCAGCAGTTTTTTCAATTGTGTTAGTATATATCGAAATATATTAAGAAAACGTACAAAAATAATGCATTTCCGCATCACATCGTGTAATATAACAAGCTATTCTCAACCTTACGTAAAGCATCGTAAATTATTTTAAAATTGGGGTTTGACCGCGCCTTAATAATTTCATCGATATCCAGGGTTTATATATTTTACTAAGGCATTGGATATAAAAGGTCATATCATCAGCCTGTCGCACATGACAGTGTGACATCTGATGTTAAAAGCCTTTTAGGGTTGTGGGCATGCCCACCGCGCCCATAACGGTGGATCCGCGCTTGCCTGCCTTCGAAGAGATCATCCGAGGGTGTTTATTAGCAAATATGTTTATAAGCTTATTTGTATTGCTATACAGGGTCTATCAGGCCCTATTTTATATTTGTTGCTCTCTTACAATTACGACAAAACGGAACGCCTTCTTAAGGTAATGAGATAATTTTATAATACACACACACGTACACACAAACACACACACACCCACACACCCACACACACCACACACACACACACACACACACACACACACACACACACACACACACACACACACACACACACACACACACACACACACACATACTCACGTGCGCCTAAAATAAATTATCAAACTCCTCATTTTCTTTTATAATTTAGCCGACAAATCTGTAATAAAATGTTAATATACGTTCATGTCTAAAGTGTTAACATATAATAATGTTGTTATAAAAATATAATGTTAATTTAGGTAATTAATTTAATGTGTATATATATACATATAATAATATTGATAAAATAATGCAAAAATTACTTTGACTGGTACAAATAATAAACATGAAACGCGGGAAGCGCAGATGCCTATATAACAGGTTGACTAAGCCTAGCTTAGGCATCTGAGGTTCTACACTTAAGCAATATCAATCGAATGTGTATCGTCTTTTGCAGACATAAATTCATTGGTTGTGTAAATATTTTGTGGCAATAAAGATTATTATTATTATTTACATAATTATAATCTACCCATAAGTTCAATCATAGAACCATTCGTGTTTCTAGTAGGTGCCTATATTAGCTAGTATCGGCCTTAGTCACTGCTATTGAAAGTTTATAAAAACCCTAATAACTTTTGACCTAAACCAGAATCAATCCCAGATCCTGGTGGATCGGAAGCATACATCACTTGATTAAATAAACAATATACTATTATGGGTAATTATGTCTAATTAATGTAATTATATCAAATGTATGATGATGAATAATGTAATATCAATCAGATTATGTGAATTATTGACATGTATGACGAACAGTGTGATTGTAAATTGATTAATAATGGATGGTATTTAAAAGTACTTCAATTTATTCCCATTTCATTTACCTAATGTTGCCTGTGTTCCACCAAATATACTGAATGTGCACCAAAATATGTCATAACGAGCATCTATTTAACAACTATTGCAAATTTGTAAAAATAGTAATACACCTAATTTTAAAAACAAGCATTTATTTTTTTAGTTTTACTTCAGATAATGCACTGCAAAATGTATTTGAATCAAACACCAATTAATGTCCAATGTAGCTTTATTAATAAAAAATGCTAACCTAACCTATTTTGTGTAACATTCAGGAATATTTGGTGCACGATCAGTATTTTTCGGGGAAGAATAAAATATTTATTGTTACAATAGAATATTTGCAGCGCACTACAATAAAAAAGTGTTATATCTTGGTGTTAATTTGGAATTTGTTTGATGTAACATATTTTGTTGGCCGAGTAGTTTAATTATAGTAAAACAATTAAACGGGTTTAAGATCAATATTTTAGAAATGCATACATAGTTGTACCTTTAGATTTTTGGTGAACACAAAAATATTATCCATTAATAATTAATTAAATTATTTTGTTCTCCTAATCCAGTAATTCTTAATCTAGGTATAATAATTGTACATAATCGTATATAATCTAATAGTAATCCATATGTCGACGCATAATAAAAGTCAACGTAATTTTTGCATGTCATTTTGATGGGATATGGAGAGCGCTTCCTATTTTTATGTAACATCTTATATTTATACCCATGCTCATGCAAATAAATAATATTGAATTCGAATTTGAATTTGATTTTGCACCTGTTTGTGAACTGAATCAACTGAATGCCCTTACTGTTTATACTGGCATTATAATATAACACACGCGTTATTTTTTACGGTAAAATAATACTTCAATATTAAACTTTACGGTGCTACAAATAAGGTCTGTCAGTAACAATTTCAATAAAAAGAAAGCTTGGCACAAAATGCAAGTACTCACGCGCATTAAAATATAATTGAAACGAGTACTCGACCAATCACAGGGCTTCTTGCTTCAATACTTTTGTCCAAATCGTGCTATCGCTCTCGCTCTTCAAGAAAATGTATACATCCGTCTCTTTTTTAATATGGTTGTCGGAAAATGGGCAGTAACTCTAAGTCAGCTATCTTTCTCCTTCAAGGAGCGAATTCTCTTGATCTGTTTATTTGACTTTGGTGTATTTTATTAAGTTGAACTGACAGAATATTATTCTTAAGTTACTTATGAGCAATTATTTTTAAAAATAAACGGAAATTTTGATTTAATCATTATTATATTCAACTTTCTTGCGCATTTATAAGTAAATCTACGCGTTTCGAAGCTGAAAATAATGTTATCGGTTACTACTATAAGTAATGGTCTTGGCTTCAAAATTGGTCAGTGTGGCGAGCACAAAAATCTGCGTAAGTGTAACGCAATCGTACCGCTAAAGTCATATACTTTATACAAACTATGAGTTATCTGTGTCACAGTTGTCTATACTAATAATAATATATAATATATATTACCGCAGGGGCGGCTTTGTGGCGAGCCGTCGGTGAGTGGCGACACCGTGGACCCTGATTTTCCCTGGGGCTAAATGAGACCCCCGGCTTGCCTTAATTGGCCGTCTGGGGGTGGAGACGCAAGAGCAAGAAACAAAAAGCTCCAAGAGTGGAAGTGCTAAAGGGCATAACGCCGGTAGTAGCGCTCTAGTGAAACCGCAGCACACCTCTCGACACCCTTTAGCCATCCACACCAACGTTGCCCCTTTTGTCACCATAGATGGTGGCCCTTATGGGGGGCCCGTTTAGTGGATGGCAAGTCACCACCTGCCCAAATAATTTTAAAATGAGACTGAAATTGGCAGGTGCCGTAGTCTCTTCCATAGCCCACTATCTTCCTTATCACTAATAAGTTCATATCAATAGCCTGGCCATTTTACCCATATTTGTAATAGTTTTATGTACCATGTTACTCTTCATCTAAATGTTTTTTTCTGTTTTTCATACTCCTTTGTATTTTTATACTAAACAGGCCTCTAAGTTTTGGCAACAGTCCCACTTATGCCTTTGTAAAGGACCTGATGAAATCCGTGATATTTGGTGAATATATAATATATTACCTGATATAATATTAGAAAGACGCAAGATTTGTATGTAAGTATATTTGTAACGAATTGGCTCAAAAAGTACTGGACTAATTTCAAAAATTATTTCACCATTGGAACTCTACATTCACCCTGAGTAACATAGGCTATATAAGATTCATCATCATCATCATCATCCATCACTGCGCGGGTGAAACCGAGGAGAGCAGCTAGTACTAGATAAATGACAGTTTGTACTGTATACGTTAAAGGTGCGTTTAGTGTACTATGCCAATGTATGTGCGAAGTCCTCTCTACCACGTCTTTCCAGTAAATGTCGTGAAACCTGAGAATATGTGATATTACTCGTAGGTACTTAAATTGTTAATTGAAATTTTACACTTTAATCTGATACATCGAAATTCAAATACTTTAAAAGGATTTTATCTAGCTCATTCATCCATTCGCTCTTTCTCTTTCACACAAACACATACACACACACACACACGCGCACACACACACTTTCACACATTCCCTATCCTTCTCAACACCCTTACAACAACTACAATTTAATATACGACTGTAGTTAATAGTTACATTAACTTATATAATGTTAATCCGTTATTGGCCTTAAGTTAAGTTGCCTGATACTGTTTTGTTCATTTAAGGGCTGTGGATTTTGTACAATAAATAAAATGAAAATAAAATTAATTCTCGTATTATTTATAACACACTTCCAAACAAAATGAGGTTCTCAAGCCGACGCGTCCATTTAAAAAAAAAAAAAAATTTGCATACATAACGCACTTTTTACGGAGTAATCTGATTTTCATAATTCTTGTATTGTTTGGTTGAGTATACTTCCAGCGTGGTTCCATTTAAATTTCAGCAAATTCGGTCAAGCGGTATTTGAGTTACAAAATAAATCAATATCAATAACTGGAAAAGTGTTTCGCCTAATTTGTTGATTTCGTAATTGACGGTAAGTAAATGACAATCGATCCCGTAAGTAGCATGGGTCACTAAAAAGGGTGAATATTGTAAAAATGGAACCGACTCAACACTAAATAGTGTGAAAACATGTTTTTACCCAAGTATGGAACCAACTTCAACAAAAAAAAATGTAAAATAACTTGTCTAAATCAGAACCGCATGGAACATTCTATTATGTTAGGTACTTTGGAAAAATCATGGTACCGACTTCAACAAGTTAATTCACATTTGTTAGTGTTGAAGTCGGTTTGGTTTAAGGGTACAAAAGTAATATCATTTTATCCCGACGTTTGGAACACTTATCAGTGAACATGGTTACGGGGAGACTGAATGACAGTTGTCTGTTATAAAGTTATGGAAATTATGTTTATGTACCGCATATCGTATGTTAAGGCGCGGTCGTATCCTGATAATAGTAAAAAGCAGAATCTTTAAACATCTAGTGTAACGAAACAGATAAATAATAATATATGAAAAAAATACTTAGGTTAGGAAAGAAAAAGGCAATGAGTAATAACCGAACAGACATCATAAATATTACTCGCTCTCAGCAGAAAAGAAATCCTAAATAGGTCCATAAAATAAACTTTCACGTCCAAACTCTCAGAATTTTCAGCGATAACACTATATTATTTTTTAGGTAATACATAGCCAACGTATAGTACTAAAGTAGTAACCAGCAGTTTTTTCAATTGTAATAGTATGTATCGAAAAATATAAAGAAAACGTACAAAATTAATGCATTTTCGCATTACATCGTCGAATCTAACAAGCGATTTTCAACCTTACGTAAAGCATCGTAAATTATTTTAAAATTGGGGTTGGATCGCGTCTTAATCAAAACGTTCCTGATGGACGCAGTAGTCACTCACGGTGTCCAGAGGTCTTGCAGTATTGTGCTGGCTTTGTATCATTTTTATAATATACAATTAAACGCGATTTAATCCGTTTAAAGTAATTTACTTTCAAAGAAAAAGAACTGCGAGAGTGTAAGAACTCATTAAATCTGCTAATTAATCAGTCTGTTTTCTTAGTATAATATCGACAGTTGTTAGACGTCCGCCATTTATTTGCAACAAATTTGAACCTATTTACCATTTAAATAATCGCGTCGGTAATAATTTTTTTTATTAAAGTAACTTTTAGATTTCCGTGATATACCCATGGCTGGGCAAACTACATGCTTTGCTTTAATTTAAACACAAATTGAAAATACTGTATCACAAGTAATTAAAATACGAAATACGTTTTTATACGATATTTAAAATATAAAATAGGTACTCATCATCATCTCAGCCGTAGGACGTCCACTGCTGAACATACGCCTCCCCCATGATTTTCCAAAAGGACCGTTTGGAAGCGGCCTGCATCCAACGTCGTCCTGCGACCTTCATCAGGTCGTCTGTCCACCGTGTCGGTGGACGACCTACGCTGCGCTTGCCGGTCCGTGGTCTCCACTCCAGAACCTTTCGGCCCCATCGGCCATCTGTTCTGCGTGCTATGTGCCCTGCCCACTGCCACTTCAACTGGCTTATCTTCTGGGCTATGTCGGTGACTTTCGTTCTTCTACGGATCTCCTCATTTCTGATTCGATCACGTAGAGAAACCCCGAGCATAGCCCTCTCCATAGCTCGTTGTGCGACTTTGAGTGACTTTGAGTATAAAATACTAAATACAGTATTTTAGCTATTTTTAATTGAAACAATTCAAATTACGAAAAGTAAAGACCACGGCCTGAAAAGTAGAGAAAAACAAGATTAATTAATCAGTAAAACCAGAGTTTCATGAACACTAGATTTTTAAATGTACAGTCAGACAAAAAGCTTCTTGTTCGAGTGAATAAAACTTGCTAAATAAAACAATCTTTCTACTGGTCACTCACGATTCATGATCATGCTTTCCTATTTAATCCAACACTTCCATGGTATTTGGTAAGAACAATAAATTCAAAATTCAAAATTCAAAAATTATTTATTCAGTTTAGGCATCATAGACACTCTTATGAACGTCAAAATTTTTAAATGATTCTACCGCTGTCTTCGGAAAAGAACCACCGCCGAGAAGAAGCAGCAAGAAACTCGTGGGCCATTATTTTTTCAAGTCTGCATAAATTGATGTATTCCTTAGATAATGTTCGTTCGGAAATAGGTATTATGTAGATGAGTGAACACAAGTGCTATGAAATGGAAGTAGGTATAAAAATAATATTAGTTACATATTAACTGGCTGTAATTTTACTTAACATTCAGTAGTAAAAAGTTGCTAAATATGTAGCTAATACATTTAGCTCATAATATTTTATATTTTTGGCTAAATCAATCCTAAATGTTGCCAGATATAGCCAAAAAGTGTCTAACTAGGCAACACTGCCCTATTGTACAATCGCGCCTTTTTTCGTTTTTTTTCTGTATGCTGTCTCCGTACTATGAGTTTTCCTACAACTAACGTTCCAAATTTAAATCACTTTATACCCAAGGGAGTTTCAAACAAAATTACATCTCCGGGGATGCAATGCCTTGCTTTACGTTGATATTGCGTGATATGTAATTGGACATTTTCGAGCAGGTGGTATGAAAAAACTGTACCGCCAAAAGCTTGTAAAAAGATTCATACATTCAATACTTAGTACCTGGATGAGTTTTGCTTGTAAGTATACAATTGATTTTATTGGTCTAACCACAAACCAAAAACTCATTGGTTTAGTGTTGCTTAACAACGCCATCTATTGTCAAGTAGCTTTAGTGTTGTAGCAGTTTTCATTGCCTCAAAACACGGATAAAAAGACGTTTTATGTAAATGAAACCTAGCTAGATTAATTTATCGCCCCCGGAACCCCCGCAACTAAATTTCATGAAAACCACGGGGACCGTTTCCGAGATTCAGGTTATATAGGGTGTCCCGAAACTCAACGATAACCTGGTACTGAGCGAAAGTACAAGGTATACCAGTTCTGAAAAAAAAATAAGAAAGAAATCCATGTTACTTAGCGAAGCGATAAAACATTTTTCGAAAGAGTTGATAAATTTTTGATTTTAAATAATGTAATCTCAAATAACAGTGCTATATTACTATTAAACCCAACTATTAAAAGTAATGAACATTATTAACTACTTAAATAAATTTAGTTTTGACGAGTTATGGTTTACATAATTATTGTCAGTTCAGGTGCGGTCCAATTCTAATTTCAAAACAATTTACGGTGCTTTACATAAGGTTGAGAATTGCTTACCAGAATGGACGATGTAATGCGAAAATTCAATTGAATACGTGCTAATTCTTTTTAATATTAGTTTGTACAATCAAATGAATAAATTTTAATGATAAAGGAGTCCATAGTTCACTAGTAAATTTCATTGGGAATTCTAATATGATACATTCATTGAATTATATTTGCCCATAATTAAATAAAATTGCTTTTTCCCACGAAGCACGTAAGAAAAATTGCAAAATTTAGGGAATGTTGCCAATTTTTTTCTATCGAGCCAAGTTTGCTCAATCGTGTATTGGCTCCCATACTTCATAAGGACGTATATTCAATTTGCACTGAGTTTTTTTTTGAACTTCGGTTATTAGGTTTAAGCGTCGAAAACTCATTTCGCCTTAACTTTGATTCTCCATGTTGGAAAATTTATGTTATTTTCTAATTTTTAAGCTATTGCATAGCTTCTATCGCGGGCCTTGAGCGTGGAGACCGAATCCAGAAATTCCGTAACGAAAATAACCTAACACCCCCCACTCCGACTCCATCTATCGATGAATAGCAGAACTTTTAATTAATTTTTGAAATATCACGCTTGTCTCTTTAGTTCAGCAACTCGCCTCTAGATGGCATTGGTTAAATAATTATAATTGCATAAGTTGATAAAAACAGCTATGCAATAGCTTTACCGCAGCAGTCTCCGAGTGCCACACGTCTTTTTTTCTTAACTGGTATACCTTGGCCTCTCGCCTGGTACGAGGTTATCTTTGAGTTTCGGAAAACTCGTTATATACATACAAGAATCCTTTTAAGGTATTAGATAGATACATTATAATTAGTTATTATAAATAGTTAGTCAAATAGAGAGTTAAAATTCGATGCTCGGACCAGAACCTCGGTGGCCTAGTTGGTCAATGGCGTCTGACACGGAGAGTAAGAAGACGCGGGTTCGAATCCCGTCCGAGGATGGAATTTTTCTCTCTATAAATTTCAATGTTTGAGACCGCTAAAGCAGGCGTTAGTGCTTTAAAAAGTAATACTATAAAAAATATAATCAGTACTCACGGGATGTACACCACGATTAGGCGGGTTTTGGAGTTCCCGATATTTCGGCGCAGTTACATGCACCATGTTCATGGGTAGACTGAAGATGCGGATTCGAAGTTCGAAGTTATTAAGAGCAGATAAAACGGTCTACCCTCTTTCTCACTCTTTTACCGCGGATACCACTGGCACTAGAACTCGAGTTCGAGAGTATTCCCGTGAGTACTTATAAAATTATAATGTAATTACCAACCGCGAAAGTCTAAAACAGTGTAGATAGATACAGTACAACAATTCGGTATGTAAAGTTTTTTTTTGGTATTTTTTTTATATTTTTATTTCGTAGATTAGGTCATTATAAGAAACTAATTTCAATATTTTTGTTTTATATTCAGTAGTTATTTTATAATATTTTTTTTGAAAATTTGAATCCTATGACGTCACTTTTTTGCACAAATATGTAGTTGCGTTGAGGAGCCAAGAAAAGCACGCGAGTAAAAAAAAAGAAACTAGAACACTTGACAGTGACACCTACTAATTCGTAAGTCTCTATTCAATCAAAACAAAAGTGCAAAAAAGTGACGTCATTTAGAGGTCAATGAAAGTCGAATTATTTCATCGTTTTTTGTTAAAATAAATGGCATCTTATCGTTTTAAAAGGTCAGAGTAGAAAAATAAGGGTTTGTAACATAAAATCTCGAAATGGTTTCGGAATTGGCATAGGTTAATTTTTTTTAGCATACCGAATTGAGTATAATTGACCCGTGCGCTCTCAGTCTATACGACGTGTGAAGGTTTATTATTAATCTCAAGTCCTTGATAAGCATCAGATATTTTCTTCTAGCGTCGTTTTCCTCATTGCTGAGGGTCGTGACCCCCTCCACGGATCACCTTCTGCCGAACGAAGTCTTTCCACCTTCACCTATCTTCAGCAGCGTGTATCGCATTATGAACCTTACTGTCAAGTGCTGTACGGATTTGGTCCGACCAGAACATTAGACTTCTTCCCCTTGGTCTTTTGCCTTCCAACTTGCCTGTGATGACCAGTTTCTCTAGGTTGTCGCCTTTTTGCGTGCTAAATGACCGAAGTACTCGAGTACTCGTTGGTGGCATACAGATGATCTGATATGATATTCAGCCCCTAATTCAGTCATCAGCATCACAAAACCCATCATCAACTAACAATGTAACCGATTAAGATTACCTACTTATCAACCGTTTAAATGGCTACTTAATTATTTCAAACCAAAACGAATTAAGACTGGTAACCAACTCGTTACTCGAGTAATTTGTTTAAGACTGGTTTTGTCCAGTGATGTATTAAGGTCTTGATTGGGGATCAGTTATAAAAAGTACCTAACAATATTATAAAAAGGTTCTTGTTACGGGACGCATCAATATCATGCAATGGAAAATTGATTTGAATTGATTGAATTTTATTATCAATGATATAAAGTATTCATCTATACGAAACAGTTTCGCAATTCATTGTTAACTTAATTTATCTCGAATGACTGTGAGTGACTTATTTATTTATTATTTATTTATATATGTATTTATTAATTACTTATACCTACTTAAATTCCATCCAAGTAGGCATCCGAGGTTAACAACATGATTGCGCTAAATAAGCCCTAAAACAGCAGTCATCTCGTATTTCTATAAACAGAAATCTCAGTTTTTGAAACTTTGTGAACAAAGTGACTTTCTCTTATGATTCAAGTTAAGGATGATTCTCTGGCAGGAAAAATAGAGACGTCAGAATAAGATTTTGTTCGTGTCCCTCAATGAGTGTTTTAGGTTTACGTTTGAAGAACTTTATTTCTCATAAGAACTGTTGTTCACTTACAATGAGGTTAACTTAAATATATCTAATTACAGTGAATCTTCTGGCGTGGTTAGCTTTTTAATTCTGGGGCCTTACGTTAAAAAAAAAAAAAACTTTAAAACATACTTTAAACTTTTACCTTACTTTAACTTACAAGCTTCGTAAAAATCATGAAAGTTCCGTGCAGTTCTTAAACCTGACATAAACAGTTGTGAATGAAATCATACCATGACGCTCACTTAGGTGAACTGTTTGAATATTGTTTTCTCACAGGTGAACGGATAATATTGTCTCTGGCATTCTAACAATTTACTATAACCAACATTGCAGACGCCTAGACGTTTCTAAGCTGATAAACTAAGTGAATTTAGAGCGACATGTTAACGAGAGTCCATACAAAGAAACAGGTGAACGGTTTTTCTGCCTTTCTTGAATAGTAGGCCTGGGCAGGCCTGCTTTAAAGTTGTCATGGTACGATAAAACCGGGCAGTTGTATAGAAGTCCTGCTTTAAGAGCTCATAGTAAGACCCCAGATTATTTACGTATTGCTTCAGTTTACTCCGATATGCGTTAACACTATCACATTCTTTCAATTCATTTGGTAGCTGATTGTACAGCTATGCTCTTTCAAATTGAATCGTTGTTTTTCCATAGTTGGTAGGCGGCTTTATCAAATCTAATTTATTTTTATTTCTCAAATTGTGGGTATATATACTTTTTGTGTAAGCTGTACATTTGAATGAATTCATTGAGAGATGATATTGTTAACGAGAATGAAGGTGTTGTATATGTAAAGTTGTGTAATATTATATAGTTTAGTTTTTTCATATAATAGGAGGTAGATAGTGGTATTGAATAGTACTGATTTTATTTTGTGTTCTTTGCAACGGGTTTAAATTAGTCTTCGAGACCGATCCCCAAATTCTACTAGATATTCAAGGTGTGATTTTACTAGAGAGTTATATATCGTCCACTGTACTTTATTCGGAATACAGTTAGCAACTTTTCGTAGTGCTCGTAGTTTTCGTAGCTTAGACCTGACATGTTAAATATGAGCTGTCCAAGTAAGTTTGTCATCTATCCATAGACAAAGATATTTTTCTTTTTCTGACCGTTGTATTGTAACGTTATTTATTGTTATTTTGTTCTTTATAATCTTAATGCTCAGAACTCTTTAGTGATATTAAATTTTGAATGATGGTTTAAGTGTTCTTGTACGTACGTACATACTGTAAACAAATGTAAACAATACATTATTTATGTAATTACTAGTATGTTCTTGTATTGGCTATTAAAAGAAGATTGTTGAATTGCGTGACTTCCGGGACAAAGCATTACAAAGTGGTAAAGACTCATAAGTGCCGTGGCGGTGCCGGCTTAGAATAGCACCCCCCCAACTCTACCCGTGGGTGCCGTAGAAAGCGGCTAAGGGATAACAAATCAGAAGGTGGGCAGCAGCACCTTCCCAGTCAAACACACAAAAACTGCGCTCGCCAACCCGCCTGCCAAGCGTGGCGAGTATTGGCAAAAACCCCCTTATGGATTGGACAAAAAGAACCAGGCCCCCAGTCCCCGGCAGCCCTGCTATTCCTGGCTACGGTAGCGGCCACGGTAACGGTGGGGCAGGGGGTGCTAAGAATCCCCGGCAGACGCCCGGCTACCACCCCCAACGACGACGACTGGCCCTGGTAACACACAACATACGCACGATGAGGACAGACGAGAAGATATATGAGCTGGAAGAAGAAATGAGTAAGCTACACTGGGACATTGTGGGGTTATCTGAAGTCCGTAGAGCGGGTGAGGACACGATAACCCTAAAATCAGGTAACCTACTCTACCACCGGGAGGGCGACCAACAGTCCCAAGGTGGTGTCGGGTTTCTCGTCCACAAGTCCCTTACTAACAACATAGTTAAGATCGATAGCGTTTCCAATAGGGTCGTATACCTAATACTCAGAGTATCCAAACGATATTCGCTGAAGGTCATTCAGGTATACGCACCGACGAAGTCGCACCCGGATGATGAGGTGGAGGATATGTATGAGGACATTAGTCGGGCCATACATACCTCTGAAACGCACTTTCTAGTTGTTATGGGGGACTTCAACGCGAAGTTGGGTAAGAGAAGCGAGGATGAGTCGAAAGTGGGGCAATTTGGCTATGGACAACGGAACCGTAGGGGACAGAGGTTGGCCGACTTCCTGGAGAAAGAGGGACTCTTTATGATGAACTCTTTCTTTCAGAAGCCACCTCACAGGAAATGGACCTGGCTGAGTCCCGATGGTTCCACGAGAAATGAGATTGACTTCATTATGACCACCAAAAGGCAAATATTCACTGATGTCTCCGTGATCAACAGGGTTAAAACCGGTAGTGATCACCGAATGGTAAGAGGCACGGTGAATATTAATGTCAAACTGGAGAGGTCTCGTCTGATGAAGTCTACGCTCCGACCCACTCGTGCCCGTATTCAAGACCCCGAGAGCTTTCAACTTGAGCTATCCAATCGCTTCGATTGCCTTGAGAACATCGCTTCAGTGGACGAGATCAATAACAGGTTAGTAGAAACTGTCCATACAGTGGGTTCCAAGTACTTTAAACCCCACCGTACAGATAGGCCACAGAAACTCTCCAACGATACCCTCAACCTCATGGCTGAACGACGTTCATTGAAACTGCAGTCTTCGAATGATGCTGAAGCATATAGGCTGCTCAATAGACGAATATGGAAGTCCTTGCGACACGACATCCGGATCTTTAATACAAACCGTATTAAAGAGACGATAGAGCGGAAAAAAGGCTCCAAAGTGTTTGCAAGAGACATGTCTATTGGGCAAAGCCAGTTGACGAAGCTGAAGAGAGGAGACGGCAGTGTAGCGTCGACCAAAGCGGAAGTGTTAGGAGAGGTCGAGAGTTTCTACGGACAGTTATACACCTCGGTCGCTAAACCTGTTAGCAGCTCGGTCAAAGACCCAAGAGCCAAGCTGACCCGACATTATACCGAAGATATCCCGGACATCAGCCTGTACGAGATTAGAATGGCCTTGAAACAGCTTAAGAACAACAAGGCGCCTGGTGACGACGGTATCACATCTGAGCTTCTGAGAGCGGGTGGAACACCGGTACTTAAAGTCCTTCAGAAGCTTTTTAATACCGTCTTACTCGAAGGTTCAACGCCAGAAGCATGGAACAAAAGCGTGGTGGTGCTGTTCTTCAAGAAAGGTGACAACACTTTACTTAAAAATTACAGACCCATCTCGCTTTTGAGCCATGTTTATAAGCTGTTTTCGAAGGTCATAACGAACCGTCTCAGTCGCAGGTTTGATGAATTCCAGCCTCCGGAACAAGCCGGTTTCCGAAAAGGCTATAGTACCATAGACCACATCCACACGCTACGCCAAGTTATACAGAAGACCGAAGAGTATAACTTGCCTCTTTGTCTAGCGTTTGTGGACTATGAGAAAGCCTTTGATTCGATCGAGACGTGGGCAGTGCTAGAGTCTCTCCAGCGGTGCCGTATTGACTATCGGTATATTGAAGTGCTGAAGTGTTTGTACAAAAACGCCTACATGTCAGTCCGAGTACAGGAGCAGAGTTCGAAGGCAATTCCATTGCAAAGAGGCGTGAGACAGGGAGACGTTATATCTCCGAAACTGTTCACCGCTACATTGGAAGACGCCTTCAAGCTTCTGGAATGGCAAGGACTTGGCATTAATATTAACGGCGAATACATCACTCACCTTCGATTTGCCGACGATATTGTAGTCATGGCAGAATCCATGGAAGACCTCAGTACAATGCTCGAAGGCCTCCATCGAGTTTCCCGACGGGTAGGTCTTAAGATGAACATGGACAAGACGAAAATTATGTCTAATGCCCATGTTGTACCTACCCCAATATCAGTTGGGAACTCAGTTCTCGAAGTTGTTGACGAGTACATCTACCTGGGACAGACAGTCAAACTAGGCAGGTCCAACTTCGAGAAAGAGGTCAACCGTCGAATCCAACTCGGCTGGGCAGCGTTCCGGAAACTTCGCGAAGTCTTCTCGTCAAAAATACCTCAGTGCCTCAAGACAAGAGTCTTCGACCAATGTGTGTTACCAGTGATGACTTATGGCACTGAAACGTGGTCTCTTACTATGGGCCTCATAGAAAAGCTCAAAGTCGCACAACGAGCTATGGAGAGGGCTATGCTCGGGGTTTCTCTACGTGATCGAATCAGAAATGAGGAGATCCGTAGAAGAACGAAAGTCACCGACATAGCCCAGAAGATTAGCCAGTTGAAGTGGCAGTGGGCAGGGCACATAGCACGCAGAACAGATGGCCGATGGGGCCGAAAGGTTCTGGAGTGGAGACCACGGACCGGCAAGCGCAGCGTAGGTCGTCCACCGACACGGTGGACAGACGACCTGAGGAAGGTCGCAGGACGACGTTGGATGCAGGCCGCTTCCAACCGGTCCTTTTGGAAAATCATGGGGGAGGCCTATGTTCAGCAGTGGACGTCCTACGGCTGAGATGATGATGATGATGATGATGAAAGACTCATAAGATATGACGTCAGTGGCGAGTACTGCTTTACCTCGGAAGTCGGAGAGTTTATGTATACTTAACCAAGTTAATAATAGTTTAATATTTATGTTAATAATAATAATAATTGATGTTTATAATAAAATTGATATGTAATTAGTGTCATAATAATTCTGTATTCAATTTGTAAAATAAATGTGACTTCCGGGATAAAGCAGTATAGACAGTGCTAATGACTCGTAAAAGATGGCAACGAGGTTAAGCTAGCGAGCTCTGAGGCTCAGTCAGTCTTCGTCTACCATTGGAGAAAGATCGCTAATTACAAGTAATGTTTAGTTGGATTGGACATTTGGTTTATTTTATTTGCCCTTGTAAGCCAACAATACGTACGTAAACATAAGAAAAAAATACAAAGTTGCCCTTTCTCTTTAAAAACTAAAACCTCCATACTAATAAAAAATTAAAATAAATGATTACACAAACTTATGTTTAAAATATTTCCCCCAAAAAGATTACTAAATCCGGCCCTGCATAACCAGTGGATAGATGGTCCACAATTACGTGCGAGTCTCATTTGTATGGGTCTAATTTGTAGTGCAGCCAATTTAAATGTTACATCTGATACCGAGACAGTGGGTGTTTAGGGTTAAGTGAGGGAAATGACTACGAAATGGATGAGTCAGATTATGTATATAATTCAATATTAAAGAACTACTTCACAAGTCATCTAATAGCAAGATTAATAAAACTTGATGATACTGAATATAAATTATGACCTATAAATATGAATTGCACTATTTTTATGTAAATAATTATAATAATAATAGACGCAAGAGCAAGTAACAAGTGCAATTTGAAAGATTTAGGTAATACCGACTTCTATTCCATTAGTTTGATAAAAATCAGTTATTGGAGTGTAACTCAAAAACTAGACCAAATTTGATAAAATTTAAAGGGGACTACAAGGAAAGCACCAGCTTTCAAACAAAAAAAAGAATTTTGAGAATCGTTCCACCCAATCGAAATTTATGAGGTAACAAACATAAAAAAATACCGACGTTTGAGTACCTCCTCCTTTTTTGGAAGTTGGTAGAAAGGATCCAAGGGTGGAAGTGTTAAAGGGCATAACGCCGCTAGTAGCGCTCTAGTGAAACCGCAGCACACCTCTCGACACCCTTTAGCCATCCACACCAACGATGCCCCTTTTGAACAACAGTCCAGCTGCAGTTACGTTTCTGTAGACGTCAACGATAGGTTTTGAATTTCATCCATACTCACAAACTTTCGCATTTATAATATTAGTAGGAAGTAGGATGTAGACAACGATTTACAAGGTTTTAAAGTTCCTGATATTTCGGCACAGTTACATATTTTTGAATTTTGAATTGAGTTAACAACCGCGAAAGTCTTAAACAGTGAGATACCCTTATTGTATTGTGTGGATGGACCCCTATTCCTGTGTAAACTTGGATGTTTCCCTTCCGTGGCCACATGCGGGCATACACTTCCGCTGAAGTTACTGAGACTTTGCCAGGTTATACTTTGTGTATAATATTACTATATTTATTTTTTTGGTTCTTTTTAGGGTTCCGTACCGAAAGGGTAAAACGGGACCCTATTACTAAGACTTCGCTGCCTGTCCGTCTGTCACCAGGCTGTATCGCATGAACCGTGATAGTTAGATAGTTGAAACTTTCACAGATGATGTATTTCTGTTGCTGCTATAACAAGTAATACTAAAAAACAAAGTAAAATAATTATTTAAGGTGGCTACTATATGACAAACCTGATTTTTTGCTCGTTTTTTATACATATGGAATTTTCCCTTCGTGCGCGAATGCAACTCGCACTTGGCCAGTATAATATTTTACATCTCTCATATTCGGTAAGTAGGTCCTTATTACCCCCAAATGGGGCTTGTAGGTGACCAATTAGCGCTCTAGGGTAATAATGTAGCTAGAAAAGCCCTAGGGCGGTTTACATCTCTCATATTCGGTAAGTATGTCCTTATTACCCCCAAATGGGGCTTGTGCGCTCTAGGGTAATAATGAAACTAGAAAAGCTAGTCTAGTCTAGTTTTGAGGTCACAACTAGAAACACATAATCTATATAAGTTGTATTAGCACGACAGTTCTTCTTCTTCTTCTTAAGAACATCTTACGCGTTCGAAACGTCGTCGGACTTAAACCGACATAACACTAAGTGAGCGCAGCCGGTATCTTTACACTAATATAATGTGTGATACTCACGGTGGTTTTCAAACTCTAATTTTTAACGATCTGTTGGCAAACGAGCTAGTGGCTCACCTGATGGCAAGTGATCACCATCGCCCACGGACATCTTTAATACCAGAGGTCTCGATGTGTCGCCAGCCTTTGAGGAAGGATTATACTGTCTTCTTGAAGGCTCCCAAGGCATATCACTTCGGAAATACTTCAAATAGCAGCTGGTTCCACATAGTTGTAGTGTGAAGCAAAAAGTGTCGTCGGAATCGCACGGTTGCGGACTTCCAGACGTCAACATGATGTCTATGATTTTTTTATGGTATAGGTTGGCAAACGAGCAAGCGGCTCACCTGATAGTATAAGTGACCACCGTCGCCCACGGACATCCACAATACCCAGAGGTCTCGACGATGCGTCCCCCGCCTTTGAGGAAGGAATAAGGCTCTTTTCTTGAAGGCTTCCAATTCATATCTCTTCGGAAACACCTCAGTGGCAGCTGGTTCCACACAGTGGTAGTGTGAGGCAGAAAGTGCCGTCGGAATCGCACGGTTGTGGACTCCCACACGTCAACATGATATCTATGAAATTTCCGTCGTGATGTCTGATGGCGACATTCAGCTGCGGGTATTAGACCGAACAGTTCCTCGGAACACTCCTCATGATAGATAGATAGACAGATAGATAATACTTTATTGTTCACAAAAACATAACAATATGAAAACTTAAATGTAATGATTACAAAAATTGTGTCACAAAGGGCGGCCTTATTGCTAAAAGCAATCTCTTCCAGGCAACCTTAGGATGGAATGTATATATTTAAAATTCATCGACATGGGCGCTTTTTTAAAACATAAGTAAACATGGATATAAAAAGCAATGGAAAAATAAACATAAAACATAGCGAGATAATACAAAAAGGATATAACAATAAGTACTCTTGTAATATCATATTATTACCATGTACTAGCAAAGTACAACACACCCACATACCCAACAATAAAAATATGTAACTAATAGGTATAAATACCAATATAATAACATAAATACATTTATAAATACATAAACCTAAAGCAATTAATGGACAATAAAAAAGTGCAGTGCAGTATTATATGTTTAGATATAATTTTTTAATTTGATCCTTAAAAATGTTTATAGATTTTGCACGTCTGATTGAAATAGGTAAGGATATATGCGGTAAAAGATGCAGAGTGATCCAAAATGAAATGAAATTTCATTATCTGTTGACATAGCTGTTTTTTTTCCCGCCATCCAACACCAGGGCCTCTTGGCTGATAGTGCCTAGCTAATAGTAGGGGTTGCCTACGTAAGTAATGAATCATTTACAAATGAGTACAAACTAACGTGGTGATCACTAATTTTTATACTGAAAAATACTTGATCCGACTATAGTTTCGACCACATTCGGTAGTCGTTTTCAAGGAGTGTTCGGGACGCCCGCGACGATGACGTTTCGCTTAGTACATGTGGATAGGTAATAGGGTAGGATATTGTCGAAACTATAGTCGGATCTATTCGACAAATATTACGTGAGTAATCCTGTATTTTTCAGTAAAACTGTGTTACTATTTATTTTATTGTAAGTAAAATTTTATAAATTGGGAAAATAGAGATTTGATTCTTCTACTCCTCTTCTATCCGCATTTTTGAAGAAAAAACAGTTATTTTCTATCGGGTGTATACATTTTGTACTGAAGTACTCGTCTTTTATTGCAGGGCCGTTGAACACCGCCGCGGGCGCAACTAACGACGTATAATTTTGAAGCTGAGGGCAGCCGTGCGATTCTCTAAGAGCAAACATAGTTGCATCTTTGACAACATCCGTGAAACAAATGACAAACGACAAGAAACGATAGAAAAACAACCTTATGTACAAGGGCGATATCTCTTAAAGTATTTGGCATCGGTGAGCTCGTCGACGATCGCATCGACGAATCATTAGACAATCGCACGGCTGAACTCAGAAAGTTAAAATTATAAGGTTCGAATTATTGAATTGGTCACCGCTAATGAAGACATTTGTATGAAGATATTTTTGTGTATTATATTTTTAACGCTTTCTCGCCGCTCACGCAGTGGGTAGTAATACCGGCGGCCGTGATGCAGCAAGTGAAGAGAGCGTTAAAACTTTAGATAGTTCCTGAAAAATCGCAAATAACACTGATTTTTTGAAGAAAAAACAGTTTTATATCAATCGGTCTAAATTACTCATAACTTATAGCTATAAGGATCATAAACCAATAATTAAAACAGCAATGTGTTTATGAGATGGTAAAGTGCTGCGCCGTTCGTACTCGATTATTTAACGACGAGAGACTAAATTATTACCTGAAATGAAGGCACGCCTTGCGCCCGCGCGCCTCGGGCTGTAGGGAGGGGAAGACATCGATAATCATTAATATCGATTAAAATGATCACCTAATAAAATATAAACCTTCATTAGAATATACTGCTTTCATTTGTTTTCTGCTGTGAACACGTTTGTTAAATGACTCTCAATGGAGCTTGCCCTGTTCACATGGTCAAGTAAACTCTACCGCGTTCTTGGCTAGGCTATGGGACCGCAAGTGACATCAATGGAGCGCTCCCATGCTTCAGCCGTGTGATTCTCAGCATCTTTGACAACATCCGTGTAACAAATGAAGAGGTGACAAGTAATGTTGGAAAAGCAACCCTTTGTACAAGGGCGAAGTATTTGACAGCTCGTCGACGAATCATTACAGAATCGCACGGCAGAAGCACATAGCTGTCAAGCATTCGTTCAGCCTGAAAACTTCAAGACCAAATGCATACGAGTATGCCCATATGGTGGATTTTGACCAATACTCATTTCTTTGAGAGGAAAGCCATGTCACAGCAGTAGGAACGCAATGGATTGATTAAAATTGCTGTCTCATTCCACAATGTCAAATTAAGCATTAGATAGCTTCGAATATATAAGGTATTTGTTAATTAGTGCACAATATTGAACGGGATATGGAATCGATAACTGGTCATGAAAGTAAACGAATAAAATACCATAATACATATGTTTTATTTATATAAAATCTATATTCGCCGCTCATAGTGCGACTGCACGCACGACCCGATGCACCTCTACATCGCAGAATAGATAGCAGTAAATACGCGAGACATACCTACCCGCTTAGAATAGGTACAACGTGCGGACGATGTCAGACGGATCAGCCGTCGTTTAGGCATAGACATCAGCTGTGTACGTTACGTTTCACCATCATCCATTGCCTTGCGGGTGAAACCGCGGGGCGCAGCTAGTACCTAATATAAATTTTAGATGACGGGGCTTCGAGTAGCCAAAATTTCAGTAGCCAAAATTTCAGTAGCCAAAATTTCAGTAGCCAAAATTTCAGTAGCCAAAATTTCAGTAGCCAAAATTTCAGTAGCCAAAATTTCAGTAGCCAAAATTGTTACGACACTGTAATAACAATTCAATACGGTACCTAGGCCAAACGAGTCCTGGCACGTGCAGGTTAGCTAGTCTACACTAATAAGGGTCGATGTTATTATAACGATGAAATTTCTATTGTGTCTGGCCGTGTGACCTTTGATGCATTATAAAGATAAAAGATTTGTTTGTTTGTATCCGCGGGGCGCAGTTAGTTTTTAAATAAATCTCATTAGGTTCTTTTAAAAGTCGTGATCTCTGGCTCTAACACAGCTTATTTATGTAGCTTATTTTGTTTTGAGCCTACCCTTACTCGAGTAAGGTAAGGTAGACCTACCTAACCTAGAATACCATTATCATTCTTCGTGCTATTCTTTCAACCTTTTTTTTATGTGGGACTGTCCACTAAAACCTCCTCGGTGGCCTTCTTCTATGTCTTATAGATGACCTCAGGATCTCCATAGTAACGCACTAGGACCATCAAAACCTTTTATATGGGTTATGTAGTAATTTATTTCAACTTCTGAAAGTGCCTGTTTAACACATCGCGCAGATAGTAGAAATAAAGTTCTAAAATCAGAGTTCATTCCGTCGATAAAATGTACATCACTATACCTCTCAGTAACAAGGCAGCGTCGAGCGATGCTTTCAAGTGATTAACCATTACTATATAAAGTAAATTCAATAATGGCAAGCACTATCGTTATGTTTACTGATGCCGGATATCACAGCTATATTACCAACTTTACATCTCACAACATAAAGCACAAAATAGGTCGGTTATTGATGTCGAAAATTCGGGCCTGGTTAATTGCCAATAAAAACTGAATACGCTTTAAAAATACCGAGTTAGAGTTGATTTTTGCACGGAATTTTTAAGTATGTTATACGGTAATATTGACCAGTGTTGGCAGAATATCGCAAATTACCGATATGGTGGGGTAATTGTTCGAGATTTCAACGCGACGTTTTTAACGTGTTCAGAGTAACCGTAATGACAGTTAAGTGAAGGTAGCCTCACCATTATTTTAAAGTATGCGATAAACACTCTAGCGTGAGTATGAATATAAATATGGACACAATAAATATAATTATAATAATCAATATAAATGAAAGAGAGATGATTACTTTTAGCTACCTATACTTCACACGTATGCATTTTTTACTATCATTACGACAACATAGTAAATAAACTAATTACATCACATATTTTATACATAGCCGAAAACGACTCAAGTAACTAAAGCATTAGTTATTCTAAAAAAAAAGACATAACAGGGCATAAGATATGTCGAAGATTGGTGTTGTCAGTGGGAGCATTACTTGCTGGTAACGATAGTTAATTACAGTTTTCTTATAATTTCATTATTTATCTTTTTATATCAGGTACTATCATCACATCATTTATTCTCATAAGACAACACCCCGGCATAATACCATTAATCCTCTACATTAGTTAAACACTAACAAAAACAAAATATAACTATTCCAAACATCGCCGAGACCTCAAGGCAGCCATAGCATATTATTTATAATATTAATAACTTCTAATTATACGTTTAAAAGAAATATTTTATGCATAATGACATGATATAAATCTCGTTCGAGGAGATAGGGATGGGAAAGTGTAGGTAGTATCGACATCGATTTTTATCTAAAAACGATTAAGCGAAACGTATTAAGCGCGTTATGTCAGATAAATATTTATTTATAATTCTATATAAAACTATTAGAAAAGTTTGTGTACAATATAGCTGCCCAATTCTAGTTTTAGAATAAGTTACATCTATATGAGGGACAACGCTTTAATTAAGAATATACAGGTATTTAATAATATAAGTAATGTGTGTGTATTACACCTAAGTAATCTAAAACGTTATGATTTTTTTTAACATTTAAAGCAAAAGGCATCGTAAAGTGACAGTCATTTCCATAACCTGTATGATGCTACACTAAATCATTATTCTGTGTAGACTTTATCCATGAATAATTGTTAATTAATAATATAGGGTGTTTGGTAGAGGGACCGACATACCTAATGAGCGTGTTCGGGGGCCCACTTGGAGAATACAAGTTGGCCAAAAAAAATCCCAATTCAAGGCCAATCCAATCAAAATCTAGGTATCCAATTTTGCTTTGCTTGGCCTGAAAGTGTATAGAGACCAAATTCAACTAAAAACATCCTGTCTAAAACAGATTTTACAAATGTTATGGTGGTAAATAGGTACGATTTTGGAGAAAAAGGGATAATTCACAAAAAAAGTTTAAAAAAATTGGGGGGTCTGGGAATTTTTTTGGTCAACTTGTATTCTCCAAGTGGCCCCCCGAACACGCTCATTTGGTATGTCGGTCCCTCTACCAAACAACCTGTATATAAAAATGCATTATATTAACAAGATACAAAATTACCTCACTTAACATCTATTCATCGTTAATGTTTTCACCACAAAGATATATCAGAATTATTGTGAATGTTTAATCAACACTATAATACAATCGATATCAGTTTTAATAGAACATAACATAAAACACCGCCCACTGATGCGATCACAAACAAAGTGTAAACCCTACGCCGTGAGCCACTACGGCCGTCTCTTTTCTTTTTCTCTCCCTTGGCTCACTACAAAACTTTAAAACAAATAGTTCCAAGAAACGAACTTTCATAACTCCGCCAAATTGACACCTTGTTTAACCCGTTGCAATTCTCGACAATTTGAGCTGCCTGTAAGTGGCCCATTATATATTCACAAACGTAACATCTCCATTACAACAAAGAAATATGACTCTTAGCCCAAAGAGATAAAGTAGATACGAAATTAGCAATTATATTTGTAAAATCGTCCTGCGGAGCGAATATCGACCCCGTATACATCTCATCGACAATCATTTTGTACTTTTTTCCCATCACGAATATCAATGGGAATTTGTTCGAGACCAATTATGTGTGTGCCTTTATTTTGTATTGGACAGGGTTCTGTCGAAACTGTTTTATGGATTTCACGTTTATTAATAAGATTTTTATTTGATAACTCGTTAATATGAATTTGTTATATGATTGCTTCCTCGTTTTTTTTTCTTATTGAGTTTCGACGGTTGAATGTGTTTTATTGGCATTACGATTTTGTTGTGATAAATATTGTTTACATTTACTGGTTTATACTGAGTGCAGAGGCGCACCTTAACGCTATATTTTTTCTTTGCTATAGACTTTGATAGATAGTTTAGTATTTATATATTTTTGATGTTAAAAAAATGGTAAATCAATTTAGTTTATGTATTTAGAAACAGTACATACAACTATTTATATTTAGTTGTATGTACTTTATATCATAATATTTTATATTTAGCTATAAATAATTGCTCGACAATAATAGTTGTTGTAAACAATCGTAATTTGAAACATAACAATTAAATCCAAATGTTATTTACGTTCTTAAACAAAAACAGCGCGTCAATTAAAATAACCAATTAAAAACACGCATTACGATCGTCCAAACACTTTTATTGGGCACTTTTTAACAAATTAAAAAAACCGCAAAAGATTCGTGCACGCACGTTTCGCCCGTTGTTAAATATTTGTTAATGCTGCACATAATCACTGCTCGAGTACTTTACCGCGGGCGAGACACGCCCTAGTATCGACGACGGTGCAGCACTAGTGATGGCGATTTGAATTTAGAAGTCGATAAGTCGATGTTTAAAATATCATTTAAAATAACTGAGGCTGTAGCACAAAAAAAAATGTGAAAAAGTATTCGTATCGTATGCGTTAACGTGTCACACTTCCGCGTACAAACTATGAGTTATCTGTGTCACAGTAGGTAAATGATAGTTTGTCCTCTTTACGAGAACGACACGTTACGTTACACTTACGCAGTTATTCGTGCTAGGCCCACAGAGCTTTTACTGTAATATGAATTCCTTACAATACGTGTAACATGTCAATGCTTTACACCATAATGATATATTTTAGAGATAGAAATATAATATAAATACTATTAATAATTGATAATGACCGTCAGTCATTATCAATCATTAAACAGTGACTAAAAAAATTATATCGTTTTGATGAAATTTAGTGGGATCAACTTGAAGATGTAATCTATACAACCAACAAAATATTCTTCAAAACAATTGGTTCACAATTTGCTTAAAATAAAATCTCGTGAAATAGAACCTTATTTTTAAAACTGATTCAAATGAAATAGACGCTTTTTCCACCTACCCTCTGTAGGTATAATATGTATATATTTATTAAAACCTAAGTTATTAATAGACGATAAATATTAAATAGTCTGTCTGTACATACAAATCAGTTATCACATAAAATATAAGTAGTTGCATCCATATCTACGATAACGATACCTAATGTCAAGCACCCGTTTCTCTATTACGATACATTTCTTTTGAAAAACCCAGTCAGATATTTTAAGCTAACGAATTCTGCCTATCTAACCTAACCTAGAAAAAATATCAACGCTGATAACTTTTAAGCCCCAACTTAAAAAAATATGATACAATTTTATAATATCTTAGTCTTTCTAAGGACTACTGGTTTTGCATGGTTTCCTTTCTCGTGGGTCCGTCTATGTAGGGTACCCAAAACACACAGGAGGTTTGCCATTCTTCAGATAAGAATATTTTATTATTTCATACTTTTTTAAGGGTATCTCTATCAGTAGTAGTTTTAGTAAACTTACTTTATTATCCTTGACAGGCTGGTTGGCCACTATCCCACCAAACACCTGGGGCCTTACTCCACCTCTTAAAGCAGTCATGTTTCAACCTTATATACCATTAAACCTGATACCACCACGTCAATATAGCAAGCTTAAAATAATATTAGATTACGATAGACGTTTTGATGACGTAGACGTAGATTAAATATTTCACGCAATTCGCATACTTTTTCATGACTTTATACACTAAGTTTTATTGTTCCAATATAATTTTTTTAAAGATTCGTACTCCCATATCTTAAAGTAGTCATATTGCAACGTTATCATTAAATTTGGTTGATCGTTTTGGGTCGGTGGGAGTAAGATACTCGTAGTAAGTATGATTATTCTAAGCTATTTTAAATGCTCCTGATTTATGATAGTTTCGTAAAAGCTGGGAGTAAGCCCCCTGATCATCCGGTCTACGATAGATCGCGCCTTCCTTTCTCCTACACCTATTCACTCGTGACTTGAAGATACACAGTATCTTAACAAACACGAGGAAATTCATTCACTCCACAAATTAATTTCACTATTTAGCTGTTCATGTAAGCAAATCTGCTTTCAAACCGTTTTAAACCAAACCCTTTTAATGATAAGAACATTTGGATAAGCTTGACACTTTTCACTCTTAACAATGACTCCTCTCCTCTACTTCATAATCACAATAAGCCCATTTTGTTCCCACTGCTGGGACTCGAGCCTTCCTCTCAGAGAGAGGAGTTGGGCCGTAATCCACCACGCGGGCTCAGTGCGGTTTGGTGGATAGGTGAGTGGCCAACCCATGTTGAATTTTCAGGCCGCCCGATGCCTTCGACATAGCCTAACGACTGTTGTCCTAAGAAAAACAACCGGGACCGATGGCTTAACGTACCCTCCGAAACACGGAAGCGCTCAGTTGAACAATGTCACTAGCACACACACCCATCCAACTCCTGACCGCAGCAAGCGTTGCTTAACTTGTTGATCCGTTAAGATCGCCGAGTAGAACTCCGCTACGAGCGCTTCTACTTCTACTTCTTACTATTAAATTATGTGTTTTTGTTTTATTAACAAACTAGATTACCCTCCCACGCCACAGTTATTAATTAAACGCCTCCCGAATACAAAAAAATAAACGATTAAAACCTTATTAGCGGTATAAAATAACCTAAGCAACAAATCATCAGCTTTCCAAGAAGGTCCATAATGGGGCCATATTTAGCCGATATTGGCCTAAATAATAGCCTTTAAAGTTCCAAATATGATACCCATAAAATAATGATCTAACAGAGTTAGCCTCGGGCGTTTCATTACTCACATTTTAGATATCGTTAGCAAATTCTCGCTTCTTTATTGTTTGTTTGGTGGGAGAGTGCTGAGGTTGTTGTATGTAATTACTAAATTGTTTAAGTCTTTCGATTGATGTTAGCATTACGCCTGCCTACAGCGTCATTCTGCCGTGCGAATCTCTAATGATTCGTCGACGAGCTCACCTATGTCAAATACTTTATGAGATATCGCCCTTGTACATAAGGTTGTTTGTCCAACGTTTCTTGTGATATCGTCATTTGTTTCACGGATGTTGTCAAAGATGCAACGATGTTTGCTCTTAGAGAATCGCACGGCTGAGCTCCAGCTTTTATCACTTAATTTGTGAAAACAACAAAAAGTAACTTATATTTTTTTTTATCCACAACATATATATCTATAACATAATTTTCTATGGTTTAGGTTAATAGTATAAACTATTGGCCTGGTTTGCTAAAGGTAGTCTCGAAGAAATTGCTTTAAGCGCTAAGACCACCTTTTGTGATGTTCTTTTTTGGGCATTTTTTATCTGTTATGTTTCACTGTGGTGTACAAATAAAGACTTTCTATGTATCTATCTATCTACTTTTTATTGTGATAGGTATATATTTTAACAAGCTGGTGTCCGCGACTACGTCTGCGCAGGATTAAAACTTCGAGTAGCTTATTATTCCTCCAAGGGCATATCTATCTTTATACCAAAATGTCAAAAAATATGTACTTGGTCAAACGCAATTGCTATAATAGTATTATATGAGTATAAATACTTAGTATATCAATCAGTAATCAATAATAATAACATAAAATTAATCACAATGGAAAAAAAACTGTCATTACATTTCACACCCTTGGCGGTTTTTGTATTACATTTCATCACCATTGACAGTCGCCGAACACGTCTAATGTATCGAGCTGTCAAATTGACTTGGCTTTTGACTAAGCAGCTTAAACTGACACAAACTTTGATAGAACTGTCATCATTACGATCTTGAAGTAGGCGGAGATCTTTTTATTTTGTCTATGCTGTGCCCAAGCATATTACGCTTTTTCATCAGCTTGGTGATGGATGATGATGATGATGATATCATATATGTTAAACCAGTGCCCCATCTACCTCCATACCAAATTCTATCAACATTGCCCCCGCCGTTTCTGCGTTAATGAGTAACAAAGATCCATACATCCATACATTCATACTCAAAAACTTTCGCGTTTATAATATTAGTAGGAACTAGGATAGAATTACTTTTTTGTTTAAATAGTATAAAATGATTTCTAGCCACATTTGTAAATGTTATATAAATAAATAATCGCTCTTCCATGTTTCATGAAATATTTGTAGAAAAAACTAACTAACTTAACTTCCGCCCTAATTCCGGTTTTGCTCAGTGATATTACTCGCTACAGTGCTCTAAAAGCATTCGCAATATCGTTTTGCAGCAGAATTTAATAATAGCACTGGTGGTGCCAACCAAGACGATGTCTTACACAAGAGCTCTATCGCTCTACCAACTAAAAAACCGATTTTTCTCGCCTTTTACGGTTCGTATTTTTTAACGACATCCCTCTCACAGAGTAATTTATTGTTGTTTAAACAATGTTTGTCAATACTCTAGTTTTCTCCATATTCTTATACGTGGTGGAGACGTGGACACTGAGAGCTAACTATAGACTAACAGACTAGATTTTCTTTGATGCCTAACGGCCGTTTTCAATAATCTATCGCCGGTTTACCTTACTAGATATAGATATTTGACACTATTTGTATGGACGTTATGTCAAATTTCTATCGGTAGTAAGGAAAACTACATAGATAGATTATTGATAACGGACGTTAGAAATGTGATGTTGGAGGAACATTCTGCGGTTTTTTTTTGAACGGACTAATGCTGTTTTCCTCTACCGGCATTTACAGTGTCACCGGACGGGTGGCGAGCGCAGAGAGCACTCAGCCAGATGCGGGCGCAGAGGGCGCACCGCCTAAGGCGAGCGTTGAAGACGCTTCGCCGCAAGGTGAGGAGTAGGCGACTTGCTCAAGGGCACCACTAAGGTACGGACCTCGGCTTGGGCCGTCGCCAGGAGAGAAGGGAGTCGGAGAGTCCAGAGGGGAGTCGGAGAGTAAGGCTGCGGATAAGTATTATATCTGCGGATTCCATGGACTGCGAATACTAACCAATAGAAATAGAAACCACCGATCGGTTCTCAATGAACTCAAACTGGACAAGAAACCAAGGCTATCTAACACATGCCTGCGAAGGATATATGAGTTCTTTGGCCACATAGCCCGTAAACCCGGCGACCACCTCCAAAAACTAATCGTCACTGGGAAAATAGAGGGCAAGAGACCGAAAGGAAAGAATCCAATGCGCTGGACAGATAGGTTAGGGCCGTGATGGGACACCCCCAGCATTGGGGAATCGACGCAAGGCGGGAGGTGGGAGAAAACAATGTTTGATATGAGGTAACTTATTAATTTGGTTATTTATTTGAACACTTTGCCTACTATCCCCATTACATGAATCCGAAAACAAAAGTTTGTCAATTATAATGTACAGATATATTGCGAATTTGTCTTTCTCCCAAATCAATTTTATACTTAGGTATTTAATACTAATCTTAATTTTTTTACACAGATAGTTGATACGAGCTGAATTTGCCTACTTACTCGTACATCTCATCTCATTGTCTCATCGATAGTCGGGATATCGTGTTTGCTTATTCGGAAAAGTCAATTATTATGAGATACGATATCAGAACGGCTGAATAACGCTCTTACATGCCACACACACACTCACACACACGCACACATACACACACTCACTTACACACGCACACAAATATCCCATTAAACTTACTTAAATTCAAATTAGAATCTATAGATGAACTTCAGTAGGATCCCCAACATTATTTTGACTACTAATCTTTTATTCCAAAATTTTATGTAATAATATATTTTAGCTTTATTTTAAGATTGAGCTTTACTTTGCACATTCCTATTCCATATTTAATTTTTTTATTTTTATTACACTTTCGAATTGTAGCCTGCAATTTCGCATAACTTTAGCTGTCATTGATATGGGAGAGGCAGTTGATTTCCGAAACACGGTGAAAACTAATTCGGAATCAATGGATTCATACATTTATTGTGTACAAATATCTATGTGAAATAAACTTATTTGTATTTGTATTGATTACGGATGATGCGACTGAAGCTGGCGGGAGCATGTCGTATTAATGAACGATTTTAAGTTGTATAGTGTTTAAATGAAGAATTATGAGTTTATGATTAATGCGATTTGAACAATTAGCTTACTAACTAATCTAGTGCCGGACAGTAAGTAGTACTAAGACGAAAAACATCGGACCAAATGACCAGGCCTCAAAAACGGTGCTTATGCTTATGTATGGGTGTTTCGATGAAGGTCGAGAAATGAGAAAGCGGCGTGGCCTGTTATTGTCATTTTTATTAGTGGTATTATGTGACTTAGTGCACAAGTATGACCCCCATTATTTTGTAATTATATGATAGTACCTCACTAGAAATTATAGTAGGTACCTATAATAATAATGTTTGCAAACCTGAACGGTGGAACGTGAAGTACTTTTTACCTACTTTTTTTAATAACTTTTGTTTTCACTCATATTATTTTATTATTACGCAAATAAATACATTTGAATTTGAATTTGAGAACTTCAAAAACTACATGTATACACTTGTTAAATGGAAACTTAGAGTGGAAATTCATTCGCACGGAGAGCGAATATTCAATGACCGAGAGGTGGTAACTAGCATTGAAATCACGAGAAAGTACCCATAATCACCATTCCGTGGAGTTACTTACAATGTTACGTTCACCGGAAATAACAGCCGTGCGATTCTCTAATAATGCGCGGGTTACACGAGGCCAGTTTTTCAATCTAGGATAGCAAGCTAGTGTCAGTAATAAAGACGCGTGGTCACCTCAGTCACTGCAATAGTAATGGCTTAAAATAATGAAGCCTCGTGTAAACGGAACTAGCTTGTTCCATACCAGGTCAGGAAGCCAGGACAGTTTAGTTGAAAACTGGCTTGATATCCTGGCTTGGAAAACTGGCCTCGTGGAACCCGCACAAAGAGCAAACATCGTTGCATCTTTGACAACATGAAACAAATGACGAGATGACAAGAAACGTTGGGAAAACATTATTACAAAGGCGATATCTCATAAAGTATTTGACATCGGTAAACTCGTCGACGAGCGCATCGACGAATCATTAGAGAATCGCACAGCAGAGTATAGGAATGACTATGTGAGTTTTCTTGGAGTGTCGTATCTCGGAATAAACGTATGTAAGTACACATTTCTTTCTTTCCATTATTTTTAATAAAGATGTTTGGAAATTTTGAAGAGAATTTAAACATATACATCGTATTTTTAAATAGCGAAGGCTGAAAGCTTTTAGACTGTGATGTGGTTTTAGATATAAACTTTTCTTAGGTTTTATAAGTTTACGAAAATCATGGAAATAATACCTGAGTCACAGTATAAATATAGAGAAGCAGTACGGAAACTACCTACAAACGTTCGAAACGGCAAACTAACACAAACATGCGCATCGACGAGAGCCCTAAGCGGCTGTCGCGGTGCTGTTAGTAGTGAGGCCGCGTCAAGACGAGTGGTCAAGTATAAGTTTATTTCCACTCAACTAGGCTTAGTTTCCATACTGTTGCATCTTTATACTATGCCTGAGTAGTCTTCAATATTTACGATTGAGACATAATCCAAATCTATTTTTTAATATTGCCGCTTAAAGCCGACGTAATACCGTTCTTTTGCAAATGGATAAGTAATTATCTAAAGAAACTTCTATAAAAATCGATTGTTGTAAAGAATAGTTATTTGTTATATAAGAGTAAGTTGCTTTTAACCGCTTGCTCAATTTTGTTGACCGAGCAACAATGGTTTATAAAATTGAAACACGAATGCAGCGAGTGATTAAAAAATCCTGAGCGTTGGCGAAAGCAATCTAATGAGGTGAAAAATCTTTGCACTCGAGTGCAACACGTAACTTTTCATCCCACATCAGCGAGGAAATGACTAAATGCAAAAACATTTACAATCACAAGATACTTTTATTTCAGTTTAGGTATTAACTACTACATTATGTTAGGTAAGTATTAAAGAATAACCTGTAAATTAACACAAATAATACTTGGGTATAATTAACAAAAATTTAAGGAACGTTTCTACAGTTACATAAGTTGAGTGTTATATTTTTGTTGGGTACTTGTGTTAGTAACTTGTGTACTGTTTTCCGGTAAACTATCTGTCATACTTAATAGTTGTACCGATTCATCGGATTCCCTTGGCGTAAATGTTGGCGAGAGGGAGATGGTGGGGTGTTTCGTAACTGCTCATTATTGATGTAGAAGGGCCAGTCCATGGATCTCTTCTTTCAGTGTAATGGCTCCTACGATGCCTTTACATTTTAAACTTATTTTGGATGGATACCTCTATACAGGGTGTTTGGTAGAGGGACCGACAAACCAAATGAGCGTGTTCGGGGGATACAAGAACTTGGAGAATACAAGTTGGCCAAAAAAAATCCCCGACACCCCAATTTTTTTTAACTAAATCAGTTAGTTAGCTCTGTTTTGTATCCAATTTTGCTTTGCGTGGCCTGAAGGTGTATTAGAGACCAAATTGAACTAAAAACATCCCGTCTAAAACAGACTTTACAAATGTTATGGTGGTAAATAGGTACAATTTCGGAGAAAAAGGGAATAATCACAAAAAAAAGAACATATTGGGGGGTCGGGGATTTTTTTGGCCAACTTGTATTCTCCAAGTGGTCCCCCGAACACGCTCATTTGGTTTGTCGGTCCCTCTACCAAACACCCTATATATCCAGCCTCCATGGCGCTCAGAGATTAGCTCCTGAATCGGCTAAAAGTGTGGCTGAAGTTCATCGGAAACAATGACCCGTGTACAATAGGGTCTGGAAGTTCAAGAAATGTTGCTATTTCTAGTGAGATACTGACAATTTTCTTAGCACCCATAGGCTGTCTGACACACTTTCCGCTGCGATATTGTAGAATAAATTGATTGATTGAAGTGTTAGGCGGGCGTAAGGCTTGATATTTCTCAACAATTGTTACGTATTCATTGCGACTGACGAAGTTGCGGTCGTGTTTTATCCTTGTTTTAGGTAAATTAGTTAAAAGCAATCTGAATGTTCCTCAATGTTCTTGACATTAACCACACACATTGCAGCGTTCCTGGAAAAGTAGTTTGAATTCTGCGAAATCTAGTGTATTATTGGCTAAATTTGGCGAATCGCCAGTCAACGTGCTAATGCGACGGACGACCGAAATGCTGGCGACTACTTTGGGCAAAAAGTTAGCCAGCGATGCAATGATGTCAGCATTTTGGCCAATTTTCCTCCCACCATGGGCCTTGTAGATTTGTTTTTATTTTACTTTTATTATTCTGTAAATAGTTTTAACTTTACATTTGTTGCTTCATACCTCCATCTCGGAAAGATTATTTTTGCTCTTCGATATCCGAGTGAAAAACCGTTTTTATTAGCTAGATGACAAAGTAAATTATATGTAGAACATCGTGTGCACTAAGTTTGTGAATTCAAAACATCATTAAACCTATTTACTTCTACCTCCATGATGCCAAATTTATCATTCAACCTTTTTTAATTTGGTAAAAACTCAGACTCGGACTCTTCCTGGTATACTTTTTATTATTTGTTTTACGCGCGCCATTTTCCTTTCACGTCATATTGTTAAATCTTTACGTTATAGACAAGAAACTTGAAAACAAGTGAAACACCTAAAATTAGCGATTCTATTACCTCTATATTATAATCTTATACGTACTTAGTAGATGTAAATAGGCATATATATGCATGCATATCAATTTTATTAATGTATCTACTACAATACGCTTTACGTTACAGGTTGTTCTTATTATTGGTGTAAACTGAGAATGTCGCACTAATGAACTAGCACAACTTAGTTTATTTCATATTCATTAGTATCTACTTTACTTTTATTACTCTGTTAATATTTTAATCCATACTTCTCACATAAAAATCAATAGCTTCAAAAATAAATACAATAATTTCCCATAAAAATAAAACAGGACTATAACAACAAACAAATATTATGTGAACTCTGAAACGTTCTCTAAATAGAAGCTAGTGCGTCCTCTCGTCAATACAAATTATTTTATATCCATTTCTCCACAAATGACTGCGGCTATTTACTCAACATTTTCAAATTATCGACACAGATCAATGCAAAAGTACATCATTTTACACGATAATAACGTCGAGTACCCGAGGCGCAGTAGTTAGGGTCCTCACTTATAGCCATGTCTTGAGTATGATCTTGATAAATTGATGAATAGAAGAGCTCTTGACATAGCGAAATTCTAATAAATGTAAATCCAATCCCCCCCTTCATTATCCCCGTCCCCCCTCGACCTTCCTCAAAGGTCATAACAAAAAATCTCCAGTTTGCAACACGTTATTAACTAGCAATAATAAATAAAAATAAAGTCAAAAGATATAATGAATTTAACAGGCAATAATAAATGTATAAAGCAGGTATTAGCAGATAAATCAGCAAAAGAATTGTGTACGATTTGCCATTTAATTTTATTGGGGTAACAATTGGACTTCACATCCTACAACATGGATGTCGTAAACGCCGACTAAGGACGAATACTCAAATTGAGCGGCAGCAACTTCAGTCCACACTCAATAAACATCAGGTAGTTACCACCAACACGATAATTTCTAAAAAGCTTTGGCGTCATTAAATATTTTACAATATGGGGAACATTTACATATTGTACTTACCCCAAATACCTAGCTAGAACAATGATGGTAAGAAATATCTAATTGCTGAAGCTCAAACCTTAAGTTGAACCGTATTTGTGACAAGTGACTTGTATTCTGAGTCAAACTTGAGTCAAAACTTGCGTACAACATCAAGCTCAACTCATTTGAGTACTCTGCACAGGATTAGTACGTAATTGGTGATAGGAAGAGTGCGCGGGTTGGACGGAATTCGTAGGGCTGTTAACTCGTTTAATTTATAGCCGTTGAAACGTTCCTGTTAAATTGTTATATTGATGGTCCAGCGGTGGTCAGATAACTAGGGCTGCCTCTGTATAAATATAAAAAAATTGCAAAAATGGTCATGGTTTTATTACAATACAACAAAAGCTGCTGCAATCGCATTATAACAATAGTAATTATTCGCATTAATAACAAAATGTAGAAGAGCATCGTTGATGCCTTTTAAACACTATATAGCATAAGTATCGATTCCACAATGAGTTACATATGATTAAGTTCTCCTAGTTTTGGCCAGCATAGCAACATCTAAGTATCTACAGCTTTTTTTCAAAAGTCAGTGATTACGAGAAGAGTTCTTTTAACATCAGTTATTTTAAAACACTGTTTTAAACTATCACGGTTTTTCACTAAAGTTATATGATTATTAACGGGATATTTACCGTGGTAAGGTTGTGGAATGAGCTCCCGATATTTCGGCGCAGTTACATGCACCATGTTCACGGGAAGACTGAAGAATGCGGGTGGTTGATCGAAAAGTTAAAAAGTCCCGACAAAACACACTCGGTGTGTTTTGTCGGACTTAGGATCGAGTTCGAGTTCCAGTGATAACCGTAGCAAAAGACTTAGAAAGAGGGTAGATCGTTATGTCTGCACCTAACTTTTTAACTTTTCGACCAACCACCCGCATTCTTCAGTCTTCCCGTGAACATGGTGCATGTAACTGCGCCGAAATATCGGGAGCTCATTCCACAACCTTACCACGGTAAATATCCCGTTAATAATCATATAACATCAGTTATTTTTTTTTGATTAATATAGTTCTTTTGTACATAAATTGATATATTACAATGTAATCAAGACACAGTCAAGTAATTACATCTAGTTTAGGTTATTTTATGACTCGTCAGGCTAACAACGCCATTTTAAGTCTTATGACAAAATATGAATTTATGTTAATAGCTACTACTCGTATAGTTCATAATATATCATATTAGTTTAAATAATGTTGAACAATTAAATTATTGTATATGACACGGACACTGTGTACAGTGTACGTTAGTAACAGTAAAAGTAGTCTTTTAACATCAGTTATTAAAGATGTACGTATTGAAAACAACCAGCAACTTGTAAAGCGAGCATTATAGCAAATGTAAAACTTAAAATCATGACTTCTGCACGAATGCTTTAATATTATATTCTAAGAATGTACTGAACTAAATATTGATGATGATGATGATGACCATGAAAAAAGAATCCCTGGTGGTATTCCTCGGGATATAATCTATAACCTTGCCAAACTTGGTTACAATCCGTTCAGCCGTTTAGGCGTTATAAGGTAACAAACAGACAGCGAGACAGACTTTTATATATTAAAAAAAAATGATATCAGAGAAATATTTAGTGACACTTCCGCTAAAAACAATGCTTATGGCGGAGTTGCGGTGTGCACCACCCTCCCTCCCGCACAAACTGTAAATAGGAAGTATACAGAATAAACCACACACAAACAACCCAATCAACTACAAACGATTCGACCCGTGTTTCGCCTCTACACGAGGCATCCTCAGGACGATGTTGACTCGTCGATCGCTAGACCGACAGTTAGTTTAAATTTTTCTTCTAAAATAGTTTTTGATAATGGATTTCCGCAAAGTAACGCCTGAATCAATATTTTATTTTTTAAGACACGGTCCAACTCCAATTTTAAAATAATTTTCGATGCTTTACGTAAGGTTGAAAATTGCTTGTTAGATTGGACGATGTAACGCGAAAATGCGTTCATTTTGTACGTTTTTTTTTATATTTTTCGATATATAACTAACTAACACAGTTGAAAAAACTGCTGGTTATTACTTTAGTACTCGTACTATACGTTGGCTAAGTACTACCTAAAAAAAATATAGTGTTATCGCTGAAAATTCTGAGAGTTTGGACGTGAAAGTTTATTTTTGTGGACCTATTCAGGATTTTTGTCTGCTGAAAGAGAGTTATATTTATGAATTCTATTCGTTTATTACTCTTTTCCTATTCCTTTTCTAACCTTTGTATTTTTTCATAATATACTATCGATCTGTTTTGTTGCACTAAGTGTTTAAAAATTCTGCTTTTTCTTTAATCAGGGTACGAGCGCGCCTTAAATAAAAGTAGCTTAAGTTACTCCTTATACTATTATTCTATATATTAAGTCCCGTCAAAATTTGTCCAGCCATTTCAGAGACTAAAGGCCCGCACAAAAAGAAAAACATGAAAAAAATTATGTTTAATAAGTAAAGTACTATATGTACTTACTTAAGCATTTAGTAAAAAATCTGGTAATTTGGAATAACAAACAGATACTTGAATTTAATTTATTTGTATAGACTAGGTAGTATTGTACAATTATATGTATCTTTAAAAATAATTCAACCTTGTATGTATTTTATCTATATCTGGAAAACGACAGCCCTATATGGCAGCCCCGCCTATTAGCTTCGCTCACGCTCGGGGGCGAGTAGGGAGCCAATTTGAACTCAACACTCGCACACACGTAAACAGAGCCGTGTGTGTGTGTACTACGCATCAGTGTTACCACTTGTCAATTGGTAAAAGGTTGTCAGACACTTTCAAATTCATGTTATGCTGTTTATAAATTCTTTATTAAGTAATTACTTATAATAAATAGTTGTTACTGTATAGATTAGCGCCTCTCTATTTTTATATAACTGAGCTCACAGAGGCAAATTCAAGTTGACTGTAAACACGTTTTATTAATAAAAGCTTATTATAAAGTCCGACATTATATAGAAGACAAAGATGCTTGGAATACTCCACTTCTGGCAAGCCGTCACTCTGCCACCCATAAAATTTAATATTTGTAGTACATAAGTAGAAACATTGTAAGCATCTATATAAAAAGAATGGCCTCGAGTTTCTTGCCGCTTCTTTTCGGTAGGCTCTATATATTTTAGAACGCGGCGGTAGTCTTTAAACTACATTATAATGAAAAATTGACGTTCATAAGTGCGTCTTTGATGCCTAAATTGAATAAATGATTTTGACTTTTGACTTTGACTTTATTTATATTACACATAGAACATTCGGAGCTTAGGATATAAATATATTCTCCTTTTATAATTTTTCAGATATCTGTCTGAATCTGTCTGACTCTTAGATCACAGATATCCTAAGAAGGAAAACCATATGGCGTCATAACATAAGTACAAATTGATAATTTTATTTGAGCATACATTATTTTTTTCTTTAAACAATATAATAAGGCAACTTTTTTCAACTTCTAGACTTTTGTATGGCCATACGAGTTGCAACTTAATTTATTAATTGTAGGTAAAATTAAATTTGCAGTGTCTATTCTAGGCATCATCAGCCATTTCCGTTCCCACTGCTGAGAATCACAATCCATCACTTAGGCCAAGTCAAGTTTGATGGAGAAACCAACAGAAATCATGTCTTAGGCCACTTGAGGTGTAATGATATCGATTGATTTTTCTACCGACTTCCAAAAAGGAGGAGGTACTGAATTCGACAGTTTTTTTATGTACCTCATAACTTTCGATAGAGTGAACCGATTTTCAAAATTATTTTTTTGCTGGTGCTTCCCGTGTGGTCCCATTTAAATTTCACCAAATTCGGTCCAGTAGTTTTTGAGTTACACTCCAATAACTGAATAGAATGAAAGTCGGTATTACATTTTTAAAATTGTACTTTTTATATTATAGGTATACGTAGTTGTCCTGGCTGATTAATCTACGTAAAGCCTACATGGCTGGGGCTGCAAAATTTGAATTTTGGAAATTGATGTTTTTTAATTGTTAGCACCCACTTAGGAAGGATCTTGGGCAATCTCACCCTTCTGCGGGTCAAACGGGCGAAGTCGTTGGCGGGTCAGCTAGTAAAGTATAATTGTGTATTTTTTCACTGACTTGGCAACACTAAAACCCATACACGCAGTAATTCTTATTCGCATTACACCAGCCTGTGAAATGAAACGAGCTCAAATTAAGTGAAAATTGATCCTAATGATGCTTTTGATTATGGGATCAGAGCCAGTTTTCTGTTTATGTAAGAAATTGTATTATATCACATTAAAATTGTGAATCCGAGCAATAAATTAATGACTCTACCAAGACATGTTTTTCCTACTTTGTTTTCTTGTTTATACTATCAAGTGACGAGGTGTGCCGTGCACCTGGAGGCCAAATCTCTAAGCTGTTGACCAAACGCCACACTATTACGATGCTTCTGCGATTGGACTGCCTGTTTGGAAAAAGAAAACTGCGTTTGTACCACCAAAGAAAGTCTTACAGGAGGTTTAAATTTTTACTTATTTTTTTTAAAGATAGGAGGCGACACGAGCTCTTGATTTTTTGTGTTATTACTTTAGGTCAGAGCAATATTTGTGCAAACTTTGAAATCAGTCAGGTACATATGTTAAGGGAAAATAAATAATACAGTTTTAGGTACAATTGAGTGACGTAGCCGATTGGGGGTAGAGGGGGGGTTGAAATTTTAGACATTGTACACATCCTATGGCATCGTTTGGCCATAGTTTCGAAGTCCAGGCGTTGGGGGCACTTTTTAAAAGAATATCCTGCTATACCCTTTGGTTGACCATTTTGTGTCGGTGGGAGTACGATAGTAAGTATGATTATTCTAAGCTTATTTACAAAACGCTCCTGATTTATGATAGTTTCGTGTGGGAGTAGGCCCCCTGGACCGACGGCTTAACGTCCCCTCCGAAGCACGGAAGCGCTCAGTTGATCAATGCCACTAGCACACACCCATCCAATTCCTGACCGCAGCAAGCATTGCTTAACTTGTTGGTTAAGATCACCAAGTCAAACTCCACTGCGAACGCTTCGACATCAGTCCTAATTTTTTCGTAACTTAACAGATTTAATGCTACTTACATATAAGTAAACATCAACTTTGTGTGCCCCATAAATCCGTACCACGGATCTTAGGAACTCCATTTTGAACCCCTGGAGAAGCCTCAAGCCTTTTGTGTATCTTAAACCCCACTTACTACTTCCTGTCAGTTTTGTATGAGTTGTGTGCGTCCTCGTTAAGTGTTTGAGTTATGACGTCATACAAATTGCTGGTTACGTTCCAAAGGCACGTTTAGTTGGTTAATTTCTTCGTAGGTTGGTTAAGCATTTTAAATTACAACTTAAAATGGAATCCCGCGAATTACATTTTTGCTTGTCAAAGAAATGACTTGATTTAGTTCTGGGGGCCTACTCCCACCTTTTACGAAACTATCATAAATCAGGAGCGTTTTGTAATAAGCTTAGAATAATCATACTTACTATGGTACTCCCACGCACACAAAACATTCAACCAAATTTAATGGTAAGGTTGCACTATAACTATTTTAAGAGATAGGAGTACGGATCGTCAAAAGTTTGGAACAATGAAACTTCAAAAAAAGTCACGTCAAAGTACGCGAATTGCGTGAAATATTTGATACTACGTCATCAAAACGTCTATCGTAATCCATTATTATTTTAAGCTTGCTATATTGACATGGTGGTACCAAATTTAATGGTAAGGTTGAAACATGACTACTTTATTTGCAACTCTTTGACAGTATTTGTAAGCTTCACATTTGGTTAACAATGTTGCTATAACTGCAATAGTATTCGTTATTTAATTATTTCAGTGTTCAAATAGTACATCCATTCCATAGCGTACTACATATGTAAGGGATCCTTAAAGGCGCGAGTTTTATTATGATCTTAGGCATGTGTTATTATTAGATATTCGATTTGCAATGACAGAATATTTTTATCTAGTTTATCCGGGCAGTTTTCTAGAAGTCCTGCTTTAAGAGCTTATAGTAAGGCCCCTGGTGTTTGTTTTATTATATCTATGTGTGCATTCCTAACTGCTTTTGCAGCAGCAGTAGGATCTCTCTAGTTCACTCATATAGTTCTAACCTAATAGTTAGTAATTAATTGTTGTAATTAACATTTCATAATGTATCTATATTGCCTTGTTCTGTTCAAGATTATAATTAGAAGATAAATCTGCGGTCAACGTTGTTCGTACACTAACCAGCAATTTTTTTAAACTATTCCTTTGTAGGTACTATTTCTTGTTGCGTACAGTTCGTTGATCCTAAAATTTAAAAAAAAAACCTACAATTATATTATTTTATATTATTGTAGTGATACATATCACTGGCGTATTTCAAAATGATTTAATATAATTTATATTGAATTATTTAGAAATACGCCAGCAAGGCAGTAGGAATCATTCAATACTTATTGATTTGTAACATTTGTAGTTTTTATTTTTGTCTACCGAATTTTTGTTAAGAGGATTGCATAGCTAGTACTTTCCATGCTAAAAGAGATAACTCTTTTCTACCTCTTAACATTGCCCGATTTCAGTGATTTTTTTTTCATGGAATCATGACATTGTTTACTATGTCCGTACGTTTTGATTTTTTATTAATTTTTTATTATGAATGAGTTTTTTATGATTTACCAAATCGAAAGCTTTGCACATGTCAAAGAAAAGTACTGATACTGGTATACGATTGTCTATTTGTTTAACAACTTGACTGATGAGAGTGTAACCAGCTAGGGTAGTTGACTTTCCTTTTTGAAACCCATTTTGCTCATCTTTTATAATTTTAAATTTAGTAAAAAAAACATTAACACGTCGGTACATAGCTTTTTCAAAGATCTTTGAAAAAATGGATACAAGAGTTATGGGACGATAATTATTTATGTTATGTTTGTCGCCATTTTTATGAAGTGGCCGGATGACAGATTGTTTTAGCCTAACTTGGAATGACCCTTCAACAAATGATAGAGGTTTATAAGAAATCTAATTATTGGAGAGATTATCATCGCACTATCCTTCACTACACGTGTACATATGCCGTCAAATCCTACTGCCAGAGTATTATTGAGCGTCATAATAATTTTTGTAACTTCATCTAGACTACATAGTTTTAAAAATATACTGCTATTTGAGATTGGGATCTTATATTTTTGGTTATTATTTGAATTATTGGCAGTGTTTGCAATATTGATGTAGAAATTGTTAAAAGCCTCTGCAATATTTTTAGAGTCATGTAAAACAATATTTTCATCCTGAATAAAGTCAATTCCTGTATAAGATTGCACAGAGTCTGCTTTATTTTTTATTATCTGCCATGTAGCCTTACACTTATTTGTGGCCTTTTTTACATGCAATAAATTGTAATTTTTTTGAGAGGTTTGCACACATTTTTTTAATGTGGAGCTATATTTTTGCAGTTCTTGTTTCTTTTCGCTCGAACTGTTTTTATAATATTGATATCGCATGTACCTTTTATGTTTACTAGATTTCCGTATACCTGTAGTAATCCAAGACGGGCGGCCATTACGGCTGTTTATTTTTCGTTTTTCAATCGGAAAACAGAGGTCGTAAAATAAACAGAAAGTGTCATGGAAATAGTTAAAAGCCTCATTTAAACTATTTGCATTTTCAATCTCAAACCAGTTTAGAGAACACAAACATTCCTTAAACTTTCTAACATTTTCCTTATTATAATTTCTACGTTTTATATACCAGTGACTTAGTCTTGCTGGTTTTCCTGCTACAGGTATTTTCAAGGTCTGGCCAGTATTATGATCTGAAAGGCATAATTGATGTATTTCACCTTTAGCTTCACGAATATTGCTTATAAAAAGATCAATACATGATTTACGCCGTGTAGGCTCCGTCATATGAAAAAGTAGATTATTATTTAGCACAATGTCACGTAACCGAGTAGAGAAGGTACTAATTTGTTGTATATTTATGTTTAAGTCCCCTGCAATCCCCCCCAAATTTCTTTTTAGGATATTTAGTGGAAATATTATGCAAAATTGTTTCTAATTTGTCAAAAAATATATTTGTTACGCTTAAATTATATTTTGGTATTCGATAAATGCATACTATAATCAAATTAAGCATCGGTATCATGATTCCACGACATTCAAAATGCTTGTCTATGGAAATTTGATCACACATAGGATATTCTAAATATTCAATATTGTTTCGTAAGAGGATACAAACACTTACTCGTTTTTAATTTTTTCGCGAGTAATAAGCTACTAATATAATAATTAAATCCTTTGAGATAAACGTTACTCTCAGTTCCAGCTTTGATAAACGTTTCTGACAAACAAATCACATCTATATATATATATATATATATTTAGAAAGGAAGGCATCTATACATAATTCTAATGACTCGACTTTACTAAGTATACTGGCTATATTTTGATGAAATATAGTAAACATATTATGATCACTGGGGACGAAAAAAATGTACTATTTTGTATAATAGTGCTATCCAGTGTTCTCTTTCGTTCATTATTGGCGGCTGTTCGTTTAGAAACACAGAAATAATCCAATAATGTTCTTTTTGGCTGCTCTTTTACTTGAGTATTATTTTTCCCATTACCTTGCGTAGATTTATTCCAGTAACGCATTAATGAGGTTTGCACTAATTGTTTTGACCTTGATGGCTTACTGATGTCATATTTTGTATTAATTGCTTCTTTCTGTAAACGCTGTTTTATTTTATTTGTGTTTAGGTAATTATAGTTATAGTACCTACAGTCAACAATAAAGCTATTTTTTTCACATAGTTCTAAAAGATAATGAAATTTTGACAAATTATTTCTACCGACAGTTACAAAATCACAAATACGGACATATTTACATAGTGTTTTAATAGAGCTATTCAATTCTTGTTCACATAAATATTTATTATTTTCTACACTTATGACAATAATATTAAAACTTTCTAAATGTTTGAATGCTCCTGAGAGTTCATACAATAGTTTTCCAGGATGCCTATCATTTTCACCCACACAAAGAACAATCTGATGTCGTTCCTTGTTTAGATTTAGACTTTTGCAGTCTTTCAGGATCTCTTCCGCCGTAGCAGAGGGCTTAACTAATGCAAAAATGTCAAAATCATCGTATTTGCTACAAAAATCACGACTTGGTGGTAGAATTATTTAGTATTCTGTTAATGGTGTTGCCTTTTGTCGATGATTGACTATGTTGAAGCTGATATATATCTAAGCTTTGCAAGGCCTTGGTGCTGGTGGTTTCTTCCGGCGCAGAATTTTGGTGTTTCACCACACTAACATTATAATTTCTAAAAATATAATTTCTAAATCTTTTACGGATCTCTTCATTTCTGATTCGATCACGTAGAGAAACATGAGCCATATACCTAATATTAATAGTAATATTCGCATTGGTATGTTTCGGTTTTAATGGTGTGGTTACCGGTGAAATTACAGGCACATGAGACTTAACAACTTAGATAAGTACCTCACGTTGATGGGCGCAGTGGGCCCCAAATCTCTATCTATCTAAATCTATTGAGCAATCGCCACACAACTACGACGCTTCTGCGATTGGACTGCTTTTAATGTTTAGTTCGTTATTCTGTTAGATCTAGTTCTCAATCGCAGTTGTAAGTAGGTATAGCAATTGCATCGCTGTCGTATGGCTGTGCTACGGCTTGCGAATGTTGCCACTCAAATAAGATTGAAAACTTCTACCAATCAAGCATAATTCTAAACATCATGACAGTGTTTTTATAGCAAAGACATATGCAGCAACGCAATCGCAACTCAATAGTTTACAGAATACCATTTATCGGCTGTTTTCAATAACCCTACGAAGAAATATTGTCGGGAAGCATAACTCAGAACAAATTCCACACAAAAAGTGATCCTTCAAACCAAAACGACGTATGATTCCAAATACGAATTACTTCCGAGGTTACAAATAGACATGTTCGGTGATTGGTTTAAATTTCAGAAGAAAAGCAGGGATTGGTCCACGCGCGTGCTGCAACGTCTACTATGATATGACAGCTGAGTCATAGCGGCTTGAACGATGTTATTGATTTAGCACGACTTTTATTGGGTCATTTTTTTAAGGCAGTTACTCTTCCTGATATTATTTCTTCGTAGCAATAACGTATCTATCGTCAGTTTAAGTTACTAGAGACTATATTTGATACTATTTGTATGGACGTTATGTCAAATTTCTATCGGTAGTAAGGTAAACTGTGGATAGATACAGTATTGAAAACGGCCGTATGTGAGCAACTATCGATAGCAAGCCGCTGGCAAGCGATCGAGCTTATATAGCGAGCAGAGTACAAAAACTGTCAAAAAGGGAAATTTTCATAGAATTGAGTTGCGACGCGGTTCAATAGCTAAGCGACTTGGGCCTTAGATTCTTGATGACGTCACTTGTGAGGAAATGCATCTTTTGAAGACAGTGGTGGCCCTCGTGCCTGTTACCTAATGCCATAGAAAGTGAGCTACACGAACATATATTAAAATACATATCGTTATGCCTATATATGTAAACAAGTACAATTTGAAAAATTTAATACCGGCTTCCATTTTATTCAGTTATTGGAGTGTATCTCAAAAACTACTGGACCAATTTTGATGAATTTAAATGAAACCACACGACGAAGCACCAGCTTTAAAACAAAAAAATTTTGAAAATCAGTTCACCCTATCGAAAGTTATGAGGTAACAAACACAACCGAAAAACTGTCGTATTGAGTACCTCCTCCTTTTTTGGAAGTCGGTAGAAAAATAGAACCTACTTCAACACTAAAAAGTGTGAAATAACTTGTCTAAGTCGGTACCATGATAGTTCAAAAGTACCTATTCTCACAGCATTGTGCGCACGGTACCCGACTTCGACATGTTGTTTCACACTTTTTAGTGTTGAAATCGATTCAAGTTTTTGGTAAAAATTGTATTTTAACCCTTTTTAGCGATCCTCGCTAATTACAGGATCGATTGTCATTCACCCTCAATAAGGATATCTACAAGATAGGCGAAACACTTTTCAGCTATTGGAGTGTAACTCAAAAACCGCTAAAGCGAATTTGATAAAATTTTAATGGGATCACACGGGAAACACCAGCTTTCAAACAAAAAGGAATCGTCTAAATAGGTTCACCCAGTCATAACTTACACATTAACCAAAAAGAATAATTAACGCTATGACATTAACAATACATAATAAAATACATTCGAATTTAAAACCTCCTCTTTTTTTGGCAGTCGATTGAAAATGATATCAAATTAAAGTGTTCTTTTGTTTTTCAGTCTGTCCTTCTTGGTAGAAAAAACATTACAAAAACCTCATTAGATAATTTCTCATTTCTGTCCAGCCAAGTGTACTCCCAATATTGACGGGTATCGAACCCACGACCCGGCTTCCGCTCAGGTGTTTGTCGACCAATCAATTTGTGATCAAGCGCAAAGCCGAAAGCAAGGCCAACACTGGACCAGTGTTATTGTTGGGCACAACTTCCTGTTGGGCAAACAGTTTAAGGTAGCTGTCGGTATATTTGCTCAAAGATTCTTCGGCTGGAATTTGGCTGCCTTTAACGGTTCACCCAACCCAACACCAAGATCTAATGAATGTTTCAGAAAATGCATCTACATTCATATACGAGTACCTATTCATACCAATATTTTTAAATTAAAACATTTATACTATACTAGCTGCAATCCGCGTTTTCACCCGCGTGGTGATGGATGATGATGATGAAAAGTATCCTATGTGTCAATCCAAAGCCTCATCTATCTCTATACTAACTTTTATCAAAATTGGCCCAGCCGTTTGAGCGTGATAGAGCAACTATCATTCATGCATCCATCTAAACTTTCACACTTATAATAGTGAGATATACTACAATTATACTAGCGAATGCTCGTGGCTTCGTTCGCGTAGGAGGCTCGGTCTTCGGCTTTGCCATAACCTCCCATTTTTTTTAGTTTTTTTTATGTAAGAACCTTCTACTAAGTATAAGAAATTATTTCAAAAAAGATGAATCAAATCAGTAAAGCCGTTCTCAAGTTATTGCGTGACCAGGACAAATAGGGGTTCATTTTTATATACAGGCTGGTTTTTTGAGAAGGGCGGTCATGGCCAAGTCCGGAACCACGAGAGTTAGAGAAAAATCGTGCAAGGAGACATGTCCTCGGTTTATAAGAAAACAATAACTGCATATTTATTTGTTTTTTTTTTATTTTTTACCTTTGACGGAAATCGACCGATCGTTTTATTTTGATTTTTGGTAATGCATTTCTTTGCAAAGATTAATCTTTGTCAGCAACAGAATCTATTAGTTCAATAATAAAGGCGTATTTTTTGGAAAATTAATTCGTGTCGATTTTCGTCAAAAGTAAAAGTATGTAGTTATTGTTTTCTTATGAATCGAGAGCATGTCTCCTTTCACGATTTTTCTCTAACTTGCGTGGTTCCGGACTTGGCCATGACCGCCCTTCTCAAAAAATTATCATGTATATAGATTATAGATTAAAAAGAGGAAAGATTTGTATTTTGTATGTTTATAAAGAATGAGCTTAAAAACTACTTGATGGATTTCAAAAATTCTTTCTCTACTAGTATTAAGATATCGGCTGCACTGACTTGGTATTATGTCGGTTTAAGTCCGACGGCGTTTCGAACGTGTAAGACGTCCAAGTGAGTGCAGCCGGTATGTTTATATTAGTATAATGTGTGATACTCACGATAGTTTTCAAACTCTAATCCTTTCTCTATTAGAATGCTACATTATCCCTGAGTAGCATAGGATATTTATTTTTATTCATTATCATCATCCATTACCGCGGGGGTGATACCGCGGGGCGCAGCTAGTCTATATATAACTTGTTCAGAAATCCATCATTCCAATTTATTCTGGCCGGTTGGCGCAGTTGGTAGCACCCCTGCCTTCTGAGCCGCTGGTCCCGGGGTCGATCTCCGGACAGGTCAAACATTTGTGTGCATGTACAAGTCTGTTTGAGGTGTGTCTGGGTGTGTATATGTAAATAAGTATGTATATCAGACATCAGGCTCTGCCTAGTTTTGGGACCACCTTGTGTGGATGTTGTCCAATATTATTATTAATATATTATTCTGTGAGAATTTCATACCATTTTCTTTTTATACGTATTACGGTAAAGATACGGCTCTTTTAAGTTAATACAAACAGACAGACAGCGTAGACTCACGGTCAGTTATATTACCTATCTATTGACGCAGTTCACCTTACAGGGAAATCATCTGTGACACTATTTGTATGAATGTTACGTCAAATTACGTCACAAAATGGCTGAAACGAAAACCAGCGCTTTAAATAAAACCCGCACATGCTGAGTTGGGGACTAATTTATTATGTTAAGTGATGGCATTCATGTCTTTCACTCTTTTGTAATATTTGTAGGGTTCCGTATCCAAAGAGTAAAACGAGACCCTATTAGTAACATTCCGCTTTCAGTCCGTCTATCTGTCACCAGACTGTATCTCATGAACCGTGATAGTTAGACAGTTGAAATTTTCACAGATGATGTATTTCTGTTGCCGCTATAACAACAAATACTAAAAAACCGGCCAAGTGCGAGTCGGCCTCGTGCATGAAGGGATCCGTACCATCATCTATAAAAACGGCAAAAATAACATGTCTGTTGTATATTAGAGATTTAAAGATACGGAACGCTTCGTACGCGAGCCCGACTCGCACTTGGCCGATTTTTATTTGTACATTGTATAAATAAAATTATGTTATTATCATAAATAAATAATTATTCTATTCACCTTTCCTAACTATTGCAAATTTCTATCTGTATTATTGGAACCTGTTGAATCGTGTATAGATATAGATTCACAGATATAGTACGGATCCTACTAATGTTATAAACGCGAATGTTTGTATGTACGGATTTTTTTTACTCTGTCACGCAAAAACTACTGAATGGATTTTAATTAAATTTGGTATGTAGATAGATGAGGCGCTGGAATAACTTAAAAGATACTTTTTCATCATCATTATCATCATCATCCGTCACCGGGGCCGAGCTAGTATTAAATGTAGAAGCCGGCCGTTAGCAACTAGCAACAAGGTCCCATAGTCTTAGATATATATATATATAATATGAAAAACGGGATTCACTCACGTAAATAAGTCAGATCTTTCCAACTATAGTTTCAACCACATCCGGTGGTCTTTTTCAAGGAGAGTGCAGAATGAATGATAGAATGAAAAGAATGCTCGCGGTCGCGTCTCGCCTCGCACTGCAACTTTTTTACGTGAGTGAATCCCGTTTTCCCGTTTTTCATATTAAAAATGTGTACAAAACACGTTAGTTTTCATAATAATATTATATACAATATTTTCATATAAAATTGTAATTATCTATGAAATACCTCAGCAAACAGCAATACCATAAAATTAATTAACACTAACGCGCTTAGGGGCGTGCCGCCATATTTATTACATTTAATTACCAATCGGACATCACCATTTTGTTTTCTACGCTTTATGAGCTTAACGGGTATTAAATCAGATTTCGATTTATTATACCGCCTCATTGTGGAAGAAATCGTTGGGAGGAAATGAGCACTTTCTCCAGCAGGGCTAGCACGGGCAGTTGACTATTTATCCCCGTGGAGAGGTTAGAAATCTTTTCGGCAACGCCAGAGGATAGAGACATTTTATCTCTATCCCCGGTTGCCGTGCTCTGTAAGGTGAAGAAGACAATTATTTCCCCTGACAGGTGGATAAAAACAGTGGAAAGACTATTATTCTACGCCGCGTGCTAGGGCTGCCGAAGTAAGTATTTATAAATAACGTCTACGGCTTCACCCGCGCCATCTGAAACTGCTAGTTGAATAAGGGTGAAAACTATCCACTAATAATATGCTCTTATTTAGCCAAACAAAAACACCTCACTATTTTTTGTCGTGGTATAAAATATAGCTATTATTTAAATTTCTCCATAATATAATTTTATTTTATTTAATAATTTAATTTAATTAAAATATAATTTAAATCTGTCTCAACCAACCATTGTTCATGCAAAGAATACGTATTATTTCCGACCTCACACAAATTTATATATGTAAAACTTCACTATCCCTACTCTTGTTTATATTATTTATGATACAGTATTATATTTATCATACCTTATGTTTATTTATGATATATAAGTATGTACCCTACAACCTTTGTATGTTATTTTCATTGTCACTGCTGCACTATCTTCTCCACTTTTTTGGTCACAGCTGAAAACCAGCGTTGGCTGTTGGTAACACACCCAGCACATGCTGAGCTGAATACCAGTTAGGTACTTGTCAAGTATTCAGGCACATGAGACGAGCGTAGTGTACGTAAATCCGTAGTCTCTGCCTGCTTTCCCCTCCAGGGTTCAGGCGGTGCGTTATGTAAGTGTCTTTATGTTTCATGTTTGTTCCACCTTGTTTATTAATTTGTTATATGTCGGCTCTGTGTTCTGTATATGTTTAAGTATCTAATAAAAATGTTTCTTTCTCTTTCTTTTCTAGAACTTAAAATAATTTCGTACTGACAAAACGTATACCTTCACTCACCGAACTATTGTATACACATTTACTTCTCAGTCGTTTCGCTCTTGACAGAGCGGTCGTGGTCGTCATGTAGTTGTGGTGGAGGCAGATGTAATGCGCCTCACGATGTCATGCCATCCCCCTCTATTCGCAGTCATCCTGGTGCACTCATGCAAGGGACCTCCCACCGCAGATTTGATCTGATCAGTCCATGGGTGATCTCCCGCGCGGTCGAGATAGACTGGCTGCCCCGCCTCGAAACGTGTCCGAAGAATACGAGGATCCGCGAATGCACCTGCAAGCTGAAAGACGCTGCTTGATGCCAGTTCTTGAAGTATCGAGACGTTTGTACGAAACTCGGTCCACGACACCCCAAGCATTCTTCTCCAGCACCACCACCATTGTATACATATCACTACATATTATATAACAGTCCTCCGCCGCGTCTGTTTGTCTGCCCGTCTGTCTGATCGCGATAAACCCAAAAACTACTGCACCGACTTACATGCTGTTTTCACCAATAGATACAGTGTTTCTCGAAGAATATTTTAGTATAATGTTTATCAAGTTTTTGTATAAATTGGGTAAAATATATTGATATATGTGTCGGAAAAAAATAAGCCGTCTGGAAGCTTTCAACTAAAACGTTGCCTAAGCCCTTTGATATAACAAAATGATGTACGGTGGAATTGTGTATTTTCTTAGGTCTACAGAAAATTACAAGATAGCATATTTGTGTCTATCTCTTAAGGCCAACATACTATATCCATTTAGGCGTTCAAGTAGATATAAGTTTACTCTGTGAGACTAGTACCTACCAATCACTTCGTTCTATATTTCTATACTTAGATTCTGTAAAAAAATTAAACAAGAAGTATAACGAAGAATACAAAACGAAGAAAAGGCACAAAATGAACATTTTGAGTTCATTTCATTCGCATTTGTGATTTACACACTCTGTCGCTTCGCTCCCCATCAAGTAAGCACACACTAAAACATACACGCAGTAGATCAGATTCATATTTGCATGAACAATGTGAGTTGACTACCTCGAGTACGCTTTTAGCTATCAAGTGGCAAAACTGAAATACCATTTCAGTAAATCAAAGTATCAATAAACTTTCAACGCGCAAATCAGCCAGTCCAGACAGTTCTCTTATCATGCTGTCGTTTGTAAAATGTGCTATGGCACTTCCAAAATAATCTATTTTCAACGGACTTCCAAAAGGTTGAGGATAGAACGCCGACGCGTATCCGATTTTGATTAGGTACTCTTTTTTGTTTGATAGAGTATACTGCTTAAATATTCCTATTTAAATTTCTTCAAATACGGTCAAGCCGATTTTGAGTTAGAATCATTGAAAAGTGTTTCGCTTATCTTCATGATATCGTAATTGACGGTAAATGACAATGATCTCGTAAGTAGCAAAAGTAGCACTAAAATGTGTGAAATAACTTGTTGAAGTCGGTACCGTGATAGTTCAAAAGTACGTATTTTGTGCGCATGGTACACGCTTCGACAAGTTATTTCACACTTTTAAATGTTGAAATCTGTTCCATTTTTTTTTTTTTTACTAATGTCAGATTTTAATGTTGATCTTTAAGTTTGTGTACATCATTGCACAATCCTTGTTAACCCGAGATATTTTGTTGTTTGTCTCATTTGCTAAATAATTTTATTAGTTGCGTAGCCCTTTAAACTAATATGAGTAAACTTGCAAAATATCTCGCACTACGGTGGAGTCTGTCCTACTGTGTGTAGTGGTGTACTGCACCAATCCTACTTATCTGACCATTTACACAAACAGACGGACCGTAAAATTAATTATATAGTTATTGGCCACTGAACCTCTCACTTAGCGATATCATATCCGGAGATCATTTTATTTTGCGTGGGACGGACAAGGATTTTAATTATATAGTTAACTCTTGGCAATTGAACGAACTCAATGCGGGAATCTATCCAGTTCTGCCACTCTGTCGTAGGATAAAAAGCTGTGGCAGCTACATACAATCATCTATTTATAATGATTCAAATCTTCATTACCTACAGTTATTTAATAGTTTTGTTGGGGCTATAATACCTCAGCTCCAATTCAGATTTCGCCCCCACTTCATCGTAACGATTATGACCTATATTGACGACTAAAATTCACCGCAAGCGACGCAGTGCGAGTACCGTAATAGTCGTTAAATTTGTCGAGTCGCTAAGATCGACAAAAAATCTTATCGCCCCTAGCAAGTATGGAAGTCATATGGACGATTTATACGATCATTAAATTGTCGACAGTATATCGATTATTACGAGTTGTTTGCATTCCACAATCCGTCCTTCCATCCGTCCTTCTATCATTTGAAGATTTCTACGAGCATTTCACTCTTCTATTTATATTCAAGGCCGATGGTGAGCCCGCATGATGACGGATGATGACGATGTTGATGAAATTATGCTATGTGTTAATTCAGCGCCCCATCTACCTCCATGTCAAATTTCATCAAAATTGGGCCAGCCGTTTGAGCGTAAGAGAATAACAAACATCCATTCATCCATAAATACAAACTTTCGCGTTTATGATATTAGTAAGATCAAACGCAACAACAATATCCGCAACCTAATATATATATAGAGGTCATTTTCAAAGCTGACAAAACCATCGTTAAAATCAATTAAATAGATGATCTCAAACGTAATTTAACAGTTCTATGCTATCACGAGTTATCGTTATAATCGTAAAAGCTTATCAAATTTGTCTACTAATCGCTTAATTTTGTTACTTACTTGCAATGATCGATAAAGCCAGTTTTTCGAAGTATGACGAATTCAAGACTCAAATTTATCGATCGGTAAGTTCCGTACTTGCACTGCAGGTTCCCCGTCCGAAAGCCGAACCGAGACTGAGTCGGGGGCCGGGCGGCAGGGCAGCCTGACTGAGAATGCTTCTAGCTCTTGATATTTTAGGTATTTGCTCTTTAAAATTAAATTGAAGGTCATTTAAAAAATTCAGCTAACATAACAGCTTCATTTTATAAAGTTCAATTATAATGCAAAGTTTCAAGATCTTATTTTAAGCATTCATTGAGTTATAGCCGCTTATTGTACAATTTGGAGGCAACTTTGAATTTTTTTTTTATTGAGATATTTTAATGGAATCGTGTTTTCGCCTAATATGGTATTTAGGCTGAGCGCAGACTTGAGTCACGATCGTTTTAAGACAGAATATTGCTTTACAAAAATTATGAAGACGCGCACACTTAAACAAAACGTCTCATAGACAAAATTGTCTCTAAAACAGTTTCGTTTTAAATGTGCGTCGTGTCAAAACAATTTGGTTTTAGTTTTAAGGCAGACTTGTCTATGTGAGGAAAGTCTGTCTTAAAACTGTCGTGACTCCAATGTGCGCTTGCAGTTTCCTAGTATATATTTTAGTCTATGCTCGCAGCTTTAGAGTATATCCTGAACTTTACCATATGTTAATTTCAAAGTGCAAGAAGCAGTGTTTTTGAAGATATGGAGGCTGAAAACAATGTGAGGTAGTACCGGCTCTTGTTTTTTACCATAATACACTGCTCAACCAGATTACTCAACTGGTTGAGCAGTTGAACAGTAGGACATAATTTGTACTAGCAAACATTTAATGCCTATTTTTATGATCAACTATTTTTTGCTCAACTTTTTGATTAGTAGGTCATCCTTTTCAACTGGTAAAAGTTGAGTAATGGGTCTTACCAACGGCTCAACTGTTAATCGGTCGACTATGTACAGTGAAAAACATTTGTTTTGAAAACATTTCAAGTGCAATAAAGGCTTCATTTTCTTAAATGTGCACTACAAAAATGGCATGTAAATTTTATGTTAATTAAGTTAAAGTTATAGATAGATAGATAGATAAACTCTTTATTGAACACCTTAAACTAAAACAAAATTTAAAAATATTTAGCTTATATTAGTGAACAATAGGCGGCCTTATCGCTCAAAGCGATCTCTTCCAGTTATGTTCTTTGAATAAATGTAATTTTATCTTTACTTTTATACACTTACGCGAAACCTTCCCCTGTCTTATTCTGCTACTTATTCTGTGTGGGGGCGCTAAGTCCTGCACATACATCCCGCTTGGGTGCATTTCCCCCGCCAGCCTCTATCCGAGACATCCCTCTCTTTGATGTAACGGAGTGCTGCTCTAAGTCGCAAGCAAATGTTATTATTCTGTAAAGGAGTTCTTAGAAATTGTAATATGTATTTTTAGCTTTAATCCTGATGAAACGTTGACACTCTGTTGACTCGTCTGATAATACATTGTTGCTAACATGTTCTGCAATGGCATTACTAATATTATTTTGATTTTGTATTATGGAACTGACATTTTTCTTATTTGTTTATATAGTTACTGAGTCTATCTTTAATATTTCAGTTTGTTTTGTATAACATCACTTTATTTCATCATTACTTTATTTTGCTAATTAGTAACCTCTTGAGAATTTTATATGCTATTTAAAAATTTGTACAGTAGAATATTTGAGACAAAATTTTTATTATTGTACACAAGAACTGTCCAATTGTAATAGATGATGTTTTGAGTCACTCTTATGTGTTTGCTTTTGGTCCTCATGCAGTGTTATTATATTTCTCCTGATTTCTTCTGCAGCCTTGCATCGCAGTAGGACATGCTCTACAGCCTCGTCTTCTAGCATACATCCTCCGCACAGGGGCTGTCCGTAGCTCCAACTTTCAATGTATCCTACTTGATATTTTTTCCTACGTCTACAAGTTCTTGAGGCCGTTGAAGAAATGGTCGAGTAAGCATCAATGATCCTTTTCAGGATGAACAGTATCCACGGCTTGATCTGCGCAGAAATTAACTGTTACCCGAACATTTTTTGCGCGTTTGTCAGTTCTATCTATACTCATAATTATATTATAAGGAGGAAAGATATATTTGTTTGTTTGTTTGAATTGAACAGTCTCTAAAACTACTGGACTGATTTGAACATTATTCCTTCACTAGGATTCTACATTATCCCTGATGAACAATAGTGAACCTGAAGAATCAAAATATATATTTTGAACCATCATCACCATCATCATCACCAGTCAAAATCATGGAGATTAGAACAAACAAAGAGCAGACACAATTTTTTTTTTTTTTTGTTGTATGTATCTACGGTTTCTCCTATAGCATATCATCATCATTATCATCTCAGCCGTAGGGAGTCCACTGCTGAACAAAGGTCTCCCCCATGATTTTCCAAAAGGACCGGTTGGAAGCGGCCTGCATCCAACGTCGTCCTGCGACCTTTATCAGGTCGTCTGTCCACCGTGTCGGTGGACGACCTACGCTGCACTTGCCGGTCCGTGGTCTCCACTCCAGAACCTTCCAGCCCCATCAGCTATCTGTTCTACGTGCTATGTGCCCTGCCCACTGCCACTGCAACTGGCTAATCTCCTGGGCTATGCCTGTGACTTTCATTCTTCTACGGATCTCCTTATTTCTGATTCGATCACGTAGAGAAACCCCGAGCATAGCTCTCTCCATAGCTCGTTGTGCGACTTTGAGCTTACTTAAGAAGCCCATAGTAAGAGACCACGTTTCAGTGCCATAAGTCATCACTGGTAACATACATTGGTCGAAGACTCTTGTCTTGAGGTTGATACCATATACGTTTACTAAAACCTGTTGTTTTGGAGATACAAACAGACCATTTATCTTATTTATATCTATGCATACCTTTTTTTAATGTAAATTAATTCACGGTACAATGTAACTTGACATTTACATTTTGCTCCTCCATTTAGCAAGGCGATAACCGACAAAAAGAATTGTTAGCATTTAAATCTCAAACCTTTTTACACAAAACTCGTTCACAATAACATTAGTAAACAGTTAGACCAAATAAACAAAGAGCCAGGCACCTCAAAAATTCCATCACCTCCGAATCCCGTTTCGAAAAAAGCTACAACTCGAAACAATGTGATTTAAAAGTGTAACGACGACGGACAGACAGACAGACTCCGGATTGACGTAGATGGACGACGACGAACGAGATAATGCAGAAAAACAAAAAACAAAGTCGAAAATGTGTAAAACAGCGGTCAGAGACTTTGTATTGTAAATTTGAAATACGGTGCATATACGAGTACATATTTAAGTTTACAATACATTGTGGCAGTGATTATACGGTAATGAGGTCTTGGAGTGATGCACGCACTGCAGTGCCTCTCCAAACTTTGAAACTTGATCATTAAACAAATAGGACGCTTGCTAATTATTAAGAACTCAAATTTGAAACACACGCTCACCGTGCAGAAATAGAAAATACCAAAAAATGGAACCGACTTCAACATTTAAAAGTGTGAAATAACTTGTTGAAGTCGGTACCACGATAGTTCAAAAGTACCTATTATCACAATATTGTGCGCATGGTACCGACTTCGACAAGTTTTTTCACACTTTTTGTGTTGAAGTCAGTTTCATTTTATGGTAAACCATTTTTTTCACCCTATTTAGTGATCATTGCTACTTACGGGATCGACTGTCATTCACCGTCAAGGATAAGATAGTATATATAAGAATAAAAAGATAAGATAGTAAGATTGAAGTAAGTATAAATCAAGAACCGCTTGAGTTTAATAAAGTTAAATTGATCCCTCGGAAAATATAAATAAAAAAATACTAATAAAAATATATATATGTATAAACCATTAATACTAATAAAAATTCTAATATAGTATGATATTAGGTATTATAAATAAAAATATATACCCTACCAAAAAAAATCGGACTACTCTGTAAAATGTTATGCGTGATTACACATTAATATACACGTTTTTTGACCGGAACCTCCACTTTTTTTTAATGTCTGTAAAAAATGCCATCTACGCAAATGTAGAAATACAAGGAATATGACATATTCCAATGCTAGGGCAACTAACTCATGGAAGGAAAGAGAAGTAGAGGACGATCACCCACCCGATGGACCGATACTATAAAACAGACGTGTAAATCCACCATTCACGCATCCATCCAACTTTCTCAAAACAGAGAAGCCTGAAAGATCTTAGTGGGAAAAACCACTTGTGATGACCACGACCCTCAGCCATGAGGCAACGACGTAGAAGAGAACTAACTCATGAAACCTAATCCTTTCAGCTTTTCATGCTTGTATACGGGGCCGGCATGCCATTCGTTCGTTGATACGCGTCACGCCTGTATAAATAAAAGTTGCAGAGCTACCCATATCCTTATACATTGAAATTTATAGAGAGAAAAATTCACATCCTCGGACGAAATTCGAGCCCGCGTCTTCTGAATATCCATGTCAGACGCCATTGACCAACTAGGCCACCGAGGTTCGGGTCCGAGCATCGAATTTTAACTCTCTATCTGACGAACCGTCTAACGGAGACGGAGCGACATCTATTGAACAGCTTTGACAGTACTATCCAACCGAAAGAAACATTATTTAGAAATACTTACTATATAACTTTCGTATTGACATCGCAACCCTTGTAATTTTTATATCCTTATAGATTTTTATGTATGACCACGCGTATCAGTTTTACAGAGTATTCCGATTTTAATATTTTTTTTGTTTATACCGTACCGACTTAAACAAGTTCTTCAACACTTTTCAGCGTTGAAGTCAGAAGATATTTTATGACTAAATTGTATAATTGATTTGATTTGATTAGATAACTTGTTTGAAAATCTTCCCAAACACTACAAATAAAGATAACACAATAAATAAAAGGTCAGAAAAAGTGCTAAAACAAATTTAATTTGAGGCAACTGGCAAGACTTCGGGAAACGTCTCCGCAAAGGGTCCAGGTCCAGGATCGGCGTTCCTCGCATTCCGCACTCCCCAATTAAGATCCCGAAAGATTGTCCCTCGAGGTTTTTTGTACCAGTTAGAGTTGATATGTGACCATGAAATCATGAAAGTGAGATACAATAATTAATTTATTTTATATTTAGCACTTACGAAGTTTGTTATACTTAGATTCTTCTTCTTCTTCTTCGTTGCGCTCTTGACAGAGCGGTCGTGATCGTCATGTCGTAGTGTTGGTGGGGCCAGAAGTTATACGCCTCACGATGTCACGCCATTTGTGCCTGTTAGCGGTCATCCTGGTGGGCTAATGCAAGGAACCACCGACCGCACACTTGATTTGGTCGGTCCATCGCATCGGTGACCTACCGCGCTGTCTGGTGCCTTCCACTCTGCCTTGGACGATTAGGCGCTTTATGGAGTCGTTGTCTCGCCTGGAAACGTGTCCAAGGAACGATAATATACGGGATTGGACAGTGGCCGATAGACCTTGCTTAATACACTACCTACTTAGGTATATGTCTAGAATGCTAAACAAGAAATGTCTGAGGTATCAGTAGCTTTACCATGAGTTGGCAAAATAAATGTCATCTATAGTCGATACTCGATCTCGCCTACCTATTACGCTTGTGATAGTGGCGTACTAGCTGTCAATTTTAATACTATAATTGGCCGCAAGGTGGCACTGTTATTTTTTTCATAATTTTTTGCGACTGTCATTAGCGAGCATCGATTAAATGTAAATGTTGTAAACTCATGGTAGACCTGCTGAGGTATGAGTGTTTCAGCATACAGCGCACTCCCTCTAGCTTTTCAAATGAAGCTTAGCCTCATATTCATTATTAGGTAATAACCTTAAATATTTTAGACTTAAATCATTGACTTATTATAAATAGTGTTAATATAAGTAGGTACATATCAAACCTGCGTGTATACAACTTAAATAGATTAGAAGAGAATATACGAGTACCAAAAATGTTGAAAATGTACAAGGAATAAATTTTCTCTTATTAATGAGAAACAAAAGTCTTACCTACATCAGTGTGACTAGCACGAATAACTGCATAAGTGTAACGTAACGTGTCGTTCACGTGAAACAGTACAAACTGTTATTTATCTAGGGCAACTGTGACACAGATAACTCATAGTTTGACGAGACGCGTGACGCGTTGACGCTTACGATACAAATACTTTCACGCAAACTGTTTGTGGACGGCCTTTGATGGACCAAACATGGAAACATGAACATGGGCCAAATAAGTTTTTGAATAAATCTCTTTGTCTCATTATTTCAGAGTAAAATCTATCAATATTACAATACACAGATCTAATGGATACAAATGCAAACGACTGATATGGCTTAAAATCATGACGATAATTTGGGTTATTTATCTCCAGAAAATAATAAACAAAATGACCAGAGAAGTAACGCCGTATGCAGTACTTTAGAAGACCTTGTGCAGTTACAGAGGTCATTATCAAAGGCCGCACAAACAATCGAGATATTCGACTATACCTACTGCGTTAGTTAAACCGTCAAAATAACATTAAAATGTGTAATACTTACGAAAGTTACAATCAAGTAAATCAAATTTCTTGTTATAGCAAAATCCTTTACTTTAGAGGTTTGGTTTCGCAATCCCGCCAAAATAAACCGAAATGGATTTAAGTCACATTTTATACCCCATTTTTGTACTACAATCTCTCGCCTTTTCTTTTAAATTAAAATTTTTATTTTATATCAAGAGAAATTAGGGAACTTGTCGGAACTTAGGTACAAGTGTTAAAGTGAAAAGTGTTCGAAACGTCGGGATAATAATATCAAATTACGCGATTTATTCCGTTTAAAGTTGTTTAATTTCAATGTAACAGAATCGAAAAAGTCTAAGAAGTCAATACTTATGCCCGTTTTCACCAACATTTTAGGTAACACCTAAGCCAGTTAGGTAACACTTAGCAATACAAAAATGTCACCTAAATAGGCTTAGGTGTTACCTAAAATATGTATGGTTGGTATTAGGTGTTATATAAAATGTTGGTGAAAACGGGGATTAGTGTAAGCTTCATTTATTTATATAATGATTGTTAATATAATTATTATATTAAATATTATTAATTATATTAATTGTTATTAATCATTATTAATATAATTATTATTCAAAGTTCGTCTTACTTCTGGAACCCTTATATAAGGTACATTTCGATAAGATTCTGTATTTTTTTAACTTATTGCATAATCCTAAATTCTGATAATTCATGGTCACCTCTTTGTTGTTTCAATAACACATCGCTTTGTTTTTATTAAATTCGGCCAATCGTTTTAACACCTTTGACTTGGCCCAAAGATTCGGAACAGATAATTACGTCGAAAGACTAATATAATGAGTTTGTAAAAGATTTGTCACTATGTAAGTAGATGTGTAGTAGTTTGTCTTGTAACGTAAGAGGATTATGTTGAGGCTTAACAAAATGACAAAACAGGAAGCATGGCTTTGATTGGCCCGCACAATGACAAAACAGAAGGCATGGCTTTGATTGGCCCGCACAATGACAAAACAGAAGGCATGGCTTTGATTGGCCCGCACAATGACAAAACAGAAGGCATGGCTTTGATTGGCTCGCACAATGACAAAACAGAAGTCATGGCTTTGATTAGCCCGCACAATGACAAAACAGAAGGCATGGCTTTGATTGGCCTGCACAATGACAAAACAGAAAGCATGGCTTTGATTGGCACGCACGATGACAAAACAAAAAGCATGGCTTTGATTTGTCAGCACAATGACAAAACAGAAAGCATAGCTTTGATTGGCACGCACAATGACAAAACAGAAGGCATGGCTTTGATTGGCCTGCACAATGACAAAACAGAAAGCATGGCTTTGATTGGCACGCACGATGACAAAACAAAAAGCATGGCTTTGATTTGCCAGCACAATGACAAAACAGAAAGCATAGCTTTGATTGGCATGCACAATGACAAAACAGAAAGCATGGCTTTGATTGGCACGCACAATGACAAAACAGAAAGCATGGCTTTGTTTGGCCCGCACAATGACAAAACAGAACGCATGGCTTTGATTGGCACGCACAATGACAAAACAGAAAGCATGGCTTTGATTTGCCAGCACAATGACAAAACAGAAAGCATAGCTTTGATTGGCACGTACAATGACAAAACAGAAAGCACGTCTCTGATTGGCACTCATAATGTCAAAATACATACTTACATGCACAAATCGCATGAGCGGTATGTTAGCAGCAAACGCTTGCGCGTTAGGGGTAGTGAGATGCGCACTCAAGTGGGCTATTTTCTTATTTTCTGTGGGTTTAATAGACATAGTTAGTTGAAACTGTATAATAACTCTTATATACTACAACATGTTCCAAATTATCCTAGCTGCGCAAACATCACCCGCAGCTAGGTTTCTATATCGATCCGTATAATAGGATCACTAAAGAAGACTAAAGTTGCTAAGTGTAGATCTACGAGTAGAAAATATAGGACCGACATAGTCGTTAAACTACTAAAAGCCCCTAAATAAAAACCAGAAAACATGGCAGATATAAAGTTTTTATATATAAACTACAAAAACAAGCTACAAAAACTGTAGCCATAGAACTCTTTGTGAACGAGTTTGTCCGGAGAAGTATTGCCCTCATATCCAATATCGAGGATCGTGTTGTTGAGGAACTATTTTAAACAATTTACCACCAGAGTCCGAGCGAAGCCGCGGAGGTTTGCTAAAAAGTCCCGGCAACAGATATTTTGTTCGAAGATCAGATACTGTCAAACACAAACTGTGCCAATATAATGAGTTAGTTAAATATATTCGTGGTTAATCATGATTAGGATGATTAATTTGTCTGTCAGTCGGTTTGTTCAAGCGAGATAATAAAGGTTTTGGTTTGGGACCTTTGTTTTGTACACCTGATGCGGTGCAGTATTTGAAGTCTGTTTTCAATTGCTTTTAAATTGCGATACAATTTAATATTGGCTTCTTGTGCAAGAGGCCATCTTGGTCGGTACCACCGCAGTGCCAGATGTTCTGCCTCGAAGTAATAGTGCGCAAGCATTACTGTGTTAAGGTGTGAAGGGCGTTGAAGCAAGAGACTTAATGCGAAATGGTAGAGAAGTAGTAGTACATAATAAACCCATTATGTTCCCACTGCTGGGATTCGAGTCTACCTCTCAAAGAGAGGAGTTGGGCCATAATCAACCACGCGTGCCTAGTTCGGCTTGGTAGATCGACTAGTGGCCAACCCATATCGAAGCTTTCAGTTCATCCGAAGGCCTTCTACATAGCCTAACGACTGTTGTCCTAAGACAAATAACCGGGACCGACGGCTTAACGTGCCCTCCAAAGCACGGAAGCGCTCAGTTGAACAATGCCACTAACACACACCCATCCAACTCCTGACCGCAGCAAGCGTTGCTTAACTTGTTGATCGGTTCGCCAAGTCAAGCTCCGCTACGAGCGCTTCAGTAGTAGTATGGTTGGATTAAGGCGAAATGGTAGGGAATCTTTATGGTTGTATAAAATACTCTGCGTGCGCGCTTTAAAATTTTTACAATATGCTGGTTGGCTTTCGATTTTTACGGATACGTCTAAGTGAACGAGTAATGGTTCTGTCGGAGCTGCTGTTTGGATCCCTGGGTATATCGTATTATACTTAACTTTAAATATTCGTCTAGTTTATCTGTATATTCAAGTGAATCAGTGGCAATTTTAGAAGCCGCTAAATATATAGATACCTATAAATTAAATAAATGCATCATATTTTCGGATTCACTTAGTTGTTTACTGGACATTTATAAATTTCTATTCCGTGCGAAGGATATGTTGCACACTAATTTGAAAATTAGAGATTTTTTTATAGATGTTATTTATCTGGTATCGAAGTAGTTTTAGCTTGGATACCAGGCCATAGCAGCATTCAAGGTAATGTAATTGCAGATAATTTTGCTATGAAGGCTGACTGGTTTGTCTCTGGAATCTTACTGCAACTGTTTTTTCTCGCGATTTACGTATCTCCAAAAGTTAAGTGAAAAATGTTCGAATATTTGGAATTGAAATGGAATGATCAAAGGTAGAAATTTTGGCTTGATCAGCCTACCATACCTTCAAAACTTTGGTTTTATAAGTATAAGAATGCTGAGAAATGGGTCATTTCCACTGTAATTCGTTTGTGCCTGGGACACGTATGTGATGGTGTTTCTTGCTAAGATCTGGGTCAGGGATCATTTGCTTTGTGAATGGGATGTGGGTGTGATGGTACAGGCGCGGATCCAGCCCACAAAATAGGTTATGGTCACAGCCACCCAAAAATCAGCAAGTACCAGTCAGAAATCAGCAAATATATAAGATGTTCTTGCGCTGTAATTTCGCTGGAAACAACTAAAAAAGATATCAAATGATATCAAATTACTTAAATTTAAAAGAAGCTTACGTTTCTTTTCGCGAACACGATAATAATTTCATCGATATCCAGGTTTTGTATATTTTATAACACGTCATATCATCGGTGTGTCGATTATGAAAGTATGACGTCTGATGTCACAAGTCTTTTAGGGTTGTGGGCATGCCCATCGTACACAACAGTGGATCCGCGCTTGTGACGGTACTTTATATAACATTTCCTTTTCATGTCCCAAATTAAAGTTTTTATTTGTATAATAAGATTTTTTGTTTTAAACTATCATGGTCACAAACATAAGAGGTATTCAAATCGAGAAAGGATCGAGTTGCATAACCCTCAGATACTTTCTACAGAACGCCACTACATACCAAGACTCGTCAGAGAAGCGATTGAAATCACGAAGTTTAAAAATTTCAATCGTGAGGATGGTTTTCAACTGTCGAATATCTGGAATCCAGTGGTACGATTGTGTAAAAACAAAAACAGTAATAGTCCCAAAGTTTGAGCTGATACGGTTAGTGTTGTGTGTCGAGATAATACAAAAACTAACAGTGCGAACAATAGTAGTGGTGCCTCGCATAACAAACGAGTACGAAAGAGGGTAGACCGCTTCGTCTGCTCGTAAACATTCACCCACCCGCAATTCCTCAGTTCATCCGTGATCATGGCGCTTGCAACAGGCAAGAAATATCGGAAACTCATAGAAAATATACATGGTAATTATCCCGTTGACAATTTGAATAACTCTTATACTGATATTAACTCTCTCTTATCGCTTGTTTTCACACCTTTTATTTACTTATATGTTATGTAATTTTATTAAAGCCAATAATATACGTTTGTAACCGGTTTTTAATAGTTTTGATAAAATCAAACTCATATTTATTTCGTTTGATTACGCACCGTTTAATGGTCACTCTTTCAGGGTTAGGGCTGGTATATACAATATTGGTCTATGGTTGGGGGAGTACAAGGGCAAAATCATACTTTTTTGTATCCAAAAACCTTGAGTGCGTGAACATGACACTGGCAGAGTAACGTCTTCGAAGATCGAACTTTAACCAGCCATAGAAGAAGAAGAAGAATTCTTCTGGAACTTACCGCATGCCAAATACCGACAAACACTATCGACTTTATCATGCAAAAACATTAAATACCTAATTAATAACCAGAAAACCTTAATTGGTTTATTAACTTGCATTTAATTGAGATAAAATTTCAAGCTGTATTGAAGAGTTATTGCCAGCATCAAAAAACTTAATTATCTCTAATTAGTGCAATCCACTCTTTATTACATGGTAATAATTATCTTTGAACGCTTAAAAATTATGTTGCCATACGATAAATACTGGCCCAATTTAGTATTTATTGGTTTAAATAGCTATATTATAATATAGTTATAGGTGTTTAATAAGTTCCTAGTAGTGGACATTTTATAATGTTGTAAACAGAGGGGGGTAATAGTGATCAATATATTAATACTGACTACTATTTGAGCGGAGGGTACATTTACACCGTAGCGAATCTATGGAAGGGAAATATCTAGTTGGACCGACACTATTCGCAGTGGAAATGAAAACAAATATTTATTATTGGAAACGGACAAAGTCTAGTTTTTAAAAGTTTATTTGTTTAAGTATGTTTTGGAACCCAATGGCTATTGCCTATACATGAGGAACGTTTTCAAAATAATGATATATTATATGCCTAGTAACTAAATTGTAAAAGTATTCAAGTAATCTACCTTGCATGCACTTCCAGGAATTCCAAATCATTGCGTAAGGATACAGATATTTTTTCCCGAACAGACTAATGCTTTTGGCCTCTACCGGAATTTACCGTCACCGGCGGGTCGCGAGCGCAGATGGCACTCAGCCAGATGCGGGCGCAGAAGGCGCACCGCCTAAGGCTAGCGTTGAAGACGCTTCGCCACAAGGAGAGGAGTAGGCGACTTATATCGTATACGTATCTGGTAACCATTTAGGCATCCAACATCTATAGAGTTACTGAAAAGGGGCATAATGCAAAAATCTAAAATAAAATCTTCCTGTATTGTTTATGTACACAATGGACATGCAATATTTTTAAATACTATAGATTAAATAATGAGAAGTAAGGACTATGCAGTTAAATAGAGACAGCACTATTGAGTATACAGGGGTACTGGTAATCAATCAGCATAATTTTAAGAGCATATTTTGTACATCGAAACAAATATCCTTTGTTCTACGACTTTCAAAAATTCGTACTTTTTTTCTTCCATACAAAACATACAAAAAAAATTTGACCGGTCTAAACATAATTAACACTATGACAAAAGCGCGCGCGCAATGCCAACAAGCCCTGGCCGGCGGCAGGTGGACTACACCGTAGATGAATGAAGTGGATGCGATGTAAAGTTATGAAGTATAAGAGAGAATCACAAAATCTTAAAATATTTTTTTTGGAGAATTTGTTTAGTTTTGGGAAAACTTCTAGAACAAAAGTTATTTGTTTTGATGTACAGAATATGCCCTTAACAGGATGCTAATTGATTACCAGTAACCCGGTATATAGACATAGAACTCCTTTTAAATTGCGTGAGCTCTGAGCGTATATAGAATTAACTGTTTTATAGAGTAAAAGATAGCCATAAATCATTATTGATATTAAGTACCACATTTTAGTGGCGTTTTCTTTCTGACATAACATATTATGAAAGTTTAATTAATTTAATAGTCGAACTTACTACAATTTTATGGACCGTTCGGTGTAACAGACACCCTTTCTAACAAGGCTCCCGGGCGCCTTACACCGTCTTGTAACCTAACAAGGTGCTAGTAAACCAATTATTAGGGGCAATAAATGCCACACACTAATTATACAAGGGTTAAAAAAAACTCATCTTTTAAGCAATAAATCGTTCGAGGGTTAACTCTTGCTTCTCAGAATGGATAGATCTTGTTTGTCCACTTCCAAAAGGGATCTTTTGATGAACCTCCTTTTGTATAAATAATTTGATTTGGTTAGTTTGGTTTATCTTAGCATGGAAAGGGCTATGCTCGGTGTTTCTCTGAGGGATCGCATCAGAAATGAAGTGATCCGTCAGAGAACCAAGGTCATCGACATAGCCCACCGGATCAGCAAGCTGAAGTGGCAGTGGGCTGGCCATATTAGCCGTAGAACCGACAACCGTTGGGGTAAACGAGTTCTAGAGCGGAGACCGCGTCTCGGCAAACGTAGTATAGGACGTCCTGAGGCACGGTGGAGTGACAATCTGCGCAAGACGGCTGGCAAAAACTGGATGCGAGAAGCCCAAGATAGACCTAAGTGGCGTGCAATTGGAGAGGCCTATGTCCAGCAGTGGACTGCTACAGGCTGATGATGATGATCATGAATCTTAGCATGCGCTAGTAATTGCTTTAATTTGTTTTTTTAATATTATTATGTTACCGTATGATCCTATCCGATCTTATTGGAATGTATGATGATTTTTTAAAGGTTTTTATGATTCATCTTTGAGCGTTAGTGCCGATACTGTCAGTAGTGTAACACTCATTACAATAAAACAATAAAACCAGATTATGCACATGTACTCTTTAACTTGAAACTCAAATCTAATACCATTCAACTGAACATTCAACATTCAACTGAATTTAACAGTATGCTAACATTAGTTAAGTAACATTTTCAACATTTTTAACTTTTTTTCAACATTTTTGGTATTTAATATTTAAATCTATTTAAGTTTAGTGTACTTACATTGTTAATTATATGCCTCAGATGAAAGTTAAAAATATTTAAGATTATTAGTAATGAATACGAGGCTAGCTTCATGAGATTAAATAGGGGGAGGGCGCTGTATGCTGAAACACAGGCGATGAGCCTAGTTCGGCGACAGACACTTCAAACATTTTTGTGTAACATTCTAGCCATATAATATAAGTTCAAAACTATGTAAGTGCTAATATTATGAAATAAATTATTATTATTATTCCTTTTATTCAAAAAGTTTCACGGATTTCATCCGGTCCTTTACAAAGGCATAAGTGGGGCTGTAGCCAACACTTAGAGGCCTGTTTGGTATAAAAATGCAGAGTATCAAAAACAGAAAGAATGTTGTATGAAGGGTAACATGGTACTTATAACTATTACAAAAATGGGTAAAATGGCCAGGCTATTGATATGAACTTATTAGCGATAAGGAAGATAGTGGGCTATGGAAGAGACTACGGCACCTGCCAATTTTAGTCTCATGTTAAAATATTTAGGCAGGTGGTGACTTGCCATCCACTAAACGGGCCCCCCATAAAGGCCACCATGAGTGGTGACAAAAAGGGACAACGTTGGTGTGGATGGCTAAAGGGTGTCGAGAGGTGTGCTGCAGTTTCACTAGAGCGCTACTACTTACCGGCGTTATGCCCTTTAACACTTCCACCCTTGGAACTTTTTGTTACTTGCTCTTGCGTCTCCACCCCGGACGGCCAATTAAGGCAAGCCGGGGGTCAGGGGTTTCATTTAGCCCCAGGGAGAATTAGGGTCCGCGGTGTCGCCACTCACCGACGGCTCGCCACAAAGCCGCCCCTGCGGTATTATTATTATTATTAATTGCATTAAAGCCTACATAAACACCACATCAGTAACATTGGAAAGTTCTATTCGAACGTAGACAACTAGTGGTAGCAGTCAGTTAGTAGGTTCTAATGAAGAAGCCGAATGACGATGGCCACGCTAACGAAGTCGCGCGCATTCGCTTGTTAGATATAAATTTCAACTTGACAATTCTACGCGTTCCAGCCGTGCGATTCTCTAAGATCAAAAATTGTTGAATCTTTGAAAACATCCGTGAAACAAATGAAGAGGTGACAAGAAACGTTGGAAAAACAACCTTATGTACAAGGGCGATATCTCATAAAGTATTTGACATCGGTGAGCTCGTCGACGAATCATTACAGAATCGCACGGAGATCGTGCGATTCGTCGAAGTGGTTTGACAGACAGTCGGATTGAAGGAAAGGCGGACAACAAAGTGATTTTATACGGATTCTTTTAGGGTTCCGTTCTTCTTCTTCTAGTCATTCTCCACCTAGTGAAGGCTGGCTGTCAGCTCTACATATTTCACCCGGTCTTTGGCGAGTTCGAATAGCTCAATAGGTTCCGTTCCCAAACGGTAAACCCTATTACTAAGTCCGCTGTTCGTCTGTAAGTCACCAGACTGTATCTCATGAACCGCGATGGTTAGACAGTTGAATTTTTTACACAAGATGTCTTTCTGTTGACGCTATAACTACAAATATAAAACAAAAAACTAAAAATCTAATATTAGTATTTAAGAGGATTGCATAGCTAGTACTTTCCATGCTAAAAGAGAAAACTCTTTTCTACCTCTTAACATTGTCCGATTTCAGTGTTTTTTTTCATGGATTGTTGACATTGTTTACTATGCCCGTACGTTTTGATTTTTTCAGTGTTATTTAATTTCTAAAAAAGGAAATTTATTTTGTTTTGAAATACTGAAAAAATCAATACGGGCATAGTAAACAATGTCATGATTCCATGAAAAAAAAATCACTGAAATCGGACAATGTTAAGAGGTAGAAAAGAGTTTTCTCTTTTAGCATGGAAAGTACTAGCTATGCAATCCTCTTAAGGGGGTCCCATACAACAAACGTGCCTTTTTTGCTAGTTTTTGCTCTATATTGATAACGACAACAAGGTAGTGGGTGGTGGCAATCGCGCTAAACAATATTATGTAATGTCATATGTATTACTAACTTGTAAGATACATTGTGTTTTCATGCGATTTCCAAGTCAATTTATTTTATATAAATCATAAAAGATTTTAACATTGATATGCTTACTGTAAGATGTTGTTAGGTTAGCTAATTACGTAATAAATTAAGACAGAAGGTGCCTTAAATAGGGACTGATAAATTAACCGACATTTTTTACATGGATCTCAAAACTTTTTCTGGTGGAAGAACATTAACTTGGTTGGTGGAGACTTGGTTTTTTTTTCACAAGTTTTGTTTTTGATGGGATATTAATTATAGATATACAGAAACCTTCGTACCTTCCAATTCGCACTTGGTTGGTATTTTCTCTTTAAGTACGGATCCCTAAAAAAAATCTGTAAAGTTAATTGGCGTTTTGATTTAACTTGAGATAGTTAGATATATTTATATAGTAAGTATTAATTAACGAGCCACGAACAAAACAATTTAATTACACCCTTGTTAAGAATTTTCAAGGCTTTCTTTTTAAGGTTACATACCAGTACATGTGGTGATTTAAAAGGATTATATTAATGACTCTTACAAGACTAATTTCTGTTAAGTTGCTAATCCTTAGTGCGCGAGTCCGACTCGCACTTGGCTACTTTTGTACTATTTGTTGTTATAGCGGCAACAGAAATACATCATCTGTGAAAATTTCAACTGTCTAACTATCACGGTCGGACAGACAGATAGACGGACTGCGGAGTCTTAGTAATAGAGTCCTGGTTTACCCTTTGGGTAAAGAACCCTAAAATGTGAGTTCAAAAACAACAAAATAATTCTGAAATGAGTCACGCAAATTATCAGCTATTTGCGGCAAATGTTGATCTCAAAACAGCTGCTTTCATTTCAACATCGGAACAAGACATGGACCATAGACAAACGCATAGAATATTACTATTTGTTCAACAATAAAGGTAGTTTAATGCAGCACATTTCCGGTGGAAGATGCTTGGTTAACTGGGTAGTTAATTCCAGACGAATATCTGACATACTGCTCAAAATGTTGACAAATAAGTAAAAAATTTATACGTAATAGAAGATATATAAAGATTTTGACGTACAGAGACCTACTCTATTTGAGATCCAGCCATAGAGGCTGGCAAAAGCTTACTCTGCAGTGCTTTAAAAAATATATAGATAAATAATATTGTTAATATAATATATACTTAATTAATTACCTACTAGTAGTTATGCAAACATTAAACCTCGCGAGTACATAGTCTTATTAGCGGCAATTTTTCGCAGGACTTCAAAACCTATTATCACGGAAAGTACTTCAAAAATTATGCTCATATTTGAAATTCCTAATCCAAATTTTAACAAAACCAGTCAGTAAATAGTGCCGCAGCAAACTTGTCCCCTTTTTAGGAAAGTACCCTTCGCCCCCCACTTTAGCACCAGCTTTCAAACAAAAAAAGAACTTTGAAACTCGGTTCACCCTATCAAAAGTTATGAGGTAACGAACATAAAAAACAGTCGAATTGAGTACCTCCTCCTTTTTACGGAAGTCGGTAGAAAATGATATACTGAATAGTAAAAAAACCATAGGTACGTAGGTAATAGGAAGACGTACAACCTAACAAACATACGGACAGGACGGAAGTAAATTTGGTCAGTTAAAGCAGAGACGCTTTTTTTTTTTTTTTTTAGGACGGACTAATGCTGTTTGCCTCTACCGGCATTTACAGCGTCACCGGACGGTTGGCGAGCGCAGATGGCACTCAGCCAGATGCGGGCGCAGAGGGCGCACCGCCTAAGGCGAGCGTTGAAGACGCTTCGCCGCAAGGAGAGGAGTAGGCGACTTGCTCAAGGGCACCACTAGGGTACGGACCTCGGCTTGGGCCGTCGCCAGGAGAGAGGGGAGTAGGAGAGAATCGCCCCGGTACATAAGTGTACCGTTGAAAGTGGGCCCTATGAATTTTAACTCTACGACTATTTGGAGAGAATCTAACCAAGAATTTGGAGAGAATCTAACCAAGAGCAGAGACGCTTCGCTAGCTCGGTTATTTATTGTATTTACCCCCAGTTTCTCAAACGTTTGTCAAAGCCTTGATTAGTTGACCAACTAAATACTAAACGCTCATTGGTCAACAGTGTTCTATGACGCGATATGTGACCAATCAGCGGTCAGTAGTCCATCTGTTAGCTGATTTTGACAAACATTCCAGAAACTGGAGGTTAGTATCATTAATTGACCAAGTGTGCGAAACACGAGCGAAGCATGTCTGCAATAGCTTGAGCAATAATGTTTTCGCATGTCCGTATGTCCAGCTGTTCTTCTTTACAGGTCACATTTCTCAACCGATTCTCGTGAATATTTATGAACAGGTCCCATAATTATATTTATTTCTCTGACGTTTCAGTTTCTTGAAATTTTTGAAAATATAACTCATTTCATAGGTTTTTAGTAACCCAAAAATATGCTTACATATGTAGTTACTCAGAGCTACTATCATGGCAGTACTGTACTATGAGTACTATAAAAAAGTATAAAAATAAAGGCACGATGAACAGTAAAATAAATTCATACTCAGAGCCTCAAACATTATTTTACCATCAAGGCAACCGTAACATGTAGGCGAATATTGACATCAAGAAATTATATATGTCTCAAGAAAGTAGATTAATGTATTCAAACTCCTTACGTCACCAGCGACCTTTAACATCAGCAACGTACTAACTTGCAATCAAACTATGACTTCATCATAAATATCCCTGATCAGATAGACATGTTCACTGCACAAACTGAATATATAATTAGAAGCCATGGTATAAATTGAGAGGGTTTCAGATTTTCAGCCCATTCTCGTCCAGTCTTCCAAGCTTTACCAATCTACCAAGAACAATACGATTTCAATTATTATTGTGTTACTCAAATTTGATACCGACGTCAAATACTACATATATCTCTAGAAAAAGACCAGTAACCAGCTGTAACAATGAAAGCGTCACCAATTCTCGCTATCCTCATCATCACGATTTCTTTCACATCTGGGGATAATTCCATCTACTGCGGGAGACGGTTGGCCCAAACGTTGGCCATGTTCTGTGAATACAGCGAGCCCATGGTGAAAAAATCCATGCCCAATTCGTTGGTGTATAACGGCCAAGGTTGGCTGCAGGCTGCTAAAGCTATGGGCATGGGTGGGAGTCGAGGAAAGAGGGGAGTCGTCGATGAATGCTGCTACAAGGCTTGCTCTCTTGATGAGCTGTTGAGCTACTGTTAAAGTTTTTGTTTTTATCATTCTTGGAAATCATTAAATTGTGTTTTAAATATATCGAACTTTACAAAAATATTTTTTGTTGTTTTATTTGCTAAATAAGTAATGTTTAAGGAATGTACGAACCATGTGGGTTAAATACTGTTGCATTTTCTAAAATAATACCTATATTATTAGTAGGTACTCGTAAAAATATATTTCATTCATTTAATTTTGTCGAAACTATGTAATTTATCGCATTAAATCCGCACTTTGCTCATAACACATATTTATATAAGTACATATTTGTAATGGTTTCACATTCACATCAGAAGCAAAATAGCAGATTAAGTGCAAATAAAACTTGAAAGAATAAATTATATTTAAGACTATTCTAAAAACCAAATTTAAAAAAAAAAAAATATTATTATGGGACAACGTCCACACAAAGGTCTTCAGGTCCCAAACTAGGCGGAGCCTGTACTATGGTAACCTGATGACTGATATACATACTTATATACATACACACCCAGACACGGATCATAGAGACATGTTCATGCACACAAATGTTTGACCTGTCCGGGGATCGAACCCGAGACCAGCGGCTCAGAAGGCAGGGGTGCTACCAACTGGCTTGTCGTTAAATAGCAAATTAATGAAGTGATATGAATTTGGATATTATTTACCCTACTACAGATAGATATTTGATAACTCTTTGTTAACGAGTCCGTCCGGGAAGTACTGCCACCATACCTATTCCTACCATGATCTTCAAGTTCGCATGATCTCCATGACTGAATTTGCATGATCAGTAATGTAGCATTCTTGTTCCGATTTGAGGGTCTGAGTACTCGTGAAATTACAGGCACAGAGACTTTACAACTTAATCTCTTAGGGTTACGTTCGGTGTGCAGTTCGTCGCTTCTGAGGAAATGCATCTGTTCAAGGCAGAGATTACCACTTCAACTACCATGGTAAGCCTCGTGCTCCAGTGCTGCAACAGTCTCCTAACATATTAACTAAGCTTGGACTGTACATTAGAAATGAATGGAATATGGAAACCAAACTTATCAACTATGCTTGGATTTTACTTTGGGTTTGTTTTTATTTTTCGGTTCATCAAAATAACTCCCTCTCGCCTTAAGCCCATCACACACGATGAAGATACTATAAAATATAATTATATTAGAGCAGATTCGGACATATCGCTCACCATATAATTCAATGAGCGACCACACGCGGTGAATATACTATAATATTTTACCTTAGAGTAGCTTAAGATGCCACCGATATTCGAAAGGCATGTTAACTTACGCTAAGACTACTGCAGATCATGAAGACATCTTAAGATCATGTCCGATACTGATGTTGAGATCAAATACTGAATGTTGACAAAACCATTGCAGTAAATGGACGTCTGGTCTTCAGTTACCGAACAAATTTATATTTTCACAATAAAAACTAATAAAGCTTCATATTATCTTATGTACCTATATTTTTTCGAACCTGTAGAAACATTTTTTGTAAACAAAAATGAAACTAACGTCTGACTAACGCGAATGTGTCAAATAAAGGAAATCATCGAAAAAGTGGGACTTTCTATCTGCTAACCGAACTAGCGGTATTATAATTTTATCTTAGTAGAATTTTAAAAAACAGTTTATGGGCCTAACCTCCATAAGTTTTTCTAGGTTGTAGGTACTACGTATAGATCAATCAAACTAGGTAACTACTAAATCGATGTTAGTATTCTTGATGAAATAAGGCTATGTTATATTATTAGACTAGCTGCAGCCGCGACTTCGTTCGCGTGGCCCTTTAATTAATGCTTTCAGTATAAACCCCATCAAAATTGGCCTTTTCAGAAATTACCCGGATTATAGAGGCAGACAAACAAACAATTAAAAAACTGGTAGGTATTGTGCAAATAACCATATGAAAGTGCAAGAAGAAGCTGTTTTTTTTCTGAAAGATCATTGTAAAGTTTAAATTCACTACTGTGTTTCCTGTGTTTTATGTGATCTTCTATCCAGATTTTTCGTTTTTTAGTTTTAGCTAGTATGACGGTTATATCATGTTCACAGTCTCAATCATCATCTGAAGAACTGTCCAACAGGTCTAGCAACAAAATACGAATCATCACAAAATAAAAAATATGAACACTCTGTATATTACAGTGTGAACGATCGAGACATGCGGCTCCCGAGACGGACTCCGATAGAATGTACGCTTGCTATATATTATAGTATCTGCGCCGTGTGTGGTGGGTTAAGTTAACATAACTTTTATATTCGACGCTATAATATATATTATCTTAGTCGTGTGTGATGGGCTTTATGAAGCGGAAATGGAATCAAGAAGCGATGATCATTAAAACAGCCGTAAACTGCGTTAATCGCCACCCCTATGATGACCTGAGAGATGCTTTTTCACGCCCCGCTTGAAAGACCCAGGGTCGTAGCTGCAAGGAAATACGTACGCCGGCAGAGCATTCCATAATTAACTTTGAATGGACTGTTTGGCAAACGATATTACATGAAGCTCTCGTAGCAGATCTTGCTTGGTCATTCGTAACTGATCAAATATGTGAACTAAATCTTACTGCAGTCGCTATAGGTGACGTATATAGTGACTAACAGGTCACAGCTATTGTCATTTTGCAACAAAACGTACTACGTATGTAATGCGTACTTCGGCGGTTACGTGAAGCTGTCAGAATCAGCTGTCATCCAAGGACAACCGTCGTGAGAAATTTTTAGAGACTACACACACACTAGCGAGACACTAGCGAGGTACATGCGTATTGCTTACCATTTATCTTTTTACCCGCGTGGTGATGGTTGATGATGATGAAGATAAAAGTAGCCTAAGTTATATAATAGTGATATAGCCTTATAACATCAGCTATCTGCCAGTGACAACCCCGTTAAAATCGGTCTAGCCGTTTCAGAGATTAGCCGGAACAAACAGACAGACAGTTAAACAATATTTTTTTTTTTTTTTTTTTATTGCCGTATATACTTTCGTATACAGTTAGTGAAAAGCTGTTAATTTGGAATTACGAACACACACTTCAATTTAATTTATCTGTATAGAAATATCTAAGAAGTCATTAAGTCTTGTTATGACGTAAGCATCGCCTGGCGGTTAGGTTGAACAGTCTGCATCAAGAGCTTTAGTCAGACAGTATACTTTCAACCCTAACATTAATAACTAGTACGTGCAGGTGTAACTAATTTTCATATTTAAGTAATGTTAGTAGATTAATAACTAGGTAGTGGAAAAAAATATTTTTATTTTCCCATTTTGTTCGTTATCCCGCCTGTCAGTGTGTCGCGGCCGTAGTTAGCCTGTTCTCGTTCATTTCATTAGCGATCGTGAGCAGATATCGTTATTGCGTGGTGCTCTTTCCTGCAGTATATACGAGAAATGCAGAAATATTCTATATTTTATTGAATAAAGAGACGATAATTTTAATGCTAGTCCAATAAGACATCAGATCCCAGAAACTTCACTACAACCCGGTCAGAATATCTGTGCACCTCGCTGGAATGCGGCGCCTCTCCCGCTTCCTCTGTCACCTCTCCGCGCACTCCCCGGTGCGACAGTACGGTTAGCATCTTCGTTGCCGATACACGTCCCGATAATTTTGATATTTTCGCTTTTTTTTAATATTTATTGTTGAGAGTTGAGAGTGAGGAAGATACAATGTCAGGCATAGAGTCAATAATTTATAGTGACTGAGTTTAATAATAAATGTTTTTGTAATCAAAATTATTGTTTTTTAATAACAAACCCTTCATCAATAATAAATTGATTTGAAAAGGTTAGTAATTTTTTTACCTCCACATTTCTCGAAAAAACTTTTTTCACACCGTACCCAGACCGCCGATATGACGTCACGAGGTCAGGTGCACAGATATTGTGACCGGGTTATACATGGGACACATTTAAAGAATGGAGGGGATCGCAACGTCAATAAATCTTATTAGTTATGGTACAGGTTGGAAAACGAGCAGGCAGACCTGATGGTAAGTGATCACCGTCGACCACGGACATCCGTATTACCAAAGGATGCGTTGCCGACTTTTAAGGAAGGAATGACGAGAGGAGATGAGACGAGGAGTCATCGTATCGGTTCGGAAATACCTCGATGGCAGCTGGTTCCACATAGTAGTAGTGTGAGGCAGAAAGTGCCGTTGGGAGTGCACTTATCTTGGAGTTGGAAGCGGCGCACCCGTCGGCATATCCAATATATCGCTCAAAAGACGCCATGGAGTCAGTCCTGCGTGAGCTTCAAACTGTTGACTGGCAGATGGCTGCACTAGACCATAGACCGGCATCCACTTTGGGTCACTGCGCCACAGGAGTGAGAACTTAGTAGGAGGCAGGCACAGAGATTCTAGAAGTACCTAAATATATTCGAAAGACAGTATAAGCTAATGAAATCACTGTGAAAGATATTAAGAGTAAAAAGTAGCCGTTTTACAATTGACTTCCCAATAAAGAAGGAGATTCTAAATTCGAGTGTATTTTTTCTAAGTTTGTTTTGTCACCTCATAACTTTCGACTACGTGAATGCGACTGTGTTTGCTTGGGAGAGTATACTTCCGTTCCGAGTTCGAACGAATTAAATGAAATTTAAATAAGGCCACTCATTTAATTTTATTTAATTCGGTGGAGCGGTTTTTGAGTTACTATCCAATAACTGAAAATTGTCTGAAAATCTTGATGATATCGTACTTGACAATCGATCCCGTAAGTATTCAAGGGTCTATAGGCTGAAAAAAATGTAAACCAAAAATGAAAGCGACTTCAACATTAAAATGTGTAAAGTAACTTAAATAATTTTATCTGATTTTTTCACATATCCTAAGTACAAAACACACTCGCCTCAAAAACATAAATAAATAATTACATGATTATGTTGAATGAACCTTAATCACCTGCTAATCACGGCTCTTCGTCTACCCAAGCGGGTAATAACATAATGACGTGCGAGCGAGACCACGTTATATGATAGAAGGATGTAGTTGTATCTACCTCGTGACCACTTTAAATAGAATTAACGGGCTGCGTGCGCGCGAATTCGAGAGAAAGTCCGTTGAAGGTTCGATATTCAAATATTGATTATTGCGCTGGCGCAACAGGCATGAACTAAGGTTTTGCAAGTATGGATTCATAAAGTCAAATTAATATTTTTATTCATCATTATTATCAATTTTCAAATTTCCTAATTGGATGAACGAGCTGTACTCATATGTAAAAGTAACGTCCTATTTGTCATCTCATCGTTGTTTCACGGATGTTGTCAAAGATGTAACGATGTTTGCTCTTAGAGAATCGTACGGCTGATCTATAACAATGTCTTCTTTGAAGTTTTCTTCTGCTCCTATATAAACTAATATGATAAAAAGAAAGTATGTTTGTAATTGAATAAACTCAAAAACTAGTCTACCGATTACATAAATTCTTTCACCATTGGTATGCTACAATACCCTGAGTAACATAGGCTATACATATTGATTCATCATCATCATCATACATCACCACGCGGGTAAAACCGCGGAGCGCAGCTATCATGTTATTGACATTGTTCTGCTATTGACAGTACAGCCTTCATCGTCCGATCGGTAGTGCTGTCAATAAATCCTTTTGGAGGTTGAAGGTAAACAGCACTAGGTAGGTACCCGCTAATTAAAAATATTTTGATTAAATTAGAATTAGAATTAGAATATTTATGGTCTAAAATATAGGTTACAATTTTGTTGGAACTTAAAAACAAACTGTACCATAATACATTTTGTCGTATAGCGACGCGCAAATTATACAATTTATCATAGATATCTAATAATTAGTTACGTAGGTACCTACACAATTATTTATGTCAAAATGAAAATTACCACTAATGTCAAAGTGACATTTCAAAATACATAATATTATGTTTATTACAATAATCTTTATTACAAGCAATTATTTTTGAGATCCAACAACGAATAGTATGACTTCTATGAGCCAAAGTTGAAGTTTTCTACAGAATCTGTTGGTTGGCAGTTCTTTGGTCTCTTTGGGAATGGACTAGTGTAATGGAGTTATTCAGATACAGCTTTGTTCTCGGAAAAAGAAAGACTCTTCTAGAAGAAAAAAGCCGCGTTCATGAATTGAACATGCAATAAAACAGATTATATTGTAAATTGAATAATTTTCCTAGAAGTTGGGAATTAAATGTAATCATGAAAAAACATCTGTGAGTCAGTGTCGTGTCGTTTACCCTTATCCCAAGGGAATAATATCTTTAGCTATTTTAAATAACTCTGGATGGAATTTCACAAAACACAGAAATGTTAGGAACTTCATGCTCACATGACTGGAGCTGACAAAAGTGACATAAAGCCGCCATTCTTTAGTATTTCAATCAACATTTGGTAGCAACTTGGATATATGATAATATAACTATAGTTTTGTTTTATTTTAATGTGTAATTTCAATTAAGATACAAAATATACCTGTATATCAAAAAGCACATTACACATTCATAAAATATATAAATTTTGTTATAAAAACTAATGTGGATTTCAATCATTATTAATTAAAAATACGGAATTACTCACGTAATATTGATCGGACAGGTCCGACTATAGTTTCGACCACATTCGGTGGCCTTTTTCAAGGAGTGTTCGGGACGCCCGCGTCGATGACGTCTCACTTAGCAAATATATAAATCGTAGCACGCAGAACAGATGGCCGATGGGGCCGGATGATTCTAGAGTGGAGACCACGGAGACGAACCGGCAAGCGCAGCGTAGCTTGTCCACCGACAAGGTGGACTGACGACCTGATAAAGGTAGCGGGACGACGTTGGATGCAGGCCGCATCCAACCGGCCCTTTTGGAAATTTGTGGGTGAGGCTTATGTTCAGCAGTGGACGTTCTACGGATGAGATGATGATGATAATGAAAATAATTCAAAAAGGTAAATGTATCGGAACGTATTCAAAGGTACTCGTAGTATACAACGTTCTATAACTTTTAATATTAAAAGCATGGGTTTATTAGATAGTGGATAAAATCCCGTGAATATGTTAAGGACATAATTTGTCCGATCGGCAATCGGACATGAGTTGCATTCTTCATCAGTTTAGTGTTGGGAAATCAGTCTTGTTTTATACAGTCTTGATTTGGATCCCGTGGAAACATATTTATTCTGTCCGAGCATCACAACCATAACTGATCAGTAGAATATGTAGGTTTAGTAATAGGAAGTATAATATTATTGACAAGAAATTATTTTTTCAGACAAATAAACGTTAAATACATGTTGTCCAACATGCAAAATTAAAAAAAAGGTTGTTTTTTTTAGTATGCGTTTCAGTACATTCAAAAATAAGGTTTTCATATGTTCTGATTATAAAGACGAATTCGAACTAGTATAGGAAAATATAAGGTTTGTAGTTTTTGAAGATTGGAGATTTGGAGATTGTGAAATCCTACGAATTCAATTGAAAAGTCAGTGATAATTATCAAATGAAATAGTTTATTGCGAATACAGGGTGCGTACGTAATATAAAGTTGTTACAAACGCAGTAGTTCAGCTGTAATCGGTTATTCATAAACTGCAAATAAAACATATTAATAATACAATGTGAGATCCAAACTTTGTGACACGTTAAACCGTATGATCCTACTGATATTATAAGCGCGAAAGTTTGTATGTATGTATGAACGTTTGTGACTCTTTCACGCTCAAACGGCTCGGCCAATTTTTTGTGAAATTTGGTATGGAGGTAGAGGATGCACTAAATTAACACGTGAGATACTTTTAATCATTATATCATCCATCGCAAACGCGGGGCGATTCGAACCCGCGTCTTCTGGCCCTCCGTGTCAGACGCCATTGACCACCTAGGCCACCGAGGTTTGGGTTCGAGCATCGAATTTTAACTCTCTATCTGACTAACCGTCTTACGGGGACGGATCGACATCTATTGAACAGCTTAGACAGTACCATCCAACCGAAAGAAGTATCATTTAGAAATACTTAAACTTTCGTATTGACGTCGCAACCTTGTAATTTTTATAGTATTACTTTTTAAAGCACTAACGCCTGCTTTTGCGATCTCAAACATTGAAATTAATTAGTTTAATATAGTTTAGCAAATTACACGTATTATGCAATTACCCTCTGTAATTAATATAAAATTAAAACTAAATAAAAATATAATATGATAGATTAACTCTTTATTGAAATACCTACCAAAATACAAATATAAGTTACAAAAAAGAAATAAGAATAAAATAAAAATGCAATTAAAAATATTTCACAATTAAAATTAAAAGTGTCACAATGGGCGGTCTTATTGCTCAGAGCGATCTCTTCCAGACAACCATGCACGGAAAGAAATAGGCATATACTTATAAAGGCGGTGGTGTATAAAACAAGTTTACTAAACACTACATATACTAGCAAAACTCAAGAATATAGCTAGAAAAAAATGGTTATAATATATACAAATTATACTTATATAATTATAGTATACATATACCATTTAATTATTATAACAAAGGTAGTAAGTACGAGTAGGTTTGCAGTTAAGTTATTTCGCGAAGTAAAATGCTTTGACACGTTTGATGATGTCCAGAGAAGGCGCTCACCTAATTTCGTAGGGTAAAGTGTTTCATAGACGAACAGCTTCAACACAAGAGGAAGATATAGGTATGATTTATAATAAATTAATTTTCTTTGAGAACACTCCTTTTCCCATCCCTAGCTCTTCTAAACCCAATCCACGTACATATAAAGTCGATGGCACATCGGAAAGGCTGCGCTCGGAGACTGCTGAATAGCGGTGACGTAGGACACTATTTTGACTTGCTATTCGGTCGAGATAACGTCACTGTCAATCTTAGTCACGGGACTACAATGACGTGTGACAACACTACTTAGTTGTTTATTAGACTATTATATATTTATAATTTAAAATATTTTAAATATGATATTCTTATCATATTTAAAATATATAAAAATATCCCGTCCTATTTCATTAATAGTAGATTAGTAGCCAAGGGCTGTAACGCATGCTTACACCCGAGCTAACTACTCTGCTTTACATCTCGATTTTGAGGTAAGTAGAAAAAAACCGGCATTACAAAAATAAAATTGATGACAATTATACTTATACGAAGACAAGGCTGAATAGCGAAGCGACCTCTTTTGTCATCGGGCTGAATGCATGATATCTATTGCCAGTATGATGGTTAGATGTGCGCGAACTTTTTGAAAGAGTGAAGTGTTCTTTTTTAAATTACTTACCGCTCTAGGGCTTTTCTAGCTACATTATTACCCTAAAGCGCTAATTGGTCACCTACAAGCCCCATTTGGGGGTAATAAGGACCTACTTACCGAATATGAGAGATGTAAAATCTTTTCTATATCGCTTACTTTTTTTTCTTTAATCAATTTTATTTCTACTAATATAATTACATAATACACATTATGTAATTATATTATTTATGTAATATAATTACATAATACATATTATGTAATTATATTAGTAGAAATAAAATATAAATATGATTCAAAATTCAAATCTATCTATTTTAGAAATGTAGTAGTTTTTGTGATGGTATAGTATTGTTGTGTTGTTTTTGATTTGAATTTTGTTCTTATTTATGTTGTTTTTGTGTGTGTTTAGAGTAATCACTGGAGTGGAACAGTTTGTTTGATTCTCTCTTATAATCACCGACCATATTCTAAAAGTTTACTTTAATTTCTCCTACAGTTTATGAAACTATCATGTAACAGATACTGGCAAAGTTGCGACACTCAAACAAGTCGCAGGGGCCATACACAAAGAATCTAATCTAATCTATATAGATTCGCTACGATTCGCGGACGATTTCGCGAGCTATAGGTAAATATTATAGCTTGCGAAATCGTCCGCGTGTTATAAGGTTATCGCAATCATTACCGGCAGCACTATCAGTTGAATAGAGATATTTGTTTTTTAATAATGTTTCATCAAAGTGACTCCCTCTCGCCTGATGGAAAGCCGAGATGGAATCAAGAAGTGATGACCATTAGTGCAGCCGTAAGCTACGCGCGGATCCAGCCCACAAAAAAGGTTGTGGTCACAGCCACCCAAAAATCAGCATGTACGAGTCGGAGCATTGAACTAACTCATGATCGATATAGTATCAAGTCGCTCGTCTGATGTTAAGCGTCACGCTTGCCCATAACAGTCCAGTGCCATTCAGAATTTTAAACTAGGTACAACACTTCAAAACCGTGCATGGCAAAGCACTGCGCTTTTTACTCGGATATATTAGATGTCCTTGTGCTGTAATTTCACCGGAAACATCATCATGATATCAAAATGATATCAAATTACCTAAATTTAAAAGAAGCTTACGTTTCTTTTCGCGAACTCGATAATAATTTCATCGATATCCAGATTTTGTATATTTTATAACACGTCATATCATCGGTGTGTCGATTGTGAAATTGTGACGTCTGATGTCACAAGTTTTTTAGGGTTGTGGGCATGCCCATCGTGCCCAAAACCATAGATTAATCAGAATATATCTAAAGACCCACAACGGTGGATCTTGCTCTATGATGACCCGAGAGATGCTTGTTCACGCCCCTCTTGAAAGACCGTGTCGGTCATAGCTGCGACGAAAAACGTATGCTGACAGAGTATTTAATTACTAGACAGAGGTATGAAATGCCAAAAGTAATATAAAAGTAACCTATAAAAGTAACCTATAAAAGTAACCTATAAAAGTAGTCTATTAATCCCGGGTAGATACGAGTACCATCTCCACTTAGAATTCCATTCAAATACAGTTCAGCTGTTTTAGTGATTATGTAGCAAACATCCATACATCCAAACTTTAACATTTATAAATCTAGTGTAGTTTTAGGACCTAATGATGACATGACACGTCTTCATGCCTAAGGATCTATAGAAATTGGTTAAATGAATATTTTTTTATTAAGTTTGCTTAAGTCGGCTCTTACGACAGGCAGAGGTTACCGTAGCCCTACTCTTTAAAAAACCCGGGCTTACAGGGTCGATCTCTTCTCAGACCTACTTAATTTACACACAAAATTTCATAAGCATCGGTAAAGACGTTTCGGAGGAGTTTGTTACAAAAACACGAGATTTTTTTTATACAGGTCACATAATAGACTATTCGCTGGCTAAATAAACTCTAACCAAGCCACAGCGTGGTGGATTATGGCCGCACTCCTCTCTCTGAGAGGAAGGTCTCAAATTCCAGCACTGGGAACATAATGGGCTGATCATGTATCTACAACGAGTGTCTTTTTTAGGTTGTACTGTCAGGTTTTACTACGAGTATATGATTCAAAATAATATCAGGAAACTTTTTTCAACTTCATCTATATTATTTCCAGTCTCAACTATGTATAATAATTCCTCTACATTCAAATTGATTTCAATAGCATAACATCTGCTCCAAGTCTTTTTCAGTAGTATTTAAGTAATAAATTAAAAATGTGTCCAGTTTATATTTATGACCGAAGTGTAGCTAATAACAGCTACTTTGTAACGTGTTACGAAGTAGCCGTTTTAATTAAACTTTTGAACGCTATTTAATTATCATTCCTTTACTTTTTCATAAAATAGTTCGATTAGCGATGCCATTTGCGTTAATAATTTCGCGTGACACTGACTAAGCACGTTAAAATTATAGTTATTTTTCAAACTTAATAGGCTAGTGTTTGTCCACTGTGTCACCTGATGATCAGTGATGGTGCGGTCGATGGTGGTACCACTTAGAATAGCTCGTGGCTCTCAAGGACAGCTGCCGATTTTATAATAAATAAAAAATAATATCTAAAATAAAGCTGTTCAATAGATGTCGCTCCGTCCCCGTAAGAAGGTTAGTCAGATATAGAGTTAAAATTCGATGCTCGGACCCGAAACTCGGTGGCCTAGTTGGTCAATGGCATCTGACACGGAGAGTCAGAAGACACGGGCTCGATCCCGTCCGAGGATGTGAATTTTTCTCTCTATAAATTTCAATATCTAACAGGTGCAGGTAACATAGTGATGTTACCTGCACCGAATGCTCAAGTCCGATGTGTGAGGGTGCCAGCTTTAATACTCAGAAAACGGACTTATCGCCCCTTTGGCCGGACGTTTAATTGAAAAGGCCGAACATTCAAAATTTCTTGTTCGCATATCTTATTTTTAGGTACGTAATAGGTAATACACGTAATGCCATCTTCCATTCTATTCATTTAGTTATTGGAGCGATCTCCGCACCTAGCGTTCGATGTCCCGTGGCTGACTAATCGACTGCCGACCCTTGTTAAGCCCGGGCTGTGAATGCATAAAAGATAAAAGATTTTACATTGACTATATTACTACAAATTATAATAAGAAAAACAACAATGTATCTCTCCCCGTTAATTACCTAGCGCCACATAACGCATTCCAAGTGCATGATCCCACCCTGCCTGCAGGAAGCCCTATACGTGCCCATTAAATTATTACATCCATACCTGCAGGGAATAGCAACTAGGATCAATTGAATGATGACTTTGGCCTTAGGATGCATATTAATAAGTCAAACGAAAAGTAAACAGTCATTGGTCTCTCATTGTCGATTGGAGAAGACCAAATCTAATTTTGTATCTAACTACCTATTTTGCGTTAGTTATAGCTTTCAAGGTACAGAAACGTTGTGTCCGGGTAATATATAAAGCTTGGTTTCTTGACAGCTGCAACTGTATTAATTAATTATATTATTATTATAGAACTAGAACTCAGACGAAACATATTACTATCAACTCATCCATAACGTAATAGACAACCCATCCGCGCTAGAGGAGCTGCGGCTGCATGTGCTGACACAGTACATGCGCGGCGCCGACGCCGAGCTTGGCCCTCGCCGTCGACGTCGCTTGTTCGCTGCACCGGCGCACATCTACTCCGTCCGCGCACACAATGCACCTAATGCTAGGGTGATAACGCTGCTCAACGACATGATCACTCAAAAGCCTTATTTAGATATATATTGTGACAGGGTAGGCAAATTCCGAGCGGAAATTATTGCTTACCTTAGTTCTGCCTTGTAACGATTTGGATTAGTCTGTAAGTTACATGTGCTAAATAAATAAATAAATAAATAACCACACTAAAACCACTATTTAAAAAAAACAATATTCTTCTACTTCCATGCATGTATGTAATGGACTTGCGTATTTTTGTTAAGGCGAATCCTAGTTATTTTCAGAGAAGAACTGATTTTCTTCCAGGACTGAAGAATCAAAAGTTATATTGCCAACAAATTATCTATGAAAGAAATGTTTATATCATGGTAATTACTGTTTACAACAAATTACCTGATTACCATAGCCCAACCATGAGTTGGCAACATAAATGTCATCTATAGTCGATACTCAATCACACCTACCTACTACTTGATTGGCGTACTCGCTGTCAATTTTAGTTCTACAATTGACCGCGTGGTGGCACTGTTCTTTTTTTATACATTTTTTGCGGCAGTCGCTATCGAGCATCGTTTCGTTTGAATGTTGTAAACTCATGGTAGACCTACTAAAATGTTAGCCGGTAATAGATTTAAAAGTAGACTGCACACATGGTTATTGAACAATTGTTTGTACAGCGTGAAAGAATATCTGCATTTAGAATCTATTGTGACTTAAGTATAATTAATTTGAATTAGGTATCCAAGTTACAAATAATCATGAATATTTGTACGCCTGCTTGCAGGTTAGGAATATATTGTCATACAATTATTCATAAATGATTTGATTTGATTTGATTTGATTCATACCAATATCTTGTGACGTCAATTTATATACGAAAAGGTGATTATTTTTATGAAGAACATTTCGAAACAACGAAATCATTGGCACCGTCGAGCTCGGCACGGCTATTATGTATCTCAGTTGCTAACAAATGTTGATTGAAATCTTGAAAAATGGCGGCCCTATGTCAGTTTTGGCAACTCCAGTAAGCAAACATGTTAGTAATTTGATCACTGGCACAAGTGACATAGAGCGGCCATTTTTTCAGATTTCAATCCACACACCCAGCAGGTCTCAAACAAAACAAAAATGTTAGGTTTGAGCTCAGCCGTGCGATTCTCTATTAATTCGTCGTTGCGCTCGTCGACGAGCTCACCGATGGCAAATACTTTATGATATATCGCCCTTGTAAATAAGGTTGTTTTTCCATGTTTCTTGTCATCTCGTCATTTGTTTCATGGATGTTGTCAAAGATGCAACGATGTTTGCTACCTATTAAACTATACCTACTTGTAATACCTTTACCCAAAGACCTTACACTGTTAGTAAGTATAAGGTCTTTGCCTTTACCTACCTACAACTGGCAATAAATAATTTTAAATTTAAATTTGAATTTGCTCTTAGGGAATCGCACGGCTGAATACAGAATAAACTGTGAGGGTTTGAGGCTAAAGATTTCACATTGAGGTATTTTGAAATATTATGATGGTTGACAATTGATGGATAGTAACCTAATTACTTTTCGATTCCATTTTAATTTTTTTTAAATTAAATTTTCTCCATTTTCCGTGACCATTGTTACTCACGGGGTCGATTGTCATTCATCGTCAATGATGTTGTCATCAAGATAAAAAATCAATTGGAACTGGTGTTGCTCTTAGACATACTTAAACGTATCGTTTTGATTACGACTCTTTTGAAAGTATTGCTTATACACCCTATTTGTATAATTACCAAAAAAAAAAATGGGCGGTACAAAAGTGTTAATACATTGTAGATATGTAGTCAAAATTTTTTATTACTTCACAGTGAAATAATTATTAATTGTTAAAGTTTTAGAAAATTCCATCTAAAAGTATGGACACCATCTTAACAAAAATACTACATGCCTATGTACAACTTATTAATGAAAACACATGATTCGCGTCAGTGAAAAAATATCTCTCTTACTCTTTCTTACACCCCCCACCCGAGCGTTCGGTGTGAAAGAGATTGTCGACTTTCGGCTTTCGTTCGTTCGTTTTCGGAAGAAACAAAGGCCGCGCGGTGGCAGGGCGGAGGGTGCGGGGTTGGTCCGGTGGCCAGGTCTAACGAGCTAGGACGCGAGTTTGCCGAATGTTATGATTATGAATGATACATTTCTATGTAGGGGTGTTAAGTTTCATGCATAAACCGCGCGCAGTATATCTTAATGAATAGTGGTAATGCCTAGAATAAAATTTGTAGGTGTGAATCAATCTAGATGTTTGACCAAATATTGATGATTATGTGGGTTTTTTTTTAAAGTAGTTTTAAATTTTCTTCCCATGTATGTATTAAGTACCAGCAGCATATTGTGCTGTTTTTTTTTGGTAATTATGCAAATTAGGTGTATAGAAAAAAGTTATAAAGCGTTACCTACCAATACGTATTGTTTTCTTTTATTTTTATAGAATGTTACATTTGGCCAAATACTTATACAAGGTCTTTGCATTTGTCACCCATTTCACGAATCTCGGTAAACCTTATTCAAGAGATCTTTTTCATAACATAATGTTTTCCATATTATTATGAGGTTTATTGAAGAATCTGTTAATCGTCTAATTATTTTAATATACTTATGTCAAATAGTTTGACGTTATTTTAGAGTTGCGCTACGTAGAACCATTGAGAATATTGTTAGGTATGCTCTCATACGCAAAAATAAGTTGAATTTCGGAACATCATTCTAATCTAGTTAGAACGAAAGATATTAGACAAGTACAATTAGACAAATTTTAATACCGAGTTCTCTTCTTTCAGTTATTGTAGTGTAACTCAAAACTACTGGACCGAATTAGATGAAATGTAATTGAATTAAATGGAACCACACGGAAAGCACCAGCTTTCAAAAAATAAATTCTACATCGGTTCACCCTATTGAAAGCTATGAGGTAACAAACATAAATATATATAATTAAGTACCTCCTCCTTTTTGGAAGTCGGTAGAAAAAGGAAAATTAGTAAAAGCCGAGTAATGTTATGCTGAAACACAAAAAGGAACATCAACTTTTATTATAGAAATGGCTCGTGCTGGGTAGCACAATTTCGCTAATAAAAAAGCAGAACGTACTTACTTCTTTTGTTTTTTATTTGATACACACAATAGTTTACAGAAGGTGTGGATGCAGGCCCTCGTTCACTGCCGTGCCGTATTGTAACAATTTGTTCGGCACTACAGTCTACAGTAGTCTACTACGCGCTGCTCAAGATTCCCGGCCGAAGATTCAGAGGATTGAACGGAAAAATATTATATAAAAGAGAGTATTTTAATTGAGGTATAGATTCAGGCATACGACCGAGTCGTCTCGTCACTTGATAAACACCTAAATACTCAATGATATCCCAAAAATAGCATTTTTCACAAACTTGTAGGTTAACTTCTCAATTTGTAACCAGTGTATAATTTATGTAGACATGTAGCAGTATAGAACGTAAAAAAGTAACATTTATTTTATCATGCCATGAAAAAACACAAAACAATTTTTACATGCCGTAAGTGCGCATTGGATTAAACAGGCGTCCCTTTTTTATTTACATTATTAAAATAACAATGTCAATCACGCCATAAAAGGCAGAACAATATAAAACGCCATTGCCTAAAAAAATGTACAACTCTATGGTTTCACGTAAACAATAGCATATTCTAAACGCAACACTGTAATAAACAAGATTGTATTCAATTCAAAGCATTACAGGAACACACAGTGTGGTCAAGTGGCGGAGTGGTATGCAAAGCAGCCATAGAAGACGCATTTAAACATAACTAATTCGTGTTATGCGAAGGGAATATTTTAATCGAAATGCAGTGTATGCAACTAAACGCACGTTTTGGCGGGCCATTTGACAGTGTCTTTTTTTATGTTTTTAATGTGGCTAAATACGTTAAGATGGCGGGAAAATAACCCAGGATTGGCGGTCTTTGCTTTTTTTAATTTTACTAGGTATGTTTGTTTTTCTATGTACGTAACTCTACTAAAGTGTAGGAAGTGCGTACAATATAATACTTATAACGTTGTTGTGTAAGACATAAATTGGACTACTTGAATAAAAATTACATTTGATGCACATAGGTTTTTAAATTGATATATATACGAGTATAACTTGAAGAATGGCAAATGCACAACCGTGCGAGCTCCTATAAAAAAAGAAAAAAGTACGTTACAGCTGTTCTTCTATGTTGTTTTTGTATTATGACGTACTAAAATAACAAGCCTCATAAAGGATTTTGATTTTGTACAAACTCGTTAGCCTAAGCATAGAAAAAGGTATAGAAAAAACAGCGAAAGAAACGGAGCCCGTATTATGAAAGTGATATATCGGGTCCAGTCACAAAAACTGTTATTTTAGGGAATTAAGGTAGGCGTTTCTGACGAGATGTCAGGAGCGATCCTTGAACCAAATTGCTATTTTAATTGGCCGTTTAAATATGTTTGGATTCGATTTTAGAATTTTGGAAGACACGCGTACAGACCAAAAAATAATTGGAAAAAGTCGGGTTAGGAATGTAACAGCTGTCATAATTTTAGCGAATGGTCAGTGTCAGTTGCAGTGATCAATGGGTCGATTGGTGATGAATTGGATAAGTAGGTATTCAAATAATAGTTTTGATTTATAAATATTTTGTTATTTATATACAAATAGTTTTTACCTGTTTAACCTTAGATTGTTATTCCAATATCCATGAATACAATTTAAAGTTCTTTATTGATATGGTTGCTATGAAGAATTGACACCAAAAGTCTATGCACACTAGCCTTTCTTGTACGCTTAACCTTTTCTAAGTTAAATACACCTTGTTTAAAACTACAAGAAAAAATCTTGCAGGTTAAAGAAAACAAGTTTTTTTTATCTAAGGAATCTTTATAATTCTTTTATAAAAGATTTTGGTATTCCAATGAAAAATCTAATGTAACTGGTAATACTTGCAATAGATACTGATAAATGTAGGAAATGTAAAATTATTTTTTCAATGCATGTGTTTACAACTTTGGGCTTAATATTTTTAATTGGAGTGACGTAAGATAAAATCATATATTTTTACAAGATTTACAAGGTTTTCTTGTACAGAAGTAAAACATATTATCTAAATCAAGAACAACGTTCTCATGCTTTTTTTTCTTTTCTACGGATATAGGTATAGTTTTAATTTTAGCCAGTGTTTTCGAAACAAACTCGTTATTTCTAATAACAGCATGATAAGGTCAATTCTATTTAGAAACCTTAAGATTATGCTGGATAAAAATCTGGATGGTGGTAAAGACAATAGAATATTTTCCTACATTTGGGTTGTAGCTTCAAAAGAAGACGTGTAAGTGGTGGTAATTAACCGTGTTCGTAGTGGTTCATATGTTTGTTTTCTACCGACTTCCAGAAAGGAGGAGGTACTCAATCGAATGTATATTTTTTTACGTTTGTTACCTCATAACTTTCGATAAGGTGAACCGATTTTCAAAAATCTGAAAGCTGGTGCTTCCCGTGTGGTCCCATTTAAATTTGATCAAATTCGGTTTGGTAGTTTTTGAGTTACACTCCAATAACTGAATAGAATGGAAGTCGGTATACATTTTTCAAATTGTACTTGTTATTTGTCTGATCAATGCCCTAGACTAGATTGATGAGGAGAGTGTTCTGATAACTGGTATCTAGGGCCTACCGAAATATATTTTAACGTTTTGATCACTTATTTAAAAAAACCTTTTTTATTTTTGTCTGTGCCCGTCGGTTTGTTTCGGATCTCTGAAAAGATAGCTAATATGATAAGGACTTATAGACTTATTTTTATCATCATCATCATCATCATCCATCACCACGTGGGTGAAATCGCGAGGCGAGCTAGTATGATCTAAAACTCGCACCAGAAAAGTTCATTGAATCCAGTTCGCGGAAGCATTTTTATCGAGGTTGAGTTTAATGTTTTACACATGACCAGTTTATAATTGGTCACTTAACAATACACTTTCTTATCGCACATCTTTATTGGATTGATTTCTACGAGCTTAGATTTTATCTCGAGCCAATCTTTTTGAGTATCAAACAATAATAAACTTTACACGTCTATTAATAAAGTCAGAAGTCATAGCTTCACAAATGATGACAAATTTTTGTCAACATGACCAACAACCAAATTATTTTCTACTTTATGTCCTTGTGCTATAGGTTAGATATTAGCTTGTAAATTCGAAAACAATTTGGGAACTGATTTGATAGAATGTTTGATACATTTTAAATAGTTGGGCCTTGTGTGGCCATGAAGTAGTTCAAGTACATAACTGAAGGCTATGATGAGTCAATGGTTAGAGAATTCTTCCTTTACAGTAGAAACTGTACGCTTTGGAATGTGATATTTGAAGAGAAAACTTCCTTAGGCGCGTTGAGCACTTTCTGGGTGAAGAAAAATCGAGGAACTTGCATCACCGTCACCGTACGCTTTTCATAGATAATGTAACTTTGAAGTGAAAACTTCTTTAGGCGCGATAATGATTTCCATGACTACCTACTTAATTTTTGTTTGCTGTGGTTAGTTCGATTTTCGAATAAACTCTCTTTACGACACCCGTATTTATACTAAGAGTTTTCAAACTACCTCATGTTTTCTGAGTACATGGGGGGAAAAGGGATGAGTTGAGTAAGTAGGTACCTGGGATTTTCTGAAAACACTTGGGATATGATATAATGCCTTGCTTTGTGTCGGGATTACGTGATATGCAATTAGACATTGTCAAACAAGTGGTATGAAAAACATTTCTTGTGGCTCAAATTTCATTTTCAAACAAAACATATTTCTTTATGGTATTCCTTTTTTTTAAACATATTTCATTTATCAGTTGGCCTCTATAATCTTAGACAACTCACATTGAGTTAGAATTATGATTCTAACTCAATGCAAACTCAACGAACAATATTTCATTTGAGGCTACTATCGACTTCGGCAATTCCAAACCTACGAAGCAAAATATTATTGTCAAAATTGGAACGTCATCGTTTTAAATTTAACGGTCATCGAAACTGTCATACCAACACAAAAACCAGGGTACCGTGAAAATTATTTGTCAAACATCCCAATGTCATATGGTGTGTGATTTTTTCTATAACATTATTAATTTTATATTAGCACGACCATGAAAAGGGATCGACACTTCACCGTATCGTTTTCCACTTCATCTATAAACCATTATGATTGTAACACTCAAAATTATTTGACAAACATAAAATCACTTACAAAAATATAAAACTTCCCTACCGCTAAAACATAAGGTTATAACTCGCGTAAATTTATCTGCAACAACTGTAGCATAGTGAATTATAAATCAATAAAGCTCCACAAAAGACCAGAAAAGGAAAGACGCATGTGTGAAGAGAGTAAAAGATTTTTTCTACTTTTTTTTATGGCTCGCAACTGCCAGCTTCCAAGAAGGTGTAAAGTGGTCCTTATTTTGTTATTTATTTTATTGTATTGTTAATAGGCATGCTAAGGGGGACGACTGTCGGTTAGGAAACTATTAAATGCTTATTTGGAAGTAAATAGAATATAATGGGGATGGATAATCGCTGAATGGGACCGTGGCAATCAACGTCCTTTGTTGTCGCCAGCCAGCTTGACTTCTGACGTCTCCATTCTAATGTCATTGTCAGAGTTAATTTGACTCGTTGAATGACACAGATTCTATGCAATCAAAGTCTAAATTCCTTTGACAATCAATCGCGTTAACGTAAAAATTTATTGACAGATTTCAATAGCGATTGCAGTTTGGCGCCTTCCGAGAAACGCGTGTGAAAGATAATTTGTTGCAAATAAGCTGTCCTTTGTCACATATTTGTATGTGGCAGTGTGTAGAGATTCTTATTGATAAATATCACAAAGAATCTCTACACACTATTGATGTATCGATCTACTTTTTGCGTGGTATTTATTGTATTGGTAAAAGTGTATTGGATGTTCCAATTGATTGCACAAAAGAATATTCTAACTTGCAGCCAATATCTTTTCGCGCAGGACAGTAGTTTTTCAAAAAACCAAAACCAGATGATTTCTTATACAAACTATTTATTATGTGTCTATTTGCAACATTCATTTGTAACATAGATAGATAGATAGATAACGCTTTATTGAGACACCACATTTATACTTAATATTAGACAATAAAATAAAAAACAATGCTTAAAACTAGATGCAACAATGGGCGGTCTTATCGCTCAGAGCTATCTCTTCCAGACAACACATATTTATGCAATAAACAGTTTTTTTATGTTTTCTAATAAACTAACTAGGTAACTTTCCTCTTTTGTAGTAGTTAATATAATAGTTTCTGCAGCGTACGGATTGTTTTCGGTATTTTTTTCACACCTCGGGTTACAATATCGAAGCTTTCATACGGAAATACATTTTTGAAAGTATCCTGTAGTCTACGTTTATTAGGGATAATGTAGGATTCTAATGGTTCCGCAGCAGACGACGTGTCGCAGCGACACTACTGGTTTCTATGTTTTTTTATAAAATACCATTCGTAGTTAGCGACATGAAGCTAACGTCGCGTCTTCGAGCGGCAGACGACACTGTCGCCCGACCGCAGATCAGTAGTGCCGCTCGCGGGTACCAATCTACCCAGTAAAACAACTGAAAAGCTTTTAAACTAAACCTTTCGTATCGCTTTTCAAATGGTTGATGCCATCCCCAGTTGCCGTCTGCAGTCGGGTTCGAAATCATGACAGCAGCGACATGAAGCGACGACACGTCGTCTGCTGCTGCTACGTGTAGCCGGCTACCAACTTGCACCTTAAATCACTAATATGGTAATCAGGTAGATAGGAAATTGAAACTTCAAGTTAAAGGAAAATCACCTTATATATTAACGATAAATTCAAACAACACTCAAACCTACGAAGAAATAATACCAGAAAGAGTAATTGTCTTAAAAAAATACCCAATAAAAGTCGTGCTAAATCAGCTGTCATAGTAGACGTTCAGCACGCGCGTGGACCAATCCCTGCTTTCCTTCTGAAATTTAAACCAATCACCGAACGTATCTATTTGTAACCTCGGAAGTAATTCGTATTTGGAATCATACGTCGTTTTGGTTTGAAGGACCACTTTTTGTGTGGAATTTGTTCTGAGTTATGCTTCCTGACATTATTTCTTCGTAGATTCAAACATTCAAAATATGTTTCAAACTGCACAATTAAACTGCGCGTGCGTCACATAAATAACTACATTATAATGGGTCAAGGGTCGAAATGCTTATAAATAAATGACTTTCCAAAACCCGGGGGAGGAAACATCCCCAATTGAATTATTAGTTAAGGAAGTGAGAGATGGAGTAGAATCACATTAATTTATTTTTTACTGGAATTCTGTAAAATGAAGGGAAAAAGCGATGAACCAATTTAGCTAGTGATCATGTGGTTCTGGTGTCATGGATAGTTTTTGACCTGGAGGCCAATTCTACTATTTCACATTTTTCAATAATCTATCCAGCTGCAACTGCAGTTCGACTCCGGTTGTCGTTCGATCATTACCTGACAGGCCTGTTGGTCTAGTGGTTAGTGACCCTGACTGCTATGCCGGAGGTCGTGGGTTCGATTCCCACCCAGGACAAATGTTTGTGTAATGAGCACGATCATTTATTTTGTTCTGTGTCTGGGTGTAATTTATCTATAATATTAATGTATTTAGAAATATATAAGTATGTTTATCAGTTGTCTTGTACCCATAACACAAGCTCTGCTTAGCTTGGGATTAGATGGCGTTGTGTGATAGTTGTGGAATATTTATTTTTATTTTTATTTTATTACCCAAAAAGCAATTCTACTATTTCTAGACAAATTGGAACGTAACGTCATCTTAAACAACTATGACATATTAAATATAACTACATTTAACGCTAATATTTCGTAATATGAGTTAGCGTCTCCTATATTATTTATTGATTTAATCCTACTTTCTATTCCTACTATTACATAATTACATAATATTATAAACGCGAAAGTTTGTTAGTATGTATGGATGTATGGATGTATGGATGTGTGGATGTGTGGATCTTTGTTACTCATTAAAGCACAAACGGCGCGGGCAATTTTGATGAAGTTTGGTATGGAGGTAGATGAGGCACTGGTTTAACATATAGGATACTTTTCATCACCATCATCATCCATCACCAAGCGAGTGAAAAAGCGTAATATGCTTGGGCACAGCATAGACAAAATAATAAGATCTCTGCCTGCGTCAAGATCGTAATGATGACAGTTTTGTCATAGTTTGTGTTAGTTTCTGATAGCTTAGTCAAAAGCCAAGTCAATTTGACAGCTCGATACACTAGACGTGTTCGGCGACCGTCAAGGGTGATGAAATGTAATGGCAGTTTTTTTCCATAGTGATTAATTTTATATTATCATTATTGTTTAATGATTGATATACTAAGTATTTAAATGTACTTAAATAATACTAGCAATTGCGTTTGACCATGTACAATTTTTTTGACTTTTTGGTATAAAGATAGATATGCCCTTGGAGAAATGATAAGCTAATCGAAGTACTAATCCTGCGCAGACGTAGTCGCGGGCACCAGCTAGTAGAATATAAAATGTGGATCGATTGCTGACGTCAACACAAACGTAACTGCAGCTGGACTGTTGTTCAATAGCAGAATAAGAAACGTACTAAAGTGACAGCTGAGCTGCGGTTCGATTGCCTTTTAAATAGTAGAGTAGGACTCCAGTAGCCTCACCCTTGATTTTAGCACAAAGAGGATTGCATAGCTAGTACTTTCCACGCTAAAAGAGAAAACTCTTTTCTACCTCTTAACATTGTCCGATTTCAGTGATTTTTTTCATGGAATCATGACATTGTTTACTATGCCCGTACGTTTTGATTTTTTCCGTATTTCAAATAACTAAAAATTTCCTTTTTTAGAACTTACAAAAACCTAAAAAATTCAAAACGTACGGGCATAGTAAACAATGTCATGATTCCATGAAAAAAAATCACTGAAATTGGACAATGTTAAGAGGTAGAAAAGAGTTTTATCTTTTAACATGGAAAGTAGTAGCTATGCAATCCTCTTAAGAGACGAGATAAGTCGAGCGTCTGATAGTATCTATGCACTAAGCTTGCAGTTGCAGTGCCCCCAGTGCTTTGAGCAGCAGGTTAATTGTGTATGCTTCAAATAATTTATTGAATCTATGGCGTTATTTGCGGAAATCCGGAAATATATAAGGGTCTTTACTATAAACTTTTAGAAAATTGTCCGGCTTATTCGTACCATGACAACATTAAAACAGGCCAGCCCAAGCTGACTATTCAAGAACCGCAGAAAAACCGTTCGCCTGTTTTTTTTTGTATGGACTCTAGTTAACATGACCACTCAGTTTAACAGCACAACAAACGTCTAGGCGTCTGCAATGTTGGTAATAGTAAATTGTTACGCCAGAGACCATATTATCCGTTCGCTTTTGCGAAAACAATGTTCAAATAGATCACCGTATGATTTCATTCAAAACTGTTTATGTCAGGTTTAAGAACTGCACGGAACTTTCATGGTTTTTATGAAGCTCATAGTAAGGCCCCTGTACACAGGTTAGCGAGTCAACATAGTATTTCGTTCACTTTGCCTACACTCATGCACAGTTACATGTCAAAAAAGAAGAAAACATAATTTTAGTTTTTTCCCGCCATCTCGTTTAACCATGAGTACGAGTATCATTATTCCAATAAATACTTATTTGAACATGGAATTCCAATTTCAAATCAAAATAATTACAAAGCTGTGTGGATGTGACGTGTAAGCGTTGCTCCGGCCACTTTGGTTGGGCAGCTTGCTCCCCGCTGAGAGGATCACAGGCAGGGCTCTATTATACGCTCCATCGTCCAGGGATGGATTTGGTATATATTTTTTTTTATTAACCTGCGCTTTCTTGGCGCTTGCGCAAACAAGGTATCTTACGTGATCAGGGGTTTTGGTATACATTGTTAATAATTAAAGGCGTACATAGGTTCTTATGCTAGGTCACTTAATCTACGTACATACGTATGTATATATCTGTGTCTAAACTAGATACACTTGTTTTAATTATTACTTGGATTTGGTATAGACAACTATGGGTTGGTATATTATAGTTATGTCTAGTTCGCCCATCTGCGGATTAGCTCGCATAGCCTCGTGGGATAATAGGTTATATTTGTTTACGCGCGAAACCTTACTTGATTAAAATAAAATTTATAGCATCAGTTATCTGTCACTGAAAGTTCTGTCAAATCGGTCATGTTATTTCGCAGTTTATGCGGAACAAAACGACAAACAAACAAACACACAACGAAAGTATTTTTTGTTGTAAGTACCGTTCTTATATTATAATAATTTCTTAAGCATTTATTATAAAACTTTTAGCTTGACATTTTAAATAAACACTTACATTTTTATTGTATATGTATTGATATAGATTGTTCTATTTTAATATTATTCTATTAATTGGTTGACTTTCATTAAAATACTGATATTTGATTAACATTATCCATATAAATATAGTATATCGGCTTTACTTAAAAACGCTGTTTAAAATTAAATAATGTCATAAAAAATTAAGCTGCGTTTAGAAGTCCGTATATTTATATTCCTTAATGCGATCCCATCTAACACTGAACACACCTCAAACGGCGAATTCTTACTAATACCCCAGAATAATAGCCCACACAATTTATGGCCATTGACTATAGACGTATGGCGTTTTAATGGCCTAGTTTTAATTGTCTAAATTACATTTATAATATCAACTATCTGCCACTGAAAGTTCTGTCAAATCGGTCGTGTTATTTCGCAGATGAGGCGGAACAAACCGACAGACAAACAAACACACAATGAAAGTATTTTTTTGTTGTAAGTACCGTTATTATATAATAATAATTTCTTAAGGATTTATTAAAAAGCTGTTAGTTTGACTTAATTTTTTTTTAATTTTCCAATAATTAGTAATAAAGTTTAATTATTTGTATAGATACATATTGTTGTTATAATAATTGGTTGTCTTTCATAAAAACACTGATATTTTGTAAAAGATTTACATTATCCATATAAATAAAGTATATCGACTTTACTTATAAACGCTGCTTAAATTTAAATAAAGTCATATAAAGATAAGCTGCGTTTAGAAGTTCGTATATTTATATTCCTTAATACGATCCCAGCTAACACTGAACACACCTCAAACGGCGAATTCTTACTAATTACCCCAAAAATAATAGCCCACATAATTTATGACCATTGACTATAGACGTATGGCGTTTTAATGGCCTGTCAAAGCCACAAACGACCATTGTCTTGTCTATGGTTTACCCGAAATGTCAATGGTCTATGGTTCGCGTTCCGTTCCATTTTATGCAATTAAAATGTATTCGGGGTCAGTAAAGTTTGTTAAATGGGGTTCGTTTGATGACTTTGAGAATAACTAATGGTAAAAACACGGGTTCAATTATTGATTTATTTTAGTGCTAAACATTTTAAAAGAGTTGGTTTGAGTTATGAATGTAGACGTATTTAGTTTCGTGATGATGGGCAAACAATTAATACTTATAACTTTTTTTAAATTGAATTTATACAACGTGTTACAAAAAGGCGTAGTAATAATGAAATGGGTGCGTAAGTACTCTACGTCACATGGCAAAGTACCAACGTTTAAATCGCTTTTTTCCTACAGAATAAAAAAACCGCCTCAACTGCCCTTAGGCTCCTTGTTTATTTAGTCTATGTTTTGGAGGTCATTGCCATTTTGTGACTTAGTTTTTCAGGGTGTGGTGCAATTTTTTTAGCTAACTATTTTATAACTACGTAAGTATAACGTAACGTGACGATCACGTGAGTGCAAGCTGTCATTTGTCTAGGGCAACTGTGACACAGATAACTTGTAGTCTGTACGGTGTGACGCGTTGACGTGCTTACGATACGAATGCTTTTTCGCAAATTGTGCTACGACCTCTGACCGCAATGACATGCCTGCCAAGTGACAGTTGCAGCGGCACTCAGAGCTCAGCTGGGCTATTATGTATCTCAGTTGCTAACAAATATGGATTGAAATCTGGAAAAATGGCCGCTCTATGTCACTTTTGTCAGCTTTAGTGATCAAATTACTAACATTTTTGCGTACAGGAGTTGCCAAAACTGACATAGGGCCGCCATTTTTCAAGATTTCAATCAACATTTGTTAGCAACTGAGATACATAATAGCCGTGCAGAACTAAACTTGTTCTTGGCTCGTCACCTTGTAAATTGGTATTTTTAGTCTCATTCGCCTAGCAGTTTTACTTGCTTCACAAAAGTCAAAAAGTCAAAATCATTTATTCAATTTAGGCATCAAAGACGCACTTATGAACGTCAATTTTTCATTACAATGTACTTTAAAGACTACCGCCGCGTTCCAAAATATATAGAGCCTACCGAGAAGAAGCGGCAAGAAACTCGGGGCCATTCTTTTTAAATAGGTATACTATGTTTTTACAATGTTTTTACTTAGGTACTACAAATATTAGCTCCAGTGTGTTGCCTTACAAAAGAGAACATAATAATGGTATCAGTAGGGCAAGACATGCTACACTTTGACATCTTAGTACACGAGTAGATAGATCCTGGAGTGATCAGTCCCAAGCTGTTTTATCCTCCAAGTAATCCGAAATTTTGTAATAACCTTTTTGACAGAGTTTAGTTTTAATAGTAATTTTAAACTTATTAATAGTCAAATCTCGGATAACATGAGGAACTTTATTATAGAATCATATACATTGTCCCATAAAAGAATGATTTATTCTGTGGAGACGCGTTACATGTACGGATAGCTTGTGCTTCTTTCGCGTGTTGATCGAATGAGCATCACTCATTTTATCAAAACTGCTAATGTTTTTCTTTACATACATTAGATTTTCATAGATAAACTGAGAGACAACAGTTACACAACAACGCTTGCGCACTACTGCTTCATGGCAAAATCTTTTAGACTGCAGTGGATCTAACCACACGTAGAACTATAGCTCCTTTAAGCGTTTTCTACATTTTCTTACATGGCGAATGTTTTGAAGACCTTTTTAATCTTATGTTCCTTACTATTCCGATCTTAAACTCGTTCCGGACTAGCATGCCATTCATATACTGTTTCAACCAAAAAGTTTGGCAGCCCCTACCTCAGTCGTGTAAGTAAATTGTGGAATGCTCTACCGGCGTACGTTTTGCAGCTATGACCCTGGGTCTTTCAAGCGGGCCGTGAAAAGGTATTTCTCAGGTCATCATAGTGGCGGTTAACGCAGCTTACGGCTGCACTAATCAATGGTCATTACATCTTGATTCTATCTTCGATTTCCATCAGGCGAGAGGGAGTCACTTTGGTGAACAATATTGTAAAAAAAATCTGTCTCTTCCATACGAAGTCTACTGCCATATCATAGTTTATATCCCTGCAGCGAATAGATTTTTTTTATCTCATTTCCATCATCGAGTGAATGAAGATACCATCATACACTTTCTCGTAGTCAGTTAAAATTATATTACCTCTTTCATACTGGACACCATCACTGACACAAACATGAATGAGGCCACGTATAAACAATTCTTTAAAACTAACTAAACATAAATCTTCAAGGTGCAAGCGCCGTTTACACTGTTCAAAAAAGTCTAAAAAAATCCGAATGTTTGAAAAAAAGCTCGAAAATGCACCCAAAACTGACAAGATCTGAGATATAAGAGCACGTACACACTGTCGGGGCGTATCGCGTTACGCTCAATTTAAATAAATTATTACTGTTGTGTGGTGTGTGATGTCTCTATTATTTAGTCAAGTGACCATTCTCGTAGGGCTTTACTTTTTCTTTTTTAGTTTTACAACGGTAAGGTACAGTCAGTATTTTATATTGGACGTTTGGTAGTGTTGGACATGACGGTAATAGAATGTGAGAGTGCGTTAGCCTGTGATCAACAATACAATAAAGCTACTTTATGTTATTTAAAAGGATAACTGGATTATATTATAATATCGTTGTATACAGTAGCAGTATTGCCAACCCCTGGTACTAGTCTTTTTTGTACAACTAGCTAACTTATGTTAGCGATATGAGCTATTCGAAATGATGATAATTATTATCTCGTTGAGCTCATTTTGGCAAATCTATATGTAACTCTATCACTTTATGTTATTTATAAATTATTAGAACAGTATACAAGTACAATTTGAAATACTTAAAACCTACTTCCATTTTATTCAGTTATTGGAGTGTATCTCAGCAACTACTGGACCGAATTTGATGAAATTTAAATGGAACTAATACGGGAAGCACCAGCTTTCAAACAAAAAAAATTGAGAATCGGTTCACCCAGCCGAAAGTTATGAGGCAACAAACAAAAAAAAATACAGTTGAATTGAGTACCTCCTCCTTTTTGTGGAAGTTGGTAGATAATAGGGCTATAAGCATACATACCTAAGGACAATATCTTAAAAGCATATGCCAGTTTATTCACAACTTTCTATACTAGTATCTAACTAACTAGTTATGTTATTATTACATTTGACAGTTTTCTGTATCTAACTATCTATAAATAACACGTGCATATTGTGAACATGTTAATGGATTTAATTTCTTACACTGTACTTAAATATTTTGTATCGACAAATTTTCGAACACCTAAATAATACCTGTTAATTGCTTTAATGGAATGCATGCAGTCAATGGTAAAATTTGTATCTGTTAACAGCAACTCTACAAAATCGAAAACGTCTATTTGTAACTAGAATAATCATGAATAATTACACTTTTAAGTTACATAAATAACAAGTGCAATTTGAAAAAAAAATCGCCTTCCATTCTATATTTTTACTTTTATTATTTATTACTTTGGTAAAAATCAGTCATTGAAGTTTAACTCAAAAACCACTGAACCGAATTTGATGAAATTTACTTGGGATTTCAAAGGAAGTACCAACTTACAAACAAAAAATAATTTTGGGAATCGGTTCAACCAGTCGAAAGTTCTGAGGTAATGAACATTAAAAAAAACAGTCGAATTGAGTACCTCCTCCTTTTTGGAAGTCTGTAGAAAAGAAGAATATTATTTTTTATAAATATGTTTATTGTATGTAATAGTTTTTGATATTTAGGACTGTAAAAATGTGTGCCATTAACCTATACTTTAACGGCATACATTTGTACATACAACACATTATTATTTAATATAAATAACTTTTTACGTAATCCAAAACATTTATAGCTTAGTCACAGCTCGCTGAACCCCGGCGTACAAACACAACGTGCATTTGATGATGTCGCAACATGGTGTCGGGTTACATTGTACGATACGCTGTGGGCGTATTGGTGGGTGTGTGTGAACGTGCCCTTACAACTATTTTATTTTATTGCTAGCGTGAAAATAAAACGTGTAGTCTTGCAACTCAGCTGAGGGACTTCCTCACCATAGCATCCCGAACTTAATAAAATAAACTATAGCCTACTAGCCTAAATATTATAAACAGGAAAGTTTGTGTGTATGTATGTATAGATGTCTCTTTCACGCAAAAACTACTGAATTAATTTTAGTGGAATTTGGTATATAGATATGCTAGCTGACCCGCCAGCGGCTTCGCTCGCGTGGCCTCGCGGGATACGGTAATTACAGATTTCAATGGGTCAGATTTCAATTAGGGGTCGAATTTCACAAAATCCCGTCTTAGTGAGTACAAAGGTCCAAAAAAGAACCCCCATGCAAAATTTTAAACTTTTAGAACTCGCAGTAATGAAGTTTCATACAAACTATCAACCCCAAAAAAACCTCTTAGGGGTTGAATTTCATAAAATCCCGTCTTGGTGAGCACCTGCGTCCTAAAAAGAACCCGCATGCAAAATATGAAACTCCTAGCACTTGTAGTTTCTGAGAATTCGTAATGAGTGAGTGACCTTTCGCTTTTATATAGATAGATAGATAGATGAGGCGCTGGAATAATTTCATAAGCCTTTTTTATTAAATTTAAATCCTGTCAGTAGTGTCTCTAGATACTCGAAATAAAATTGTATAAATAATATCCTACCTTGTTTAAAAAAAGCCGATAAATATAATTCAATACGATCTCAATATAAACATAAATTAATAGAACCGCGATCAAACCTCGTGATGCTTAGCACTAGCCCTTACTCAATGTCTGTTAAAATTTATAATAAATTGCCTAATGTCTTTAAAGATGTAGAAAATGACGTTATCTTTGTTGCAAATTTAAACTTGAGCTTGAGAGAAAATGTTACTATTTATTAGATTAATTTGTCAACGACAATTTTGTTGATATGAAATAAATCGTTCCGCACAAGTAAACTATTGCCATACCCTTACACGGTTATATATTGTCAATCTGTAACATGTTAACAGGACCTGCATGTAGACATATATATATATATATAAGTATATATATACCTACAATCCTACAATCTAGAAAAACCTATGGAGGTTAGGCCCATAGAAATTTTAAAAAAAATCTACTAAGATAAAATTATTATACCGTTAGTTCGGTTAGTAGATAGAAACTCTCACTTTTTCGATGATTTCCTTTGTTTGACACATTCGCGTTAATCAGACGTTAGTTTCATTTTAATTTACAAAAAATATTTCTACAGGTTCGAAACAAAATAGGTACATAAGATAATGTGAAGTTTTATTAGTTTTTATTGTGAAAATATAAATTTGTTCGGTAACTGCAGACCAGACGTCCATTTACTGCAACGGTTTTGTCAACATCCTGTATTTGATCTTAAAATCAGTATCGGACATGATCTTAAGATGTCTTCATGATCTGCAGTAGTCTTAGCGTATGTTAACATGCCTTGCGAATATCGGTGGCATATGTATATATGTAGTAGATATATAGTAGGATATGGAAGAGACTACGGCACCTGCCAATTTCAGACTCATCTTAAAATATTTAGGCAGGTGGTGACTTGCCATCCACTAAACGGGCCCCCCATAAAGGCCACCATGAGTGGTGAAAGGTGTGCTGCGGTTTCATTAGAGCGCTACTACCAGCGTTATGCCCTTTAACACTTCCACCCTTGAAGCTTTTTGTTACTTGCTCTTGCATTTCCACCCCCGGATGGCCAATTAAGGCAAGCCGGGGGTCAGGGGTCTCATTTAGCCCCAGGGAGAATCAGGGTCCGCGGTGTCGCCACTCACCGACGGCTCGCCACAAAGCCGCCCTGCTGTATTATTATTATTATTATATAGCATTCTTAGGGTGAAAGGTTTTGTGAAATCGGTTAAGTAGTTTTTACGTTTATCCATTAATAAATAAAAATCAAAACTGTCCTCTTTACTAATTAAAGTATATAAGAATTAATACCAAGGTATAAATAATGTGGCAAAAAGTAGTTATTAGACATAAATGTAATAGTAAGACATTATGGTATCGCGGAATTTTGCATATACGTATTGATGTCTTCTATAAAACTGTAGTAGGTAACTAGGTACATGTAACGCGTCTCCACAGAATAAGTCATTCTTTTATGGGACAATGTATACGATTCTGTAATAAAGTTCCCAATGTTATCCGAGATTTGCCTATTAATAAGTTTAAAATTACTATTAAAACTAAACTCTGTCAAAAAGGTTATTACAAAATTTCGGATTACTTGGAGGATAAAACAGCTTGGGACTGATCTCTCCAGGATCTATGTACTCGTGTACTAAGATGTCGAAGTGTAGCGTGCCTTGCCCTACTGATACCATTATTATGTTCTCTTTTGTAAGGCAACACACTGGAGCTAAGATTTGTAGTACCTAAGTAAAAACATTGTAAAAACATCTATATAAAAAGAATGGCCCCGAGTTTCTTGCTGCTTCTTCTCGGTAGGCTCTATATATTTTGGAACGCGGCGGTAGTCTTTAAAGTACATTATAATGAAAAATTGACGTTCATAAGTGCGTCTTTGGTTTACTTACTTAACTTAACTTACTTAAATCATTTATTCGCCAGAATACAGCCATAAAGGTCTTAAATAATATAAATGTGGCAAATTGTACTCAATCTGCAAGCAGACGTGCGAATTCTTGAACTTAAAAAACTAAGATTGTATATAATACTAAAGTAAATATCAAGTTAGAAAAAGAAAAAATGGTATTGTAATTAAAATAGATAAATGTCAAAATAAAGAAATAAATAGCATTAAAATCAAATTATTAACTTTTTTGAGTCTCTAAACTCCTTAACACTATAAACACTCTTGTCCAGCAAATAACTAGTCAATTTTCGTCTAAAGTTATTGCCATTTAATATTTTAATGTCATTTGGTATTTTATTGTATATTACTATGCACATATTATAAACATTCCTTCTGTACAAATCCTTCCGTGCTGGGGGTTGGTACAGAAGGTTGTCAAACCTTGCTCGCGCTTGCCGGGTAAGAGCTTCACAGCGTTTTTTGAAATACTCTGGATGATTTTTCACAAAAATACAAATTTCCTAATTGATGCCTAAATTGAATAAATGATTTTGACTTTGACTTTGACTTTGGTACATCACTTTGCTTATTGTCAATAGTTTCCGCAGCGTACGTGATATAAGGATGTTTTTGTATTTATTCACTCCTTGGGTTACATTATCGAAGTTTTAATACGGATTCCTAACATTTTTGAAAATGTTTTTATAATATATGTTAATCAGGAATAATGTAGTTTTAGTGGTGAAATAATTTTTGTAATCGGTCCAGTAGTATTCGTTAGAAACAGAAATACAAATCATTCCTTTTATAATATGAAAAGCATAAAATATATATATGCTATAATGCTTTTTCATCGCTAAAAGAGGCAGTATATAATGTGTGTATAAAACCACTCAAATTTCACCCATAATTGCATATTCTTGGTTTTAGCACAGAATAATCATGAGAACAACTCACGAGCACTGTGTCGTGGGAGGCACGGACACACACAGTCACAACTTCCAACACCTAATTAAAATTCTGAACATCACGCTTGAAATATTTTACCTTGCCGGGGATCGAATCTGGGACCCCGTGGTTCGAAGGCAGGGGTACTACCGAATGGTCTCAAACTCACAACTCAAATCATTTATTGCTTATGTGCCAAGTTAACATACAATGCAGGTGTGGTTGCATAAGGTTTACAGTAAGTACATGTCACATGTTACCCCCTGGGGGTGTTGCAACTGTGCAGAGAGGACCAGTCTATTGTAAAACTTTGCGTCCCAGAGACGTAAATATACGTCCTGTATGTATATAAATACACAATAACTGAATAGAATGGAAGTTGGTATTAAATTTTTCAAATTGTACTTGTTCTCTCTAAAATATACAAAATTTGTTTTTGCTAAGTAGCCTTATTTGAAAATTGTTTAAATATCATATATTACAAATTACTTATTTATAAAATCATATAATACAAAATATTAAAAAAAAATCCTCTTGTTCTTTTTTATGTAATCTAGTACCGAGATGAGCAAGTCGTGCGCCTGATGGTAAACACTACACTTACCCATTACTGTTGCAGTGTCACTCAGAGCTTAGTACGCAAAACAACAGTAGTTTTGCGTCGCACTCCCATCATCCGGAGACATTGGTTTTTAAATATAGCTAGCCCATTAATTTCAGTTGCTGCAATGCCCTTCACCCCCTAATACAATAATGCTTACGCACTATTGCTTCGTGACAGAATCCGGAACTGCAGTTCAGTATCAAAATACTTGTCCATGAGGCCTACAACCGTATACTTTCCGATAGAAGTCAACATCGGCGGTTTTGGCGATATTAACATTGTTCTTCATTCCGATTCAATATCGTGATTTTGACAGGTGAGATCTGTCAGCTATTCGGAATGGATTGGATTCACTCTCACGGTGCCCACGTCATGGCTGACAGTGCAGTGTTTCCTCATACGCTTCTTACAAGATATTTAAACGAGACGGTATGCATGCAGTAAAATAAACCATGAAAAAACGTTTAAAACATCCCGTAAAAACTTTTAGCTTTCCGGAACGAAGAAGAGTACACCCACGTACACATTGAAGAACTGTCATTTTTGACAGGACTGCTGTGCGATTCTCTAATGACTGGTCGATGTGTTCGTCGGCGAGCTCACCAATGTCAAATACTTTATGAGATATCACTCTTGTACATAAGGTTGCTTTTCCAACGTTTCTTGTCATGTCGTCATTTGGTTCACGAATGTTGTCAAAGATTCAACGATGTTTGCTCTTAGAGAATCGCACGGCTGATCACAGTGATGTCCGTTCGTAGTGTGGTCGTTAAATATAGCAAAATGGCGTCCTCGGTGAGGTAATCCATGACGTCACACGCATCTACGTTGTCGCGTATCGTTGATTTGGTGTGACAATCACAGCTCCACAATCGATTTTAACTTCAATCGAAAAGTAGGGCAACTGTCCATACCACTAACTTAGTACCCAGGGTTGGTTCGCGGCTTAAAACGACAGGCTTTTTTGTCCATTAAGAGAGTTCCCAATAATAATATCAATCACATCCCCGTATCTCACAGACAACAATCCTACAATTTACATAATTCACATTCCTACACGGCAAATTGACAATAAATCTAATAAAATAGACTTTCTTGTGTCATGTCCTAACAAAAAGAATTTTTATGGCTCCACTTACATAGAGATATCTTCATCCAAACTACATTAGGTAGCTGGGTTTGCTACCATACAGTTCACCAAAAATACTACCTTTATACCTTAGAACCTTATCACAGTGAATTACAGAACAATAGTTCATTTATGTTGAAGAAACTTGAAATATCTTATCGCGAAAAGGTGCTGTAGTATACTCAGATGTGATAATAAAGGCGATTGTACAATGGGAAGCATTACGCAGCAGGCTCCAGAATTTAATCTATTCAAATTTTCTATAGAAATGTCACATGTAGATGAATAAAAAACGGTTCAATAGGATATTATTTTAATACGGTTATTTTTATTATAAAGTTGTAGATTGTAATCGGTCGCAGGTTGATGCGGGAATTGGAGGATATTGAATTAAAATGTCCCGAAAAAACTTTCTTGCCGTCTCTGTCAGACTTGATGTTGTAGACAAAACCAGTAAAATCGTCTTTCTTTTGTTCAGGCGTGTATTTTTCGAACATTGAACAGAATCGATCCGCATTAGCAAATCTATGTTTATCTCTTTCAGTCGAATGTTAAAGATAATAAGTATGAAGAGTATAAGGCTCATGGTAACCGGCAAAGCATTCCACAATTTACTTACACGACAGAGGTAGGAACTGCCAAACTTTTTGGTTCGTGGTAAGAAGTTTTGAACAGTATATGGATGCAATGCTAGGCCGGAACGAGTAGTTCGGGATCGGAATGGTGAGGAAGGAATAGGATTAAAGAGCTCTTCAGAACATTCGCTATGAAACAACCGGTAAAACGCCTAGAGAAGCTATAGTTCTACGCATTTGTAGGGGTTCTATGTGTTGAGTGACTTCAGTGTCTCCAATAATACGGACAGAGCGATGTTGCAGTCTAATGGCGAAATAATTTTTCAAATGGTCCTGTAGTTTCGAAATCTATTCAATTCGACAAACAAAAAAATCTTTCCTCTTTATAATATTAAATATTAGGGTAGGTATTTAGGATCATTTATGATGCGATTTCATTCAGTTAACTCTCTGTAATATGGTGGTTTGAACTTACACTAAATAAAGAAGGATACAAACAATAAAAACTTAACCAACTACGAAAATAATTAACGTGCACTTTAAATTTCGGCCCGCGGGCTGAGTGATTGTGGACTGAGTTGAACAAAGAATCTTTAAGTCACATCATATCCGCCATTTTCCGCCGTCAAACATTTTAAGTAGATACAGCCGTGCAATTCTCTAAGAACAAACATCGTTGCATGTTTGACAACAACCGTGAAACAAATGACGAGATGACAAGAAACTTTGAAATAACAACCTTATGTATAAGGGCGATATCTCAAAGTATTTGACATCGGTGAGCTCGTCGACGAGCACACCGATGTCAAATACTTTGAGATATGCAACGATGTTTGCTCTTACGGCCGTTTTCAATAACCTATCTATCGTCGGTTTACCTTACTAGAGATAGATATTTGACACTATTTGTATGCACGTTATGTCAAATTTCTATCGGTAGTAAGCAAAACTGTGGATAGATAGAATATTAAAAACGGCCGTTAGAGAATCGCACGACAGTTACACTCGCTCCATCAAGACAAATCTAATGAATCGTCATCAGTTACTTTACACTTATCAAAATCTGTTGAGCCATTGAGTAGTGCGGACATAGGAACAAACATACATACAAGTCAAAAACATAATCAATTTTTCTTGTGGTGTCAGTTGCAGTGCCACGCTGCATCCCCACAGCCGAATGCACCGGCACGACCGGAGAAGTACCACACTCCCACATAACACCGACGTGAAGTAACATTGCGTTTCGTCAGTTTTTGGGAAGTTCCGGAGACCTGATTCCCCCTTCCCCGTTCGCCCTCCCCTTCCCCCCCTTCCCCCTCCCCTCTACCCTCAAACTTTCTTTCTCTTCCTTCCTCAAAGGTCGGCAATGCACCCTCGAGACCTCTGGTATTGCGCATGTCCGTGGGCGACGGTATCACTTACCAGGTGAGTCGCTTGCACGTTTCCCATCCTATCCCATAAAAAACCTCCTTTAGGGCTTCGCCACAGTAAGCTAATAAACATATGAAGAGCAAATCATACGAATTAATTACACCTCAATTCACACATTCAAGTTACTACATCATTAATTCACAAAACCATAACACTTCATACAAATTATACGCAACATTAAATAGCCATTCAAAAATTATTACTTGCCAATTAAAATGTACGGTTTGCAAGAACCCATAGAAATGCATAGAGACGTAAAATGATCGCACCTGGGGGATACAAAAAATTAAAGGTGGACACCGTGAATAAATAATGGCATTTTGGGATTTCAAATGTTACTAGACGGTAATTTGTTAGATTTTAAAACCTTTGTTGCATTGAGACATTACACTATCCTTCCTACTAATATTATAAACGTGAAAGTTTGTTAGTATGGATGTATGGATCTTTGTTACTCTTTAACGGTCAAACGGCGGGAGCAATTTTGATGAAATTTTGTATGGAGGTAGATGAGGCGCTGGATTAACACATAGGATACTTTTCATCATCATCATTCATCACCACTCGGGTGAAAAAGCGTAATATGCTTGGGCTCAGCATATACAAAATAATTAGATCTCCGCCTACGTCAAAATCGTAAAGATGACAATTCTGTCAAAGTTTGTGTCGCTCGCTATCATTTTGACAGCACGATTCACTAGACGTGCTCGGTGACCGGCAATGGGGATAGAATGTAATGACAGTTTATAATGTAATGACAGTAATGGTGATTAATTTTATATTTGTATATACGTAAGCCCTGTCTTTTATTATTAGGCCTTTATTAATAAACGTTGCGTAAACCTATATTAGGCGTAATATGCTTTGTCTTGCTTTCACGCGTGACATTTACTGCAAGCGAAAAAGTTTACTGATTGATACACTAACGGTCTTAAATAAACTTGTAATAAACCCGGAGTAGTTAAAACATCTATCTGTCAATTTTTCGCTTGCAGTAAATGTCACGCGTGAAAGCAAGACAAAGCATGTTACGCCTAATCTATGTTTACGCAACGTTTATTCATAAAGGCCTAAGTATTTAAATTTACCCATATATTATTATTATAGCAATTGCGTTTGACCATGTACTTATATAAACCTATATGTACATATTTTATGACATTTTGGTATCATGATATATGTGGCCTTGGAGAAGATAATAAGCTACTCAAAGTACTAATCCTGCGCAGACGTAGTCGCGGGCACCAGCTGCTAATCTGATAATTTCGATAGCTTTTGCGTAACGGCCGCCATGTACCATCTTTCGTATCATCAAATCGGCATTGACGCTGCCGATTGGATCAGTTAGAATTGATCGTGTGTGGTGTGACGTCGTCGTATGTAGATTGGCATGACAGTTAGGTAGCGTCATGTCGATTTGATGATGGGAAGGATGGTGTATGGCGGCCATGCGTGTTTTTAGGTTCCGTACCCAAAGGGTAAAACATGACTTTATTACTAAGACTCCGCTGTTCGTCTGTCTGTCACAAGGCTGTGTCTCATAAACCCTGATAGACAGTTTCACTAATGATGTATTTCTGTTTCCGCTATAACAACAAATACTAAAAAACCGACCAAGTGCGAGTCGGACTCTCGCACTAAGGTTTTCGTATCATAACATAACTTAATCAGCCCATTATGTTCCCACTGCTGGGACTCGAACCTTCCTCTCAGAGAGAGGAGTTGGGCCATAAATACCATAATCCATCCAGGCCCAGTGCGGCTTGCTGGATAGGCTAGTGGCCAACCCATGTTGAAGTTGTCAGGCCGCTCGAATAGCTTCGACATAGCCTAACGACTGTTGTCCTAACCGGGACTGTGTTAGGTGGTGGCTTACGGCCCAACTTCTCTCTGTGAGGGGAAGGCTCGAGTTCCAGCAGTCGTATCATAATGGCCTGATTATGATGATGCAAAATTGAAGAGATGTTTTTTTTCGAACAGACTAATGCTGTATGCCTCTACCAGCATTTACGCACCGCCTAAGGCGAGCGTTGAAGACGCTTTGCCGCAAGGAGAGGAGTAGGCGACTTGCTCAAGGGCACCTTCAAACGAATCTATTAACACCGATTCTAAAGAAACATACTTCACATCAACAAAAGGGCAACACTATCGATTTCAATTGAACAAAACCCTATAATGGTACAATAGTTTTTTTTTTCTAACTGACCAGAGCGAATTCTTGCGCCCACATGCTCACAATAGAAGTCAAATTGACATCGACACTGCCATAGAATGTATTATAAGGGATCAATTTAAAAAAAATACACTTGAGCGGTGACTTTTGAGTGTGGATAGCGCAAAAAATTCACATCTGCTGGCTGAATTGTTCATTCGAATGAAATAGGTGTAAAGTTTGCAGATAACATTTTATTTTGTAAAAGATACATTTATGAGTATTGATCTGATATTAGTAGCGTTTATAAGTCTAGAAGCTGTTTGAGAGCTCGTATTATAATTACTCTATTAATCAGTTTACTACTATATAGCATAAAAAAGACATGTTTTTAATGTACATTATATACATAGACCTATAACAACGGAAATGCTTATTATGGCTGTCACTGGGCACTACAATAAAAGTCGGAGTTAGCTTGCAATGCACATGTGCAAAGCAAAGCCTTTTTGAACTGGTTATGCGAAAATTTTGGTGATAGTACATATTTTGGTACAGCTAGTAATTGCTAATTGTATTTAGTATTCACAATTTAATCACCCCATTATATTTGCACTGCTAAAACTAGAGCATTTTTCTCACGAAGAGGTGTGTAGGCCATAAACCACCACGCAGGTCCAGTGTGGCTTAGTCAACAGGCTATTGCTAGCCATAGTGTCAAATTTTTCAGGCCATTCTTATTTTAGACATTAGTTTTATACGTAGTTTCGTAATAGTAACGTGGCCTCAGAAGCTCTTTTAATTATATCGCACTGTATTTTAGCGTATGTTAACTGGCACAATCGCGTAGATAAATAATATAACAATAATTTGCAACCAATTGAGCGCAATACTACCCCTAACTATATACAAAAGCCGTGAACGGTTCGCGCCGAACATAGAATGATTTATCGAACATTCGCTAAAATAGCTCTCGTAAACTAATAATGGATGACTGTCACACCGACATATACAGCAACAGACAAGTGAACAATATGTACCAACATAACAACTTCTTAAACGACTTTTGAATAAGGAAACAAAGGAGGAGTTTCTCAATTCGTCTGCATTTTTATTAATGTGTGTGTTACTTTTATCTTTTTAACTAGATACACTGATTTTGTTTTTTTTTGTCTTTTGACCGCTGGTGCTTCTTGTGTGTTCATTTAAATTTGATCAAGATCTAACCAGTAGTTTTGTTGATAATAGTTTATCAACATAAGATATCATAAAATAGAAATCAACTTCAATGTAAAAAAAAAATATTAACTAGACTGCAACCGTAACCCTGAGAGTGTTTAGTCTCATGTTGCTGTAATTTCACCGGCACCTTTCAAAACGGAATACATTATTGCAAACATAACTGCTTAGCTGGTAAATATAGTTATGGTGGCATACTTCCCCGGACCGGAAGGTTCTGGAATGGAGACCACGGAACGGCAAGCGCAGCGTAGGTCGTCCACCGACACGGTATACACGGACAGACGACCTGATAAAGGTCACAGGACGACGTTGGATGCAGGTCATGCAGGCCGCTTCCAACCGGTCCTTTTGGAAAATTAGGGGGAGGCCTATGTTCAGCAGTGGACGTCCTACGGCTGAGATGATCATGATGACTTCCCCGGACTAAGTAGTTCAAATAGATTTCTTCTGATACTAATTCAAATGATAAAATATTATGTTAGTCATATGTTTACATATAACTTTAACATCTCTAGACCTATTTCTGTGTATTTGTCATTTTGTAGCGTTCCGGAAACTCCGTGAAACATTATCAAAAATGTGCTTTTTTGTAATTTAACCAGTATGTGTTAATAGTGATGACATATGGCTCTGAAACGTGGTCTCTTACTGGGTCCCATATATGTTTAAGCTCAAATTCGCACAATGAGCTATGGAGAGGGCTATGCTCGGGGTTCTCTACGTGATCGAATCAGAAATGAGGAGATCCGATGATAGATGAACTAACGTCACCGACATAGCCCAGAAGATAAGCCAGTTGAAGTGGCAGTGGGCAGGGCAAATAGCACGCAGAACAGATGCCCACGTAGACCAAAGCCCGGCAAGCACAGCGTGGGTCGTGTACCGACAAGGTGGACAGACGACCTGATAAAGGAAGCAGGACGACGTTGTATGCAGGCCACTTTCAGTCCTTTTAGAAATTTATGAGGGAGTAGTGGAACATTATCATCATCAACATCATATTCGTATGAACGAATATGATGTTGATGATGATAATGTTACAGTTTGGTGTAACAGAATCCATTCAAATTCCCGAATGTTTTCATTCAATCTTGCTGTGACAGGGGGCGTCGCTGCCCCACTTAACGTCTTTAGAACTAATTTCACGTCAATTCTGTGCCATTTAACGGCTTTTAAGAAATCCTCTGATGAGCCGACAGGATTAAATCTGTTTTTGTTCCCAATCTGTGACTGATTGGGACTAGTTGGGATTGAGTAACGGAACATTTGGTCAATCACAGATCACATAAATAAGGGAGACATGAAATGGAGGCGGGGCCGGTGTCGCAGCAATATGCCCGAAAACAGAACAGTCGCTCGCGGCGGTTCGCAACTTTTGTATTATATGACTGAACTCCGGTCGCGATATTGCATGTAAACAGTTAACAATGCTTGCTCTGTGCTTACGAGTATTCAAACGTAAAGTTTTAATACCGCAGTGGATAATAAACTTATTGAAGAAGACACCAGGTTTTGTACCCAGCGCACGGATCGGCATCTCTCTAGATCTCTATGGGCCAAGTACACACATAACAAACTGTATTAGTAACATTATTGTAAATGCGAAGTTGTGTATGTTGTTTGTTTGTTCCTTTAAATTTTTTTTATAATTGTTCATCAACATCTCTCTCGCCTGATGGAAAGCGAATCAAGAAGCGATGACCATTAGTGCAGCCGTAAGCTGCATTTATTCCGCAAAAGAATTTAAGCGATTATTTACTGATTAATGTTATAAGTCAAGTATATACTTATTTAGGACTCGACCTTACGATAGTTTTAATCAAATGTTGAACATGATCTTGTGGAAGAAACGTTAGGTGTGGGTGTGAGGGGTACTGTACTAAGTAAAGTTACTGAATGGAACATATAAAAGAAAAGAGGTTGCCTATTGATAGTAAAAATCCTAAAAAATACTTAAGTTTACAATCATTTGGCAACTTTTTGAAGGAGTTTTCATTAATAGAACTTTGAGCCATAAATTCATTTTCTACCGACTTCCAAAAAGGAGGAGGTACTCAATTCGACTGTACTTTTTTAATGTTTGTTACCTCATAACTTTCGACTGGGTAATCCGAATCTCAAAATTATTTTTGTTTGAAAGCTGGTGCTTCCCGTGTGGTCCCATTTAAATTTCATCAAAATCGGTCCAGTATTTTTTGAGTTAGACTCCAATAACTGAATAGAATCCAAGTCTGTATAAAATTTTTCTGATTGTACTTAAAGTATTATGTAAATATTCTAAAATGTTTTTCAGTTATTTTAAAGAATATTATTAATATATTCAAAATATGCTATGTAAGATAGATATAGGTCTGTAAAAAACACCGTTATTTGCAAAATGTCTTGTGCCCTGAATACGTATTTTGATGTACTTGTATTGGTTTGCAACTTATCATTTCGTAGGCGTTTGTATAAATCGTGGGTAAAATTATTATTTCTGCCTTCTATATTATAGTATATACTGATGTTTACTGTATATACGTATGTTGGTTATACGTAAAATGTATTTCTCTGTAAATGAATCTTTGTAAATTCTTATAAGAAATAAATGATTAAACCGTAAATATTTTTGATACACTTGGCATATAATTAATCGGTATTTTTAAATAAAAATAAATACATAAGTGCTTAAACACAAGCCAAGCCTAAGTAACTTAAGTAATTTTCGGGCTACAAACAAAAAGTGGTCAATAATGTAAAACTTTATTATTCAAAAAGGTGACTAATTTCTACCAGTTATATTAGAAATTTATAGAAAGAAAAATTCACATCCTCGGACGGGATTCGAACCCGCGTCTTCTGACTCTCCGTGTCAGACGCCATTGACCAAAAAACCAAAACAAAAACCAAAACCATTGAATCACAAGGGTTGCGATGTCAATGCGAAAGTTCAAGTATTTCTAAATAATGCTTCTTTCGGTTGGATGGTACTGTTAACTGTCCAATAGATGTCGCTCCGTCCCCGCAAGACGGTTAGTCAAATAGAGAGTTAAAATTCGATGCTCGGACCAGATTCTCGGTGGCCTAGTTGGTCAATGGCATGACCAACGACACGGAGAGTGACGGAGAGTCAGAAGACGCGGGTTCGAATCCCGTCCGAGGATGTGAATTTTTCACTCTATAAATTTCAAAGTTTGAGATCGCTAAAGCAGGTGTTAGTGCTTTGAAAAGTAATACTACAGTTACATAAGGTTTAAGTTTGAGTTCAGTAATTGGATCTCTTTTATGATAAAATAACAATTGAACATGCTAAGAAGATAAAGGTACATTGCTATAATGCAAATTAATTTCAGATTACTGTTACATTTCTTAGTTTCGCTACTAAAATGCCACTTCGACATCAAATAACCTCTACAGTTAAGTTAATAACATAATTTTCCCATGATTCACCACTATCTACGCCATAGTAGACAATAAAACGTCGAAATTACCGTAATGCGAAGCGATTGTCTCAAAACTGGTTCAGGAATCGTCCGGTTTGAGTAAATAGCTTCCAAAAAGTGAGATTTTATACGTGTTCTTTATTAGGGTTCTGTAACATGTAATAGATATACAAAATAGAATGTACTTGTATTATTATAGGCACTAGTAGTTCTGCAATCAGTAGACTTTGCGAGCACAGTTATCAGCGGCTATTTTTTGCAGTACTTCACAACCTGTTATCTCGGAAACTACTGGACCAATTATGTTCACATTCGAAATTCCTCTATAAAGTCAGGTGCCTACCTAATGTGTGACCCATATTGTATCTGTGGGTTTTGGGTTATATGCCTCATCATGTGGCGCATGTCACCTATCTAGGTTTATGTGTGCGCCTTGATCCTTCCATATGCGTGTCCTGTCTGTCTACTGGGATGGATGAATGAAAGTATAACATTTCGGTGATCACCATTACTATTCGTTATTCAGAATTACTATATCAAAAAGTTACATTACATAGGTTTTGTAGGTGGGCTGAAGTACGGACACTCGTTACGAACGCGGCAGGGCAACTGAGCGCATGGCACGACTTTTGCAATAACAGCAAATTGCGCTCACGTTGCATGTATCGTGCCCCTACAGTATCAAAATACCCCTTTCCCATTTTGAAGGAAAGTATCCCCCACTCAAAATTGCTGATGGCAAAAATTTTATATTGAATAGTAGAACATGCATAAAGTTTCGTCAAGATTGGTTTAAAAAGAAGGCGTCAGAATGCTATATTATCTCTGATGAACATAAGCTATATACTATGATTCATAATCATTCATCACAACGCGGGTGAAACACCACAGCGCAGATAGTATATAAAAGCAACAACATAATAGTATAATAATGAGGCGTAGCATATTGCTGTACCCATAGAAAAGACTTCAACGCGCGCTACAGGTTTCTTTATTATTTAACTTTATAGTTTAATAAATCATGTATATAACGTAACGGTAATTGTATATACTTACTACTATATATATACACTAGCTGACCCGCCAGCGACTTTGCTCGCGTGGCCTCGCGGGATACGGTAATTACAGATTTCAATGGGTCAGATTTCAATTAGGGGTCGAATTTCACAAACTCTCGTCTTAGTGAGCACCTACGTCCTAAAAAGAACCCGCAAGCAAAATTTGAAACTCCTAGCACTTGTAGTTTCTGAGATTTCGTGATTATTGAGTGAGTGACCTTTCGCTTATATATATATAGATATATATATTATTTACGAACAATTACCGATTAATAACCTACCACTATTACACGTGGAAACTCGAAGAAAGTAAAAAGTCAAAATTCTGCCAAGTTGAACATAGTCTGACTTACTTATAAACGCTGCATTAATTTGTGTAACGTCTTTTAGTACGGTGAAGTGTGTAGCCGTGCGATTTTCTAAGAGGAAACATTGTTGCATCTTTGACAACATCCTTGAAACAAATGTAGAGATGACAAGAAACGTTGGAAAAGTAACCTTATGTACAAGGGCGAAGTATTTGACATCGGTGAACTCGTCGACGAATCATTACAGAATCGCACGGCTGTACAAAATGACGTTATCAATATTTATGCAATGTTTATAAGTAAGACTTTGGGTTGCCATCTCTAAAATTTGGAAACTAGAACAAGACGCGTGAAAACCCCGGATTTTAAAGTCCAGAACCCGGACATGTCAATAGGATTTTTAAACATAGTGTAATAAAAAAAATCATAAATCACGTTTTTATTTGTTTTCATGCCTTAAAATTAAATTTAGTCAACTTTTATCATAATTTTAAATGTACCTAACAAGACAGAATGTTATCACAGTTTTTTACAAATTATCTATGTTAATACTCTGTTAGATTTTTTTTTATTTTAGGCCCAAGACTATTAATTTTAAAGCCCGGACTACAAATGAATCCCGCCCGGACGCACCCCGGATGCCCTTCAAACTAAGACAAATCCAAGGAAACCTGGACTAATGGCAACACTTGTAAGACTGCATATGACGGAACAGTAAGGACACCTGCCTTAACCGTTATAGTTCAAGGAAAACGTCTTTAGGAGACTATCCATAAAGTTTTAAGGTATTCTGAACTGCATTTACAGATTTTGGAACAAATCTACAGTCAGCAAGAAACTGGTCAATTTACACACATACTTTTTTTGATGCCAATCGATCCTGTTTCTTATAAGGATCAAAAGTCTCTACTGGACCGACTGAGGTTTGAGTACTAGAAATGTAATAAATCGCGTAAAACTTTTCACATACATTTTGGTAAAGAAGTAAACTTTTAATTTAGCCTATTTTTTTGTTGTGGGTAGATCTGCTATGATCCGCTATTAAAAAAAAATTGGCAGAAAAAAGTAGGTAAATAAAAAAAGGCTTGAATTTCAAACTTCGAATGTTATTCCTTCTTTCCACGTTAAAAAGCCACATAAGAAGAAGAAGAAGAAGAAGAGAAGAATGTTATTCGAATTTTTGGGATATGTCATTCTTTTGTTTGTGCTGCGCAAATTCTAGATTGTTAATTCAAATTCCGGGTTCCTATTATTTTAGCCGTGGGGTACCGGCTTAGAATAGTACCCCCCCAACTCTACCCGTGGGTGCGTAAAAATCTGCTAAGGGATAACAATCGGAAGGTGGGCAGCAGCACCTTCCCAGTATTAAAACCTCAAAACTGCGCTCGCCAACCCGCCTGCCAAGCGTGGCGAGTATTGGCAAAATCCCCCCTACGGATTTGATAAAAAGAACCAGGCCCCCAGTCCCCGGCAGCCCCGCTATTCCTTGCTACGGTAGCGGCCATGGTAACGGTGGGGCAGGGGGTGCTAAGAATCCCCGGCAGACGCCTGGCTACCACCCCCAACGACGACGACTGGCCCTGGTGACACACAACATACGCACGATGAGGACAGACGAGAAGATATATGAGCTGGAAGAAGAAATGAGTAAGTTACACTGGGACATTGTGGGGTTATCTGAAGTCCGTAGAGCGGGTGAGGACACGATAACCCTAAAATCAGGTAACCTACTCTACTACCGGGAGGGCGACCAACAGTCCCAAGGTGGTGTCGGTTTTGTCGTCCACAAGTCCCTTACTAACAACATAGTTAAGATCGATAGCGTTTCCAATAGGGTCGTATACCTAATACTCAGAGTATCCAAACGATATTCGCTGAAGGTCATTCAGGTATACGCACCGACGAAGTCGCACCCGGATGATGAGGTGGAGGATATGTATGAGGACATTAGTCGGGCCATACATACCTCTGAAACGTATTTTCTAGTTGTTATGGGGGACTTCAACGTAAGAGAAGCGAGGATGAGTTGAAAGTGGGGCAATTCGGATATGGACAACGGAACCGTAGGGGACAGAGGTTGGCCGACTTCCTGGTGAAAGAGGGACTCTTTATGATGAACTCTTTCTTTCAGAAGCCACCTCACAGGAAATGGACCTGGCTGAGTCCCGATGGTTCCACGAGAAATGAGATTGACTTCATTATGACCACCAAAAGGCAAATATTCACTGATGTCTCCGTGATCAACAGGGTTAAAACCTGTAGTGATCACCGAATGGTAAGAGGCACGGTGAATATTAATGTCAAACTGGAGAGGTCTCGTCTGATGATTGCCTAGATTCGATTGCCTTGAGAACATCGCTTCAGTGGACGAGATCAATAACAGGTTAGTAGAAACTGTCCATACAGTGGGTTCCAAGTACTTTAAACCCCACCGTACAGATAGGCCACAGAAACTCTCCAACGATACCCTCAACCTCATGGCTGAACGACGCTCACTGAAAATGCAGTCTTCGCATGATGCTGAAGCATATAGGCTGCTCAATAGACGAATATGGAAGTCCTTGCGACACGACATCCGGATCTTTAATACAAACGGTATTAAAGAGACGATAGAGCGGAAAAAAGGCTCCAAAGTGTTTGCAAGAGACATGTCTATTGGGCAAAGCCAGTTGACGAAGCTGAAGAGAGAAGACGGCAGTGTAGCGTCGACCAAAGCAAAAGTATTAGGAGAGGTAGAGAGTTTCTACGGACAGCTATACACCTCGGTCGCTAAACCTGTTAGCAGCTCCGCCAAAGACCCAAGAGCCAAGCTGACCCGACATAATACCGAAGATATCCCGGACATCAGCCTGTACGAGATTAGAATGGCCTTGAAACAGCTTAAGAACAACAAGGCGCCTGGTGACGACGGTATTACATCTGAGCTTCTGAAAGCGGGTGGAACACCGGTACTTAAAGTCCTTCAGAAGCTCTTTAATACCGTCTTACTCGAAGGTTCAACGCCAGAAGCATGGAACAAAAGCGTGGTGGTGCTGTTCTTCAAGAAAGGTGACAACACTATACTTAAAAATTACAGACCCATCTCGCTTTTGAGCCATGTTTATAAGCTGTTTTCGAAGGTCATAACGAACCGTCTCAGTCGCAGGTTTGATGAATTCCAGCCTCCGGAACAAGCCGGTTTCCGAAAAGGCTGTAGTACCATAGATCACATCCACACGCTACGGCAAGTTATACAGAAGACCGAAGAGTATAACTTGCCTCTTTGTCTAGCGTTTGTGGACTATGAGAAAGCCTTTGATTCGATCGAGACGTGGGCAGTGCTTGAGTCTCTCCAGCGGTGCCGTATTGACTATCGGTATATTGAAGTGCTGAAGTGTTTGTACAAAAACGCCTACATGTCAGTCCGAGTACAGGAGCAGAGTTCGAAGGCAATTCCATTGCAAAGAGGCGTGAGACAGGGAGACGTTATATCTCCGAAACTGTTCACCGCTACATTGGAAGACGCCTTCAAGCTTCTGGAATGGCAAGGACTTGGCATTAATATTAACGGCGAATACATCACTCACCTTCGATTTGCCGACGATATTGTAGTCATGGCAGAATCCATGGAAGACCTCAGTACAATGCTCGAAGGCCTCCATCGAGTTTCCCAACGGGTAGGTCTTAAGATGAACATGGATAAGACGAAAATTATGTCTAATGCCCATGTTGTACCTACCCCAATATCAGTTGGGAACTCAGTTCTCAAAGTTGTTGACGAGTACATCTACCTGGGACAGACAGTCAAACTAGGCAGGTCCAACTTCGAGAAAGAGGTAAATCGTCGAATCCAACTCGGCTGGGCAGCGTTCCGGAAACTTCGCGAAGTCTTCTCGTCAAAAATACCTCAGTGCCTCAAGACAAGAGTCTTCGACCAATGTGTGTTACCAGTGATGACTTATGGCACTGAAACGTGGTCTCTTACTATGGGTCTCATAGAAAAGCTCAAAGTCGCACAACGAGCTATGGAGAGGGCTATGCTCGGGGTTTCTCTACGTGATCGAATCAGAAATGAGGAGATCCGTAGCAGAACGAAAGTCACCGACATAGCCCAAAAGATTAGCCAGTTGAAGTGGCAGTGGGCAGGGCACATAGCACGCAGAACAGATGGCCGATGGGGCCGAAAGGTTCTGGAGTGGAGACCACGGACCGGCAAGCGCAGCGTAGGTCGTCCACCGACACGGTGGACAGACGACCTGATGAATGTCGCAAGACGACGTTGGATGCAGGCCGCTTCCAACCGGTCCTTTTGGAAAATCATGAGGGAGGCCTATGTTCAGCAGTAAACGTCCTACAGCTGAGATGATGATGATGATGATTATTTACAAAATATGCTTCAAAAGCCCAAACGTTTGCGATAAAGACTTTTTTAACAAGAAGTACATAAATTACAACAAACAATCTAGAATTTTCGCAGCACTAACATATATATAGCCAAACTACATTAACCACGCCGTTTTGTTGCTATGTTTACCATAAACCCATACCTAATAAATTCATGACGTTAACAAGACTGTATAGCTATCTCACAGCCACTGATAGAGGTATTGCGAGATTGATATTATGATAAATGACATTATATAGAAGATAAAGATGCTTGGAATACTCCACTTCTGGCAAGCTGTCACTCTGCCACTCATAAAATGTAATATTAGTAGTACCTAAGTAGAAACATTATAGACATCCATATAAAAAGAATGGCCCCGAGTTTCTTGCCGCTTCTTCTCGGTGGGCTCTATATATTTTAGAACGCGGCGGTAGAGTCTTTAAAGTATATTACAATGAAAAATTGACGTTCATTTGTGCGTCTTTGATGCCTAAATTGAATAAATGTTATAGACTTTGACTTTGAATTCCCAGCTCTTTAACGTCAATATAGGTAGCAATCAGTAGCGCTCTTCTCTGGAGGCTGTTCGACAAATGGTTGCTAGAATTCAACTCCTTGAGAAACAAATGCAACTACGGAACCAAACCTCTCCCGTCTCTCTCTCACAGCAGTTCGTTGAAACGTCAATATCACCGCATAACAGCTTTTTATTCCTCTAATACTGTGCATAAAGCATAAATGGTTGTCGCAACTGCCTGATAAGAGAGCTGATACGGCTGATAGCGGTGTAGCGGGTACCGCTGCTTTTGTGAAATGAGGCAACCTTGTGACCTCATGGTCGGTTTACATGGAGCAGAAAACGTGCTGTAGACGGTACCTCGTAACATTGCCCACACAGTAGTGGACCGAGCACGAACATTTGCTAAAGTGTAACGTAATCGTATCGTTGACGTATTCAGTACATTCAATCAAGTACGCCAAATCAAGCTCCGCTGCGAGCGCTTCCATTCTAATTCGAATTCAGGTTACAATGTCCTTTAATTACTTAGGCCTAGAAGTATGCGTAGTTCCTCACGTTGTAGTTTCAATTGATTATTGGTTTAGTTTTTGTCAATAATAGGAAATATCGCTTTTGCTTGTTTGCAATCTTCTAACTTATTCCACAAATTTTGTTGTACTTACTTGGTGTGAAGACGCAATCGTTTCCTTACATCCAACGCTATTTATTTTTTACTCCATCCTTGGGGCATACTATCTGGCATGGTTGTGCATAAGTTGTGTCCCTTTGTACATGTTACTATTATTTTGTATTTATTTCACAAGTTTTGTAATGTGGCATGAAACTCGGATATAATTCTAGACCTGCGTATTCGTATTCTAAGTGCATATAACACTGCTGCGGTGTCCGTAGTGAAAATAATTATTTTTTCATACCACCTGTTCGAAAATTTCCAATTACATATCACGCAATCTCGACGTAAAGCAAAGCATTACATCCCCGGGCTATAATGTTGTATGAAACTCCCATAGGCGTAAAGTGGTTTGGATTTGGAACATTAAACGTGTAGAAAAACTCTTGGTAAGGAGACAGCATACAGAAAAAAAAGAAAAAAGACGCGTACTACCTATATATAGGGAGTGATTGTTTGGTCGTCGCGTTGCTATGGTTACGCACGGCCTCTCTACTAATACTCGGTGTTACTATAACAACTTCCATAAAATGTTATAATTTTGACCATGGTGCATATAGGCCAGTAAAAATAGAATTTAACTTTGCACTAAATTTCCTATCCAATTTTTTTTTTTTTTAAGTTTTAGGTTCACTTACTGAGCATAAAATCACAAAATGCTGACAGATCCAGGTGACGCCACAATCGTCATCTTGAAAAAAAGTTTTCGGCTGATATCTCGGAAACTATGCACTTTTTTTTTTTAGAACGGACTAATGCTGTTTGCCTCTACCGGCATTTACAGCGTCACCGGACGGTTGGCGAGCGCAGATGGCACTCAGCCAGATGCAGGCGCAGAGGGCGCACCGCCTAAGGCGAGCGTTGAAGACGCTTTGCCGCAAGGAGAGGAGTAGGCGACTTGCTCAAGGGCACCACTAAGGTACGGACCTCGGCTTGGGCCGTCGCCAGGAGAGAGGAGAGTAGGAGAGAATCGCCCCGGTACATACGTATACCGTTGAAAGTGGGCCCTATGAATTTTTACTCTACGACTATTTGGAGAGAATCTAACCAAGACATAATTTTTGCCTCGAGCTCGCCGGCGAGCTCGGTGTTTGACTGTGTTTACCTCTAAATCATAACATTGTGTACCTCGCCCACAGTCATTACCTCGGCCGGAGCCTACACCGTGATCGGAATCACTACCTTGACTGGGGCTACAAACAGAACTACCTCGCCTCCCCCCATTTCCGCGACATGGGTCCACACCGCGACCAGGATCGTCGCGTTGTGCACTCATGACTGTACTTTGGGTGGGGCTACAATAAGAAACTTGAGTACCTCGCCCACAGCCGTTACCTGGGCCGGAGTCTACATCGAGGCCGGGGCCGCGGTGTAGACTCCTGCCCGCACCGTAGCTGGGGCTACATAATAAACCAGTGTTACCTCGTCCACAGCCATTACCTGGGCCGGAGGATACATCGCGACCGGGGCCGCGGTGTATACTCCCACCCGCACCGTGGCTGGGACTACAATCGTGTGTGTGTGGATTACCTCGACTGCGACTGGGGCTGCGAAGAAGATCTCGGCCGGAGCCTACAATGCGATCGGGATCACAGCCCTGGTCGGGTCTACAACCATTACCGGTGTTTCCTTGGGACGACGCTAAAGCTGCCGAAGTAACGGCTGCGATGGGTCGTCCGGGTCACCCAAAATATGCCTTGGACGGCGACGGGGGGAAAGGAAGTGAGGATCGGTTATGTCAGTGGAGTAGTTTGCCGCTTCGACCACGAGGGGATTCGAGTGGTGGGGAGCTTTGTCGAAGTGGCGGCGGGAGCAGTCTTTGATATACTGCGTAATAAAGGGGAGGGTGAAATCGCAGTGCAGTTTGGCGTTCCGTAAGTACCACGGAGCGCCCACTGCCCTGCGCATAAAGCGATTCTGAATCACTTGAAGTTTGTGGAGGTCATGTTTCTGAGCATGGGCGAACGCTACAGATGCGTAAGTCATGACTGGGCGGATGCAAAGTTTGTAAAGAGTCGTCTTATTTCTAAGAGACATTTTACTGTTTTTGCCTATGAGGGAATTAAGACGACCCATAATGAAGGCCACCCTATTGCGAACAATCTGGATGTGTTTCGCGAAAGTGAGTTGGCGATCGAGGGTGACGCCCAGGTATTTGGCAGATTTAGCCCAAGGGATGGGTTCGCCGAATAGGACTATGGGTGACGGCATGAGATTCCGCCGGGTCTTAGTGAAGTACACTGCTGCACTTTTGCTAGGATTTACTGCAATCCGCCATTTACGAAACCATGCACCGATTACGGTGATGGCTCGTTGGATGGCGCATCTCTGCCTGACCTTGAACCAGCCAGTAGAGTAGATTGCAGTATCATCCGCAAACTGAGCGATCTGAACATTAGGTTCAGATCGTGCGATGTCGCTGGTGTACAGCGAGAAGAGAATGGGTGAGAGTACAGAGCCCTGAGGGACACCTGCGTGAATGGGATGCGGGTAGGAGAGCGTTCCCTCGGTGCGATAGCTAAACGTTCGATCCCTGAGAAAGTCTTGTAAGATGAGTACAAGACGGTCTGGCACACCCAGTTGGTACAGCTTGAATATCAAGCCGTTGTGACAGACTTTGTCGAACGCTTTTGTTACGTCGAGGAAGACAGCTATGGTCCCTTGGGGCTTTGGTTTCTTATTGAAACCGCCTAGGATGTGCTCCGTTACGCTGTGCACTTGTTGGACGCAAGAGTGTTTGGCTCTAAAACCAAATTGCTTGCTCATTGGGAAGGAGGTTATTGGACCTAACGTGGATAGGCCAAAAGTCATAGAGACTATTATTATAGAGAATAAAATTTCGCATCTTTTGTTTAAACTTTTTTGTAAAACTTACAGTTTACGATTTACGGACATCCGCAATACCAGAGGTCTCGAGGATTTGAGGAAGCAATAAGCTCTCTTCTTGAAGGTTCCGAAATCGTATCGTTTCGGAAATACCTCGAATGGAATCAGAAATCAGATTTTTGAAGAAGTAAGAAGTATGTACCAATCAAGGGTATGATTAGATATAGATTTATCTCAATATCGAGTTTAATTTTGAACAGTTCAGCCGTTTGAACGTGAAGAAATAACAAACACAGACACACCAAAACGAATGTCTTGGGATGACGATCACAGTGCAGTGCTACGCAAAACTACAGCTCTGAGCTTTAAGTGGCAGTGGAACTGGCATGGACAAGCGTAATGCTTACCATCAGGTCAATAACATGCTTGTTTCGTCTCTTAATTACATTAAAACACTCACTAACTTTCGGATTTAGGTATATGTTAGCGTGATGTGGTCCGTGCTCTCCACTTCAGAACCTTCCGGCCCCATCGACCTCGTATTAAATGATTGTATCAAGCTGCACTACAAACTAATAATAATAATACCGCAGGGGCGACTTTGTAGCGAGCCATCGGTGAGTGGCAAACCCTGATTCTCCCTGGGGCTAAATGAGACCCCTGACCCCCGGCTTGCCTTAATTGACCGTCTGGGGGTGGAGACGCAAGAGCAAGTAACAAAAAGCTCTAGGCGTGGAAGTGTTTAAGGGCATAACGACGGTAGTAGCGCTCTAGTGAAACCGCAGCACAACTTTTGATACCCTTTAGCCATCCACACCAACGTTGCCCCTTTTGGCACCATTGATGGTGGCCCTTATGGGGGCCCCGTTTAGTGGCAAGTCACCACCTGCCTAAATATTTTAAGATGAGACTAACGTCTATAACTAAACGTCTACTATGACAGCTGAGTCATAGCGGCGTGAACGATGTTATTGATTTAGCACGACTTTTATTGGGTCATTTTTTTAAGGCATTTACTCTTCCTGATATTATTTCTTCGTAGGTTAATGGAGATGAATTTCAGCGTCATGTAAGCCGTACCCGACGCGGAACTAAAAGAATGCCAGAATAACTTGTCACACGCCACACATAATATAGTGCATTTCCATTGTACCCTCACATTAGCTTAGATACACTCGAGAGCAATGAATCCGGGTCACTTAAAGAATCCTAAAAATCTCGGAAACTAAAAATGCTAGGTTAATGCAATAAATTGTATTTAATAGACAATGTAATATTCCTTAAATGAAGGTATTAAAACTTCTTAGTTATTGTAAAGTTATATCATAAAAAAATCAAATTTGAAAAAGGGCCACTTTCGAAGATGGAATACGAAATTACAGCATTTGGTTTTGCTTTTGTTTGTAATATGTCATTTATGTGGGTACATAAACCATGTTGATAGTGCTCTATATTCATTATTCAAGCTGAAATGATGTCGCTTACGCCTGAAGAATGCACCAGAATACTTACAATGCTGGAAACCGGCCGGAGTCAGCGCGATACAGCCAGGACTGTCGGTGTGTCGCTGTCAACAGTACAAAGAGTTCTCCGACGTTACGAAGAAACTGGTTCTAACCTACGCAGACCAGGAACGGGCAGAACCAGGTGTACCACAGCACGAGAAGACCGATACTTGGTGAACACCATGCTTTGAAATCGCTTTCTCACAGGAACTGAACTCACAAATCAGTTTCGACGCCTCGGAGGAAGTAACCCAAGTGCATGGACAGTAAGACGTCGGCTTGCTGAATCTAACTTAAAACCCCTTAGACCTGCAAACGGCCCTAAACTGGAGCGTGGGCATCGTATTTCAAGACTAAGATATGCCCAGAGCCACGTAAATTGGAGTATTGAAGATTGGTCAAAAGTTATGTTCTCCAACGAATCAAAATTTATGCTCTACAAGCACGATGGAAGACACAGACCTATCGAAGACCAGGGGAAAGATTCAAGCAAGCATGCATCGAAGAAAAAGTATCCTACGGTGGTAAGTACGCTGTACTTGTGTGGGCCGGAATTTCTTCTGAAAGTCGCACAGAGCTGGTGATCATAAAAAACGGCTCTTTAACTAGCGAAAGATATGAGGAAGAAATCCTCAATGATCACGTTGGTTCATTTATGTTCAATTTAGGTGAGGATGCTATATTTATGCATGACAATGCCAGACCTCATACAGGTAGGATTGTGAATGACTACCTTCAAGAGATGAACATTACTCGTATGGAGTGGCCAGCGCGCAGCCCGGATATCAACCCGATCGAGCATGCTTGGGACGAGCTAGGCAGATGCGTAAAACAACGAAACCCTCCCCCAATCACGCTTCGTGAGCTCAAAATTGCTCTCACAGAGGAATAGGAGAATATTCCCCAAAATCGTATAAGGAACATGGTGTACAGCATGCCAAACCGCGTAAACGCAGTAATGGAAGCACGAGGAGGCAATACGAAGTATTGAAATTCAAGAAAATCGTAATAAAGTTCAAAAATTTCATATTTCCTATTTTTGTTTTAAGGAGAGATCAGCAGTTTTTTTCTTTATGTAATTTTGTGTTAATAAAATGTATGGTGACTCATATATTTTTTTACTTTCATTTAAGGAGTATTACATTGTCTATTAAATACAATTTATTGCATTAACCTATCATTTTTAGTTTCCGAGATTTTTAACATTCTTTAAGTGACCCGGATTCATTGCTCTCGAGTGTATTTCAACATTTGAAATCATCATAGACTGGAATTTAAAAAAAACTGGTGCATTTATATTAATTTCATAATTTTCCGAGCAGTCACTTGCACCTTCGTAATAGGGTACAATATAATACAATAATATAACATATAACCCTTTACTGGCATGAAAGTAACCAACCTAATAACTGAATAACTTAAATATTAGACACAAAAAAGGCGGTCTTATCATCACGAATTTTTTTTCGTATTTTTTGATAAAATATATTTTTAACGCATTAAGAGGATTGAATACTTACAATGCTAAAAGAGAAAACTTTTTTCTACCTCTTAACATTGTCCGATTTCAGCATGGAAAGTACTAGCTATGCAGTCCTTTTAACGCCTGAGTCCAAACATTGCAATTTTAGAGAGAAAAATTCACATCCTTGGGATTCGAACCTGCGTCTTCAGTCAATTATGAATAATGTCAAATGTGTTATTAGAGTTTGAAATTATCGTGAGTATCACATATTATAATAAGTACTTACCTGGATGACCGAGCTTTGCTCTGTTTTTCTACCGACTTCCGAGAAAAGGAGGAGATACTCAATTCGACTGTATTTTTTAATGTTTTTACCTCATAACTTTCGACTGGGTGAACCGATTCTCACAATTCTTTTTTTTTTTAAACCTGGTGCTTCCCGTGTGGTCCTATTTATTAAATTCGGTTTTAAGATACACTCCAATAACTGAATAGAATGGAAGTCGGTATTAAATTTATCACATTGTACTTGATTGGCTTATTGTCCGTATGTTTGTTAGGTTGTTCGTTGGTCCGCTGGTAAAGGTCTAATTTTTCAACCAATCTTAACTAAACTTTGTATGCATGTTCTACCAGTTAATGTTTTTTTGTCGTCAGAGATTTTTGAATTGCAAAAGCAAAAACCGTCGCCACTACGTACAATGAAAACCAACCCTCCCAGCTTTATCTAAACAGTTTCTCCGTAAGCTAAGTACGTGATGCCACAGACTATAGTAACAGTCAGTACACGATGCACAGAGATACCACAAATGAGCTCCGAGCTGCACGTGAGCTACGTGTGAAGTGTCCTGTGAAAATGTCCTCTTAGGATTTCCCCCAATTAAGGCCATCTTTTATAAAGAAACTTTTTATGTCCTTTATTAGTCTGTGCAAAAAAGCGTCCTAAGAGTTGAGATCGCATGTATGCTAATTTACTCTTTTAATAACTCAGTTATCCCTGTGGAGTTTCAATTGTGTAACTCATCACGTGGCGCACGTCGCCTATCTAGGTTTATATGTGCGCCCTGATCCTTCCTTAAGCTTGTTCTCTCTGCCTACTGGGATGGATGAATGAAAGTTTAACATTTCGGTGATCACCATTACTATATCTTCATATCAGGATAACTATATATGTAACAACAGGTTACATTTTGTAGGTGGGCTGAAGTACGGACACTCGGTACGAACGCGGCAGGGCAACTGAGCGCATGGCACGATTTTTGCAATAACAGCAAATTGCGCTCACGTTGCATGTATCGTGCCCCTACATCAACCCCCTTCTGAAAAATTTTAATAATAATAAAATACAGTACCTACGTACATACAAATATAAAATTAATCACCATGGATATAACTGTCTTTACATTTCATAACCCTTGACGGTCGCCTAGCCCGTCTAGTGTATCGAGCTGTCAAAAACTGACACAAACTTTGACAGAACTGTCATCATTACGATCTTAACGTAGGCAGAGATATTGTTATTTTGTCTATGCTGTGCCCAATATTGCGATTTTTTACCCGCGTGGTGATGGATGATGATGAAAAGTATTCTATGTGTTAATCCACCGCCTTATCTACCCTCATACCAAATTTCATCAAAAATGGCCTCGCCGTTTGAGAGCATATTTTAACTTAACAAACGTCCACACATCCATACTTACTGCGTTTATAATACCTATATAGTAGGATTTCGCATATCGCATCGCTGGTTAATTACTCATAAGTTAAAATACAGCCTATGTATTTTACATTTAATGATTAAATGTGAGATGATATGACAAATATTACTCCTTAGAATACCAGAGATTTGAAGGCCAAAAAGCGTTACGTTCGGTGACGATGACGCGAGTTCCTTGATTTCTGTTCACCCAAAAAGCGTTACGTTCGGTGACGATGACGCGAGTTCCTTGATTTCTGTTCACCCAAAAAGCGTTACGTTCGGTGACGATGACGCGAGTTCCTTGATTTCTGTTCACCCAAAAAGCGTTACGTTCGGTGAGGATGACGCGAGTTCCTTGATTTCTGTTCACCCAAAAAGCGTTACGTTCGGTGAGGATGACGCGAGTTCCTTGATTTCTGTTCACCCAAAAAGCGTTACGTTCGGTGAGGATGACGCGAGTTCCTTTATTTCTGTTCACCCAAAAAGCGTTACGTTCGGTGAGGATGACGCGAGTTTCTTGATTTCTGTTCACCCAAAAAGCGTTACGTTCGGTGACGATGACGCGAGTTCCTACTTGCGTAATGACACAATGACGCGAACTCCTTGATTTTTGTTCACCCAAGAAGCGCCAAACGCGCCTAAAAAATTTTTCACTTGAAACATATCATTAAGGAAAAATAAAATAATACCTCGTTAACACGACACGTGCTCTAACCTAAATATATTACCACTTTAACTCTTTGTCACATTAAGAAAATCAAATCATTTTCTTATGCTGGGTAGAAAAAAGAAAAACTTACATTGCCACAGAGTCGTTACGAAATTATTAATCTATAATTCACTTCGTTTAAAAACTGACCACGACTTTAATGGTGCGTTACTTGTGTCTACAGTTTAAAAACAATAAAACTTGTTTCGTTTAACAATAAATGTAGTATTTGTACTTACAAGGTGATTACGTTTTACTGAGTAATACACATATTTCATAGTAATCAGAAAACTACGTACGATAGCGGAATTTCAATCATTTTATTGGGTCTATAATCTGTAAACGAAAGTACTTTTTGAACAATTTAAGCTATGTGTACATTAAAGGTACACTTCGCTGCTCTGTCGGTTTAGAAATAGTTAAATAAGTACAGCGTAGGATTTTTAGATGTACAGATCGGTTCCATTTTACTTTTTAAATATTTACTGTACAGTTTCTGGCTAAGGAATCTATGACTATTCCATATTTTCTATCGACTTCCAAAAAAGGAGGAGGTACTTAATTCGACTGTCTGTTATTTTTGTTTGTTTGAAAGCTGATGCTTCCCGTGTGGTCCCATTTAAATTTCATCAAATTCGGTTCACTAGTTTTTGAATTACACTCCAATAACTGAATAGAATGGAAGTCTGGATTAAATTTTTCAAATTGTACTTGTCCTATTAGATCGTTAATGGCTACTAAAGAAAAACACACCGAATGAACAGCCACTACTATGGATAAGGTGTCCTGCAGATTATAACATAATTATACATTATCATTATAGACTATGATTATGACTATTATTACAAATCTTATTTTAAAGGGTTTTTCTTTAACTTAGTATTTACCAACACTGTTTATATAACCCGACATATAGTTAGTATACTACCAAATAGATATGGGGATATGAATCTGGAGCTAAAACTAGACGTATTTCTACTGCTACTATATGTACCTACTTCTACCACAACTTGTAATGTTCGCATTCCTTGTATTCCTGGTTGATGTGGTGAAGGCATGGGTGGCCGTGAAATTAAGCACACGAGACTTCTTGTCAACGCTCGCAGATGGAAGGTGGTTTTTGCGGTACAACTTTTTAACCACCAAAATCGATCGGTAAAAGGTTGCAACCCGAATCTGACATTACTTTGACCAATCAGACTATAACAAACTTCTTCTTCTCTCGTCTCAAAGAAAATTAGGTAAGGATCAAGTTATCTGTCAATGTCGAATTTGTCAAAGTCTGTTTGAGGTTAGAAAACAACCGTGACCGTTCCGTACCTCAGAGCGAGTTAGAAAACAACTAAACAACCGCGCTCTGAGGTACGGAACGACCCCCAGTCACTGTGAAAACATCAACTATGGATAGGAATCTTTCAATTTTTGACAGAAAATTTGGCGCGCATTTCGCGACCGCGTTCCTGTTCTATTCGGGTTGGGAATTAATAAGCATTGGTAATTTGTGACAACTTATTGTCTCAGGGTTACGGATGCAGGCAGTCGTCACTGGTCGTCATCTGTTCTAGGTAGACGTTGCCATTTATCTTCTCCCTACAAAAACATGCTATTCAAACTATATATAAGTGCGAAATGGGTCCCCGCGAATCTTTGAGAGATTTATTTCAAGAAATATATATATGAACTTTGCCTTCCTGCAGTTATTTGCAAATATAATGTGCGTTCGTAAAAACTTACATATATAAGTTAAATAGTGATCAACACTCTTTTAATACTAGAAATACAAATAGGATAGCTGTATCTAGTTTTAGACTTGCAAAGAGTAATAAGTCGTCGCCTAGGAAATTATTTGCGTTTTTACAATAAAATTCCAAAACGTGTAACTGAGCTCACAGAGGGCAAATTCAAGTTGACTGTAAAAGCGTCTTAATAAAAAAAGCTTATTACGAAGTCCGACATTATATAGAAGACAAAGATGCTTGGAATACTCCACTTCTGGCAAGCTGTCTCTCTGCCACCCATAAAATGTAATATTTGTAGTAAGTAGAAACATTGTAAACATCGTTATAAAAAGAATGGCCCCGAGTTTCTTGCCGCTTCTTCTCGGTAGGCTCTATACATTTTAGACTATGACAGTAGACTTAAAAGTATTATAATGAATAATTTGACGTTCATAAGTGCGTCTTTGATGCCTAAATTGACTAAAGTCTTTGACTTTAGCCTTGGCTCCAGGTGGGCCTCGTGATTGTTGCGTTTTCTATTGACATAAAAAAGACAAAAATATGTATAGTGCTGTAAATTCATGACGACGATAAAAATGAGGGTTTTTGAAGCAGTTTATCTCATTAGCAGCGATTTACTTATAATTACAAAAAATATATATGACATTTCTATGACTTTTATGTACACATTGCCGGACTTAAAACATATTTTATTAGTAAAACGGGGTTAATAGAAATCGCGGGGGCAATAGGAAAAAAAACTTGGATAAAGTTCAAAGGTTTTAAATAGCAAACTCCGTGATCCCTGTAAACTTTCCAGTATTATATCAATTTGGTAGAATTGTGTTTCTTAGTCTGGCAACGTTTGAAGTGTGGCAACATCGCAAAATCTGTCAAAACTAAACGTCAAAGTCGTTAGTAAAATAGTGACTATATTCGGCGTGACTTTGTTCCTCCGTTATTTATTTTCATTATAGTGTGTGTGGTTTAAATGTTGTTTGAATTTACTGTGGGTGTTATTGACAATATATTTTGCTGCAAAAATTGAGGTAAGAACATGCAATAATACTTTAAAATGTGACTTTTTCGTAAGCCTTATTTTTTTTAATTTTCGAGGTGATTAGACACACGAAAGGGGTGAATAGACACGCCTGAACGGTCAATAGACACGAGAATATGGTCAATGGAAACGGAAAAGGGGTTATTAGTTACGAAAGAGGGGTGATTAGTTGTAATTGGGACAGGGCTGTCACTAAATTTCAGATTTCAGAATTAGTACTAACTATATACTAGTTATTATTGTACATTTTTGGCATTATGTCGTTCTTAATATTGTTATATCTGTGATTATTTTGGTCTTATTTCTTGTGATTCTTTTGTGAAAAAATCTGCTTATTTTTAATAGTTTTAATAGTTTATTTTCATAAGTGAGATTTTTTTAGTTATGTTCGAGTTTGAAGCTTAAGTTTGTGTAGAACTGATTATGTTTTAAATGTTGATTTTTTATTATTAATAATGTTATTGATTTTGTATGATGTTGATTATATCTTTAATTTTTTATAATAATATGAAAATGTCATTTAGAAGCCAAAGTTTATTTTTGAATTTGAAGTTTAACTTTATAATTTTATGTGAATTTAGTTTAATATGATGGAGGATAAGACTTGTGAATATTAAAATATATCTTTCTAAAAAGTTTTTTTTTTGGTTTTGGTACTTACTGCTATGATCTAAATAACGTTATATATCATTTTGACGGGGGTAGGCTTCCTATGCAGGTCAACTAGGTGGGTGCCCCAACAATGCCAGTTATTGTGTGCCGCCAGAGCAATGATGTGGAAACATTACTGTGCTCCGGTAGAGGGGCACTGTAGCCAATGATATTACGGGGCTGAAGAGTCTTAACATCTTATGACTCTTGAGAAACCTGGAGCCTGGGTAGCTGCACTGATTATGGGCAGTCATTATCTCTTTCCATCAGGAAAGCGTCTTGATCATCTTCTTACTCCTTTACATAAAAAAAAATCAGGGAAACTAAAATGAGGCAGCCCTACGAAATTTTTCCAATCACCCCTCACGCGTGTTTTTTGTCCCCTGATGGTAGGTAAATAGAAATCACGTAATTTTTGCGGGTTTTTTCATAAATTATTAAAATAACCGTATAGAAACGAATATATTTTAGTACTTTGACCTACGACTCAATAAATACAAGCTTACAAAGTCGAGTATAAGTTTTGGAACATTACGAAAATCGTTACAGAAGTTCGAAAACCTATCTATTCACCCGGTTATACTAGATTACATTAAGTTTCAAGTATACCACTTAATTTCACCTTTAAAACAGTTTTGCTCTTTATTCACAATGGTCATGAAACACATATTATACAATAGCAATTTTAATATACGTATACTGACGGATACTGTTTTTATTGAATAGTGAACATTATTTTATTATGAATTTTATACGTTTTTACGAAATGCGCTTGTACAGCAAGCGCATTTTTCAAGTTTTTTGTTCTTTCAAGTTAAAGAAATTGAAAGAAATCAAGCTCTGAACTGACAGCACCTTAAGTAAAACCAAAGTTGTGTCAGTCTTTTGAGCCTCTTAAGATAATTTGATGCGTAAAGCACCTCGATGGCTGGAAAACATTGAAATCGGCTGCCTACAGTCAAATGTTGATTTCCACGAAGGAAAGTTCGTTGATTGCGTATCACAGTGATACCACGAAATAAATTAAAAAACTTGTAGTGCAGTGAACAGCGATGCTATAACAATGCTAAGCTAAACATATATAGTACTAGTACAGGCGAAGTACTTAGAGTGCGTGGCCCCACGCGGCCGGCGTAGTAAGTAGAACGTCTCTGTGACAAATATGCGACAAAAGTGGGACGAGGCGGAGCGGTGGGGGCGGAGGACACTTGCCGGCGATCATTACGTGAGTGCCGGCAGAGCAGTCGGGATTGGCAGTTTGTAAATGTCATTGTTTTCTGTTGTTTAAGTAGACGTCGGACAAAAAATATCGATTGAAGTTTTGTTCGTAGATGCGATGTTGACATCCCTACACGCGTCTCGCGACAAACCTGCGTGAATCAACGCTAGTAGGAGAGACGTTATACTTATAGATATTTATTTACTTCGGTATAGATATAGCTTGGTAGTATTTCTGCGTAAGTACCTATACGTTACAGTCGCCTCCTCTCTTTGAGAGGAAGGCTCGAGTCCCAGTAATGGGAACATAATAATAATACCGCCGGGGCGGTATTATTATTATTTTATTTTTATTAAGGCGGCTTTGTGGCGAGCCGTCGGTTAATGGCGACACCGCGGACCCTGATTCTCCCTGAGGCTAAATGAGACCCCTGACCCCCGGCTTGCCTTAATTGGCCGTCTGGGTGTGGAGACGCAAGAGGAAGTAACAAAAAGCTCCAAGGGTGGAAGTGTTAAAGGGCATAACGCCGGTAGTAGCGCTCTAGTGAAACCGCAGCACCTCTCGACACCCTTCAGCCATCCACACCAACGTTGCCCCTTTTATCACCATTGATGGTGGCTCTTATGGGGGGCCCATTTAGTGGGTGGCAAGTCACTACTTGTCTAAATAATTTAAGATGAGACTGAAATTGGCAGGTGCCGTAGTCTCGTCCATAGCCCACTATCTCCCGTACCACTAATAAGTACATATCAATAGCCTTGCCATTTTACCCATTTTTGTAATAGATATACCATGTAATCCATCCAAAATGTTTCTGTTTTTATACTAGATTGTATTTTTATAACAAACAGGCCTCTAAGTGTTGGCTACAGCCCCACTTATGCCTTTGTAAAGGACCGGATGAAATCCGTGAAATTGGTTGAATAAAAATAATAATAATGATATTTCTTTATTTCAGACAACAGGGTCCATATCACACTTGGTATACAAAAAAATAATATAACAAAATATTAAATATTCAATTAAAATTAAATTTAAAATTGACTATACATATATAAGTGTTGATTGAAATCTAGAAAGTGGTGGCTCTATATGTCAGTTATGACAACTCCAGTAAGCCAAAATGTTCGTAAGTTGATGACTGGAGTTGACAAAATTGACATAGAGCTGCCATTTTCTACCGACTTCCAAAACGGAGGAGGTACTCAATTCGACTGTTTTTTTAAATATTTGTTAACTCATAACTTTCGATAGGGTGAACCGATTCGCAAAATTCTTTTCTTGTTTGAAAGCTTTTTGGGATTGAAAGTTTGGTGCTTCCCGTGTGGTCCCATTTAAATTTCATCAAATTCGGTCCCGTAGTTTTTGAGTTACACTCCAATAACTGAATAGAATGGAAGTCGGTATAAAATTTTTCAAATTGGACTTGTTTTCGATTTCTTTCAGCATTTGTTAGTAACTGAGATAGATAATAGCCATGCAGGTTTCATTAGCTTTTTACACGGTTAAAGTGTTAATGAGTGAAAAAGGTCATGATCAATTGATTCTGCGACATTAACATAGATGTCGCTTTGGTTAGTTTGTCCTTGCGAGGTCTACTGTTCGCAGAACTACAAGTAAATTATAATAGTTCATCCGACGATAGTTTCTTATGTTACCTTCCACTGGTCTACAATCAGTTGTCTTATTATGCATCGCACACATGCATCAAAGCTCGCCACTAAATTGAGCGCGTGCGTCGCATGCTACGTATAGCTTAACGGTAGCTAGGTGTGGAGCACACGTATTAAAATGGGAGTTTAGTGATTCGGTGAAATTATAGCGTTTTACATTTTAATTAATTGTGACACACAAGAAGCTTTATATGTATAGATTAAAAGTAAGTAACGTGTAAACATTATACTTTTAGTAGTTCTGCAAACAGTAGACCTCGCGAGTAGTCTCAGCGGCAATTTTTCGCAGTATGAGCTATGTCCAGATGGAGAATGCCGAATATTACCACCAGTTCTCTTATCTCGGCAACCACTTGACTAATTATGCTCATATCTTGGAATTCCTCGTTAATGTGAGGTACCTTATGTATGTACCGAATTTTATCAACATCGGTCGGTAAATATCAATGCAGCAAACTGCCCCCTTTTCAAGGAAAAGTCCCACGTTCTCAAAAATCTCCGACGCCCAAAAATTATATTAAATAGTCAAGTTTCATCAAGATTGATTAAAAAATGCGACTTGTACAGGAAGATCAACATCATCATCATCATCAGCCGTATGACGTCCACTGCTGAACATATGCCTCCCGCAGAAATTTCCAAAAGGACTGGTTGGAAGCGTCCTGCTACTTTTATCAGGTCGTCAGTCCACCGTGTCGGTGGACGACCTACGCTGCGCTTGCCGGTCCGTGGTCTCCATTCTAGAACCTTCCGGCCCCATCGGCTACCTGTTCTGCGTGCTATGTGCCCACTGCCTGTGTGTTAGTGTTGTGTGTCGAGATAATACAAAAACTAACAGTGCGAACAATAGTAGTGGTCCCTCGCATAGCAAACGAGTACGGAAGAGGGTACAGTCCCACCATCTTATCTGGTCAGGTGACAGCGTCGCTAGTGGAGAATTTGGTATTGCAGCCTAAGAAATTCACCAAGAAAAAGGAGAATCAAAACATAGGGCAGTCTTTCAAGCCACTTGCACTCTTTGCAAATTCTGCAATTATAATCCTACTAACATTATAAACGCGAAAGTTTGTTGTATACATTATATGTATCTTTTAGTTCCAATTTTGCCCACCTGAACAGATAAGTTGGTGGCGCTATAAACCGTTTCGTCTGCTCGTAAAACATTCACCCACCCGCAATTCCTCAGTTCATCCGTGATCATGGCGCTTGCAACAGTGCCGAAATATCGGAAACTCTTAGAAAATGTACATGGTAATTATCCCGTTGATAATTTGAATACCTCTTATGTTTGTGACCATGATAGTTTAAAAAAAAATGTATAATGTTATTATAATATTATTATAATGTTATTACGTAAAGTTTTATAATATAAACTAAAACATTCTCTACAAATTTTTTTTCCAAAAAATGGAACCGACTTCAATACCAAAAAGTGTGGAACAACTTGTTGAAGTCGGTACCATGATAGTTCAAAAGTACCTATTATCACAATATATTGTGCGCATGGTATCGACTTCGATAAGTTATTTCACACTTTTTGGTATTGAAGTCAGTGCTATTTTTGGTAAAAAATTGTTTTCACCATTTTTAGTGACCCATTGCTACGTACGGAATCGATTGTCAATCACCGTCAATGATATCATAAAGATGGCCGTAACAATTTTCAGTTTTTTGAATGTAACTCAAAAGCTGCTTGAACGAATTTGATGAAATTTAAATGGGACTACCTCGGAAGTAGATAGATAGATAGATAGATAGATAACGCTTTATTGTACATAAAACAAACGTGGATACATTTAATAAACAATTATCAATACTGTTGTTCAATGGGCGGTCTTATCGCTTATAAGCCGGTTACATGACAGGCCGGTTGGCGCAGTTGGTAGCACCCCTACCTTCTGAACCGCTGGTCCCGGGTTCAATCCCCGGACAGATCAAACATTTGTGTGCATGAATATGTCTGTTTGACCTGTGTCTGGGTGTGTATATGTATTTAAGTATGTATATCAGTCATCAGGTTACCATAGTACAGGCTCTGCCTAGTTTGGGACCTGAAGACCTCTGTGTGGATGTTGTCCCATATTATTATTATTATTCCTTTTATTCAAAATAAATCACGGATTTCATCCGGTCCTTTACAAAGGCATAAGTGGGGCTGTAGCCAACACTTAGAGGACTGTTTGTTATAGCAAATACAAAGGAGTATAAAAAACAGAAAAAATGTTGGATAAAGGGTAACATGGTACTTATAACTATTGCAAATATGGGTAAAATGGCCAGGCTATTGAGATGAACTTATTAGTGATAAGGAAGATAGTGGGCTATGGAAGAGACTACGGCACCTGCCAATTTTAGTCTCATGTTAAAATATTTAGGCAGGTGGTGACTTGCCATCCACTAAACGGGCCCCCCATAAAGGCCACCATGAGTGGTGACAAAAGGGGCAACGTTGGTGTGGATGGCTAAAGAGTGTCGAGAGGTGTGCTGCGGTTTCACTAGAGCGCTACTACCGGCGTTATGCCCTTTAACACTTCCACCCTTGGAGCTTTTTGTGACTTGCTCTTGCGTCTCCACCCCCGGACGGCCAATTAAGGCAAGCCGGGGGTCAGGGGTCTTATTTAGCCCCAGGGAGAATCAGGGTCCACGGTGTCGCCACTCACCGACGGCTCGCCATAAGGCCGCCCCTGCGGGTTTATTATTATTATTATTATTATAAGCGATCTCTTCCCTTTCCTTCACAACCTTTGGATGGAGATAAATTATGATACACGAATAGACGGCAATTTATTTGAAAAACAACGTCAAAAGTAATCCTAAATAATATTAAAATTACATAAACTACACAAACATAACTTAATATAAATAAATAAATATTTATAACAAATAAATAAATAAATATATAAATACATATATATTACATATATAAATACATACACATCACATACACATTCCAAAACATATTTATAAGAAACTTATTCATATAATATTATATAAATTTTTAAATGCAAGCGACTCACAAAAATAACATTGAATCAACTTGAGAGGTAAAGCCTCTTTACTTGGTCTTTAAAGGCAGGAAGTGACTCCGCGCGTCTAATTGAGACCGGCAACGTATTCCACAAACGAACAGCTTGGACGGTGAACGATTTGGCATAAAAGGAGCTAGAATGTGGAGGCACCTTGAGAGAGAGATTTTCTGATGACCTAAGTGTGTGTGTACCCGAAGAGTTAAAAAAGGAAAAGCGTTCTTTAAGGTAGTGCAGGGATGAAGGATTGAATAAAATAGTGTAAAAAAGAGAAAGAATATGAATATTCCGACGAAGACGTATAGGAAGCCACCTGAACTTATTGTGAAACGTGATCATATTTGCGCAAACCAAATATGAATCTGATACAAAACTTCTGGAGACGCTCTAGTTTGTTTAGCTGGTCCTCTGTGAGGTCGAGAAAGCAGGCATCGGCATAATCTAAGACAGGGAGCAATAGAGACTGCGAAAGCGACACTTTAGTGGCTATTGGTAAAAATTACGGAGTCTTCTCAAGGAACCCGCAGAAGCAAATAACTTACGACTTGCACCCTCAACTTGGGGACCCCATGTTAGAGACTGGTCTAGAATCAGACCTAGATTTTGTACACTATTGCTAAAGGGTATAGCCACTCCATCAAACATGACCATAGGTAATGTGGACCAATTTACTTTGGAAATCATGCGAGGGCTGCCAAGAACCATCACTTGTGTTTTAACAGGATTCACCTTTAACCCATAAGATTTACTCCATTCCGCAATTTGGCTCAAATTGTGGTTGGTAACGTCTATGGCACCCCTGAGATCGCTTAGTGGAGCTTGAGAATAAATCTGAAGATCATCGGCGTACAAATGATAGGGAGAAGTGATATAAAGGGAAATAGAATTAATAAATATTGCGAAAAAGAGAGGAGATAACACCCCACCTTGAGGCACTCCAGCTGAAGTGTCACACAAAGACGAAAAAGATTCTTCGAACCGCACACGTTGCCGACGACCACCTAAGTAACTGCGGAACCAATCAACCACTAGAAGTATACTCTACCAAACAAAAAAAAATAATTTAAGAATCGATCCACAAATGGGGAGAAATCGATGAACATACACATAAAAAACAAAAACATATAACCGCCTCCTTTTTTAAAGTCGATTAAAAATACATCTTTATTATTCAATTGTACATGGATGTTGTAAATGACGACTGAAGTTACAGAATGTAATATTTTTCCTCTACCCCCTATTCCCCTAAAAACGTAACTGGATGTGATTATGTGCACTTTTACCTTCCCCTGCAGGAGTTTAGAGATGTGTGTGTATATGTACTTATAGGGTAAGTCGCGCTTGCGAGTGTCCCGCACTCGCCTTGGAAAATATTACGTACCCGATGGACTTGAAACGGATCGACTTATTTACGGAAACATTCTAGTTGATCATACTAAAATGAAAGCTTAAATAGTTTTATACTAAAGTGTTTATTAATAAATCAGAATGTAAATACCTTGACTTGACAATGCTATCGCCTCTACGATATTTTATATCTCTACTTCCATAATGGTAATTGTGTCCCATCCCTTACCCACCCCAGAGGTCAAAAACAACAGACATACTGTCAGACATTTTATTGAGCTGTCAAATTTTATCGACGCTGTCCATTGGTAGTGCATCCCACCATACACACATCCCAAAACATTCCCAAGTACTTTGTCACAGAAAAAAATATTAAAAACTACCCGCATCAGGCCAAGTTTAACACATTTCTTCATTATGACATGGTTGTAAATAGGTGATGTACTTAGAGCTCATTGAACCAACTTCATAGAAAAATCACTAACAATCTATTGTATTAGAATTAACCAATAAAAAAACACTGAGCATCCTGTCCCAATCACTTTTTAGCCTTTAAATTGATTCATTAAACAAGTACATGAGTTTACTTGGAATATGTTGTATATAAATATGTTAATTTTATATAACAATAGTATTGGCATTGAAGTAACGGCCAGCGTAGGTATGACGTCATGAAATTGGATCTTAAACTAAGTAAAAGGTTTTTAAATTACTGCTGGAGCTACAACTGTATTTGAATTTTCTTATGTAATGTATGTTCGTTAAAATTTACATAAATAAGTATAAGTTAAATAGTGATCACCACCCTTTTAATACTAGAAACACAAATAGGATAGCTTTACCTTGTTTTAGACTTGCGAAGACCTAGGAAATTGTGTACGTTTTTACAATAAAACCCCAAAACACATAACTGAGCTCACAGAGCGAAAATTCAAGTTGACTGTAAAAAAACGATTTGATAAAAAAAGCTTATTATAAAGTCCGACATTATATAGAAGACAAAGATGCTTATGTCATTCTACCACCCATAAGTAGAAACATTGTAAACATCTATATAAAAACAATGGCCTGGAGTTTCTTGCCGCTTCTTCTCGGTGGGCTCTATATATTTTGGAACGCGGGGTTAGAGTCTTTAAAGTACATTATAATGAAAAATGACGTTCATAAGTGCGTCTTTGATGCTTAAATTGAATAAATGATTTTGATTTTGACTTTGACTTAAGAGCATAGTTTTAGATATTAATTAATGATCTAAGTACTTCTACTAATTCTTAAATTTTCATTATAAATGTTTACATCGATGCAAATGTCACAATATCTTCATAAGTTATTTTTTTATTAAGATATTTACATAGCCTTCGTTAGCAGCTTCCCTCATTATGAAACATTTAATGAATATGTACCGTAATTCCTTACTTTTCATAAATAATAATTTATTTAATATACAACTGCATTTAAAACCTTATTTCATTGTATAATTAAAATTGTATAACATACATTAACCATAAAGACTGTATTTAATTAGTTTACCTTATAGTTTACCAAACCACAAATTTTAACTTCTAGTAACCTCAAATTAGTATAACTAGTTAACCACTAACTAGTAACTTCCAACTCTCATAAAGAATCAATAAATTCCTTTTTACTACCATTCGATAATTCTAAATATCGCATATTAATTCGATAGCTACCGAGAATAAGCAGTTAAATAATAAAAATATACACCTTTAGTTGTTTTATAGGGACTATAAAAATATAAGGAGACGATAGCCAATGGAGTTTTTGTTCACTAATCAAAGATAAATATTATGAACAAATGCTATGCAGTTGTTTGTCAATGAACTATAAATGAGTGTCGCAAGAGAGAAAATACATATCCTCGGGCGGGATATGAAGCCGCGTCTTCAGACAGCCCGTGTCAGACACCATGACAGCTACGCCACCCAGACATACCTTCCGAGGATCCAATTTTAACTCTCTTTTGTATTTTATCCGACGGGATCGTGCGGACGGAGCAACATCTATTGAATAGCTTGACAGCATTATCCAACCGAAAGAAAAGTTTTCTCAAACACATAGTTTTCGTATGTCGCAGGCCAGTAATTAGTAGCAAGTATGAATTAAAATTTAAAATAACTCGTTATAAATAGGTAAGTTATTTAAATTAAAACGTCTGTTTTAATTTACCTAGACCGAATACTTAGATGTACACAGTCTTTCATAGAATTCAGTTATGTTTTTTTTTAGTAAAATTAAAAATGACAATAAATGACTTATTGTCATTACAATCATATTGTTGATCTTAGTAAAAGTCCGTGAAAATACATTATTCATATGAAAAATTGTCCAGTACATAAAAGATTTCGATTATATTCTAAATATAAATAAACGAATAAATACAATTACAAATCATAAATCACAACTATTACACATATACCATCATGCCTTTAAAATATATAAATGTGGCGAGAAAGATGGCGAAGGTAGCAAAACTTGCGAAAGGTAATTTCATACGGCACCATGTTTGGCTAGATATATTATGCGAGTATAATTTAATTTTAGTATTCTATAATAGAAGGATCGCTTAAGATCTCCAAATCAAGCTCCACTGCGACCGCTTCTTTGTATAAGAGAGCACAAAAGCTTGGGTCTAGTATTTTATATTTGCATGAACCCACCAAAACGGTGTCGAATATGTATGAGGTGTAAATAAAAGTGTCATGAGCTCCCAACCTAATATGAAGATATAACCATGAGACAGTAGTCAGTTAGTGTACCACATACTGAGCCAAGACTCGGGAGACAAACATTTTCAAATGCTCGTAAAATGCATAAGAAACCACATGATAATGATTATACTTTGTGTGCATTCTCACTCGGTAGGACTTTTGTGGTGTGTCTGGAGGCTTCAGATGCTATATTTTACTCCAGGGGTATGTCGTCCAACGTTTTAAAAATTTAGCGATAACACTAATTGACCGAACGAGCGAAGCGTCTCTGCTTTAAAGCGCTGTCAGCTCAGTGCTTCACTTCGTTAAATTTCCTTTACTTGAAATCAAGCAAGCGTATCTCTTAAAAACGTACAAAATAAAAAAATAATGTGCACTTTTAAATAAAAAATAATCCGTCAATGTATGTGTATTAAAAATTGCTATTTAATGATATGTGTTTCATTATAAATGCAATAGTGAATAAGGGGACAGACGGTTTTAAAGATGAAATTTAGTAGCATGTTTGAATATATTTTTAATGTAGGTACTGTAATAAGATAAAATATGTTTTCAATCCGTCAATGTGTACTTAGAAGGCTAAGATATGTCAAAATATTTTTTGTAGTTAAATTGAATCGCTGCTTATGAGATAAAATGCTTTAAAAACTCTCATTTTTATCGTCATCATGATATGACAGCATCTTAACTTGCCAACTTGACTTTCATCTGTCCGTGTGTTCGTTAGGTTGTATGTACGTCTTCTTGTACAGGTCGCGTTTGTCAACCAATCTTGACGAAACTTGGTATTTATATTATATTAACGGGGCTTAATCGCGTTAGTAATAGTATTTATTTACCTCGACGTTTCGATCAAGTTGCATTGATCGTGGTCACGAGCGGACTGAAGAGGCGGGTGTCTAACGCGATTAAGACCCGTTAACATAATATAAATATGTGTTCACATCGCGAAAGTTTAAAAATTACTGAAACTTGGTATGTTCTACTATTTAATATATTTTACGCCGTATTCAATTTAGAGTGGGGGAGGGGGGTACTTTTCCTAAAAAAGGAAAAGTTTGCTGCGGCGCTATTTACCCACCGATTTTTTTATTGAACTTAATTAAGATTGAACATAGGCATTTTGATTCATCATCATCATCCATCACCACGCGGGTGAAACCGTGAAGCGCACCTAATTCAATATAAAATAAACTCTGCGTGCAAAACACCCCAATAATTGGCTATTAAACAGTCTCCCATTTGGTAGCCAATTGATTGATTAGTTTATAAAAATGTCGGTCCTAAAATTAGTTTTAATTAAGATATTTCAAAGTGATTTGTTCACCTAATTAAGAACATACTAATGAGTGTTGTTCCATACTGATACAACGAACAGTTCTTTTATCGTGTCTTCCTAGCAATTAGTGATGTTAACATACCCACTGGCAAGTTTTGCAAGATGCGATATGCCTAAATAGTAATTTTGTAATTTTAGAGAGAAAAATACACCTCCTCGGACGGGATTCGAACCAGCGCCTTCCGACAGTCCGTGTCAGACGCCATGATAACTATGCCACCAAGGCTCGAGGTCCAAACATCAAACTTTAACTCTTATTTGATTTTAACCATCGGTCGGGGACGGAGCGACATCTATTGAACAACTTGACAAGCTTTATCCAACCGAAAGAAAATTCGAACAAATTTTCTTTCGGTCCATTATATAATAATAATAATAATTTATTTTTCAGAGGACGACAGTATATATCCATTGTACAAGAGTGTTAAAAATTACAAGATAATAAATAAAATAATCAAAATCAAATTAAATTAAATTAAACCATTTAGGTGGCTATAGCCAACCATCGTCTATACGTGGCAGTCAGCAGCAGAATATCTGCCAGATCTTTAATTATTGTGTTCTTACACCTATCAACTCTGAACACGCGCCTCTAGAAACATTTCAGAGGCTCTGCAGTAACGTTTCAGACCCATCAGGTATCTGAAGATGTTATATCTACAGAACTTCTTCGGCGGGTAAAAGCCTCCCCAGAGCATGTTTGCAGGAGAACGAGACCGTGAAGCACGTGCTGTTGGAGTGCACAGCTACGGAAAATACACGGAACACAACCGGACTACTAGAGGATCACTATAGTTCTAAATCGTCGTCAGTTTTAACACCTCAAATATCACTGGAGCAGTTGTGCCAGCGACCCAGGGTCGTACTCCGTTATGTAAAGGAGTTGGGATGGCTCGGGTAGCTGGCGGGGGAAATGCACAATACACCCCAAGCGGGACGTCAGTGCAGGACGTAGCGTCTCCACACTGAATACGAAAAAGAATAAAGGGCTCCCCAAAGACTTCCAGTATAAGACCAAGTAATAGCAAGTTTACCTTTGGAGTGTACTTGACCTGATAAAATTAGTTACAAAATAGATGTATAAAAATGTGTATACATTTGGTGTACGAGCGATATGGGTTAGCACTTTTTTATACGTACACATGGTGTACGCTCGGCACACGACGGGTTGTAGTGACACAAGTTGCAATTATGCATTATTGCAGAGCGACTGCCGAGCGTCCCCCTCCGCCGTCAGTCGTCTCCCGTATCTCAGAGCAGTTACACTGCACACTAAAATTTTAACTAAGTTAATGTTTGGACAATACAAATCATATATATATAAACAACTCATCACAAGATGGGACACATCCAATACTACTTGCAGTACAAAGACCAGCGAGTCATATACAGAGCTGGGGCTAATCCAGGTAAGCTTATTGTACACGTGAAGCTTGGCTTCATATCCTTAGCTTTAAGTCTGGTGACTTGACGGCTTTCGGAAGCATGTCTGTGACTAAGCATATATATCATTCAAACGTACATATCTTAATGTCTACTAAGCAATACACTTAATATAGTGGACGCATACCTTATATATATATATATATATATATGCAGTGAATTTTATTTCATCTGTGATAGAGTTGGGTCAACTATAGACATAGGAGGACTCACATTGGTGATCCCGCCGTGATTTGAACACGTAACCTGATGTGGAGTCAGAGTAAGCTCTGAGATATAAGATCTTATTTCTCTCGCCCTGTAATTTCATCGGAAACATTGCCCTTCAACTCTAAATACACTACTGCTTCACGGTTGTATAACAAGCAACATTGTGGTACTCTACAACCGACTCTGCAAAAGTAATTATAATAATAATAATAATAATTCTTTATTTCGACCAACTCAGATCATACAATATTCACAATTCAGATCAACAATATTTTTAATAATTTATATAAGAAGATATAATAGAAGGCACATAAGATTGTCAATAAATAAACCAGCATTAGACATTGCATTGATACTAATTGTTGAAATAATAATATGTCAAATTGTAAGTCCGAATACATTAAATTAAATTCAAAATATGTAGGTACATTAATAAAATGTCAATAAAAATAATAATTAAAGATAAAATAAAATAAAAATGTATACAAAAAAAAAAAAATATCAATTCAATGTCAATATAGTTCAAAGTCAATTATGTATTATTTATAGTCAATAAGTGAATCCTAGAGCACTGGTTCAAGTACTGGCAATCAAACCTTTCACCAAATACCTTCAGGATACTATTAGGGCTGGCCCGGATCCTGCGCACCAGTGATGTGCACCGTTTCCGCATGGTTGTATAGAAACAATCCACACGCGATTCGGCAAACATCCCTGATGCGCTACAGAACCGTGGCAGCCGTAACAAAACCCTGAAAGCATTATTATATTGAACGCGTAGGGCGCTGTACTGCTTCTGAGAATAGTTTAGCCACAGGCTGCTCGTGTAGAAAGAGGTACAAAAAGCTCTGAAAAGCGTGATTTTAACCTCACTCGAACAACGAGCAAACCTGCGGGCAATCATGTTAGCTCTTACAGACAGCGCCCTACGTTCTCTCTCTATATCCGCATTGTCTTTCAGGTCAGAGGTTATCAAGTGACCAAGATATTTTACTTGTTCAACTTTTTCAAGCGGTGTGCCGTATAATTTGATAGGTGGTATTCTATCTAGATACTTCCCTCCCACCTGAAAGACCATGCATTCGGATTTTCTTATATTATAGACCAAACCGTGACTCAGTACATATCTTTCACAGATGCCTAATAACTTCGACAGCCCACAGACCGAGGCACTCAGCAGCACCATATCGTCTGCGTAACTAATGTTATTGAGACACACTCCGTCGATGTGACATCCCACATGAGTGCTACTGAGCTCCTCAATCAGTGCGTTCACGTACAGGTTGAAGAGCTTTGGCGAGGTCAACCCACCTTGTCTCACTCCACACTCCAACCTGTACGGATCCGAATACGCGCTCGACCATCGAACGACGTTGACCTGGTTTTTATACCAATATTTGAAGATCTCAACTAGTTCACATGGCACTGAGATACTGTTTAGTTTCTGCCACAGGATATCATAAGAAACCAGGTCAAAGGCCCTCGACAAATCAAGAAAACAGGCGTAAATGGGTGTCTGTCTATTAGTATAGTACTTGACAGTTTGCTTTAGACATAAAATTGCGGTTTCTGTGGATAGTCCTGCCTTGAAACCAAACTGGTTATCGTGGGTTTTTATGTACTGGTCAAGCTGAATGTTAAGCAAACTGTCAAGTACCTTAGCTAAAATTGTAGCCAACGATATTGGTCTATAATTGTTCTTGTCACTTATGTCACCGGTTTTACACTTAATAATTGGTATAACAACAGTCCGCATCATTTCAGTAGGTAAGTAAGAATGAGCCACACAAAGGTTAAAGAACATCGCTAAAACTCGAGGAAGATGCTTCCCCGCATACTTGAGATGCTCAATACTGAGATTATCATGGCCAGGTGACTTGCCACGCGACATCGCTTTTATCACAGTTCTCACTTCTGATGCCTTAAACCTTGCGCTTAACTCACTGCCCTGACTTTTACACACATTCTCTGACTGTGATGGTCCTAACGGTGACTTAACAGTAAATTGATTCCTAAATAAGTCTGCTATACCTTTTTGCTCATTTATGCCATTAACGCTCACAGGTACACTCGGTTTACTGTTGCCATTAGAAATTGGTTGTTCGAAATCTACAGACACATTTAATCCACAATTACTCTCATCGATAAATTTTCCATAATCTAATTACGGCACCACATCTAATACGTTAAACGAGCAATTCTTGCATATAATATGTATAATCTGGCTCTCAGAAACAACTCTAGCGATTTTCATGAAACTAAATTGCATTAAATTCGCTAGAGTCGTTACGCGAGTTTCGTGGTCAATAAATCGATCTATAGCTAGGTTTCATATTTAAACAACGTCGTTTTATCCGTGTTTTCAGGCAATGAAAAACAACTGTTTGTAGAGTGCTAAGCGAGACGTCATCGACGCGGGCGTCCCGAACACTTCTTGAAAAAGACGACCGAATGTGGTCGAAACTATAGTCGGACCTATCCGATAAATATTATGTGAGTAATCCCGTATTTCTAATTAAAAACCGTTTGTTCGTTGCGTCAACCTAGATGGCGTAAAAGTCGCATTGCAAAATCCAGAATCGCGGTGACAAGATTCACGAAAATTGCTATTTGTATTCGAGCAACGCTGGTTGACCACCAGGTACTTTTTATTATAAACGTGTGAACCGTGCCTGTTTATTCTGTTTCCGGCCTATCCGGCAAAGTATTTACAAGCAACAACACTTAGAATATTGAATTTGACTATGATAATGTGGTAAGAGATTTATTTTGCCATAAATCCACACAAATTCCTACACATTGGTGTTAAATAGTTCGGATTCGTTGAGCTCGGAAGATATAGAGCGGACTTATGATTAATCTAACCTTCTGTGATCTGTGAAACTAACCTTATTAAAGCTAGCTCTGGAACGTTTAAGTGGGCCTTATAGTTTTTTTATTGATTTAACCCAATATTTACATACGTCTGTGGTTTATCTTAGTCTGTAGAATTCGATACGATCTAATAACAATATTAATGAGGTATTACAAAGAACTGAAGTAACCATTCCATCTTGGCGCATTGAAACGCTGGCAGCGCGGAGCTTAACTTGGCGATTTTAATAAGTTAAGCGACGCTTGCTGCGGTCAGGAGTTGGATGGGTGTGTGCTAGTGGCATTATTTAACTGAGCGCTTCCGTGCTTCGGAGGGCATGTTAACCCGTCGGTCCCGGTTGTAGGTCTTAGGACAACAGTTGTTAGGCTATGTCGAAAGCTTCGGTCGCATTCGTGAAATCTCCGACAGACTACGACACTACGCTGGCCACTTACTTAGCCATCAAGCCGTACTAGGCCCACGTGGTGGATTACTGTGTACCTATGCTGCTCTCTCCGAGAGAAAGGCACGTAATGGGCTGATACTATACTTTTACTTTAGATTTAAAATCATACAAACACCATACACACTCGTAGATGTTATCCATTCACCTCTAATAAAATACCTTTCGAGCTCAACTCTTTTATCCCAAAAGCACATTAGCATCTCTAATGTCACAATTAACATAGATCTGTCCCCAGTGTAGCCATAAACGACTTTAATGCCCATTAATAAGGCGTAAAGAGCCATTAATTATATTAAAACGATCTCGGTTGACATTTTATCTAGTTGATAGACTGAATAACCTGATATTATTATTACCAGTACCGGTACCGGTATAGAGTCTTCATGACGTGTGAGGACCTTCTTTAGTTCAGTGGTAGTAATAAAAATCAATCAACTGTGAACAAACTATGTCAATATAAATTTATAATAATCACTCAAGACCTTAAACCACTGTGAACTGCTTTACTTTTTTTATTTTGTAAATATTTATCCCCTAAATATTAAATTTGTAACGAGTGAAGTCCCTAGTGGGTCACCTAGTTCCTAATGTTAACTATATGGTGTTGATTTATTTTACAATTACCATGGAGTAAACAGTAGTGATATTAGTATGTAACGTGATAAATAAATACTCCAAAATCGAAATTAACCAAACTTGTATGAACCTATATTTATTATAAAGATATTGTATAATTATATATATTGATCATATCATTTATTTGTTTATTTACATAAAATTTTACTTTATCACATTTTTAAGTTAATGTTTTCAGGTCACAGACGATTTGCGACTGAGTTTTTGACTTTGACTGAGCAGATATTCTAAACATAAATAAAGCCTTTGCTTATATATATCTCTTTGGGGAGACATTTGGATTTTGGACATTTATTTATTTATTTAAATAAATATTAATATTATAATTATAGTATATAATATTAATTCTTTATTGCACTAAAAATAAAGTACAAATGGAGGACTTAATGCTAAAGAATTTTCTACCAGTCATCCTACACATTGTCAAAACAAGGGAAGTCGGGCGTGCATCAAAAGGAATAGAATGCAAAGGACTGTTAAAAATACCTACATTTAAATTATGATCATACTATATAGATAATATACACTACATATAATATACTATTACTATTTATAATATACTATAAATAAAACATACACTATATATTTATTCATATATACAAATATACATACATACATACAGAGAATAACAATAAATATGATATGAAATGACATTCTAGTCCGTAAAAACATTAATAGAGTTATAAATACCACTTGTCATAACAAAACCGGTATTCTATACAAAATACTTTTGTTTTGCTGTCTTAGAAGATTAATTACTATACTATACTATTTTAAAATGAATAATTTAATGACTGTAGCTATCTCATTACTATTTGTACGTCCTTAGGGGCATTACATGTTGACATATAATTTTGTAGTATTTTGACATCTATGGCATGCCGGTTATTTAGCGGTATTGTTTGTTACACATGTTTACCTGACAAATAAATATATTTTTATCTTTATATTTAATACCGTTTCCATCCTCATATTGTCATACCGTGGTCTCCGGGTTTTTTGTGATCAATGACGGATTTTGAATTTTAAAGTTTGTGTAACTAATAAAATGTTTATAAAATTGTCTGAGGTGGTTCTAAATACCAAAATGTGCGTGAGTGAGGAAAAACTGTTTTTTGACCTGCAGGAAGTTTAAATAAAAAGAGGATATTTAAAACAATGGTAAAACGACGTAGGTTTTTACAACTATTGTATTTATTAAAATATTTTTGTTAACTGGCAGATGAGTGTGCCCGCCGGGAGCTAGGAGACGCCGCTGCCCTCTCACCCAGCGTGCGATTCTCTAAGAGCAAACATCGTTGCATCTTTGACAACATCTGTGAAACAAATGAAGAGAAGAGAGACAAGAAACGTTGGAAAAACAACCTACATAAGGTTGTTTTGCCGTCAAGGGCGATGTCTTATAAAGTATTTGACATCGGTGAGCTCGTCGACGAATCATTACAGAATCGCACGGCTGAAGATGAGAATCTGACATGCTCGCAACCCGGGTTGACGTATTCGATCCGTGAGTGTTTTGCCGGTTAATAAAATAGTTTAATATGTAATTGCGTTTAAAACCATCTTGTTTTAGTGAAAGTTAACATAAACCAGTTCTACAGTGTTTTTAAAGCAAACCAGTGGAAACAGTGTTTAATAATTCCTATTTTCCATGTAAATATGATCAAAACAAGCTCAAAAAATAATTGTGAAATCCACAGTTTTAGTTACGTCGACCTATTTGATGGAAACGCGTAACAACCGCGTATTTCATGGCGCATAATACCTTTTGGGCGCGACGTAACTGAGTGATCGGCTACTGCTTGTGATTCACTACATACATGACTTCTTTACAACGAAGTCCTTTATTATAACATCGCCTGGTCTCAAAAGCGAAAAATAAAACTTCCAACGTTAAAAAGTCACAGAAGTAGAAGAATTGTAATCTATGTGTGTAATGTAACGTAATGTACCTAATCTACACTTTGACATCTATTATTATTTATACATATATTATATTAATTAGTTATAATGTGTAATGTTTAATATTCATCTTTATTAATTTTGAACCAAGTTTAAATATAAATTTAATTACGAATTCCAATCGTTTCATATTAATTTGTAATTTTTTTTTATTAGTAATTTATATAATACCAATTATTATTATTATTATTATTTTAATTTTATGTTTGTAAATTGCCTGTTATTTTTTTAACAACTTCTTTTGTTCATTAACATGTTGTTTTGAATTTTAATTTGTTACAACTATTTTGTAATAATATAGGTAGTTTGCTATGACTAGTCCCTCACGCGCCCTTTGCCCGCACTGTCCAGGCTCTTCAAGGCTATTTTCTGTACCCCATGGCCTGCGAGTGCACATTGGTCGCAAACATAAAAACATTCTGCCCCAGGATCCTGGAGGCCCCTCGTCCACAACTCCTTTCGCTTTATCGGCATCTGATAACCTCTCAGGTTTGAGTTTGGACGACTTACCTTCGCTTAGAGCCAGAGTCCGGGTTCTTAGACACGTGCCTAAGGGAGCCAGATGTCTCGCAGCCGGCAAATTATCGTCCCTGATCGAACAATGCATACTGTCCAATAGCAAAGGGGACTGGTTGGCATTGCTATCATTTGCTTACACGGCCCTGAGATTGGAACTAGATTAAACTAGATTCTAACCTCTAAGGTTAAGGCTAACATCGAGGGGGCCCAGTTGGGTCTGAGTCCGTCTGCCGAATATGTCCCTGTCAAGTCACCTTCGTTGTTAGGGTGGCTGCGGGATTCTGACTCGGTTGCTCAGTGTGCGAACCCCACGTTTGCGTGTGCGGTGCGATCGTAGACACGAATGGCTACCACAGTCTCAGTTGTACCCGGTGTGTAGGACGTAGACCACGGCATCATGCCATCAACGAGGTGATCAGGAGAGCGCTCGTTTTAGCGGATGTCCCTTGTGTGCTCGAGCCTCCCGGCCTGTCGCGTTTGGATGGCAAACGGCCAGATGGACTCACGCTGATTCCGTGGCGGAGAGGTCGCAGCCTCATCTGGGATGCTACCTGCGTCAGCACATTTGCTTCTTGCCACCTCCAAGCCACTCAGCGGGAGGCTGGCGCGGGTGCAGAAGCGGCAGCCAGAGGAAAGCACCTTAAGTACGCTGCCTTGGAGTCAGCCTACGAATTCGTGCCGTTTGCTGTGGAGACGGCTGGGCCGTGGGGCCTGGAGGCCAAGAGATTTGTTAAAGAACTCGGGCGGCGCCTGAAGGAGAGAACGCGTGATCCTCAGTCGGGCCATTATCTTGTGCAGAACATTTCCTTGGCCATACAACGCGGGAATGCCGCTAGCCTGATAGGCACGTTTGGGCGAGAGGGCATTGATTGTGAGGGACTTTGACAAAATCAAATCAAATGTGTTTTTATGACATGATGTTAATATTTATTAATTTCAAATAATGTTTAATTTATAGTGGACTATAAGTTAAATGACTTGTTTAAAAAATATTCAGTGTAACTAGATTCTAGTGTATCGACCAAATGTAATTAATATTCTTGACTTGAAATAAATCTACCTAGAAGCCTTTCCAATATAGGAATATTCAAACCAAACAGAATATTTGCTCTACCTTAATATGTAACTCACGATAACTCCAATACAAATTTTAAAGTTCACATCAAGGATTTGTTTGTGTAGACGGCCCGACGAATCATGAGGTTAAATATTAGATTGGGTGACCGTTTAGTTAGACTAGTGGCGTTTTGAACTGAACGCTCCCGTGCTTTGGAGGAATTCAAGCTATCGGGCCCAGTTGTTACTATATGATATGGGACAATATCCACACAAGCTGTTAAAATAAAACAATATGTTATGAATGTACTAATTCGCTTGTGCGTACACTAAACTAAAATTCTCTAAGATATTGGTAGTTCTTATTATTTTAACACTAAAATCCACATTCGTGTAACACTTAGAATTATAATTCTAGACATATGATTATTCTATTCAAATGTGGGTAGTTTTACATCAGTTTAGACTGGTTTCGAGAGCACGAACTTACATAACGATTAAGTTTGCACTAAACATACCCACAATTAAGCAGAAACGGCAGATTTTAGAATGTCATTTGCAAGCATTATACTAATTTGGACTTTAGTATGAACAGAATAAGTACTATCATAATTTACTAAGAATAGATTTTAGTTCGCTAGTTTAGTTTGGTGTTCTGAACAAGCTAATTACTACCGATGGCTCCCGAACTAGTTTAATCTGTGTTTCAGGAGCCAATGGCTTCTCCGACGTACATTCCATGTCTTATGTCTACAAAAAAAGATAATGAAATTAACATTAAAGGTTTGTGTTTGTTTTTTTTTAATTATTCTTCCACACTACAGACTCTTTGGTCCGTACCTTTTAAGATTTGTTTTTTTTTTTAATATTACATTTTCATGGAGATTCGTTCTCCAAACATCACAATAAACATTCTTAAGCTATGGTGGAAATTGCATAAAAACTAAATTGATTCCATTTTTTTTTTGTAAATACATAAATCTATTGCTAGTGAACAATGTGGTTTGTTGGGGGTTTGTAGTTTGTAGGGTATTAGTGTGTGTTTGTGTGTGTGAGTGTGTTTGTGTGTGTGCATGTGTGTCTAGGTCTACACGTCTGTTTATGTGTAGTACTGATTACAAGTTTTTAATTTGATTTCTGTTCAGGTCTCAAACTAGGCAGAGCCTGTACTATGATAATCTGATGTATACTGAGGTATACATATTTCACATCCAGACACAGCTCAAACAGACATGTCCATACACACAAAATGTCTGACCTGTTGTCTGCAGGGTTACTACTAACACCGCCAACCCCTAGTCTAAGACTGAGTCTGTATTACGAAAACAGTCACCGTGGGTGACAGACTCCTCTAACTAAAAAGGCATGTCTCTGTCACCAATAATAGGTAGCTTTAAATTTCGTGACAACTAATTTAAAAACAATAAAAATATATTATTTTGTCATTTTAGATAAATCACTCTGTATCAGATTTCCATATCTTTAGCTTCATCAACCGGCTCCGACGGCGCACAATAACATTATTTATTTATATAATTATGTAACTGAATTTTAAAACCAATATTTTCTCGTAGGTTTCCTAGAAGATAGAGAAGAAATTTAATGAAAGCATTACTATTACGAGTTATAAACATAATTTTCAATTACATTTCTAATCTTTATTACCGTGAAAAATATAACAGTATCTACAATTTGTTACGAACTAAAACAGATTGTCGGTCAGTTTCCGACTAATGCAAAAATCACGTTATTCCGTTGTTCCATCGTATGAAGAACAAACCATAGAACTAATTTATATTCTTTATAAATAAAGAATATTAGAGCTGACGATTAGTACAGCTTACGGCTGCACTTTGGGAACTCAGTTCTCGAAGTTGTTGACGAGTAAATCTACCTGGGACAGACAGTCAAACTAGGCAGTAATTTGTAATTTTTTTTTATTAGTAATTTATATAATACCAATTATTATTATTATTATTATTTTAATTTTATGTTTGTAAATTGCCTGTTATTTTTTTAACAACTTCTTTTGTTCATTAACATGTTGTTTTGAATTTTAATTTGTTACAACTATTTTGTAATAATATAGGTAGTTTGCTATGACTAGTCCCTCACGCGCCCTTTGCCCGCACTGTCCAGGCTCTTCAAGGCTATTTTCTGTACCCCATGGCCTGCGAGTGCACATTGGTCGCAAACATAAAAACATTCTGCCCCAGGATCCTGGAGGCCCCTCGTCCACAACTCCTTTCGCTTTATCGGCATCTGATAACCTCTCAGGTTTGAGTTTGGACGACTTACCTTCGCTTAGAGCCAGAGTCCGGGTTCTTAGACACGTGCCTAAGGGAGCCAGATGTCTCGCAGCCGGCAAATTATCGTCCCTGATCGAACAATGCATACTGTCCAATAGCAAAGGGGACTGGTTGGCATTGCTATCATTTGCTTACACGGCCCTGAGATTGCCAGATCAGGGCGACAAGAAGTCATTGACCTCTAAGGTTAAGGCTAACATCGAGGGGGCCCAGTTGGGTCTGAGTCCGTCTGCCGAATATGTCCCTGTCAAGTCACCTTCGTTGTACAAATCTGTACAGGCTAAGGTCTTTGAGGGGGACCTCAGGGGTGCGGCTCGCATTCTCACATCGGACTGCACATTCGCCCCGACTGGTAATGATACACTCACTTCACTAAGAGCGAAGCATCCCTCCCCCTCTCATCCCCCTCGTATTCCCCCGGCACCCGACGATGTGTCGCCGTGTCTTGTTGTAAAGTTGGAAGATGTGTACGGTGCTCTCCACTCTTTTTACCGCGGCTCTGCGGCAGGCACGGATGGCTTGCGCCCCGAACATTTGAAAGAGCTCTCCTCTCCATCAGCTGGGGACAATGGGCGACGGCTACTCGAATCGCTGACACGTCTATGTAACTTCCTATTGGGCGGGAAATTGAATCCCGAAATCTGCCCTTTTCTGTATGGCTCCCTTTGCTCTCTCCGAAAAAAAGGCGGGGTATAAGGCCCATTGCAGTGGGCAACACTTTTCGGCGATTGGTGGCAAAGTTATGTTGTCAAGCATTCAGAAACGAAATGACAAGTCATCTGCAGCCGCACCAGGTAGGATTCGGCACACCCCTTGGAGGCGAGGCTGCTATTCACGCGATTCAGGGCTTTTGTTATGCGGGAGGGCAGCAACGATGCACTTATAAAGATGGATATCCGAAACGCATTCAATAGTGTCGAGAGAAGTTCGTTCTTGGCGGAGGTCACAGAGCTGACACCGTCCATATTCCCTTTTCTATGTCAATGTTACTCCACCCCGAGTAACTTGTCTTATAACAGTCAATGTGTTTTGTCTCAAGTCGGCGCTCAGCAGGGGGATCCTTTAGGCCCGTTGATTTTCAGTATGGCTATCCATAAGACCATTAATTCCTTAGAGTGTCCTCTAAACATTTGGTACCTTGATGATGGGACCTTGGGTGGGAGTCCAGATGTAGTTGAGAGGGATGTTAAGTTACTCTTTCCGGCCTTAAAAAAGCTGGGCTTAGAGGTTAATACTGCTAAGTGCGAATTTTATCCTTGTAGCCTAGCAGCCTCAGAATCGTGTCACATATTCACGTCCCTCATTCCTGGACTTAGGGTCATGGACCGAGAGTCTTTTTGCCTCCTAGGAGCCCCCATTTTCCAGGAAGGCATTCAAAACAGCTTGGCGGCAAAAACAGAGTCCTTGGCCTCGCTTAAAGACCATTTTAAAGTCATATCTTATCCGGACGGCCCCGACTTGGAAACACCCAGAAGAGGTCCAACGGTTCGACAACATGCTTAAGTATATAGTAGAGGAAACGTTAAACGTTAGCCTCCACGAAACACAGTGGCGCCAGGCCAGTCTGCCTATACGGTATGGCGGTCTTGGGGTACGTCGTTTGCAAGAGACTGGCCCCTCTGCTTTCCTCGCCTCCTCGTTTGGTGTCGCGGATTTATTAATGAGAATGTTGCCAGGTTTCAGTGACACGATCCAGATACCTTTCGCTACTGAGGCTCACAATGTTTGGTTCCAGCTGTACCCAGGAGCTGAGCTACCTACAAAACCCGCGTATCAGAAGAATTGGGACGACATTTCCGGGACCCACATCCTCGCCCAGCTGCGTAATGAAGCCACAGGTTTCGAGTTGGCTCGTCTCAACGCTGTCTCTAAGCCGGAGTCCAGTGCCTGGCTGCGTGCCCTACCATCACCTCATTTGGGCACGCTGCTAGACGATGACTCCCTTAGGGTGGCTGCGGGATTCTGACTCGGTTGCTCAGTGTGCGAACCCCACGTTTGCGTGTGCGGTGCGATCGTAGACACGAATGGCTACCACAGTCTCAGTTGTACCCGGTGTGTAGGACGTAGACCACGGCATCATGCCATCAACGAGGTGATCAGGAGAGCGCTCGTTTTAGCGGATGTCCCTTGTGTGCTCGAGCCTCCCGGCCTGTCGCGTTTGGATGGCAAACGGCCAGATGGACTCACGCTGATTCCGTGGCGGAGAGGTCGCAGCCTCATCTGGGATGCTACCTGCGTCAGCACATTTGCTTCTTGCCACCTCCAAGCCACTCAGCGGGAGGCTGGCGCGGGTGCAGAAGCGGCAGCCAGAGGAAAGCACCTTAAGTACGCTGCCTTGGAGTCAGCCTACGAATTCGTGCCGTTTGCTGTGGAGACGGCTGGGCCGTGGGGCCTGGAGGCCAAGAGATTTGTTAAAGAACTCGGGCGGCGCCTGAAGGAGAGAACGCGTGATCCTCAGTCGGGCCATTATCTTGTGCAGAACATTTCCTTGGCCATACAACGCGGGAATGCCGCTAGCCTGATAGGCACGTTTGGGCGAGAGGGCATTGATTGTGAGGGACTTTGACAAAATCAAATCAAATGTGTTTTTATGACATGATGTTAATATTTATTAATTTCAAATAATGTTTAATTTATAGTGGACTATAAGTTAAATGACTTGTTTAAAAAATATTCAGTGTAACTAGATTCTAGTGTATCGACCAAATGTAATTAATATTCTTGACTTGAAATAAATCTACCTAGAAGCCTTTCCAATATAGGAATATTCAAACCAAACAGAATATTTGCTCTACCTTAATATGTAACTCACGATAACTCCAATACAACTATTGTATTTTAAAGTTCACATCAAGGATTTGTTTGTGTAGACGGCCCGACGAATCATGAGGTTAAATATTAGATTGGGTGACCGTTTAGTTAGACTAGTGGCGTTTTGAACTGAACGCTCCCGTGCTTTGGAGGAATTCAAGCTATCGGGCCCAGTTGTTACTATATGATATGGGACAATATCCACACAAGCTGTTAAAATAAAACAATATGTTATGAATGTACTAATTCGCTTGTGCGTACACTAAACTAAAATTCTCTAAGATATTGGTAGTTCTTATTATTTTAACACTAAAATCCACATTCGTGTAACACTTAGAATTATAATTCTAGACATATGATTATTCTATTCAAATGTGGGTAGTTTTACATCAGTTTAGACTGGTTTCGAGAGCACGAACTTACATAACGATTAAGTTTGCACTAAACATACCCACAATTAAGCAGAAACGGCAGATTTTAGAATGTCATTTGCAAGCATTATACTAATTTGGACTTTAGTATGAACAGAATAAGTACTATCATAATTTACTAAAAATAGATTTTAGTTCGCTAGTTTAGTTTGGTGTTCTGAACAAGCTAATTACTACCGATGGCTCCCGAACTAGTTTAATCTGTGTTTCAGGAGCCAATGGCTTCTCCGACGTACATTCCATGTCTTATGTCTACAAAAAAAGATAAGAGCATTAAATTAACATTAAAGGTTTGTGTTTGTTTTTTTTTTTAATTATTCTTCCACACTACAGACTCTTTGGTCCGTACCTTTTTTAGATTTGTTTCTTTTTTTCAAATATTATATTTTCATGGAGATTCGTTCTCCAAACATCACAATAAACATTCTTAAGCTATGGTGGAAATTGCTTAACAACTAAAGTGAGTCCATTTTTTTTTTGTAAATACTTAAATCTATTGCTAGTGAACAATGTGGTTTGTGTTTGTTGGGGGTTTGTAGTTTGTAGGGTATTAGTGTGTGTGTGGGTGTGTGAGTGTGTTTGTGTGTGTGCATGTGTGTGTACACGTCTGTTTATGTGTAGTACTGATTACAAGTTTTTAATTTGATTTCTGTTCAGGTCCCAAACTAGGCAGAGCCTGTACTATGATAATCTGATGTATACTGGAGGTATACATATTTATGAACGTACACATCCAGACGCAGCTCAAACAGACATGTCCATACACACAAAATGTCTGACCTGTTCGGGGATCGAACCGGGACCAGCGGCTCAGAAGGCAGGGTTACTACTAACGGCGCCAGCCCCTAGTCTAAGACTGAGTCTGTATTACGAAAACAGTCACCGTGGGTGACAGACTCCTCTCACTAAAAAGGCATGTCTCTGTCACCAATAATACGTAGCTTTAAATTTCGTGACAACTAATTTAAAAACAATAAAAATATATTATTTTGTCATTTTAGATAAATCACTCTGTATCAGATTTCCATATCTTTAGCTTCATCAACCGGCTTCTACGGCGCACAATAACATTATTTATCATATATAATAATGTAACTGAATTTTAAAACCAATATTTTCTCATAGGTTTCCTAGAAGATAGAGAAGAAATTTTGTGAAAGCATTACTATTAGTTATAAACATAATTTTCAGTTACATTTCTAATCTTTATTGCCGTGAAAAATATAACAGTATCTACAATTTGTTACGAACTAAAACAGATTGTCTGTCAGTTTCCGACTAATGCAAAAATCACGTTATTCCGTTGTTCCATCGGTCCATGGAGGAAGAACAAACCATAGAACTAATTTATATTCTTTATTAACAATGGATGAACCATTGTAAATAAAGAATATTAGAGCTGACGATTAGTACAGCTTACGGCTGCACTTTGGGAACTCAGTTCTCGAAGTTGTTGACGAGTACATCTACCTGGGACAGACAGTCAAACTAGGCAGGTCCAACTTCGAGAAAGAGGTCAATCGTCGAATCCGACTTAGCTGGGCAGCGTTCCGGAAACTTCGCGAAGTCTTCTCGTCAAAAATACCTAAGTGCCTCAAGACAAGAGTCTTCGACCAATGTGTGTTACCAGTGATGACTTATGGCACTGAAACGTGGTCTCTTACTATGGGCCTCATAGATAAGCTCAAAGTCGCACAACGAGCTATGGAGAGGGCAATGCCCGGGGTTTCTCTACGTGATCGAATCAGAAATGAGGAGATCCGTAGAAGAACGAAAGTCACCGACATAGCCCAGAAGATTAGCCAGTTGAAGTGGCAGTGGGCAGGGCACATAGCAGGCAGAACAGATGGCCGTTAGGACCGAAAGGTTCTGGAGTGGAGACCACGGACCGGCAAGCGCAGCGTAGGTCGTCCACCGACACGGTGGACAGACGATCTGATGAAGGTCGCAGGACGACGTTGGATGCAGGCCGCTTCCAACCGGTTCTTTTGGAAAATCATGGGGGAGGCATATGTTCAGCAGTGGACTTCCTACGGCTGAGATGATGATGATGATGACGGCTGCACTGATCGCCACCCCTACGATAACTTGAGAGATGCTTTTTCACGCCCCGCTTGAATAACCCAGGGTCATAGCTGCAAGGAAATACGTACCTACGCCGGCAGAGCATTCCACAATTTACTTACACGACAGAGGTAAAACTGCCAAACTTTTTGGTTCGTGGTAAGAAGTTTGAACAGTATGTAGATGGCATGCTAGGCCGTAACTAGTAGCTCGGGATCAGAATGGAGAGGAAGGAATAAGATTAAAGAGCTCTTATGAACATTCGCAATGAAACAAACGGTAGAAAACACGTAGAGAAGTTGTACGCATTTGTAGGGGTTCTAGGTGTTGAGTGACTTCAGTGTCTCCAATAATACGGACAGCGCGACGTTGCAGTTTGTCAAGAGTATCTATACAAGTAATTAAAATTAAGGTGTCGTTAAAGTCAAAAGAACATCTTTTACTACATGCTTCTACATGCTGTCGGTCTATCTGTATATTCCAGCTAATCAAATGGCGGAATCAAATTTGACGGGCATTTCACTGGCAGATGATTTCATAAGAAATAACTTTTAACGTGTAGGTAGGCTAATATCCCGTCCGGATTAGAAGTTTCCATTCTACTGTGCATTATTTATTCTTATGCCAATACCTACTATTGAGAATCTACTTATCATAATTGATATGGTTTTAAAGAGAACGACGTTTTCTGAATGGTGAAGCTAGTTTTATCATCATGTTTCAGGTGATACCGGTGTAGCTAGTGTACCTTATGTTCGGTGATTTACATTTAAAGCTTTATTCACGTCTGTAATTCGAGCAAAATTGATATTTATTATGCTATAAACAACATATTTGTCTATTTATGAGAATATCAACTTTACATTCGAGATACAACCACTTTTGGTTTCATTGACAGTTTTGTTACAAAAAGTTGTGATAGAGTTTAGGTTGCGTTCAGAATACACATTTGAGACTCTCCATTAAGAAGTAGATAGAGTTAGTTATGCTTCATTGCCCAAAAAAATGCATACGTGCAATATGCGGGGTGCCGCCATACGAGTCTTGTGTACCGCTTTTTCGAAAGTTCAATATTATTCCCCTTCCATTTATGTATATATACGAACTTGCAATATTCGTAAAAGCAAATCCTCATTACTTCAAGACAGCGCGTGAGATTTTTCCTCAATGTACACGCAATCCAGACAGACTGGTCTTTGATGTTCACCCCAGGACTACTTTGTATCTCAAACAAAGTCAAGCAATGTCCGTTAAGGTTAATAATAGTATTCCTGATCATAATATAAAAGCTCTTAATATAAAAATGTTCAAACTAGAGTTACTTAATTGGTTAAGGACAAAAACCTTTTATTCTGTACAAGAGTTTTTGACATCAAAAGAGTTTAATTAAGTAGCCTGTAAACTACCTAATAATAATTCATGATTGTATGACATTTAATAATTGTATATACCATGTATGACATCATAAATATTTGCATGCTTTAATTAAGGCTGAATGTGAATTAGAACTTATATTATTATTATTTAAGATCTCAAACTGTACCACATTTACAACAAATAAACAAATTTCAATTTCAATTTCAATTTACAAGATGCGGAATTCATACCTACGAACGTATTATCACAAAACGTATCATAAATACGTAATGTGATACGCAAGAGTATCACACAACGTATTTGTGATACGTTGGCGTTTGGCGATGGAATACATTTTTTATTAAATAAACATACTGAAAAAGTCATTTATATATTCACTAAATATGTTTGGCTGAACGTATTTAAATATTTCGCTTGCGTCTTTTTGCAATACAACATGGCGGCTATTTGCACATGCGTTGTAGTTGATATATTGACCGTGTATAGTTTAGAACAAAAGCCTGCCATTTTTCAAATTGTTAAACTATATAAATAGTTGTGGCTAAGGCGAAAATGACGCCCTGTATGGCAATACTATCCGTATACCTACACACAATTGTACTATGTTTACAGACACGTCGATTATATGTTATTAAAAAATTAAATAATGCTAAATGTCTGTCATTGTTTATGTCAATAAACAGTGTGATGTGTGTGATCACAAAGCCGTTGTGCAGTACACAATAAATCTACATTGTGAACCAGCCTTTACTATCAGTTTCCGTGAAACAGTTTACTTTATAACATTGCATTAAAATCCACTTTAAACACGTAAATGGCGTATTCAAAATATCGAATTTCATACAACGATGTAAGAAACTGAAAATGGATGCGGCAAGATTATTAATGTAATATATTTTCTGGTGATTTACAACTTTTGATAGCGCTCGTTTTGGGAGACCTCCACAGTATAATAAGAATAATTCATTTATTAGATAAGAAACATAATACAGACGGAAGAACAAATTGGTTGTTCATTTGAATGAGCCTCGCACATCATTTATTTACCTACAACAATTTAAATAACGAGCTATGCTTGGGGTTTCTCTACGTGATCGACGAATGACGAACTAAAGACCATATATATGTGTACATGTGAATTACTGGATTAACAATACCTACGAATGAAGAGTAGGTACCCTCTGGTTGGCACAGACAATGAAAAAAATGCGTGTAACTGAACTTACCACCTTCTATTCACATTTTCCTACATCCAAGTGTAAATAACATTGTTAACAAAAGCAAGCTACAAAGCTGCCCACTCTTCTTGATTCTCTTGTTTATTATCATCTTTGTCAATCTAAACCATGCCTAATGTCTTGTATTTAAGATTGATTTTTAAGCGAGCAAAACTTGACATGTTATCGATACTTTAAACAGGATCCATCGGCGTTATAGACTCATCGCTTTATCTAACTCACTTATATGTTCGATATAGCACGATGTCAAAATCGACTTACAATGCGTTCCGTTCCGATAAGCGCCGTCAACTTTCACAACTGTCGCGCCCCGGTTTGTCATTCCCTTTGGTTCCAATGCTTTTAATGCCCAACCTGGATGGAACACTCACGCTCGCCAAAGATTCAGTCAAAAATTTAATGAATCCTAGGGGACGTTCAGAACCTCGGAGTGCGGTCGTTTAGTTGTGTTCTAACTCGCTCTGAGGTACGGAACGGCCACGGTTGTTTTCTGACCTCAAACAGACTTTGACAAATTCAACATTGACAGATATCAAGTGATCTGTCAATGTCGAATTTGCTTACCTAATTTTCTTTGAGAACAGAGAAGAAGAAGAAGTTTGTTGTAGTCTGAATGGTCAAAGTTATGTCAGATGCGGGTTGCAACCGTTTAGCGATCGATTTGTATGGTTAAAAAGTTGCGACGCTACGAGGTTCGGGAATCTCGAGTTAGAACAACCAAGTGCTTTACCCTGAGATACGGAACGGCGTTAGTGCGAAAAGTTGCACTCCGAGTGCACTCCGAGTGCGCTCTCACCGAGGTTCTGAACGCGCCCCTATACTTTTTTGATGTTTTGACAGTGACAGCTCGCAATGACCACAAAAACCCATCTTCCTTCCGCGAGCGCTGTGATCGCGACGTGAGCGTTATCGATGACGCCATCGATGACGGATCGGTCTCGTCTCGTCTAAGATTGGTCTTTACCTTTGCAGGTTGGTCTTTGCGTTTGCCTGGGCAAAGATCGAATGGAAGCTGGGGAACCCTCAAGAACTTCGAAATAGAAGAGATCGTGACCCTACCGAACATAATTGGAGAAACCAGAGCTGACAGACTCAGCTGGTTTGGCCACCTATAGACAATGGGAGAGGATCGTGGCGTACAAAGGGTCTATCTGGGTCAAACAATATATCGAAAGCCGGTTGGTCACCCCAAGTATATATGGGGTGATGTTGTGAACGCAGATCCGAACGAGCTTCGTGCAACTGACTGGCGAGAAACTGCAAAATACTGGAACCAATGGCGTGTTCTCTTATCGGCCAAGACTCACTTTGGGTCGCTGAGCCAGCGGAGTAAGTAAATATGAAGGTTGGTCGCCAATATGAAGGGAACATCGTGATGAGCACAGTATGGTGGTAGGGCATTTTTGATGCCCACCTGGATTGCTACTATCTTTAAGATAACCTAACATAACCGCTGCAGTCCCGTTCTACGATCCTTCAGAACCAGGGCAGAAACATAATAGGAGCGCCCCTCTCTCTAGAGAGCGCCTCTAGTGGCGCCCCTCTCTCTAGAGAGTGCCACTAGTGGCGCCCCTTTCTTCAGCTTCAGTTTAAGATATTCTACTAGCGACTGCCCGCGACTTCGTTCGCATAGTAGGCTCGGTATAACCTCTCATCTTTTCTTGGTTTTTCTGTCATAAGAACCTTATGATAATAAACAACACAAAAAAAAGAATTAGCGAAATCGGTAAAGCTGTTCTCAAGTTATAGCGTGATCAGGAAAAAAAGGGGTTCATTTTTTATTATAGAACAGACTAGCGACTGCCCGCAACATCGTACGCGTAGTAGGATCGGCCTTTGTCCTCGCCATAACCTGCCATCTTTTCTTATATTTTTTAATGTATGCCTTCCACGAAGTATAAGAAAACATTTAAAAAGGAAAGGAATTAAATCTATAAAACCGTTCTCAAGTTATAGCGCGGCCAGGAAAAATAGGGGTTCATTTTTATATTATATAGATTATCTAGAGTCAGGAGTCAACCAGGCTTCCATATGCTAAATGCTAGGAGCTTTGTGGAGCAAGATTTTAATTTTTAATCATACTGTATGTATTTTGGATAGACCGGTTGGCACAGTTGGTAGCACCCCTGCCTTCTGAGCCGCTGGTCCCGGGTTCGATTCCCGGACAGGTCAAACATTTGTGTGCATGAACATGTCTGTTTGATCTGTGTTTGGGTGTGTATATGTATATAAGTATGTATATCAGTCATCAGGTTACCATAGCACAGGCTCTGCCTAGTTTGGAACCTGAAGTGTGAAAAAAAAAAGTGTATGACTAAAATAACTAACTAAAATTTTTGCACTCGTTTTTTGTCACCCCTTGGAACTGCCCCCGGGCGGGTGCCCCGGTTGCACACTGAAATTATCACTACTGCAGGAATGAATGAATAAATGCAAGAATATGCATGTCCATCCCAAATCGAGAATATAGAATGTTCCGATAGCCTGGTTGGCAGGTAGCCTGTGAGGGGTCCCCGATCGACCCCTACCTGGGCCAAGTATTCCTGTGATGAACTGAAATCTTTGTGATAAGGGTTATTATTATGTATTATCGTGTGTCCAGGCCTATAGCAACACCGGGAGTTCTAGCCTGGGTACAGAAGTATGCATCGTTAATACTTACTCATTTTTACTTAAAAAAATTTATTTATTACTCGATCATAGTTATTAATATACAATAAATCAAGTTAATATCTAGATATGTACCTATTACAATAAAAAAAAAGACGTGTGGCACTCGGAGACTGCCGCGGTAAAGCTATTGCATAGCTGTTTTTATCAACTTATGCAATTATAATTATTTAACCAATGCCATCTAGAGGCGAGTTGCTGAACTAAAGAGACAAGCGTGATATTTCAATAAGTCATTAAAATTTCTGCTATTCATCGATAGATGCCAAATCAACTTATGCAATTATAATTATTTAACCAATGCCATCTAGAGGCGAGTTGCTGAACTAAAGAGACAATCGGGATATTTCAAAAAGTCATTAAAAGTTCTGCTATTCATCGATAGATGGAGTCGGAGTGGGGGGTATTAGGTTATTTTCGTTACGGAATTTCTGGATTCGGTCTCCACGGTCAAGGCCCGCGATAGAAGCTATGCAATAGCCTAACATTTTGCTAAAAATCTCAAACTTATTACGTAGGTAATATAGGTAGTTTAAACCCCTGTCTGCAGGTAGAGTGCCCAAAAGCTGACAACGTTACCTTGTTGAATACCCAGCCTGATACGTTGCCCTAGGTAAGCACAAATTCTTCAATTGAAACTCTGGTTCTCTAAAACCAACATCTTAACTATAAAAATAAACAGTTTTCCATATTATATGCTTTAACAATAAACGTCTACAAGCAAGCATACCACCTCAATCAAACAAAATAAAACGTAACTTAACACTGTATCATTATTATAATAAATATCCTACTTGATGTCCGTCACAATCGTTAAATTAAATAATTTGTTTGTATAATTCTCACAATGTATTGAGAAAATAAAGGAAAACAAAAAGCATAGATAACTCAATCTAACACTTGGACATCGTCGGGGGTAATAAAACATGTGGCTAGATGGGACACGGATTGGTACAACTTTAGTTTGGTAGCTTCAGAATAGGTGTACAAAGCGTTTAGGTTCAGTACAAAATTATGAGCATGGTAAGCAAAAAACAAATCTACTTCAACTATACTTCAACTATACTTCACCTAATTCCATAATACAACCCCAAATTACGCAACAGTAATTATTGTAGCTATGCAATTAGACTTTAAAATTAATGTGATAATTCTCGTAATTTTTCATCATGACAATATCAATTTAAAATGGAATATTTATTGTCAATATTATATAATAACCGCAGCTGAGGGGTGCTAATGGCTTCCCTTGCTTCACCCTCTTAGGGTTAAATATTTCCTTTCAGATGCTCACTTCTGGATTGCAGGACTTGGTAATAAAACATGTGGCTAGATGGGATACGGATTGGTACAACATTGGTTTTGTAGCTTCAGAAAAGGTGTACAAAGCGTTTAGGTTCAGTACAAAATTATGAGCATGGTAAGCAAAAAACATTTACTACTACAAAACTTCTCTAAATTATTTTTTATTAGCATTTCTATCATATTTGAACGAAATTCTCCTTTACCGCAATCTAACTACTCGTAATATTGTTTTTGAACCTGTATTCAACATGAAGTGATTAAAAAGTTTCAGTTGAACTAAAGAATTACTTCAACTGAAACTTTTCAGTTAAACTAATCTCTTAGTCATTCTTCTTCTTCTTCGTTTTCTTAACGTTGTAGTGCGTTCGAATAGCCCCAAGTTGGCGAAAATAACGCTAAAAACGCTCACAAGGGCGTTCGAATTGGGAATCTGTGGATGAAAATGTTGTTTTGCTCTTTGTTCAGCGGTCGCAAAACTAAAAAAGAGTTAATTTTGCCACCAAATAGTGCAATTTTTGACCCACATCCGGAGCACGGTTGTTTGTAATCGTTTCTGACAACTATGTATTTGACAGCATAATCATGCGATTTTAGGTCTTATGCTCGGTTGAGCGTTCGAGTAGGGTGTGGGCAAAAGTGGCGAAAGTGGCAAAATGAACGTTTTGAGCTTTACGAACGCTTTAACAAAAGAGCCATCAATGGCCACATTGCTAAAATTGCTAAGAGTAACGTGTTCTAACCGCACCTTTAGAAGACGTTACTCTGTTTGCCTTTATTAATAAACGTTGCGTAAACCTATATTAGGCGTAACATGCTTTGTCTTGCTTTCACGCGTGACATTTACTGCAAGCGAAAATTCACAGATAGATGTTTTAACTAATCCGGGTGTAAGCCAAGTTTATTAATAAGGCCGCTAGTGTAAAGTTGCCACAAAAGTGTTAGTGCGGACAGAAAATATTATAAACGATTATATTTACCCAAATATAATCGTTTATAATATTTTCTTTGGTTTGTAAATATGTATAAAGTTTGTTTGGAAGACAATTAAATATTCTATAGTCCACTGTGGAGCTACTAAAGATAAAAACCTTTCGACACTGACGGTTATAACCAGGGACAGTAGGTATATACTTACGTATTTGGGAAATGATTTTTTTATAACATACGTGTCTCTTAATATATATTTTTTTTTACCTAAAAATGGAATCGACTTCAACACCAAAAAGTGTGAAATAACTTGTTGAAAACGGTACCATGATAGTTCAATAGTAGGTAGGTACTTACTATCACAATATTGTGTGCATGGTACCGACTTCGACAAGTTATTTCATACTTTTTGGTGTTGAAGTCGGTTTCATTTTAAGTTATAACACTGGTTTTTCACAATTTTAGTGACCCTGTTACTTAAGGGATCGATTGTCAATGATATCATCAAGATAAATCAACACTCACTCATTTCAGTTATTGGATTGTAACTCAAAAACTGCTTGACCTAATTTGATGAAATTTAAATGGAATTAGCTCGGAGGTAATTTACCAAACAAAAAAGAGTTATGAGAATCGGTCCACAAATGGAGGAGAAATCGGCTAACATACACATAAAAAATACATACCTATGTGAAATCAGTTTTTTTTTTATTTATTTACCAAATTAAAAGTACATACGTTTTTGAAGTAATATAACATAGCATTCATAAACCACATAGGTTTGTACATAATACTATTGTTTAGTCTGCAAACTTCTAAATATTTGTTTAATAAATAACAATCTGAACTCTTACACTGACTTATTAAGTACCTATCTATAACGTGAGATATCATTACAGGTTCTAAGATTATATAATTCACCATGGAAGCTTCATACATTAAAACATACGGTTAAAAAGGGATACATCGTTTAATTAGTGCTACGAGTAGAATTAATTGCTGAAATTTGTTATTTTAACTTATTGCTATGTTTAGGGTATATACAAGTGTATTGAAAAGTATCTGCTTTATAGCATTACCATAAAAATCACCATTATAATAATGAAAACCAGACAAGTGTGAGTCTGGCTCGTTCATTGAGGGTTCCGTACGAATAACGAAAAGATATCTCGAAATAAAGGACGAACTAAGATTTGTAGGCAGTTTAAAAAATATTCTCCGATATTCATATTCATATTCATAAATTTACAATTTATATGTCAAAAAAATATTTACGTCATATGTAGGCAAATTAACGTATTGATAATTGTTTCAATAATAACATTAACAATACAATAAATCAATAAAAATACCTAGTTATAATACAAATTCAAGAATTAAATAAAAATTAAATAAACGGAATAATAATACCAATAATCACAAAACGTGAACTGGACGTGCCAAAATAATATTAAAAATTATAATAAAATTATGTATGTAAAAAATCACCATGATAATACATAATTCCATTCAGTACACATATACGTACGATACATTTATATACGTACATACCTACGTCATAGTCAACTCTAAACATATCGAAATGATGATGATTATGATATAGCATTTGATATTATTTAGAAATAAATATAAATAAATAATATTTTTAGAAATTAAATAGGTTTATACGGATTAACGAATTACGGATTAACATTTGTGTGATTCCAACTTAAGACGCGCTCGTACCCTGATAATAGTAAAAAGCAGAATTTTTAAACGCCTAGTGTAACGAAACAGATTGATGATATATAATGAAAAAAATACAAAGGTTAGAAAAGGAATAGGAAAAGAGTAACAACCGAATAGAATTCATAAATATAACTATCTTTTAGCAGAAAAAAATCCTGAATAGGTCCACAAAAATAAATTTTCATGTCCAAACTCTCAGAATTTTCAGCGATAACACTATATTTTTTTTAGGTAATACATAGCCAACGTATAGTACTAAAGTTATAACCAGCAGTTTTTTCGATTCTGTTAGTATATATCGAAAAATATAAAGAAAACGTACAAAATTAACGCATTTTCGCATTACATCGTTCAATCTAACAAGCGATTTTCAACCTTACGTAAAGCATTGTAAATTATATTGGGGTTGGACCGCGCCTTAATACCTTTACGCGTTTCTGAGATAATGAGTAAAGCAGACAAACATACATATACAAATATATCGCTCTTTTGTCATCTACAAATCTGTCCTTACATTTATATTTAAAGCAAACTTTTAAATTGTACGTAAAAACAGTAAACGGACCCCAAAAACCCACGTCTATGAAAAATCGCATCAAACATTTCAATTCTCGACTAAAAGGCTCTTACGTGGTTTTAAATGTCTATCTAAATGTATATACCGGTTCACACATGGCTGTATTCTGTGAACATTTATGTCCATCTAAACTAAAATTGAATTATTTGTTCACTCACTTCACCACCGTAGGGAAGAATTTTCTTACAACGTAATTTATTTATTTCAACAAAATCCACAGCTCTTAGTTTCTATGCATATTATGGTATTCTTACAGCCAATTACGGATTTACATTTTTTATAAAATATAACTTGTGTTAAACTAACTGTCACTATATTTAATTCGCTTATCTACATGTGTTTAAAGGTTTAGTGTGTGTGTGACTGCGTGTATGCGTTTGAGAATGCGTGTGTGTTGTTAGGTATGTGTGCAATTCTTATAAAATAATCTTCATTTTAACAGTTAATATTTAACTTAATAACAATTGTTTACCGAAAAATGGAACCGACTTCAACAACAAAAAGTGCGAAATAACTTGTTTAAGTCGGTATCATGATAGTTCACTATTTTATTGATAACAAACATTTTTTTCCTCTTTATAATATTAGTGTAGATTAATCCGACCGACTTCGACAAGTTATTTTACACTTTTAAGTGTTGAGTCGGTTAAATTTTTTGGTAAACAATTTTTTTAAACATCTTTATTTTTATGACCTTTGCTTGCGACTTACGAGATCGATGGTCATTCACCGTCAATAAGGATATCAGCAAGATAGGCGAAACAACTTTTAGTTATTGGAGTGTAACTCAAAAACTACTTAAACAAATTTGATGAAATTTAAAAGAGACTACTCCGGCAGAATACTCTACCAAACAAACAAGAATTACATACAAAAAAATAAACGCGTTAACTTGAGAACATCCTCTTTCTGGAAGTCAGTTGAAAAATCACCAACTTCCAAAAACATGGTTGGTGAAATTGAAATTGTGAAAGAAAGTAAATTGAAATTTGGTATGTAGATGCTTTAGATTCTGAAATAGCACATATGATTTTTCATCATCACACCTCGCAGGTGAAACCGTAAGATGCAGCTCATTCATTATATATTTTATATAGGTAATCTCATTCGGTAATATTCTAATTATGAAATGAAATACAGACTTTTATTGGCGTATTTTATTTACATACTTCTTTAAGAAAATTAAAGCACTATTCTCCTAACAAAACAATTATTTAAAATATTGTTTAATTATTAAATACAATGTGTCCCGACCAAGGAGGTTTCAATTCAATTTAAGTACACATTATCTGTGGTGAGCGCGCTGGTACCGAGCCAATAGACCAATAACAGACTTTTTCCACTGATATTGGCAAAATTGTGGTTACGCCGCACAAGCCATACAAACAAGAAGAAGAAGAAGACTTTTTCCATTTTGGCGCTATTTCGTACATACGAATTTGAGTAATATTTTGTTGGATAAAACTTTAGTAGCAAAAATGTCATGAGATTAAATAAAGTAGTGTATGTATGGATGGATGTTTATTAGTCTCACGCTCAAACGGCTGCGGCAATATTGATGAAATTTGACATGGAGGTAGATGAGGCACTGGATTAACACATACTTTTCATCACCATCATCATCCATCATCACGCGGGCGGCATAAACCGCAGGGCGGTACTAGTCATTTTTAATTTTATCTCCTAAATTCGCTGAAGACGCGTATGCTACCTATAGTATGATTACCTTGATTGTCCGAGTACATACAGTCATTGCATAATATTGAAATGAAAAGCTATATGTGAACAGGGCATAAGAAGTATCTGATTTCTGATATACGACAGGGCTCGCGTATAAACTGGCCCTGTCTTGTACAGATTACAGATCGAAGGACCAGATTGGTGGTGCTGAGATTTAGTCGCTGGGCTTAAAGTGTTCATTTTATATGGAAGTTGTAGGAATTCTCGGAGTGAAGTGTGGATTATGGGTGTTTAGTGCAACTACTAAATTAATAAGAAATAAGAAAGCTTCTTGGAGGCGATAATGTTTCAACCGGGGTGAATTTGACAGCCAATAAGAAGTACAATTTGAAAAATGTAATACCGACTTCCATTCTATTCAGTTATGGGAGTGTAACTCAAAAAGTACTGGACCTAATTTAATGAAATTTAAATGGGACCACACGGGAAGCGCCAGCTTTCAGCAGCTAAGATTTTTTTAGAACCGGTTCTTTCTATCGAAAGTTATGAGGTAACAAACATAAAAAAATACAGTCGAATTGAGTACCTCCTACTATTTTTGGAAGTCGGTAGAAAAATACAGGACTTTTTTGTTTGGCCAGTAAGGGGATAAAATTATAAAATTCAGCTGGCTATGAGCGTAATGTACATAAGAAATTAGTCATTAATATTGTGAATTACATACATTACCCGTTTAATTTCATTATTAACCATAGGTATTTTTATTATTTATTATAATACATTTCTTCGGCGCGTCTTCTAGGAATCATACGACACGTTTTAGACGTGTTTTTTATTTTGCTGCTACACCACAGTACAAAAAATAACACAAAAAATATATACGATAATTTTGTCAACAAAACAGTAAGGAAAACTTTGTGACTTATAATTAAGTGTCACAATGGGCGGTCTTATCTCTCAAAGCGACCTCTTCCAGACAACCATATGTATGTCAAATTCAACGTCCCCTAATATATTTACTAAGTGTAATCTTTGAAACGAAAATAAAAATTATAGATAAAAATATATAAAATATAATAAATACATAAAAATACAACATTCCGTAATGTTTTATACAGTATATAGCCTTGAAACGCCCATGTGACTTACCACTTGCATGTAATTTCGCGGGCCAACCACAGGGAACTACCAAGTCCTGCAATCCAGAAGTGAGCATCTGAAAGGGAATGTGTTAACCCCAAGAGGGTGAAGCAAGCGAAGCCACTGGCACCCGTCAGCATCGTCTATTATATGATATTGACAGTAAATAATCCATCTTAAATTGATATTGGTGTCGATTCTATAAAAAAACTCTAAATTATGGCAGTACTTATTTTGTTTAGGCTAAAATCCAAATTGCTATAACACTTTCGAATGACAGCACTAAAATTAGACATGTATCTGCAATTGTGGGCATATTTTAGACAGTTTAGTCGTCACGTAAGTTGGTGCTCGTTAAACTAACCTAAAATAACCCAAAATGGAATAGAATAATCTTAATATATATACGTATACGTACGAAGAAAAAAAACGAGAAAATTTCATTCCATTCGGTCCAGTAGTTTTTGAGTTACACTCCAATAACTGAATAGAATGGAAGTCAGTATCAAATTTTTCAAATTGTACTTGTTTAAAAAAACTTAACATAACATGGTTTTTAGTTTACTTTTGCGTTGTAGTTCTCTATAAATATTCAAACTCTCATTCAAAGACTATCAGTTATCTATAATAATTGATGATATTTCTGTTCAAAGTAATATTTCTTAGTAGATAGAGAATATTGCAAGGGCAGGTCGAGACAACGATCAAAGCATTCAAATTCAACTTAGAATCGGATCTATGAGATATTGCATCAGATTTATTATTTTATATTCGTTTGGAGGAAGAGAGTTGTACCACAGAATATATAATACTAACACTGAAGACTCGCAGTGGGTATGCGAATAAGTAAAGTCGTATATAGACGTATTGACAATGACACGTTGTAACCGCGTCAGATAGATAACGAGAGAGATGGAAGATGTAAATAGATAGAGAGAGGAAAAGAGAGAGATGATTAAATATAAAAAGTTCTTCGGCCACTTGCACGACCCTTGTGACGCTCTCCTGTCCGCACGATCATCAACGATGGATTCTCTACTCCCACCACTTAAAATAGTCTTACCATTACATTTGGTACCACCACGCTAATATAGCAAGCTTTAAATAATGGATTACGATAGACGTTTTGATGACGTATTATCAAATAGTGCACTCAATTCGCGTACTTTGCAACTGCGTTAGTTTTCTATTTGGGTTGGGCACACTGAGGTACCATTAGTAGTTAGGCATTATACGTATTGATCCTAGAACGCACCATTATTTCGATTTCGCAAAAGGAACACGCTGTAAATAGTATTGAAGTAAATAATAATATTTATTAACATTTAAAAGAAAGTACACAAAAATAAAAACTAAGTTCACTACACTCTTCAGTACTTCTATAAGTTTTGACTCATTTATAAATTAGGTATCTTATGGCTCGGATCAAATTTTAATGTTTACAACTCCATTTAATGTAACTATTGGTAGACTGTAAATTTGTTATGAATAATACTTATAGAGCTAACATACACATTTTAATTTAAATTTAAAAGCATCTATACACATGATATTACAGGGAGCTGACTCATACATTAATAGTTACTTTTATATAGTACTTAACATATTAAGGTCTTATCATTTGACGCTCTTCGAGGAAGGTAATATGTTTTGTGTCGGTGGGAGTACCGACAATAATCATACTTATATAGTATATGTATGATTATTCTAAGCTTATTACAAAACGCTCCTGATTTATGATAGTTTCGTAAAAGGTAGTAGGGAGTAGGCCTCCTGAGCGTCATTCTGGAAAAGAGGCTTTAAGTTAAGGTTATAAGGTTTTTTTTTAGGTTAAGGTATAATTAGCTGAAGTCTAGTGTACAGGGGAGTCCGTGTCTACACAGGGAAATGGTGAGGCTGGGTTCTAAGAGCCATTCTAATTCTTAACCCTAATGTTGAAGCAATGAAGCTATTGAGGAATAAGCAACTGTGAATACACGAGGTGTGGTGCGTCAGCGCCCCTATTTGAGGAATAATCCGGTGTCGCCTGGTTAGACCCACATGTGGAAAAGTCCTTTCGAGGAAAATAAGCAGTTCATTGAGAAATCGCATAGGTGCAGACCTTGTAGACCTTAGACCTAGCATAAAATGATCATTCTGAAGTTTATTCTCCAGCAACCATTCGCAGATTTCGCAGCATCGCGCAGTATAATAAAGTGATAGAGCTAAAATGATTTGATTCCCAGTAAGTTCAGAACAATTTACCATAGAGTTGTTCTCGCTATCGGAGCATCGTTCCTAGAATCGTATCGGATGGGGGGAGAGGGGAGTAGGTCCCCCGCTGCTCCGGTAATTCACGCTCACACCTCCGTGATTCTTGAGCGTCGGAGAGTCGGAGATGATTTGATACTTGAGGCTTATTTTTAATCGTTCAGCGTCTTCAGAATTTTGCTACGACTGAATAACCTACCTCTAAGTCGTAACCGTACGTACGTTCTATATTGTAATATTGTACGTTCGACGAAAGAAAAATAAAGTATCTAATTGAGGAGAATTTAGGTGCAGATTACTACCGGACCCCAACTTAAAATTAATTATATTATATCCTCGATATATTTTTTCTCGCAATAGCAAACTCTGGTAAATTAATCGTATACTTACCTAGTTGATTTTCATATTCATACTGTTGGACTTTCAAATCGTGAATTTAGGAAAAAGAAAGTTAGTTCCTCATTTGTTCTGCTAAGTTCAGGCTCCTGTAGATTCTTAGTGTGTGAGACAGGTGAAACTGATTTGATACTTGAAGGTCATGTATCAACATATAGGTATATGTATTTACAAACATTGGTTTGCTTTACTTGAATTTAAGATTGCTTGTCAATGGAAAACGTATGCACTTTCGAAACTATTAGGGTAGTGGAGCAACCTTTAAAGGTGTCCGTCATAGCAGATATTCCTTTAAGTATCTAAATAATATTTTTATATACGTTATTTAAATCGGTCCGAATCAGCAAGCCTCCGGTTCGTTCATATTTTATTTCATATTCATATATCATTTGTTATAGCGTAAACCTGATGCGGACAGATTAAAGCGCAGTTGCAAACTAATTAACGAAGTAGACAATTCTCAAAGCCCAATAAAAGCCCTCCAAGTATCAAGACGTTTCCGTTCCGGATGACTGTGTATAATATATTGATGATGGTGTAACACTCTATTGTGATCTTTTGTTAGATTATGATAACCGAGATAACTTATTCTCGAGTTAATGTAAACGTCTGACAGCTTGCTCGGCCAGTCTAGTGTGGAATGTACTTTATTTTATTTCACTTTATAAGTTTAAGTTATGTTTATAAGTTTGACATATCTACCGTAACAGAGGGAGACATGTGTGGAATATTTCCTACAGTGGCTGAACATCGTCTTGACTGCTATGACTACAGTGTCCGATATTGTACCTACTGCCAAACAGCAGTTAGCAATTAGCAAAAATCTCGATAGCAAGTGTCGAATAACTAAGGCAGAGTTATGTTTAGCAGTTTAGCACCCCATATGTTTGTGTGGATACGAACCAAGCAGTCATAATAGCTTTGTCTCTTTCCTTGAGTGGTCTCTTTCCTTCAAACGTTAGGTACTGTTTAAAAGCTGAGAAACTACAATAATTATATTTAGTTATATAATAGTTACTTATATTTATATTCACATTCACATTCACATTCACATCCACATTCACATTCTTTGTTTTTATTAAACAATATTTACACGTCAATCATTAGTAATACCTTAGATTCTGAGTAATATTATGTAAATTAATACTGTTAGAGCATCATAGAAAGGCGTGGCGGTTACAGTAGATGAACAATTTTCACATTTACTCACTTTTAAATGAATATTTTGGTTGATGATAGTGAAAAATTTACAAACTTCGTATACTAATATGGAGTTTATATATTTATTTCGTATGTTAAATACGTGCCACATTATACCTAATATAAATGCTAAAATGTATGAGAGTGTAAGTTCTACACATCACAGCGTCGAATTTGCACCTCCGAAGCACAGAAGAACTCAGTTGAACAATGCAACTAGGACACACCCATCCAACTCCTGACCGCAGAAAGCGTTGCTTAACTTGTTAAAAGTCAAGCTCCGCTACGAGCGCTTCATAATTATATGCCAAAAATAAAGCTGCATCCACACAATGCTAGCATATAAACGAACAAACAAAAAACAAAACAGGTGCATTGTAGCGCGGTCGTCTCACCAGTCATAGTTTGTTTTACATGATAATTGGAGAGACTTATGGCTCAGCTCGGCTGTAGGCTCACGAGATGGAGATACTGAATATCTGTGAACTCAAACTTGGACATATTTATTTATTATTATTAATTTTAAATAGGTACTGTGCTATTTTTATCACGTTGGCCGCCAGTGAGTTTTGTTTTGGAAACCAATCGACCCTGATGAAATCATCTGTCAGATATAATGTCGTAGGGCGATAATAGCATAGCGCTAGGCTATGCAGTGTGAATTCACTCTAACTCTAAGAATAAAGTTAATTTAACTGAATAGCACAGCTCTTTGGCATATCTAGCCACAGATATATATATGTACAACAGATAACGCAAATGCGTGTACTTCCAGTGTTCGAACCCCGACCGAGCGTCAAGGTTGGCCGCCGCTTTAAACAGTCCGCGCAGTGTCTGTTGTAGCCACAAGCACACACGCGAAAAATCTTTTTCCTTACAACAATACTACTTGTTGTGACGTGTGAAAGTAAAATGTTGTCATTATCATCATCATCATCTCAGCCGTAAGACGTCCACTGCTGAACATACGCTTCTTCCATAATTTTCCAAATGGACCGGTTGGAAAATTATGTGCTATATGTTAAAATTATTAAACTTATGTGATGGCGGGAAAATATACAACAATGGCTGATAGTATTTTTGTTTTATTTTTATTTATAATTTTGTGTAGTAGTGGATTTCATATAATGACGTGGTAATTTAGTGTTATAAAAACTAACGTGGATTTCAATGATTATTAATTAAAAATACGGGATTACTCACATAATATTTATCGGATAGGTCCGACTATAGTTTCGACCATGTCATCGAAGCGGGCGTCCCGAACACTCCTTGAAAAAGGCCACCGAATGTGGTCGAAATTATAGTCGGACCTATCCAATAAATATTACGTGAGTAATCTCGTATTTTTAATTAATAGTGGTAATTTAGTGTTTAACCATCCGTCGTCTCATGTTTATCAAAAAACGGGCGGATACTGTGTGCATAATAGTTCTAAATTATATTCTAAAACTAGAATAGGACAAAAATGCTATATCTATTTGGTACCTTATATGTACAAGCCATTTAACAAAATACTGGACGTAGCAGGTGACACGAGACAAAGTGGTAAAATCAAAATCCCAAACCACTAACTAGCATTGGGCTTCAAGGGTACTGAAGATTTACTTAGAATCAATAAATAGACACACTAAAGTCATAAAAGAACAAGCGCGGATCCACCGTTGTGGGCACGATGGGCATGCCCATAACCCTAAAAGACTTGCGACATCTGACGTCACAGTTTCATATTCGACACACCGATGATATGGCGTTGTATAAAATGTACAAAACCTGGATGTCGATGAAATTATCAACGTTTTCGCGAAAAAGAAACGTAAGCATCTTTTAAATTTAATTCGCGCAAGAACGTCTTATATCCGAGTAAAAAGCGTAGTAAATTGCCATGCACGGTTTGAAGTGTTGCACCCAGTTCAAAACTTTGAATGTTACTGGACTGTTATGGGCAAGCGTGACGCTTAAGGCGCGGTCCAACCCCAATTTTAAAATAATCTACGATGCTTTACGTAAGGTTGTAAATCGCTTGTTAGATAGGACGATGTAATGCGAAAATGCGTTAATTTTGTACGTTTTCTTTATATTTTTCGATATATACTAACAGAATCGAAAAAACTGCTGGTTATTACTTTAGTACTATACGTTGGCTAAGTATTACCTAAAAAAAATATAGTGTTATCGCTGAAAATTCTGAGAGTTTCGACGTGAAAGTTTATTTTTGTGGACCTATTCAGGTTTTTTTTCTGCAGAAAGAGAGTTATATTTATGAATTCTATTCGGTTATTACTTTTTTCCAATCCTTTTTCTAACCTTAGTATTTTTTTCATAATATACTATCGATCAATAAATAAATAATAAATTAAAAATTCTGCTTTTTACTATTATCAGGGTACGAGCGCGCCTTAACATCAGGCGAGTGACTTGATACTATATCCATCATGAGAGAGTTCATGCTCCGACTCATACTTTGCTGATTTTCGGGTGGCTGTTACCACAACCTTTTCCGTGGGCTGGATCAGCGCCTGTAAAAGAGAGGAAAGAATATATGTAAATTAATTTATTTGTATTATTATTATTTGGAGGTTATTTCTATAAACGTCTAAAAAAAAAACATCATTTGCTCCTAATAAGTAAGAAATTAATGTCTTAATTACGATAACCTAAGTGAGTAAACTAGCTCGCACAAACACGGGGAATCCTACTGTGAGAGCTAGGGCTGCATGTATATCTTATATGGTAATTGTTTCTTTTATGTTTTTAAGTTATACTTGTATAAGATAATATAAGAATGAATTTCGGTCACGAAAATATAATATATTTACCGATTACGGATCCAGGCTGTAGTAACCAGTCAGACGTGAATTCGAGCCCCATCCGAGAAAATATTGTTTCCTCTTAAGATGAGTTTGGCTTTCGAGTTGGTTATTAAGCATGCACACATGAATAGTTACAGTCAACGCGTGTTTTTATCATCTATCAACTTGTACTTTTATCGATCTACCTATCTCATCATCATCATCATCAGCCTGTAGCAGTCCACTGCTGGACATATGCCTCTCCAATTGCACGCCACTTAGGTCTATCTTGGGTCTTGGTCCATATACCTATCTACCTGGTGGTAATTTTGTAGTTTGTACACAACATAACATATTTGTTCCCAAAAGTAGGAATCTTATCAGCTCGATGCAATACATGGAATCATTGTACAGGTACCAAACATTTTTAAGTTTTATTCCCCTGGACTCGATCTTTCCTCTGTGAGAGAAAGACTTAGGCTATAATCCACTACGTGGTGGATAGTGCGGCTTGGTGGATAGGCTAGTGACCAACCCATGTCGAAGTTTTCAGGCCGCCCGAAAGCCTTCGACATAGACTAACGACTGTTGTCCTAACACAAACAACTTAACGTGCCCTCCGAAGCACGGAAGCGCTCAGTTGAATAATGCCACTAGCACACACCCATCCAACTCCTGACCGTAGCAAGCGTTGCTTAACTTGTTGATCTGTAGGGCTATTATGTATCTCAGTTGCTAACAAATGTTGATTGATAACGAAAAAAACGGTTCTATGTCACTCTTGTCAGTTCCAGCCATCAACTTACTAACATTTTTGCTTACTGGAGTTAGCAAAACTGACATAGAGCCGCCATTTTATTCGATTTCAATCAACATTTTGTTAGCAACTGAGATGCATAGTAGCCCTGCGGTTAAGATCGCCAAGTCAAGCTCAGCTGCAAATGCTTCAATAATAAAGAACATTATTTTATTTTATAAATAAACTAGCTGCTCTCCGCGGTTTCACCCGCGCGGTGATGGATGATGATGATGATGATGAATCTTATACAGCTTAGTTACAAAGGGTGAAAGAATTTTTGAAATCGGTCCAGTACTTTTTGAGCCAATTCGTTACAAACATACTTACATACAAATCTTTCCTCTTTATAATATTAGTATAGAAGTATAATAACTAGAATTTCATTCGAATCCTTCAGTATTTTGACGTCTGTGAGTAAAGACCATCTTAATTCAAAATTTCAAATATGCTATTACTAATACATGATTGTGTTTATGTGTTTTACATTACGTTGTTTTTTACAGTGACAATAGTTATGAAACGGATGCCTATGGGAACACATAAAGGCTGAAGAAGGCGACAGATAAAAAACTAATGGTTAAAAGTTGTGAGGTATCTAGTTACAGTCACACTTATTTACTTATTAGCCACGATACGACAACCAAAACAATCTGTAAACAATTTGACGCACGCTAGAAGCCACATGGGCCAGTCAAAGGTTTGCTTTATGGATACCTAGAAGTAATTTGCTTTAAAATCAACCCAGGACATCCCTTGGGGCTAAAAACTTAAAAGTTTGATAGTTGAGGCCGTTTATGTTGTTTGCATCTATTAAAAGGAAGGATTTTATATACTTTTAATATAAGGAGGCGAAACCGGGGACAGATCAGCTACTTCTCAATTTTTTCAGAGATACTCTAAGTAAAGACTCTTAGAGATACCTTACTGCGTGTCTGAGAGTGAGGTTGTGTGTGGATGTGTATGCGTGTGAGTGTGTGTGCGTGTGTGCGTGATAACGTTATTATGGTCGAGGGTTTGATTTTTTTATTATTAATAAATTTATTGCAATGCCTACTTAAGTAGGTACTATAAATCTAAAATTGCAACTAATTAGATAACCCGAACTTGCCTTAGTTGCTTAAAGTCCGATAGCTTATTTTGTGACAAAAATAGCCTCTTTCGCCTAGCAATTTAAATTTATCGAATTTAATATTTCAGCAACTATCAGATTTTTTGACTCATGACTAATATTGCAGTTCTGTAACTATTCTATATTATCATTAGTAATAGTAACGCTAAAACGAGAATTTTCCTTCTGTTTCCTACGGGAACCTGGCCATACTCCGCTCACTATTTCACCACGCATGCTTCATGACCGTGTTACCTATATCTTTAAGCTGAAGATTTTCGTAACATTGCACTGCGGTCATGAAACCATCAAATCATCACCTAGAGAAATTGGATTTTGACTCTTGTTTCTTCTACACCCAGGAACTCCATTAGCTAAAGCACCCTCTACATCTAAACACAGCTTGCATAATAATGCAATGTGTGCACATTACACACCTGAATATGTGTCACAGAAATCGTACCAACCAAGGTAAGACCAAAAGAGGCTTATTACCTAGTTTACCCAGTAGAATCACAGGTGGGTTTGAGTTTGCGACAATACTTGGATAATAACTTTTCCCAAAAACGTGTCGTAAAATACTTTAACAAGTTTATTGTCGAGGATGTCCAAACATCGTGTAAAACTCATTCGTTCACATCAAGTATCCGGAAACAGTGTGACTGTTATAAGTTGAAAAAATGCTCAATCTCTAAGGTTCAACGTAAAATAATAAAAATAAATGTTTATTAATTTACGTTGAATTACGTTAAATATCGGATTCATTTAGATATACTTTTTGTCAATGTTGTCGACCTTTATCAATTTCAAATAGAAATATCTTTGAGTTGTCCTTTTTTAATTTTCAATCAAATTATCTCTATTGTATTCCGGGCAATTTTCTCGTCCAAATCCCAAATCCGAATTCCTTTTCGTGGACAATATATTGGGTTCAAAATCTATTCCCGAATCTGTTCGTTTTCGGCTTCTTTTTCTCTCTTGACTTTTCATGTTCACTTTTTTTTTATTTCACGTATCTCTGGTCAATTGAAGGCCTATTTAAACCTGGGCGTTATTCGCTACCGTGAGTGATAGAGAAATCTGAAAGGGTATGCGTTAATTTCGCTGTTCACACCAAAGCGGATGTCTCTACCGCGCGCGGTAGAGATATTCGTTGGCAACGGTTAGCGGGGCGGCGGAACTAGTTTCGCCAAACAAGAGAAAATACCGCCTCACTAGGCGGTACAAGTTTCGCTGCAGTTATGGAACTTCATGCTATTTACCCATCGAGTACCGCGTGGTATTTTTCGCTACCCACAGCGGTAGCGAATAACGCTCAGGTCTGAATAGGCCTTAAAATAAGTTTTGATATAAAAATACGTTTTAATGAAAAAAAAGAGTGATATGAAATATATTTTACAATGTTCTATAAGATGTTATAAGTTTTTCTCATCAACGTGGTCAAAAAAGCTCACCTAATTGAATCCACCTCCGCCCTGCGTCAAGTTACAGCTCCTAATGGTAATGACTGTATCGGTAGATGCAGATAAGGAGGGTACTCTTACATAGTTATTGAAGTAGTCATAAAAATTGTTTGGGCTCATTTCATCGTTTTGTTTACACCGTTTGAGTGGATTTGATTTCTTTTAGATTTTCAATATAGATTTTGGTGAAATTTACTGATGATATAAAATATAAAATAGTTTTATGTATTCTGAGCCTACGTGCAGTAGACTTAAGAGGAAGTGTGGGAGCCACAGAATAATAGCTAGATATTATGTCTTTAGTCTTCTCTTCAGTGTATTACTCTCAAGAGGCATAAGCATAATAATTGTACATACTAATGATATTTAAATTACCTAATTAGATTTTAAGATTGCATGCTTAAAGCTACTTGAAATGTGATATCTATAATGTGAAACAAAATAGTATTATTATTATAAAAAAATATTCTCTATGCAAGAGTAATTCTCGATTTCTTCTCTGTATTTGGATCCTAGAAAAATTGTCCTTAGGCGCGTTGAGCACTTTTTGGGTGAAAATTAAATCCAATTTGAAAAATTGAATACCGACTTCCATTCTATTACTTTGGTGAAAATCAGTTATTGGAGTGTAACTCAAAAACTACTGGACCAAATTTGATGAAATTTAAGTGGGACCACCACGGGAAGCAAAATAATAATTATAAGAATCGGTTCACCGTATCGTGAGTTATGAGGTAACAAACATAAAAAAACAGGCGAATTGAGTACCTCCTCCTTCTTTTGGAAGTCGGTAGAAAATTATGGGACTCGCGACATCGTCTTCGGATTTTGGGGTGAAGAAAAATCATGGAACTCGTATCATCGTCACTGAACGTAAAGCTTTTTTGGTGAAGAAAAATAAATGAACTCGCGTCATCGTCACCGTCACCGAACGCTTTGTCACAGATGTACACATAATGTAGTATTGAAGTGAAAACTTCTTTAAACGCGATAATGGTTTCCATGACTACCCATTGTTGTTGATTTTGTGTCTTAAGGCGCGCTCGTACCCTGATTAAAGAAAAAGCAGAAATTTGTAACACCTAGTGTAACGAAACAGATCGATAGTATATTATGAAAAAAATACAAAGGTTAGAAAAGAAATAGGAAAAGAGTAATAACCGAATAGAATTCATAAATATAACTCTCTTTCAGCAGAAAAAAATACTGAATAGGTCCACAGAAATAAACTTTCACGTCCAAACTCTCAGAATTTTCAGCGATAACACTATTTTTTTTTAGGTAATACTTAGCCAACGTATAGTACTAAAGTAATAACCAGCAGTTTTTTTTCAATTGTGTTAGTATATATCGAAAAATATAAAGAAAACGTACAAAATGAACGCATTTTCGCGTTATATCGTCCAATCTAGCAAGCGATTTTCAACCTTACGTATAGCATCGTAAATTATTTTAAAATTGGGGTTGGACCGCGTCTTAAAAATTATTTGAATAATTTTCACTTCTATTGGCAGCCCCCAAAGACTGCCCCATTTTTTTTTTCAAGTGTAAACATATTGATTACTATAACGTGTCCCTGTATTTATTTCTTATTAATTTTAATAGAAGTTAAGACTCTCCATATGTTCTTAAAACTAACTAGGCCGTACTTTCCGATCCCACCGTGTTGGTAAACTTAGTCAACTGGTGAATGTGAAAAACTCTTCTTTCTGTTGCATAATGCTGTCAAGCTATTCAATAGATGCCGCTCCGTTCCGATAAAATCATATAGAGTTAAAATTCCATGCACGGTCGGCGAGCCTCGATGGCCTAGTAGACTTTGCGTCTGACACGGATTGTCGGACGACGCGGGTTCCAATCCCGTTCTAGGATGTGATTTTTTCCCTCTAAAGTTACGATGTTTGGTATCGCAAATGATATTATAAAAAACAGATCAAAGTCAAAGTCATGGTCAAAATCATTTATTCAATTTAGGCATCAAAGACGCACTTATGAACGTCAACTTTTCATTACTTATAATGTACTTTAAAGACTCTACCGCCGCGTTCCAAAATATATATAACCCACCGAGAAGAAGTGGCAAGAAACTCGGGGCCATTCTTTTTATATGGATGTTTACAATGTTTCTACTTAGGTACTACAAATATTACATTTTATGATTTTATGGGTGGCAGAGAGACAGCTTGCCAGAAGTGGAGTATTCCAAGCATCTTTATCTTTTATATAATGTCGAACTTTATGGTAAGCTTTTTTTATTCAAACGTTTTTTACAGTCAACTTGAATTTGCCCTCTGTGAGCTCAGTTATGTGCTTTGGGATTTTATTGTAAAAACGCACACAATTTCCTAGGAATGACTTATTAGTCTTCGCAAGTCTAAAACTAGGTACAGCTATCCTATTTGTATTTCTATTATTAAAAGGGTGGTGATCACTATTTAACTTATATTTATGTAAATTTTTACGAACATACATTATATTTTCAAATACATATATATACAGATAATATGGACACTTGTATATATGCAAAGGAAAATTGTTTACAAAATGGTGTATAATTTAAAATTGCGTGGCCCTTTGGGTCTTAACTCTTACCTGTATTATCCTTATTATTGAAACAATAGTGATTTAGTTAACAATTACTCGCACAATAATTCAGTGCAGATATACGAGCGTGTTCAGGTAACGTCACAGTGTACATACTAGTACATTTAATGTCCCGCGAGCAGACAGACGGACGGACAAATTTATAAGCGCCCGCTAACGAGATCACGGCCTGAGTGGATAATGTCGGGCTTGCGATTTTGAAAGTTTTGTTTAAAGTTTTTTAGTTTTTTTTTTTTAATATAGACAATTGAGATAATTAACATCCCACACGACATTTTTCATCACACATGCGAGGAAATAACAGACTTGTATTATTATAATAACCTTTAATAAAAAAATACAATAATGCAAATATTTTATATCTATTGCATATTTTATTATACAGTGGTGGTCATATAATTAAGAACGCTAATTTAAAGGGAAGATTTTTTCAAACTAACAAGTATAACCAATTGCATGTATTTTTTTGTATTTCTCTTGGTATCGCAAAACTTTTCCATACTAGCGGTACATTCATTGATACACATGATTGGCTAAAAAATTCATATATAAACTTTATACATTAGATCTGAGCCTAGTATTACTACTTACTGGCTGGTCACATAATTAAGAACGCTGAATAGTTTATTTTTTTATTCAAATTTAAATAGAGAACACTCTGTTGCTCTGTGGTTCTTGGGCACTATTCGTATAATTTTGGCGCCATTTAGTGCTGTAAACGTCTTAAAGGTGATTGCTTCATATAAAAACAATGGGGAAAAATAAAAGTTGTGATAAATCTAAAAGGGAAGTAATAATAAAACTTCGCGACAAGAATTGGTCATATAAAAAGATAGCCGACCATCTGCAATGCTCAAAAACTATGGTTTTCCACGCTGTGAAGCATTTTGCCATGTATCAAACTACTTCAACAGTTCCCCGTGTACCTAAACAGAGAAAGTCATCTCGTCGAGATGATCGCAATATCGTTCGTTTGGCAAAACAAAATCCTTTTAAAGGGTCTAATGAGCTGAGAAAAGAATATTTTGGTGAAAACAACCCTTCAGCAATCTCGGCACGCACTATTCGAAGGCGTTTGGTAGAAGAAAAGTTGCACGGAAGGATAGCAAGGAAGGTGCCCATGTTGTAACGGTGCCATAGGCAAGCCCGGCTTGCATTTTCAAGAAGGTATGAAAACTGGACAGTTAGTCAGTGGAAAAATGTTCTTTTTTCTGACGAAACAAAAATAAATAGGGTATGTTCTGACGGAAAACGATATGTACGACGCCCTCCGAATAAAGCATTTGACCCAAAATACACAAAAGTGACATTAAAGCATGGTGGGGGAAATGTGAAAATTTGGGGGTGCTTTTCTGGGTATGGTGTTGGACCTGTTAAGTTGATAGAAGGAAACATGGATCAATTCCAATACAAAAATATACTGGAAGAAACAATGTTACCTTATGCTGAAGACGTGCTTCCGGTTATCTGGACATTCCAGCATGACAATGATCCAAAGCATACTGCACGCACAGTTAAGGAATTTCTCACATCGCAATCAGTTTCTGTCTTAGATTGGCCAGCTAACAGCCCAGATTTAAATCCAATAGAGCATCTTTGGTGCGAAGTCAAGAAAAAGGTTTCAGATCGACAGTGTGGCAATTTAAGAGAACTGTACGACGTTTTCTTAGAAGAATGGAACTCTATATCTCTTGCGAAATGTCAAAAATTGATAGAGTCAATGCCTCGCCGGTGTAAAGCAGTAATTAAAAGCCGTGGACATGCTACTAACTATTAATTTTAGTTTAAATGTAATAAATTGTTCTTTTTTTCCTTTACGCACTTCATATTAATGTGATTTATTTAATCTAAGTTTCATATAAAACAACTCTTGAACAGTTTAATAATTCGTTCTTAATTATTTGTCCAGCTTCATTACTATATGAATTTGTTATTATAGAGTATAATTAAATAAAAAATGTTAGCAATTTTATTTTATATTTGTATTCCCCTTTGCTCTATCCATGTGGCTATTTCATAACATACCTAGTTATTTCTAAGAAGGAACACATAAATATACGTGACATGATTTATATTTTAAAAAACATGAACTTTAAATCGTTCTTAATTATATGTCCACCACTGTATAAATATGATTTGTCCATGGTCAATACAATATTATTTATTTATTGAAACTGTGTTTAGTTATGCACATAAAAACTCTAACCTCGGTTTTCTATATCTAACAACGGACCGTTTTGCTTATGACACGTTACTTTTTGAAATTTTTTGTATGAGACAACTGTCAAAAAGTAAAGAATCGTAAGCAAAACGGTCCGATTTTAGATATAGAAAACCGGGGTTAGTTAGTATTAACAAGTCAAGCTAAATAAAGTCGTTTAAAAATAAAGAATTGCCCGGGTAAATTATGATTGCTTTATTTACATGCATATAACTTGTAATGAGATACAAATTGTGCGGTAAGGGCAAAATAAAATGCACATGTGTTTAACATCTTGGATCCAGAACTAAGAACGATAAGAGTCACTTTACGAGCATGTGTGATGAAAATAAATTTACTTGTTCTTGTATGTGTATGATCTGGAAGAGATCTATATGAGCGAGAATATAGCCTATTGTGATGATGATGATGAAAAGTATCCTATGTGTTAATCCAGCGCCTCATCTACCTCCATACATTTCGATTCTAAAATTTCATCAATATTTTATTCATAAATAGTTTGAGCGTGAAAGAGTAACAAACATCCATACATACAAACTTTTGCATTTTTAATGTTCGTAGGAATTATATTCAATAATTACTGTGTAACTTTTTTACTAACTCTTTGCGTCTCTAGTGACGTACATTTACGTGCGTCTCATTCATAAATCTTTTTTGTTTTAATTGTCACGGTATATAAAGGGTTAAAATATTTATAGTATATTTCACGCAATAGAAATACATTATCCAATTTTATCCTATTCAATAAACCTGTAGTTACATAACCATGGAGTAAATCATAAAACCTTATGATAATATAACTCACACTTACCGTATTTTCCACCCGGACCGTATAACGAGGCAGTAAAATAAGAACATACGAACAAACAAATAAACAAGCCTTTATAATGTGCAGGTGTGAATGGGCTTAAGCTGCTGGAGTGACAGAGACAAACATACAATTTTCGGTAAGTGTGAGCGAGATGATAAAATATAGGCTTAGATGTAATATTTTAGAATTGGCCCCTAATCGCTGGTCAATCGTTTTAATGTAGTGTTACAGTGATGGGAATTATTTCTTTAGTGGAATTGATTTGAGTTAGTTTAGAGTCAAAGTCAAAGTCAAAATCATTTATTCAATTAAGACATCAAAGACGCACTTATGAACGTCAATTTTTCATTAAAATGTACTTTAAAGAATCTATACCGCCGCGTTCCAAAATATATAGAGCCTACCGAGAAGAAGCGGCCTAAAACTCGGGTCCATTCTTTTTCTATAGATGTTTATTATGTTTCTACTTAGGTACTACAAATATTACATTTTACGGGTGGCATAGTGACAGCTTGCCAGAAGTGGAGTATTCCAAGCATCTTTGTCTTCTATATAATGTCGGACTTTATAATAAGCTTTTTTTTATTAAAACGTTTTTTACAGTCAAATTGATTTGCCCTCTGTGAGCTCAGTTATAGTTATAGAAATTTAGTAATAGTTTTTATGATTCCGAATCGACACTTTTCACAACTATATCGTCTGATGATAACCAATGATGCGGTCGAAGATATAGGATGCTCATTTATGGAGGATCCCAATAATCTATCTATCCACTACTAGGTTTTCCTTACTACCGATAGAAATTAAACATAACGTCCATACAAATAGTGTCAAATATCTAACTCCAGTAAGGTAAACCGGCGATAGATAGATTATTGGGACCGGCCGTTAGACAATACCTATTCACTCACGTTTAGAAACTGCAGCCTTGCTAACCCCTTGCTAATTAACCGAAATGTTTACTAAAAAATGGAACCGACTTCAGCACCAAAGAGTGAGAATTTTGTTGAAGTCAGTATCATGATAGTTCAAGAGTTATTAATATTGTGGGCATGGTACCGACTTCGGCAATTTATTTCACACTATTTGTTGGCCTTTGCTATTACGGGATCTACTGGCATTCACCGTCAATTTTGATATCATCAAAATAGGAAACACTTTTCAGTTATTGGAGTCTAACTCGAAAACTGCTAGACCGAATTTGATGAAATTTAAACGGGACCACTTTGAAATTATACTTCTTCAAAAAATAGTATAATTTTGAGAGTCGGTCCACATGACAGACAAATGGGGGAGAAAAACGCTGATCATGCCTAAAAAAACTACATACAGTCAAACATATCACCTCCTCTTTTTTGATGTCGGTTAAAACTACTTTTAACATTTAAAGTATATGAGAGTGAAACGCAGCGGTAGTCAAAAGAAATAGTTATAATGAATCATACTCAATCACTCAACACAGCAGCACGACCAAAATCGCCATTTTAGACCAGAGCGAACCTGCGTACATTTTGCTACTGTCAAGAGTGACCATAGATAACTTATTATTTTTAAGATTACACTAAAGGTACTTTGTATTAACAATTCATTGGGCGCTCTTTATATGAAGATAATTGGTTTCGTGTGCTCATGAAAACAAATGAATTCGTGTAACTGCGAACCTAGACGTTAGAAAATGACCATTTTGGCATCACATGTAATCTATTTAATAAAATTATTTTTCATACTTAAGACGCGCTCGTATCCTGATAATAGTAAAAAGCAGAATTTTTAAACACCTAGTGTAACGAAACAGATACATAATATATTATGAAAAAAATACTAAGGTTAGAAAAGGGATGGGAAAAAAGTAATAACCGAATAGAATTCATAAATAACTCTCTTTCTGCAGAAAAAAATCCTGAATAGGTCCACAAAAATAAACTTTCACGTCGAAACTCTCAGAATTTTCAGCGATAACACTATATTTTTTTTTAGGTAATACATAGCCAACGTATAGTACTAAAGTTATAACCAGCAGTTTTTTCGATTCTGTTAGTATATAGGTATCGAAATATACAGGGTGTTTGGTAGAGGGACTGACATACCAAATGAGCGTGTTCGGGGAATGGACTTGGAGAATACAAGTTGGCCAAAAAAAATTTTTTTTTAACTTTTTTTGTGAATTTTCCCTTTTTCTCCGAAATCGTACCTATTTACCACCATAACATTTGTAAAATCGGTTTTAGACAGGATGTTTTTAGTTAAATTTGGTCTCTATACACCTTCAGGCCAAGCAAAGCAAAATTGGATACAAAACAGAGCTAACTAACCGATTTGGAGCTCATAGAGTGAAAAAATGAAATAAATTTTACCTCATAGTTCAACTTTCACAGTGATTTGTGGTAAATAGGTACGATTTCGGAGAAAAAGGGAAAATTCCCAAAAAAAAGTTTAAAAAAATTCGGGCGTCTGGGATTTTTTTTGGCCAACTTATATTCTCCAAGTGGGTTTTCCAATTTCCCCGAACACGCTCATTTGGTATGTCGGTCCCTCTACCAAACACCCTATATAAAGAAAACGTTCAAAATTAACGCATTTTCGCATTACATCGGCCAATCTAACAAGCTATTTTCAACCTTACGTAGAGCATCGTAGATTATTTTAAAATTGGGGTTGGACCGCGCCTTAAAAAAAAACTGGTTTCTTTTTTATACATTTTTAAGAGGTCTTGTAGTTTTGTCCCGCCGTGCCACAGGTTATTTAGGTAGGTAAATGTAATTTGTTACATCAACTAAGTTTTATACTTGCTATTATATTTCAATATGAATCCCTGCTAATATTCCCGACGTCTTTACCCCAAGCTGGTTAATACTTATAGTTATATTCCCTTATAAAATCAAACGATCCCACTGTGAAATTTACATTATTACACGCCGTTATTATTATTGTATCTCGCCAAACGTTTATTATTTAATTATTACAGCAAAATGGCCACATTTAAGCCATTTACGACGACCCATGCTCATAAATGTGGCAGGTATTTTGGTAGAAAGGATAAAGATGAGGGTATAAGATAACTTCAACAGGGGCTAAGTGTGGTGATTATATGGTAGGATGGCTTGATGCGTATCCCAAAACTACGATTCGGAAGGATACTATGAAAAACAAGCAAAGAAAATAGGGCGGTTATAAAAGTGTGATAAAAATGAAATTTAAGATTATTTCATTAAAATGTAGGATGAGGTTAAACCCTTTTTATTCCTTTGAAAATGTAATTTTTTCAGTAGACTTCAAATAATATGCTAATAAAAATAAAAATAAAAACTAATCTATAAGCCCCATGGTCGGGGGAAAAGTGGCCAAAACGCGGAATTGCCACGCTGGATGGCAATGCTAAGTTTTTGCCCAAGGTAGGCGCCGGGCGCCAGTATTTTGGTCACCCGTCACCTCAACCAAACGTTTCGCCAGATCCCTAAACAAGTAGAGAGCGGACGGCTCCCACGGGCCTAAAGTTTCGACCCCAAACGGCACAAACATGTACATTCTGTCTAAATACACATATTTATGACGTTTGAGGTCTTCCGCTTTAGACGCGGCAGCACCAGCCCGATCAATCGTCCCAGGGAGATGAGACGGCGCCAGTGTGTCCACACATGTACGAGCATATACACCACACTCGTAGCATCCCAAACCAGGTGCTGTCCCATCTTCGACGGGACGATAGTCATCCCATCAGGTCTCTTGCCGTCATCCCGCATCAATCCGTTAGGTAAATATTATATTACTACCGAGCTGTTAATATATCTACTGCTATTTATACGGGTTGGCATAAACTGGATATAAACCATCTCCACTACAAATTTCATCCAAATCCGTTTAGCCGTTTTTACGGGCTTGAGTAACAAACATCCATACATCTAAACTTTCACATTTACAATATAATTGTTACTAAACTGTGCTCCGCGGTTTCACCCGCGTGGTGATGATGATGATGAACCAAAATATAAGCCTATGTTCATCAGGGCTAATGTAGGATTCTACCAGTGAAAGGATTTTTAAAATCGTAGCTTTGGAGCCTATTCAATGCAAACAAATCGGTCGGTTTTCTGTGGTAGTGTCACGCTGCATCCCCACAGCCGAATAGGCCGGCACGACCGGAGAAGTACCACACTCCCACATAACACCGACGTGAAGTAACATAGCTTGCTATTGCGTTTCGTCGGTTTGTGGGAGGTTCCAGATTCCTTCCCCATTCTCTCTCTCCTTCCCCCTCCCCATCCACCCTCACCCCTTTTATCTCTTCCTTCCTGTCATCCTTCTTCAAATGTCGGCAACGCATCCTCGAGACCTCTGGTATTGCGGATGTCCGTGGGTGACGGTATCACTTACCATCAGGTCAGCCGCTTGCTCGTTTGCCAACCTATCCCATAAAAAAAATCTTCTTTATATATAGAATAGATACTTAGAATTATTAACTAGTGTGATTTCTAGACAGCGAGCTTATGAAAGGCTAGTCTATACAAACACTCTCTTAGTACGACATTTAAGAAAAAACGACTTAAAATTCGCGATTAAAGAAATAATTCATGCGATCATTATTGATGTTTAAACTGTTTTCATCCAATTTTAGCTTTTGCTATTAAGCAGTTAAAATTCTTTAGATAACATAAATTATATTCACCATGGCAGTCTACACACGCTTATTATCTCCAGGTGACAATCGAATCTCGCACTCTCCTCGCGAAAAACGTCGTATCTACAGTTTGTATCGTTTTCATTTTAAGTTATGACACTTTTGCATTAAGAACTCGTTTAGGTTGTATAATATTTGAGTTGTGTCATTTTTGTTTTTAAATGTAATATAAGCGCAAAAGTGTCATATGCGTCTTTAATAAAAGAGGGTCTTAATTTGTGTTTGTTAGTGAGTTTATAAACGTGATTTTTATCTCATTGATACCCTTTTAAGATGGTCGATTTGTTAAAACGCCTACAGTTACTGTTTTTGTGGCTAAATTAGGGTTCGCCCGCCGAATGTTGTAAGGTTATGAGTTTTGGGATCCTTGTATCTTTTTTTTACACAGCAGGTTTCACGATTTTGATTATCTTTGAAAGTTATGGGAAATTCTTTAGGCGTGTTAAATAAATATGAGTTTTGAAGCCATTAGATTGGACAAAATTTATCGGAAGATCTTTTTTTTAATATGACTTTGTTTCCTGTTTAGAAGGTTCGTTTTGACGGTGTGTAGATGTTTGGAGGTTGGTGTACATCTAATCTAATATATAAATACATCTATATATATAAAATGAACCCGTGTTTCTCCTGGTCACGGTATAACTTGAGAAGGGATGATCATCAAGTTTACATTTGTTGTAGTGTTAAATACTTTTTAATACAGTTGCTCAAAAAGTGGCGTATTGCAGGGACGTATAGCGTTCGGGATGTGGGCTATTACATACTCGTGCTTTTTTTTACCTTTTCCGAACTCGTGCGTTCTCTTTCCCAACTGTCAAAATAATGTCTATTAAAAAGAAAAAACAACCATGAAGTTTTTACTAAAAAAAGTTTTTATGATTCATGCAAATACGTATATTTCTAAAAAGAAGCTACTAATTTGTTTCAATATCAGATTTAATGATTTGATTAAATGAGTTAGGTTAGGTTTCATTTCATTTCATCTCATTAAATTTCATTTTCATTTGATATCAATAAAAAAAATCTACTGAAGACTTGGCTGTATGGGCATAGTTCCCTTTGCCTACCAGAATGGGTGAAGCAAAAAAAATGTCTGCTTCTACGGTTGGCGCCATTTTCCAGAAATTTTCTTTGCTAGGTTATTTTATTAAATTGCTTCATTTTTTCGCAACTGTATTAAAAATAGTCATTCAGTACACGTGCGGAACTGTCATTGCAACTTGTTCCGACTGTCAACCCTCGCCTTCTGCTGCGCCTCGGCTCGGCTAGACATTTGTCGTAACTCTTTGCAATGACGACAGCCTTTCCCCACTTGTAATGAAATATACTATAGGTACATACTAAGTTCCAGATAGTAGTTAGTTACTTTATTCACATGTGTAAACTTATGTAATTCAAATGTCGCTTCAGGGATACGTAATTAATATGTTACCTACGTAACATATTAATTAAAAGTACTCATATTTGTTACAGTGATATTTCTGTTACATTTAATATTCTAATACACCTTTTTAATTTCATTTAAACATTACATTGTTAGTAATTAAAAATTAAATAAAATATAGTAATAATAACTATCTAATCTATAAGCCCCATGGTGGGGGATAATAATATTATTCTAATTGTTATTTATTGAATTATTATTATTAATAAATATTATTATTATATTTATATTATATTAACGGGGCTTAACCGTGTTAGTAATAGTATTTATTTACGTCGACGTTTCGATCAAGTTGTGTGTAGGGACAATGACTTTTTATAACAACTGTTGAGGGTATATTAAAAAGTATCTCCATACTTCAAGACAAAGACACCCGCCTCCTCAGTCCGCTCGTGACCACGATCAATGCAACTTGATCGAAACGTCGAGGTAAATAAATACTATTACTAACGCGATTAAGCCCCGTTACTTAATATAATATAAATATATGTGCAAATCGCGAAAGTTTAAAAATTAATATTATTTTCACTGCAGTTGTATTTTAATATTAATGTGTATGGTTGTTGTAAAATCTCAGCTGTTGTATCATTGGTCATCCGTGACGTCACAAGATGGTTCCAGCGGAAGACCAGCGTTGGTTTTAAATTAAACCAGCATAATGCTGAGTTGGGAACCAATTTATGATGTTAAGCAATATTTCATAATTATGTCTTTCACTCTTTTGTAATATATTTTGTACTTTGCTAATATCATATAATATAAATATAAAAATAAGTCGGGTTTTCCTTCCTGACGCTATAACTCCAGAACGCACGAACCGATTTCCACGGTTTTGCATTCGTTGGAAAGGTCTCGGGCTCCGTGAGGTTTATAGTAAAGAAAATACAGGAAAAATTTAAAAAGAAAAGCGGGATAAACCTTTTTTCACATACAGCGCCATCTCTGATACATAGCATGTACTACAAACCAATATTTTAAGTAGATGGTGCCAAACGAAATGTTACATAAAACGAAGCCATCTGGTGGTGAAACGGAGTTCGCAGGGTTTGCTAGTATCATATAAATTATAGAATCTTTCTTTCTCTTTCATCATCTCAGCCATAGGACGTCCACTGCTGAACATAGGCCTCCCCCATAATTTTTCGAGATTTTTCAATAAATATTCGAGATACCTAAACGGTAACGTGATTTATGATTTCGTTGACTTCAAAAGTTTTTTTACATAAGAAAGCGTGGACCTATAAATATCTCATATTAATTTCAAAGTAATATTTCCACGCGATCTGGGGCAAAAAGAAGGATCTTGGCAGACATACAGACAAACATTGAAGTGATTCTATAAGGGCTCCTTTTCCTCTTGAAATACGAAACCCTAAAAACTTGTAACTTAGCGACGACTAGCTGTATACGTAAAATTTTATTTATACATATCTAAGTTTATATATAAATCTAAGTAATTTACGTACAAGTACAATTTGAAAAATTTAAATCCGACTTCCATTCTATTCAGTTATTGGAGTGTAACCCAAAAACTACTACGAATTGAATGAAGCGCCACCTTTAAAACAAAAAAATAATTTTGATAATCGGTTCGAACGCAGTCTAAAGTTATGAGGTAATCAACATAAAAAAATTTAAAAAAAACATACAGTCGAATTGAGTACCTCCTCCTTTTTGGAAGTCGGTAGAAAAGTTAGATATAATTATTGCATACTAATTATACAGAATATATCTTCTAGCAAGATAATTATATATCATCTCAATTTAATGTGTCATAATTTAACCCATAAGACACGACAACATCTTTTGAAATACAAAATAGCCCATATCCGAGAGCAACATTTAAATATTGTAATGAAGTCGTTTATAGCCTTGTTTGTAAACGTGTATAATTTGCCGTTTCTGCAGTGTGTGTGTTTTTTTTATAATGGGTCATCAAAGTCACTCCCGCTCTCCTGATGGAAAGCGAAGATGAAATCAAAAAACGATCACCATTAGCACAGCCGTAAGCTGAACTAATCGCCCCCCTTATGATGACCTGAGAGATGCTTGTTCACGCCCCGCTTGAAAGACCCAGGGTCATAGCAGCAAGGCAATACGTACGCCGGCGGAGCATTCTACAATTTACTTACACGACAGAGGTAAAACTGCCAAACTTTTTGGTTCGTGTTAAGATGTTTTGAACAGTATATGGATGCAATGCTAGGCCGGAACGAGTAGTTCGGGATCGGAATGGTGAGAAAGGCATAAGATTAAAGAGCTCTTCAGAACATTCACCATGAAACAACCGGTAAAAAACGCTTTGAGAAGCTATAGTTCTAGTGTAGATGTAAAATGAATAAAAACTACTTATTAATGAAAATAAATATACATCGAGAGAAATTGAGAGTCTGTACAAAAAGGAGTACCGTCGTGACGTTCCGGTGAACTAACATTCAACCGTGAGATTATCTAAGAGTAAACATCGTTGCATCATTGACAACATCCGTGAAACAAATAAAGATATAACAAGAAAGGTTGGAAAAACAACCTTGTGTACAAGGGCGATATCTCATAAAATATTTGACATCGGTGAGCTCGTCGACGAGCGCATCGACGTACTACTCTTATATACACATAAATAAATATTACTCTACAAAAGCAGAGGTAAAATAACTGTGAAAGGACTATAGTTTAGTCTCCGCATTGGTGAATCAGTCAGTCAAGACCCTTAATTATATACTCATTAAACCTAAACAGACAATTTAAAATCAAGCGTTTAAATGATTCCAAAACACTACGACCCGACACCACCTTAGCCGGGACAAAAATTAATTTAGCAAAATATAAATAACCGTAAAAATAATAAAACACAACAAAGCGAAGCTCACACCGAGGACGTCAGTGTGCCTTGTTTACGAGGGTCCGATATTTATTTATTCGTATAATTTCGACACGGACGCGTTTATATTTCGCGTATTGATTTGGACGGCTCAGGCGAATGGTTTTGGTGAGGTTATGGCCGGTAGTGGGGAAGATCATGGACACTATGACGCTCAAAACAAAATAATACAGCTTAGTCTACATTATACTACAATAAACCTAATAATACTGATTCGCATGTGCATATACTAAACTAAAATTCTCCAAATTTCGGTAGATATTATTATGTTAACACTAAAATCCACATTCGTGTAACACTTACAATGAAAATTCTAAACATAGTCTAGCTTAGCTTATTCTATTCAAATGTGGGTAGTTTAACATCAGTTTAGACTAGTTTAGAGAGCAGGAACTTACATGACGATTAAGTTTGCACTCAACATACCCACAATTAAACAGAAACGGCAAATTTAAAAATTGTCTCTTGCAAGCATTATATTAATTTGGACTTAAGCATGACCAGAAAAAGAACTACCATAATTTACTAAAAATTGATATTAGTTCGGTAGTTTAGTTTGGTGTTGTGAACAAGCGAATTAACTAAACTAAAATAATAACTAAATATAATTTTATTGTCCACCATCGATCGATATATGCACTAATAAAAAAAAGTTTAAATAAGTAAGTAAAAAAACGAATCTGTCTGTACTTTTAACCCAAAGTAGGTGTCAGTATTCCAGTCACCAGTCGTCCCAACCTAACGCTGGGCCAGATCTCTATTTAAAATACTTATAAATTATCGTATATTATAATTTAAGGTCCACAACCAAAACTATATTTAATTAAATTCATTATCATCATGATCCATCATCAGAAGGACCAGTTGGAAGCGGTCTGCTCCTTTATTAGGGCGTCTGTCCACCGTGTCGGTGGACGACCTACGCTGCGCTTGTCGGTCCGTGGTCTCCATTCCAGAACCTTCGGGCCCCTTCGGCCATCTGTTCTACGAGCTATGTGACCTGTCCACTACCATTTTAACTGGCTTACCTTTAGGGCTATGTCGGTGACTTTAATTCGTCTGCGGATCTCTTCATTTCTGATTCGATCACGTAGAGAAACCCCGAGCAAAGCCCTCTGCATAGCTCGTTCTTGAAATTGTTATAAATATATAAAGGTTTGTTTGTTCATTTGAATGAAGCCTGGCTCATTCAAATGAACAAATTGCCGAAGACCTTGAAATACTCTCCGTTCCCAAATAAAAAGGTAAGTACCAGAATAAACGTTCCAAACCCGCATTACTTTTAATGGTCGATCAGATTTCGTTCGCGCATTTGTTTAACACTTTTATTTATATTACATTAAAATTGCTTCCCATAAAAATATATTCGATATTTCAATATCAATATTGTACAAGTGGAATTTCAAACTACAACATTATAATTTGTCTTCGTGAGAGCAAATCGAAACGATGCTGTTTACATTGTGTTTATTTTATTGTATAATTGCGTTAAAAATAACTCGTTACTAAGAATAGGTACTACAGCTAATAAGTATTTACTGGTAAAACCGAATCAAAGTAAGAAACTACCGTGCGATTCTCTATCGCCCTGGCACATAAGGTTTTTCCCAACGTTTCTTGTCATCTTGTCGTTTGTTTCACGGATGTTGTCAAAGATGCAACGATGTTTGATCTCAGAGAATCACACGGCTGATCGCATTCCTCTACTGATTCTCGTGACATTTTGTAAGCATCCCAGAATGCGGTATCATAAATTAATAAAACTAGATGCCGTTAGCCAATTAAGTTGCGCGGTGAGTAAGTATAAGAAACATTAGTAGTTTCTTACTTATTCACTAACTTATATTAAACTTATATTTTTGTTTTATTCTATAGTGTATAACGTTTGATCACCATCTCACCTGATGATAGTGATAATGCGGTCAAAGATATAGTGCACTTGTCTAGAGTACACCTATATTCACTCTTCCGACTTAGGCGCGGAACATACGACATGAAATCCGGAATCCAAACAAGCATAGAGGTATCCAAGCAATGGATAAAACAGGGAGAGGCCACCGAAGAAATTAAAAAGTCGAAAAGTCGGCGTCATAGATTATGGCAACCATTTTTTGGGATAGTGAGGGTGTTTTATTAATTGATTACCTCCCTAAAGTAACTACAATGAATGGTCAATATTACGCTAATTTTTTTGACTCAGGCACGTGAAGCAGTAGTTTAGAAGAGACGTGGGAAATTGGCGCGCGGTGTGTTGTTTTTGCAAGACAACGCACCAGTTCACACCGCTCGCATTGCAAGGCAGGCCTTAAAATACACAGGGTTCTCTGAAATTGACCACCCACCCTACAGTCCGGACCTGGCTCCCAGTGACTTTATCAAAATTGAAAAAGGAGTTACTAGGCCGAAGATTTTCAGACGACAGTGAGATGAAAGCAGCCGTGGAAAGCCATTTTCAAGAGCAACCTAAAGAATATTTTTTCAATGGGTTAAAAGCCATTCGGCGAGGTGCCGGCGCGGCATGGAAGCCCATGCGATGCATAAGACAAGACTTGTTTTATGCATCGTGTGCAAATGATGTCGAAAAGGCGAGGCGATTAAGGTAGTATAGGGCATGTTAGCGCTTAACTTCAACACAACAATTATGTCGTCAACCTCTGAAGAAGAAGACTTAGTAGCTCTAGAGCGTTGAAGCGAATATGCATAACATTAGAAGGTAACCTGCCAACTGTGGCGCGGTGCGGGGGAGGAAGCGGCGCGCCAGTGTCATCAGCGCCTCGACGCTTTTCAACCGACTTCCAAAACCAAAGGGAGGTTCTCAAGTCAAGTTTCAAGTTCAAGTTTCTTATGTATGATCACGCATAACTTTTTACAGAGTTGTTCCGAATTTCGAATTCTTTTTTTGTTATGGTAGAGTAACTTCCTAGGTGGTCCAATTTAAATTTCATAAAATTCGGTTAGGCGTTTATTGAGTTACAATCCAATAACTGAAAAATGTTTCAATCTTGATGATATCGTAATTGACGGTGACTGACAATCGATCCCCTTAGTAGCAAGGGGTCACTAAAAAGGGTGAAAATGTTATTTTTACCAAAAAATGGAACCGACTCAACACTAAAAAGTGTGAAATAACTTGTCGAAGTGTTAAGTTCAACGTGATGCATGTAACTGTACCAAAATATCAAGTGCTCCAAAAGCAACTAAATCATGGTCTACATCTCGTGAGTCTCTCGCTCGCTTCGCTCGGGAATTAAATCTTAATCCCCCGCTGCGCTCAGGGATTAACCCAAGAGTCCCGTTACAATCAGGGTTCAATATACCGCCCATGACGTAAGACACTGTTTACTCCCTTGGTGCATAATCTACTATTAAACAATTAGATCATAATTAATTACAAAGAAGGTTTAACGCTGAAATTGGCACATGAGCACAATTCGCCGTGTATGGCCATTATAAAAAGAAAAAAAAAAGACCATAAACAAAAACGATCTTTATCATATTCAATTACGTTTCATAAAAATAATGAGATTTTTTAATAACAGCACAACATTACAAGCGTTAAAGAAGGTACATAACTGCTAAATGGGTTTTAGTATTATAATCAGTTACTTTACATTAACACTTCATAGTTTTACATCTAATTTAAAAGTAAAAATAGCGTGTTAGTACGGAAAATAAAAACACGGCTATAAGCGTGGACATTATACTTAAAAAGCTATCAGAGTCGTAAAATTAGCATTTAATATTTTATGAACTAAAATTAATTATACGGCACATGGAACAATAATTCGCAGTTAATTTAAAGCTATGATTAGCACTAAACAATTAGGCGCTGTAACAAACTTGTGAATAGGAAGGCTAGCTGACCCGCCGGCGGATTCGCTCGCTTGATATGGGATACTAGCTCCGTTTGGTGACGGATGATGATGATGATGATGATGGTGATGAAAGTTTCCTTTGTCCTTCCCCGGGATATAACGCACAGCCACTTGAGGTACCTAAAGCGTGCTCCGTCACTCGCCGTGTTCAAAGAACGTGTTAAATCTATCCAAGGAATATTTAACTCTCTACCGAGAGAATCTATCTCTCTCACTAGATTTTTTCTAATTAATTTCAAAATAATAAATAATTTTCTAAAAAAATAACACAAATAAAAAAAACCTTATATTGCTGCATATTTTATAACTCCTTTCACACATCGTAACAATTATGTAGGTATATAATGTAAAATGTTAGTATATATGTATGTATACCAACATGTATAGTATATATGTATATATAGTAAGACTATTTATTGTTATATATGATTTTTATCAGTATGTATATTTAGTACGTACATATATATTTCTACCAACTTCCAAAAAGGAGGAGGTACTCAATTCAACTGTATTTTTTTAAGTTTGTTACCTCATAACTTTCGATAGGGTAAACCGATTCTCAAAAATATTTTTATTTGAAAGCCGGTGCTTCCCGTGTGGTCCAATTTAAATTTCATCAAATTCGGTCAAGTTGTTTTTGAGTTACACTCCAATAACTGAATATAAGGAAAGTCGCTATTAAATGTTTCAAATTGTACTTGTAAATAAAAAAAAATCTGCTTAATTTTACACCATCCCTTTTTCTGCTGTTATAGTCCTCCAGTCATACAGTCCATTCAAAGGTTGTCAGGAAGAGATCGCTTTGGGCGATAAGACCGCCTATTATTACAATGTTCTAAGTTGTATATAATTTAAACAGCTGTATGGTTGTTTAATTTTAAGGCGTTCAATAAAGAATATATCTATATATCTATCTATACCTATCTCCTTACATCTTACTTTAAAGTTTCGTGATAAGATAAGAGTAACAAATGTTTTATTTAATATTATTACTAGCTGCGCCCTACAGTTTCACCCGCGTGGTGATGGATGATGATGATGATGAAAAGTGTCCTATGTCCTTCTCCGGGATATAATCCGTTCAGCCGTTGATACGTGAAACTGTAACAAACAGGCAAACACACTTTTGCATTTATAATATTAGGAAGTATGGGAATAAGAAGCCACTGAAACAAATTATAACCAATAGATACGAATATGAACGCTCCTAAGGAGTGTGTTTGTTGTGCGCAGCGTCGCTGTGGGTTACGCACGGCCCCTCTCTGAACATTCAAGGTCATAGTTGAAGTTACGGACCGCGATCTGGTGTTTGGTGTTATTCAAATTTCATAATAAATTATTATTTTCAACGTGGTGCATGTAAACTTACCGAAATTTCGGGAGCTCCAAAAGCAACTAAATCGTGGTCTACATCTCGTGAGTACTAATTATAACTTAGTTAACAACCCCGAAAGTCGAGAACAGTGTTTTCCATAAAATGTTCCTTCCAAAGATATTATTCTGTCCCTCTATAACGGAAGAAATGTGTCCAATTTGAATATTAACTATTAATGTATTTTACTTTTAACTATATAACTGCTATTTTAGAGCTCTGAGTTTTTATTGTCTCGCAGATGAAAAGTAGAGTATGCACCTCGAGGATAAAGCCTGTCTTCGTCTTGGGCGGCTTTAACCAGACACGTTAGTTTCTGGAAAAGTAGGTTGATTTCTGCGAATTCTATTGTATTATTGACCAAATATGGCGAATCGCGAGTCAACGGGTTAACCCCTCGCTTCGCTCAGGACTCTACATAACGTAATAGCCATGTGAGAGTGAAATTTTCTAAACATCCTTAGTGAGATGTATATGTATTACAAAAAAGGCATCAGCTGAAAATAACATTTTTAAGCCCTATTAGTCCAGTCAAATTAGGATAAAGTATGGAAATAATTCTGACAATAGTAGATTCTTCTGGTATCGTTCTAGGAGTATCTCCCCGGTTGGCATCGTTTCTAGCACATAATTCCGACATAGGTGCAAACTTAAAATTGGGTACTTATAAGCATCATAAACTTTCAGATAAAATTGCACCAAAGTCAAAGTCAAAGTCAAAATCATTTATTCAATTTAGGCATCAAAGACGCACTTATAAACGTCAATTTTTCATTATAATGTACTTTAAAGACTACCGCCGCGTTCCAAAATATATAGAGCCTACCGAGAAGAAGTGGCAAGAAACTAGGGGCCATTCTTTTTATATAGATGTTTTACAATGTTTTTACTTAGGTACTACAAATATTAGCTCCAGTATGTTGCCTTACAAAAGAGAACATAATAATGGTATCAGTAGCGCAAGACACGCTACACTTTGACATCTTAGTACACGAGTGCACCAATGTGCAAGTTACGGATCATATCATTTCAACCAACTTCCAAAAACAGGAGGAGTCGATATCAAGTCGAAGTGTATATTCTTTATGTATAATCACGCATAACTTTTTACAGAGATTTCAATAATTCTTTTTTGTTTGGTAGATTATACGTAAGGTAGTCCGGACACTCGGTTTTTGGGTTACAATCCAATAACTGAAAAGGGTTTCGCCTGCCTCGATGATATCACTTACGATATCATTGAGGTAGGCGAAACACTTTTCAGAAAATAAAATCGGACTACCCTGCAAAAAGTTTTTCGTGATTATACCTACATAAAAAAATAAACACCTCGACTATCAAGTCAAGAATACTCCTCTTTCAGTCTTTGGAAGTCAGTTGAAAAATATTTAGTAAGAAGGTAGATTATAATACTTCATGTATAGTATAAAAATATAGCGATCGCCACTCAACTAAGCCTGTAACCCACGGTAAAGTTCGTTATGAGTTTTATATTGAACATAAATTGTAAGAAATAGTGAAATTTAAAACTATTTAGTATTTTGCTACTTAGGTACCTAGTAGGCACCTACTACGTTTTCTACCGGGAAGCAATGGTGCGCAAGCATTACAGTTTTAGGGTGTGTAGGGACCTGTAGGTAGCAGGTGAAAATTCTGAGCCAAAGAGACTGAAAAGGCGTATGAGGTCTCGCCAATATAAAAAAAAGTCGCTCAATTTATAATAATTACAATTTTATTATTATTTATACCTACGAGTATGTAAGTATTAGAAATTTAGGTCGGTATTTTGAGTTCGCTTACGTTCCTTCATTTTTCCAGTATAATATCAGTAAATGATATCAAAGTATTAAAATATAACTTATAAAATATAAACTTGAAGAAAGATTACATTATAACCGTTTCATATAAATATCGCTCTATTATTTTAAAGTGAGTAAATAATACTCGTATGTTCTGGAAAAATGTATGCAAGCAAGTGTAATGTAGGCCGCTTAATTGTAATTTCACGCCAATCAAATGTAAGGCTTTGAATTTATATTAATTGTAACTACTCATATTTTAGGACTCTATAAACCAATGCAAAATATAGACCAATATAAATGTGCTCAATCTTAGAAATGCAACATTTCAGAGAAACATGAACAAGCATTAGTACGCCGTAAAAAGAGTTTCCTTGAAATCGATATCATATCATCGATTTCGATGTTATCGTCAAAAGTTTAACAGTTTGTTCTGATTCGGGTTTTTCAAAATGCACAAATGCAAACTGCACACCACAACCCGATCATCAAACATAACGTAAAACCTGTAAATCCCCATTAAAACACCATACCACAGCCCAATAAACCCGAAGCCATGAAAAACGAGGATAATTATAAAAATTAACATTTTATTGGTCAATTATAATAAATGATTTAGAAAAAACCTTACGCCAGTTAACGATCACGGCTCCACAGTGACGTATCGTGATTAAAATGTGTTTAAATAAAAATAATAGGTCTTAAAAATAAATATATCTCCTTTTTCGAGTTCGCCACTGCGTCGCTTCGCCATAATGTTTTGGCGCGTTCTGTTATACCACGCACTTGTGAAACTAAAGCCATCTCTTTTGTTCTCTGAAACTTCGGCAAACATAAATGTATTGCTGTCTCTCTCGTTGAAGCTGGCAATTTGCTGGCATGTTGTTTAGTTGCAATCAATTGGCATGCGCAAACAGACGCCTATGATATATCCCATTAAGAGGGCCTTAAGTGTAAAGTGGTAACTGCAATTTAAGCAATTACTTATTTATAACATGTCATCCTTAAACACACACAACTAATGGAATATTGATTATGAGGGAATTGGTTACGTGGGTAGTTTCATAATAGGCGTTAACATAACCCGTTCATTGGAGACAGTGCAGCTAAGAATTACCTTGCCTTAATCCAGGGACAACTCTAGATTCATTGTAAAATAGGTGTTACTTTTAAATTGTAGGGATGAGTTTTTACTTAATAATAATTTTGGATATTTAGGATTTAGCAGCTCCAGTATTAGATAAACGTATGAAGTTGGTGATTTTTTTCCACAATTATTCATCAAAGCGACTCCCTCCTGGAATCCTCCTCCCTGATGGAAAGCGGAGATGGACCAAAAAGCGATGACCAGCCGTAAGCTGCGTTAATCGCCACCCCTTTGATGACATGAGAGATGCTTTTTCACGCCCCGCTTGAAAGACTCAGGGTCATAGCTGTAAGGAAATATGTACGCCGGCAAAGCATTCCACAATTTACTAACCCGACAGAGGCTGGGGAACTGCCAAACATTTTGGTTCGTGGTAAGAATTTTTTCCCAGTATATGGATGGCAGGCTAGATCAGAACGAGGAGTTCGGGATTGGAATATATCTCAAGGATACGGGCGCCTCTTTTCTAGGCAGAGGTTACCACTTAACACCAGGTGGGCCTCCTGCTTGTACCCTCTCCTCATCAATATACATATATATATAAGAAACTAAGTCCTGATTGACTGACAGAGAACGCACAGCCTAAACTTGAAAACTTGAAACTTGGAGGGTAATTTTTGTCTTGGTGGGCTACTGGGCCTACTAAGAAAGGGTTAAATTCAACCCCTAAGGGGGTAAAATGGGTGAAAAAGTTTGTATTTTCATATAAACGTTTTCACTCATTTTCCTTTTCAGTTCTTTATTTTTGAACTTACAGGTGTGAAAATTTGTATTTAAGTTCATATAAAATAAAATAAAATATTCTTTAATATTTTTTGACAGATATGACTTAGTTAGGGGAATGAAATGGAGGAGGATGAAACTTTATATGGAAAATTCTTTAAGTTTAACTTATTTGTGTTAATTTTTTTGGTAGTTGTTTAAATAAACATTTTACGCGGACGCAGTCGTGGGCAAAAGCTGGTAACTTAAATAAAAAAGTATCACATTATTATATAATGTAGTTCGTACTTTTTATTAAGTATAAAGTTTCAGATGCCACCTTATCCACGCGAGCCCCATAACTGAGGTAACGTGCAGAAATTTGCCGTGTATTAAATCTCTGAACAAACAACTTGTTCGCGCTTACACGCACACATTTACACTACACATACACATCGACAAACACTGTGTGTAGTTTACACGAGTACACACACATGGGACAGTATTAAGAGTATGACGGTGCGTAGGTAAAATTACAACAATGGCAATCATTGATTTTGTTTACTTTTCTGCATTAATTTGTGTTTTTTCTTTTAATAGGTTTGACGTGTAATAATCTTACATTCTATAAATGTTACGAGTAATTCTTGTATATATGGCTCCAACGATTTTCATCAAATTTGGTATGCAGGAGGTTTCGGGGGCGATAAATCTATCTAGCTAGGTTCCATTTGTAGAAAACGTCGTTTTATCCTTGTTTTCAGGCAATAAAAAACTGACACAGCAACACTAAAGCAACTTGACAATAGATGGCGTTGTTAAGCAACACTAAGCCAATGAGTGTTTGGTTTGAGGTTAGACTAAGAAATCATTCAAGAAAATCAATTGTTTCCTGGTCATCCAGGTACTGGTGGTTTATTGATCGTTAAGTTTTTGTGATGCTGCACGAGTAAGCAAAGTGTACAAATCGTGAAACGTTTTTGTGTTTACCTCGTCAATCACCGCGAGTAGTTCAGTTAGTATCCACCGTTTTATTCGAACGGTGGAAACTAAGATATATATAGTGTTTTCATGGAGCCATTGATCGAGTTTCATTTTAGGATACTAAAAACCTATGAAATAATTATACCTATGTTGGAAATTTTCCATATACTGAATCAATAAAAAATGTATAATATTGTTGAACCTGCTCTTAATTTCACGAGAATCGGTCGAGAAATGCGACCTGTATATAGATGTGAACTTGCGGACTTCCAGACAGACAGACATACGAAAGCAATTTTGTCCAAATTATTGAGAGACGTTTCGTTGTTGCTTCGCACTCGCTCGGTCAATAGTTCTAATTTAATGCCACTTGTTATTAAGTCCTATAGATAGTATAGTTGCGTTTAAGATTTATGTATTTTTTATATGAAAGGATATCTAACAGAGAGACAATAACATATATGATTAATTACTTGGTCTTCTTAGATTCTACATCATAAATTATTTCTATAACTCGGATGCTTTCTTTCCTATGTTACTTTACCTAAAATCATAACTAAGAATGTTTGTTTGTGTGTAGATGTAGTACGTATATGTTACCTGTAGACACTTAGATGAGACAATAGTCTCTTATCTATGTTAGATACTAGCTGCGCTCCGCTAAAAAACCACAAATGGACAAAACCCTTTAAAATAAACAAGAATAAAAATAATTCTTATTTACTGGCAGTCTACTTTAATGGCCCTGGCCAACATGGCAATCCTACATATTAACGTTGCTAGATATTATCATTTGAAAAGTTAAATTTTTAATAATTAGATAATCGAGTGATTATCGATCAATAAATGTCGATTTAAATCAATAGAACCTTGCAAAAAGGGGCCACATCACTAGCCCGCCCCGCGCCCCGCCGCTTACCTCGGTTGAGACCCTAAATACGCTTATGCGCAGCCATCTACACGCTACTTCAGAACAGCATTGATCCGACGGCCGTACTGTATATAAAGACGGATATATTCTTACTTAATGCAACTGTAAATGCTTACCTACTACCTATGTATACTTACTTGAGGAATGTCAAATATATAAACGTACAATTCCACGCTATAAGAAAAACAAAAAAAATTACAACGCACATTTTTATAGCAATTTAAATGTTGTTATATTTACATTATATTTAGGGGCTTACAGATATTATTGCAAAACAACAATAAAGTAAGTAATTTAAGAAAATTTGAGAAAATATCTCGGACAACAGACTAATAGTAAGTTAGTATGTCTTTCACATCTTCTTATACCATAACGTACCTATAAGTATGCCTTGATTACACAAATATAAAACATATTATATTTTAAAAATTTCTCATAATTATTTGAACTGACCTCAACACTAACCTTGTCGACCGACTTCAATACCAAAAAGTGTTAAAAAACTTGTTGAAGTCGGTACCTTGATAGTTCAAAGGTACCTATTATCACAATATTGTGCGCATAGTCCCGACTTCGACCAGGTTAGTGTTGAAGTTGGTTCCATGTTTTGATAAACATTTTTTTTTTTATTCTTTCACCCTGGTGACCCTTGCTACATACGGGATCGATTGATAGATTACATACCTTTCACCGTAAATTTTCTTTCTTGGAACGCTTTTCAGTTATCGGAGTGTACCTAACTCAGAAACCGTTTGACTGAATTTGATTACATTCAAATGGGGCCATTTTGGATATATCTTATTTTTTATTTGGTAGAGTACCGTATACCACAAGAGTAGAGTACACTCTAAAGATATTTATAAAAATCAGACTACTTTGTAAAAAGTTATGCGTGGTCATAGGTATATAAAATAAACCGCAACGAATTGAGAGCGTCTTCCTTTTGGAAGTCGGTTGAAAACCATCAGAACCAATGCGAGATAATGCAGTGCAGACCCTTAACGCGCACACATACAAACACCACACACACAACGTTACACCCGTCGTGTTGATGCTAAACGTAGCTAGCTCGATATTTTGTATCAGTGAGCGCGTAACATTTTCCAATCTTAATAACCTCTATCTAGCAGCTTTTAATAAATAAATGAAGCATAAAAACTCGTTCACGCTTTTGAAAGCCAACGTGAGATGCATTTAGAGTTTAGATATTATAACTAGTGTAGTTTATGGATGTGTGTTATGACTTTTTATAGCGGTGGTATGCGACTTCAGCTAAACCACGTCTAGTTAAGTGCAGATAATCTGTACTTACGAGAACTACTTACTGTGATTATGTTTGAAAGGTATTGTAACAAGTAGGTACTTTTAACCCTTTGCGTCCCAGAGACGTAAATATAAGTTAGTTTCATTCATACATCTTTTGTTTTAATTACCACGGTATAGGAAGGATTAGGGCGGATGGTACACAACCGAGTAGAGTTATGCGGGATGATGGAAATTTTGAGTATTTATAGGATTTGGTACAAGACCATACAGCCCAGCCTTTCCCGCATGGGGATGCGGGAAAGGGGGAAACCAGGGGGGGTTTGTTGGTGCAGACATATCAAGAAAGGATGCATGTTTTCATGGCTTTCTGACTTCGTTCTGAACACGTCCCCCTGAACAGTTTTGAGTTTTAATTGAGAAGATGGAATCACCAAATTGTTTGGAATGTATAAATTATATAGTAATTTTGTTGAGGATGTAACTCACGTTTTGATGAGGATGTAACTCACGTTCTGATGAGGATGTAACTGACATTTTGGTGGAGTTTGTTCGAAACGAAGCTGAGAGAAGCATGTTTTTACAGGAAGGTGGATTAAATTCATGTAATGTTGTATTATTTAATAGCATTTTGGCTACACTCTTGTCATGGGAAGCCAAATGCCTATATAGAATTTGTGAAATTTGGTATTGCGCGTAATAATAAGATACGAAAGCCCCTATGAGGGTGACATGCTAAATGTGAAAAAACCCTCTATAAATAAATAAAGATTAAAAAACGATTTGGGTATATATGTAACATTTATATTTTTCAGTGCGAAAGTGGCTTTTACGCCCAGCACCTCGAGCAATAATTCAACTAACTAAAACTATCGAACTATGAATATACAATTAAATTTTAAAAGTTCAATGGTACTTGGCATACTTAAACGTGGTGGAACGTGGTATACTTTTCATTCCCTTTTTGTAACCAACTTTTTGTTTTTTTTATTTATTGCATCATATGAATTACAATAGGTCATGTGTTAGTTTCATATGACCTGGAGGGGTGTAGCAATGTAGAGAAGAGCTGATCGATCTATTTTATTTCTGTCTTTATGTAAATTAACATTGAAAGAAAGAAAGAAAATACATTTATTCAGCTTAATCTACACAATGAGAATATGAAAAGCAAAAATTATTAATTTTTGATATAATGAATAGAAACTAAAAATAAAACATAAAATCAAAGAGTACTTATTACTAATAGTTAGTAGTTGCTGAAAAGGCCTATTTCGGCACAAAATGTTCAGCAGATCTGAACGCTGATTTTCAGATAGGCCTAAAGCGGGTGTTGGACTAAAACGAAAACAATGAAATTATTAATAAAAATAATAATTATAATAGGACCCTGATTCTCCCTCGGGCTAAATGAGACCCCTGACCCCCGGCTTGCCTTAATTGACCCTCTGGGGGTGGAGACGTAAGAGCAAGTAACAAAAAGCTCCAAGGTGGAAGTGTTAAAGGGCATAACGCCGGTAGTAGCGCTCTAGTGAAACCACAGCACACCTCCTTAGCAACCCTTTAGCCATCCACACCAACGTTGCCCCTTTTGTTACCATTGATGGTGGCTCTTATGGGGGGCCCGTTTAGTGGGTGGCAAGTCACCACCTGCCTAAACATTTTAAAATGAGACTGAAATTGACAGGTGCCGTAGTCTCGTCCATAGCCTACTATCGCCCTTATCACTAATAAGTTCATATCAATAGCCTGGCCATTTTAGTCATATTTGTAATAGTTATAAGTACCATGTTACCCTTCATCCAACATTTTTTCTGTTTTTTATACTCCTTTGTATTTGTATACCAAACAGGCCTCTAAGTGTTGGTTACCGCCCCACTTATGCCTATGTAAAGGACCAGCGGCCTTATTGTCTATTTTTACTAAGAATGGGAATGGACTTCATTTTAGCATTTGAATCCCATTCTGGGCGAAATCCTGCAAGCCTATTGGCTGGAACCATCAATGGGAATGAGAAATAAGCTACGAAGAAATTATTCTTTCTTCGTAGGAAATAAGTGACATTTCATTCTCATCCTCATCAAGTTAGACAATAAGGCGGCGGGTGAAACCCGTGAACATAATGAAATAAATGAAATAATAATAATAATATAAATAACTTATAAAATTTTGAAAATGGTTAACATATATTTAAAAAAAAGAAAGAATTCGTCTAAATGATAAAAACATTTTTTTAAAGAATATATTATCAATTTGAATGGATTTTTTCATTCACTCAGAACGGTAAATAAATAATTAATAACTTTCTCGTATACAAAGATGCTTTGTGGGCTTTGAGCTCCTAAGTCGTACATGGAGCTATGGAGAGGGCTATGCTCGGGGTTTCTCTACGTGATCGAATCAGAAATGAGGAGATCCGTAGACGGACTAAAGTCACCGATATAGCCCAGAAGATAAGCCAGTTGAAGCGGCACAGGGTACATAGATCCCAGAACAGATGGCCGATGGGGCCGGAAGGTTCTGGAGTGGAGACCACAGACCGGCAAGTGCAGCGTAGGTCGTCCACTGACAAGGTGGCGTTGGATGCAGGCCGCTTCCAACCGGTCCTTTTGGACAATTATGAGGGAGGCTTACGTTCAGTAGTGGACGTCCTGTGGCTGAGATGATGATGATAATAGGGTTTTAAATATGAAATTGCCGATTTATCGCACTAGCCACTTAGAATTAAAATTAAACCTTCACAGTGTGAGATTTTCGAGATAAACTTTGGTCACACGAAAACTTAAGATTCAATTTTTTTTAAAAGAATGAATTTGAGTGTTTGGCTTTCAATTGTTTTCACTCAATTTTTAACGTGAAGATGGAAACGGCGAAAAACAGAGTAATTTGTGAATACGATTTCCAACGTGGAACTAACGCAGCAGAAACCGCTCGAAACGTCAATGCTGTGTTTGGAGAGAATACGGCTAACGAACGCCTGTGCGTTTTTGGTTTAACCACTTTTGTATTGGAAACTTCGAAATGAAACATAAGGAAGACTAGCCATTAAGGTAAATAACGATGAATTGAAGGAGATGGTGGAAGGTGATCCGATCAAATACCAAGGATTCGCCGCATGTTAGAATACCCACAAAGGTGATTCATTTGAACCAAAGCGTAAAAATTAAAATCTTCATAAATGGGTACTTAAGCTCTTCATTATTTGACTGATCTGCAGAGAGGAGTTGCTTTACCTTGTTAAACCGATACAGAAATGAAAGGGTTTTGGGCCGAATTGTGACGTGTGATGAAAAGTATAGATTCTTTACGGTAATCACAAGCGAACAACGCAATGGTTGACCCCAGGTCAAAGGCCACAACAATGCCCGAAAGCTAAGTTTACCCATAGAAAGGTGATGGTGGTTTGGTGGTTTGGTGATCAGTTCATGGTGTAATTCACTATAGCTTCCTCAAATCGAGTATTATGTCTTATGTGCAGAACTCCGAACAATGATGGCGAAACTCGCAATAAAATAACCCCGGCTTGTCAATCGGTCTTCACAATAATAATAATACAAATTATGAAAGGTTGCGCCTTCAATACGAATGTAAAAAAATCTTCTTTCGGTTGTATAATGCTGTAAAGTTCGTTAGATGACGCTCTGTCCCCCATAACATAATCAGTCCATTATGATGCCACTACTGGGACTCGAGCATTCCTCTCAGAGAGAGGAGTTGGGCCGTAATCTACAGCGCGGGTCCAGTGCGGCTTGGTGGATAGGTTAGTGGCCAACCCAGTCGAAGTTTTCATGCCGCCCGAAGCCATTCGACATAGCCTAACGACTGTTGTCCTAAGACAAACAACCGGGACCAACGCGACAGCTTGACGTGCCCTCCGAAGCACAGAAGCTTTCCCCATACGACGGTTAAAATCATATAGAGAGTTAATAAAATTCAATGCTCGGACGGTAAGCTTCGGTGACCTGTCATGGCGTCTGGCATAGATTGTCAGAAGACGCGGATTAGAATCCCGTCCGAGAATGTGTATTTAAGAGGATGGCATACTTTCCATACTAAAAGAAATATTTTTTTTTACATCTTAACAGTGTCCGATTTCAGTGATTTTTATGTAATCAATTTGATTTTAGTTATTTTCATGTTTTTGATTTTCAGTTTATTAAGTTCTAAAAATATTAATTTATAGTACCTACTTAGAAATACTGAAAAAAACAAAATGTACAGGCATAGGAAACAATGTGATGGTTACATGAAAAAAATCACTGAAATCGTACAATGTTAAGAGGTAGAAAAGAGTTATGTCTTTTAGTCTGGAATTAATTAAATTAATCTCTAAATTGCATTTTTTTTTAAGTATTTTTAATGAAACTATAGGGCAATTATTCTTACGAAGTATTGGAATGTTTCGGATATGAACTTAGGGAACTCCATACTAAGCCTTGTAGAAGTGAATCACAGGTAGAAAACTATCGACTACAGTTTCCTCGCAACATCACCGCATAGTACCAGGCTACCATAACCGCATAGCAGATCTCAGCAGCCTTGCTATTGCTTAGCATGCTGATATCCATACATAATATCACCTACTACATGGCTCGTCTTGACTATGTGTTATCTGTGCACTAGATACATGACAGTTTGTACCTACTGTTGCACGTAAACGAGACGTTACGTTACACCTACGCAGTTATTCGTGCTAGGGCCACGTATCGTCACTTGATATCCCAGAAAAACTATCCCATTTCGTTTCCTCAATGCGTTCGAATTTCAACTTTGAATTGCCGCGCCGCTATTGGCCTACAGCCGCTGTCAAAGTGACGTTTCTCTAATGACGATTGACAGGACCATGTAGATAGCGCTAATCAAATTATGGTTTAGAACGTTTGGCAATGTTACCTTAACTATTTATGTGACTCTTATGTTGTTGATTTTAGAGTTTATTTTAGAGACAACTGTGTTTAAAGTTATGTTTGTTTGTTTGTATAGTATTTATCTCATAATCTTTGGTTTGTCGACAGCTCTTTGCGCGCATTCAATGGTCGTTGTAAAGAAATGTTCGATAAATTAGTTTTGTTATGAAGCATGGTTGATTTTAGGGTTCCGTTTTCTCAAAAGGAAGAAAAAAGATCACTGTATGACCGTTAGTCCGCCTGTCTGTCTGTCAGGACCTTTTTTCTCGGGATTGCGTATAATAGAGGTTTTCAAGTTGACTTTACATCATACAATTTGGCAAGAATCAATGTCATAGAGCCGATATACACGGACTGCTCGAGCAGTTAGCCAGTGATCAACATACACGGACCGCTCTTGCAGTCATAGTCAACAGCTTGGAGCTGCCATTGATAACTGCTCGAGCAGTGGGTAACTGCTCAACGAGTCACAGTTTCAATTCGGGGACGGGAAGCGCGCGCGACGTGGACAGAACTCAGACAAAATAAAAAAGTCAAGACAGAATATTGTGAACAGAGAAGTGCAGGCGACAGCTCGAGCTGTCAGTGTATGCCTGGCGACTGCTCGACCGCCAACCGCCCTAAGCATTTGCAACTGCTTGAGCGTTTTGTTGTATGTGTTAACTACAGTTCATGCACAGTACAGTCGCAGCATGAATCAGTCCATGCTGACTGCTTCAAGCTGCTCGTGTATCTGGGGCCTTACAGTTCATTTGAAAGACAAAATCTGAAAACTGTAAATATTTAGAACTAGCTGCTCTCCGCGGTTTCACCCGCGCGATGATGAATCTTATATAGTCTATTTTACTGAGGGTGAATGTAGCTTTCCAATGGTGAAAGAATTTTTGAAATCGGTCCAGTACTTTTTGAGCCAATTCGTTACAAGCATACATACAAATCTTTCCTCTTTTAATATTATTGATTTATTTATTTATTTAATTACAATATTAGTATAGAAGTATAGATAAGAAACCTAATTACAAACGTACCTTTTATTTAATTAGGGATTAGGGATCATTATGCAAAATTACCTTTGTCAGTTAACCTAGTTTGTCAGTTTGTACGGAATCCCGGGTGCTCGGACCAAACTCACAGTTGGCTGGTTTTTTTACTTTAAATATGTAGGTACCTTCTGATTTCCAATGGTACCTACTGAACTTTGTCTTCTAATATGGTAAGAATATTCTCAAGTCTTTACCTTGCCTTACCTGCCAGCTTGATGCGCACTGTTTTAATAAACCTATAGTGGCGCGGGCGCAGCCGCGCGTAGCTACTTAAATATCTGTAAATACATAACAATAACCGATCAACAATGTGAGGACAACAATCGTTAGGCTATTTTATTTTATTTTTATTTTATTTTACAATTTTAGGAAAACTTACATCTAGGTCTAATAACTAGGATACTTAAATATTGTACTAAGGGACATTTACAAGTTTCCACATATAGGTGACAGATTATATACAACACGGACGGAAAACAAAAAGCATGCAAGAAAAGATATACAGTAAAATAATAAGCTAATATATAATAACTATAATATAACCTATGGTACTATTCTATTAAAAAAGTCATCGGTAAGTTTACGTTTTAGTTGTCCAGCAGTTGTGTTAAATACATCTAAATCGTATTTGGTAGCTAAGTCGTTGAAACACCGGCTCGCTCGCAGCAGATAGCTATTGTGTCTGTAGTTGGTTTTGGCTCCGGGGACATGTAGGGAACATGGTCTCCAGTGTGAGGCGTACGGGACATGTAGGTAGACTGATGCGCTGCAGCAGCTCAGGACAGTCAACGGAGCTATTCGCTATATTAATAAGATACGCGACATCAGCTATACGCCTTCAATTCGCCTATGTCGAAGGCCTTCGGTCGGCCTGACAACACCGACATGAGTTGCCCACTAGCCTATCCACCAAGCTGCACTGGGGCCGCGTGGTAGATTATGGCCCAACTCTTTGAGAGGAACGCTCGAGTCTCATCAGTGGGTACCCACATCATGGGCTGATTATGTATACGTATGTACTGCGTGTTATATCACTCAATGTGTTTGTTGGTACCAAGACTAAGTACCTGCAGAATAAAATCACACAACCTGTAAACTTTCAAGTGGCTTTCAACCTGATTATTTATTTAATTACGTATTTATCTAAACCCGTCCTCTATAACATTGATGTGTACTGACTGTTAATTAATTATTAAAGCTATTTAAAGCTTGACATGTGTCATACTTGTCAACGCACATCGGCCAACTTACACTTAATGCCAACTTTATCTATACTAAACCTTATGATCACAGACATAAAACTTACATTGGTCTCTTTTGGTAACATTATAAGTTGCGGTAAACATCTGTGATGTCTGCCGAAAGAGATTGGCTTAAATGTAATTAATTACGATTATGAAAGATTTGTTTTGATTAAGTGGAACGTGGTTTTGGTTTGATCGTTTTGGCTTGATAATTATGACTAGCCGCAGCAGTTCGTAACCCTTGCCTTCTGAGCCGCTGGTCTTGGGTTTCGATCGCGGACAATTCAAACATTTGCATGAACATGTCCGTTTGACCTGTGCTTGATGACCAGTCATCAGGTGACCATAGTACAGGCTCTGTCTAATTTGGGACCAGGGGGCCTACTCCCACCTTTTACGAAACTATCATAAATCAGGAGCATTTTGTAATAAGCTTAGAATAATCATACTTACTATCGTACTCCCACCGACACAAAACGATCGACCAAATTTAATGGTAAGGTCGCAATACTACTTCAAGAGGTGTACGGATCTTCAAAAATTTGACTATGGAACAATGAAACTTAGTGTCAAAAGTCACGTCAAAGTACGCGAATTAAATGAAATATTTGATACGACGTCATCAAAACGTCTATCGTAATCCATTATTATTTTAAGCTTGCTATATTGACGTGGTGGTATCAAATTTAATGCTAAGGTTCAAACATGACTGCTTTAAGAGGTGGTAGTACTGAACACCGCGTGTGGATAATGTCCTAGATTATTATTATCTTAATCCATTTATTTATCGAATTTCATCCTTTACATTTCGTCCTTTACAAAGGCATAAGTGAGGCTGTAGCCAACACTTAGAGGCCTGTTTGTTGTAAACTATAAAATATACTATCTATCTATACTATGTATAATATTATGTAGAGGAAACATTTGTATGTATGTTTGTAACGAATTGGCTCAAAAAGTACTGGACCGATTTCAAAAATTCTTTCACCGTTATAAAACTATATTCACCCCGAGTAACATAGGGTATATAAGATTCATCATCACCATCATCATCCATCACCGCGCGGATGAAACCGCGGAGAGCAGTTAGTGTAGTACAACTGCAACAAGAACTGCTGGGTTTTTCACCATCTTGGTATTTAAGCCTCTTTCACCCAATAATTCCACATGCTACAGCACCCTTCACACCGTAACACACCTAATGCTTGCGCATTATTGCTTCATTGTAGAATATATGGCACTGCGGTGGTACCGACCAAGACAGTATCTAGCACAAGAGGGTCACCGCCTAGCCGGTTTGCATCTTCTCTTATGGTTCCCATTCACAGTTCCCATTCCTACGGCGGGGGGTATGTTCATCCGCGCGTTTCTTCATCCCCTCTTGGAGGTGGGAGATTAGAAAGTTCAATTACTTAATCCAATACAGTACCTAGAATCGCCATTTTACGACTGAAGCCGCGGGGCATACGAAGTATATTCTAAACACTGAATCTAAAATTAAAAAGATAATTTAAAAATGATATCAATGATACACCTTTCTATTAAAATTAACTGTTTCCTACTTCAAATTGGGGGTAGTTAAGTCGGTTATGAGTACGGGGGCCCGAATCGGGTCGAAATGGGGTTTTAAACACCCACTTAACCCATCAACGAGTGGGCGCCGCTAAATAGGATTATGTGCGAGTTTCCATTGTACTTATTGTTCTTTTATAAATGGACTCTTATGTTTGTACGTTTGCCTTTACACAAGTTATGTAAATATTTATGGTTGCATCAAGTGAGATGCTTATTCAAGTAGTCAGAGTCAAGTCACAGGCAGATTTAGTCTGTCGTTAAGGCGCGGTCCAATTTTTAAAACAATTTACGATGATGTACATAAGATTGAGATTTGCTTGTCAGATTGGACGATTTAATGCGAAGATGCAAATGAATACGTGCTAATATTTTTTTATATATTTCTTACAATCAATTGATTAAATTTTAATGATAAAGGAGTCCACAGTTTACTAGTAAGTAAATTTCATTGGGAATTCGAATGTGATACAATTGAATGAAAATGCTTTTTACCACGAAGCACGTAAGAAAAATTGCAAAATTTAGAGAGTGTTACCGATTTTTTTTATCGAATCAAGTTTGCTCATGCGTGTATTGGCTCCCATACTTCTACGTATATTCAATTTACGCTAGTTTTTTTGTCGACCTTCGGTTATTAGGTTTAAGCGTCGAAAAACTAAGTTTTCGCGAAGTCGAATCATGAAATTTGTTCGTAATCTACACTTATTTCGCCTTAAGTTACTGTTATCTTTGCATGACTTTGTTACTTGACACATTGCCTACAAGTACTGGTGCACCATGCTAATCACTAATACACGAACTCAAGGAAACTAATCTAAGAAAATTAAACAAAATCCATAAGAGCAATAGTCGATGCAGTTCCCGCCATCTCAAACACCTTCCATTGTAGTTTGGTTTTCAGCGTTTTCATAATCGTAGTGGAGCTTGCCTTGTCTCTTTTATGTTATCTCTATATTAGACAGTACAGGCACGAGTACTTCCTTATGTGGGCAGTTCCTCAAAAATGAGGAACTGCGCCTGTAAACCTGAGAAATTTAAGTTGTCAAGTCTCATGTGTCTGTAATTTCGCCGACCCTTCAAACCAAAACACATTACTGATACACGTTAAGCCAACCTGGGTAGTCATATTTAAACCTTACTATTAAATTTGGTACCACCACGTCAATATAGCAAGCTTAAAATAATAATGGATTACGATAGACGATTTGATGACGTATTATCAAATAGTGCACTCAATTCGCGTACTTTGCAACTGCGTTAGTGTTCTATTCGGGTTGGGTATTACAGGTATTGATCCTGGAACGCACCATTAGGATCGATTGCGGCTAAAAAATAACATGCTGTAAATAGTATTGAAAAATATGTTCGACCGTTTTGTGTCGGTGGGAGTACGATAGTAAGTATGATTATTCTAAGCTTATTAAAAAACGCTCCTGATTTATGATAGTTTCGTAAAAGGTGGGAGTAGACCCCCTGGTCGTTTTATTAGAGTAACCGTTGTTAGCCGAATAAGGGAAAAGCGGGTACGGAGTTTGAGATGGATCCATCGTGCTTTTACATTCCCCCATATCCCATTACTTATCTCTTAGTTTAGTTTTTAGGATATCTATTGTGAGATGATATCATCATCATCATCTCAGCCGTAGGACGTCCACTGCAAACTTTATCAGGCCATCTGCTGTGCACCTTCTCGTTGCACGACCTACGCTGCCCTTGTCGATCCACGGTCTCCACTCCAGAACCTTCCGGCCTCATCGGCCATCTGTTCTACGTGCACACTTTGTTTGGCATCTTCTGGGCTATTCCGGTGACTTTTATTCTTCTACGGATCTCCTTATTTCTAATTCGATCACGTCGTGAGAGAATATGACACCGTCCATTTCATAACCTGGAAACTGAAGCATCGCCTTATTTTTTTTGTAAAGAGTCAAATCTATTAGCATACTCTAAACTAAAAAATCTCTATATGATGGCAAATCTTATTGTGTTTACGTTAAAATCCTTTTTTCAAAGCACTTTCTAATGACAGCACTATAATATATTCTCTTCAACTGTGAGTATATTTTAGACAGATTAGTCGTCACGTAACTTGGTGTCCACTAAACTAACGTTATAATAACCAAAATTTTATAGAATAATCCTATTTTCACCTTCCAAAAAGACTTCCAAAAAAGGAGGAGGTACTCAATTCGACTGTTTTTTTTAATATTTGTTACCTTATAACTTTTGACCGGGTGAATCAATTCCAAATTTTTTTTTGTTTGAAAGCGGGTGTTTCCCGTGTGGTCCCATTAAAATTCATCAAATTCGATCCAGTAGTTTTTGAGATACATAACTGAATAGAATGGAAGTCGGTATAAAATTTTTCAAATTGTACTTGTTAGAAATATCATTCTAAGTGTCACCTACATGAAAAAATAAAAAATAAAAAATTTAAAATTAATTTTTGAAACTTACAAATAGTTTAGCATAGATCTTTAAACAAATGAATCGCTACGAATATCCAAGCGTCAAATTCGGTTAATCGGATTTCATCAGCTGGGCCGTCAATAAACAAAGAGTGAACAACGGAAACGCACTCAAAACTACCCACCATCATTTGTACAAAATATAATTCCAGCTCACTTATGAGAGTTTATATAATCCTTAATACTTAATAACAATTTATTAGGTATAATGGCTTCACATCACCTTGCCTTTGTTTATAATATAACACGTAACAGATGCTTTCTTGTGGTTACGAAAAGTTTTAAAAGTTTTCAAGCTAAGCAATTGGCTTTTTTTAAACAACATGTTGACGGCTGCGCATGGTTGTGGTTGGCCATTTTAAAATGTACTTAAATACACATAACCTGTAATGAATAAATACTATGAATATGTTCTAAAGTACCTAGACGTCTGAAATAGGTATACCTACTCCCACCTCAAACCTTACCATTAAATTTGGTACCACCACGTCAATATAGCAAGCTTAAAATAATAATGGATTCCGATAGACGTTTTGATGACGTATTATCAAATAGTGCACTCAATTCGCGTACTTTGCAACTGCGTTAGTGTTCTATTCGGGTTGGGCATTATAGGTATTGACCCTGAAACGCACCAGTAGGATCGATTTCGGCTAAAAAAGGAACACGCCATAAATAGTTTAGAAGTAATATGTCCGACCGTTTAGTGACGTTGGGAGTACGATAGTAAGTATGATTATTCTAAGCATATTTCAAAACGCTCCTGATTTGTGTGGAAGGTGGGAGTGCTGGACTTTGTAGTCAAATTTTTTTTACACAATGAAATGACGATACAGTCAAGTCGTACCCGTGGCGGTAAGCATAACGCTTGGCCATAACAGTTGCAATGTCATCCAGAGCCTAAAACTGTAGTTTTCTAACACTGCAATGCGTTCGTCGCCCCCAAGAGTTTTGAGTATGTATCGTCCAGTAATTCCACTTGCTACAGCGCCCTTCACGCCCTAACACAGTAATGCTCGCGCACTATTGCTTCGCGGTAGAATATCTGGCACTGCGGTGGTACCGACCAAGGCGGACTCTTGTACAAGATACCTACATACTAGGTGGTAGGGTGAATCCTTTCCTTCGCCTCTTACGACTGGCATTCTGACTACGGATACTAAGATTATAATTATACCTATACGTAAAAGCCAAAACCATGCCTTAAAACTTGGTCTCACACATACACATAACACACCTACCCCACCAAAAATATTAAATAACAAAAACAAAACTGGCTCAAAATCATATAATGGAATTAATTTTATTTTATGTATATCGTTTTCTCCTAAATAAACTAATTGTAACCATGGCTGTACCTCTGAATTTCGACAACTACAATACTTTCGGCAAGTCTTACTTACTTACTCGAACTATATTTTTTCGAAGTAAGTAAGTAACTTACTTCGAAAAAATATAGTTCGACAAGTCATTGCTTCGACAGAACATGAATTCGACAAGAATTACTCCCACAGAAGGTAGCGGAGAATCTAGTCTAGTCAAACCAAAGTCACGGTAAACGCTGGCCACAAACCGCGCTAGGTTCCAATGTCTAGAAATAGAATAACTTTTGGGTAATGAATGTAATAATTGAACTCTAGAAATAGTAGAATGTATTTATCGAGAAATCGATCGAGAGTTGAACGAGTTGGACTGCAGTTGCAGCTGAATAAATTGTTGAACGTTGTGAAATTGTAGAATTGGCCTCCAGAACACCTTGTCCTACATTTCTAAGAGGTAGCAATCGAAATATTCAAACCTAAAACGAAGCATTACTATTTAAATGAAAGTAAATGCTGAATTGTATGTCTTTTATTATATACCGAAATCCTTACATGATAATTGATAATGATAGAAGTCTTCAACAGTAGGTCAAGAGCTCATCAAGAGAGCAAGGCTTGTAGCAGCATTCATCGACGACTCCCCTCTTTCCTCGACTCCCACCCATACTGAAAGCTTTGGCAGCCTGCAGCCAACCTTGGCCGTTATACTCCAAGGAGTTGGGCATGGATTTTTTGACCATTTCTTCGCTGTACTCACAATACATGGCCAATGTTCGGGCCAGTCGCCTGCCGCAGTAGACTTGGGCATCATCACCTGAGGTGATGCTTACAGTGATGATCAGAAAAGCAATGATTACTGAAAGCTTCATGTTTGTTACAGATTTGTTAGGTTGGTACTATTTAATGAAGATCAGTTGATTTTTTGAAGTGAACAGTAGTTACAAGTATAAATTTGGTACTTAAGTAATGTTGGAAGCTCTGTGCTGGAATGTGGTGAAGGGGTGAGATTGTGGCCTATTTAAACCTTGGATGGTTAATTAATATTCTGTGCAGTGAATACGTCTAATGAGACCTGAATAGAAGTAGGTGTAAAAGGTCATTGGTGACGTCAGACCAGTACATTCAGATAGGTAGGTGTTGTTACGTAAGGTTTTACATAGACACAATAATCTTAAATGTAGGTGTAAAATTATAATTCGCTAGTTGCATCTTGCGGCTTCAACCGTGTGGTGATGGATGATGATGATGATGATGATGAAATAGTATGATAATATATTTCCAGCGCCTTATCTATTTACATACCAAATTTAATTCAAATCCATTCAGTAGATTTTGCGTGAGAGAATAACAAACATCAATACGTACAAAATACTTTCCCGTTAGGTAGTAGCATATTAATTCACTTATGGGTAAAGCCAAAATTTTATCACCTAATAACATAAAAGTAACACAAAAGTAACGTTAATCATTTTATGTTACCGTAACGTAAAAGTAACGTAAAAGTGTTATAAAGCTGCATGCACAATTAATGATTAAAGATAAAAGATTACGCAACATACTAAAACTAATTTAACAGGATCGAAATGTTCGCAGGACTAAAAGTAATAGCTATAAGTAATTTTTAGCCCATCAAATTAATTTAGTTTTTGTTACTTGTCTGCCAGACACCAGTGATACATGACAGTCTTGTTAGTTTAAATAAAACAAAGTAAAATATTTCATTCAGAGGTTTAATCAAATAAACTCTTATTATCCCAAATAATTTGAATTTTAAGGAAATTTAGTTAATTTCTTTAACATTTGCCTCATTTGGGAAAGTAACATACCCATTACAGTCTGCATTTGCATAAGGTAAAATCATCACAATATCTTCTTTAGAAATAATGGATATATCGTTTTATACTAATTTAAAAAAAAAAAATTTCGCCTCTAAATGATTTAAAACCTTGCACAACCAGTTTCTTTGAAAATGTGTCTACTTCTTCAATCAAGCAAACGTATCGGTAAGTTTTCCTTTTTTAGTATAAAAATTTGCCAAGATATACTTCTCTACTTCTTCTACTGTATCTCCTAATAATTTTCCATCACTCTTTGATTTATTAAGATTGAATAATCCAGTTTCTTCATCCAGTACCATTGAGACACTCTCATTACTATAAATAGTATTATCATTATTAAGATAGAACAAAAATCCAGCGAAGAGCGATTTGGGTTTACGCACTGAGAATTCCGTATTTCCGTGTAACAACATCACAAAATATATTTGTTTATTATATAAATACTAATTTACTACTTGTTGTTACAGCACATTGAACATAATCTTTGTCTTGTCTATGCAAGCAATGTGATATTTCAACTAATTTTACTTTTTTATTATCTCATTCCACTAATATTATAAATGTGAAAGTTTGGACGGATGGATGATTTTAATGGATTTTTGCTACTCAAGGAAGGAACGAGCAGGAACGAGCGTAGAGAAAAATTTATCGAGTTCTGCACTAGCAAAAAGATGACAATACTGAACACCTGCTTTCAGCATCACCCTAGACGTCCATATACATGGAAGTCTCCAGGCGATAAGTACCGGAATCAAATCCACTACATACTAATAAGCACCCGCTGGAGTTCATCAGTCAATAATGTCAAAACGTTTCCCGGTGCTGAATGCGGCACTGACCACAATCTTCTTGTCGTTAGTTTCGCACTACGTTTAAAAGCTCCGAGAAAGCGCACAACAGTAAGTCCTAGACTGATGCCTACTGAAAGGAATCGCTTCCAGCAGACCATGGACGAAAAGCTTAAAGTGTCAAATGCTGAATTCTTTTCCGCGAATGAGCACTGGCTCCATTTTAAAACCTTCGTCAGCGATACGTTAAAAGAAGTGCGTGAGACCGATCAAACTGCACAAAAAGAACAGTCTGGATCTCAAACTGCACAGTGGCAGTCATTCAGCGCAGGAAGAGCTTGAAGATTAAGGGACTGCAAAATAAAGAGGTGATGAATGAGTATGCCTTTTTCTGCAAATCAATTGACACATACTATAGGGAAAACAAAGAACACTTAATTGAAGGTATATGTATTGACATTGAACACCATTCCACCAAATACCAAAACGGAGAGAGATCTCTTCAAGAATCTCTTCCTGCTCACTAGAAAGTTTAAACCAAAGTCGTGGATAATTGAAGACAACAATGGACAGCTTCTGCATCAACTGGATGAGATAACTGAAAGATGATGTGGTTACTGCGAGACACTTTATAATAATTTGGCGCAACCAGACACAACCAACATGGAAACTGTACGGAACAACCTGGATTTGGAACCCGATATTCTTCGGTCTGAGGTCTTAGCGGCCTCAAAACTCTTAAATATCAGGAAAGCACCAGGCCCAGACGCAATTACAGCTGAAACCCTGAAAGCCATTGGAGACACTGGTATTGATGCTCTGCACGCCATATGCAACTAGGTGTGGATCAGTGGTGAGTGGCCAGATGACTGGACAGACTGACAAACCGTCATCAACCCAGTGCACAAAAAAGGATCGACAAAGCAATGTGACAACTAGCGTGCCCTAGCCCTGATATCGCAAGCAAGTAAAATACCCCTTCACATACTCAACGCCCGCATCCGATACTATCTGGACTGGAAAATCTCGCAAGAGCAGGCAGGTTTTGTGAAAACCAAGGTTACGCGTGAACAAATATTGAATATGAGACAACTCATTGAAAAAGCTTACAAATACAACATACCAGTTGTCGTGTGTTTGGTCGATTACAGCAAAGCATTTGATTACATCAATTGGAAATCGCTATGGAAGTTGCTAGCCGAATTGGGTGTACCCAGCCATTTGATTGAAATCGTTCAATCCTTACATCGCAGAAGCCAAGGATTGGTTATAATTGGCGAAGCAACATCTCATCCTTTCTGTTTTGGAAAAGGCGTTCGCCAGGGTTGCATTCTATCACCAATATTCTTCAATGCCTATGGAAAATACATAATGAGACAAACTTGCGACCAGTAGGATGGAGGCGTGCACATCGGTGGCACCAAGATCAGAGGCAAACTGAAGCGGAAATGTTACCACTATTGGAGAAAATGGAGTTAATCAGCAACAACCTTGGGCTCGCCATTAACAAAGTAAGACCAAGATAATGGTGGTGGATAGCTCCAAAATTTTGGAATTTACTGGCGCACTTAATCTACAATTTGTTGATAACTTCATCTATCTTGGATCCAACATCAGCAATAAAGGCTCTGCGAAACAGACGTACGCGATAAATTGCTATAGCCAAAAACGCCATGCCTCAGCTCAGCAGAATATGGAAGAACCGTAAAATATCTCTCAGGACAAAGAAAAGCATCGTACATACCTTGGTCTTTTCAATTTTTCTCTACTGGGCTGAGACATGTACTCTGAGAGCTGCTGATCACAACCGCATCAACGCTTTCGAGATGTGGTGTAGGAGAAAAATGTTACAAATACCTTGGACAGCACATCGGTCCATCGTGTCTATTCTGAAGTAACTTAAAATAACTACAAGACTGTCTTCGATTTGCTTGAAGAGATATCTGCAATATTTTGGTCACATCGATAGGAGGTAACCTCGAGAAAATTGTGGCAAAAAATCTCGAGGCCGCAGTCCAAGGCGTTGGTCCGACCAGATCCGCACCACTCTTGATACATCCGTTTACGATGCTCTAAACATAGCTGGTAACCGAGCACACTGGCGTAATATCTTAAAAGAAAGGACAATGGGTGGAGGAAGTCACGACCCTCAGACTTGAGGATAACGACTCAAGGAGGAGGTAACTCAATAACGGCAGAACGGCTGAACGGATCGGGTTGAGATTTGGCACAGAGATAGATTATAGTCTGGAATAGCACATATGCTACTTTCCATCATTATCATTTATTACCGCCAGGGTGAAACAGCCTAATATTCTAGGGTACAGCATAAAAAAATAACAAGATCTCCGCCTACACCAAGATCGCAATGATGACTTAATTTCTGTCAATAGAGTTCTGTTAAAGATGTGTCAGTTTCTGATAGCTTATAGTGCGTTCAAATAGCCCAAAGTAGGCGAAAATAATGCTAAAACGCTCACAAGGGCGTTCGAATTGGGAATATGTGGGTGAAAATGTCGTCTAGGGCTCTTTTTGTTTACCGTTCGCAAAGTTAAAAAGAGTTATTTATGCCACCGAAAATGTAATGTTTTTGAGCTTTACGAACGCTTTTACAATAGAGCTAAAAAAAACGACGCCACCAATGCTCTCATTGCTAAACGAACGCACCTCAAGTCAAAAGCACGCAATGATTTTGAAAGCTCGATACACTAGACGTTAAAAACGTTTTTTTTTTACAAATAGGTAGCCTACATGAGGATATGTAGGGGTAAGCAGCGGTATTTTAATAGGATCTCTTCCTCATTATCACCATTTATCACCACGGAGGTGAAACCGCAGGGCGGTAATATCAGTGTAGCGGTTTTGAGTGAATCGATACTATTGCCTATAGGTAAATCCTCGAAGGGGTAGCAGCGGTGTTTTCAACGCCTACGTTTCGCTATATATGTTTTGGTCATATTGTGATCATATAATCGGGGGCGAGCCTATTGCCATCTACGAGGCACTGTTCCAGTCTCCGGACTGTTATTGAGAATATCTTTCGTGCTCAGAAAACTCCAATATCTGTCGAACCCGGGGATTGAACCCATTACCTCGATATTTCAAAAAGGCACTTCCACCACTATACCAAGACTAAGCGAGCGATGCCGCTGACGGGTCAGCGAGTACACATATAAGATTCAAACCATTCCGCCTCGTACTTGCCGGTTTTTTCTTTAACCACAGTAGATAAAGACACGTATCGACACATTCTACAGCAGCAGTGATAGAGCCTTGTCTTACAAAGATGTATGTATGTCATTGACCTAAATTCAATGAATCTTTTACATTACCTAAAATACCTGCCTACCTAGCATCTTGAAATCTATCATCGTGACGCCATACACGACCTTTCATACACCCTCTTCTTAATCAAGTTTCATTAGATAGACGTGTTCACTGCACAATATGAATAATCATTAATATTCCTGGGTATAAATACGCCATCCTTTCACCCTCTGAACACATTCCGACATCGTGTTTCTAACGGTACAGTGAACTATTTAAACACGCTCATAGAACAAAACAAGTCTGCCTGAACAAAGCTAAAACTCAAGTGCTACAACAGGAATACAAGTCCATTAAAAATGAAGTTATCAGTAACTCTCGCGATTCTGATCATCACCGTAGCTTCCAGTTTAGGTGATGACAGAGAAGTCTACTGCGGAAGACGGTTGGCCCGAACGTTGGCCATGTACTGCGACTACAGCGAAGCCATGGTGAAGAAATCCTTGCCTTCAGATTATTTGGGCCGAGGTTGGCTGCAGGCTGCCAAAGCTATGGGCATGGGTGGGAGTCGGGGAAAGAGGGGAGTCGTCGACGAATGCTGCTACAAGGCTTGCTCTCTTGATGAGCTGTTGAGCTACTGTTAAGGCCTGTACTATTGGACTGTAAATAATAAAAGAGTAAATATTTAAATGTTGCTTTTAATTCATAACTTCGCAGTCCGAACAAAAAGCTGCTAGCTCGGTTTACTTAAATTTAGGTTATAGGAATAGCCCAGAAGATAACCCAGACAAAGTGTGCACGTAGAAGAGATGGCCGATGAGGCTGGAAGGTTCTGGAGTGGAGACCGTGGATCGACAAGGGCAGCGTAGGTCGTGCAACGACAAGGTGCGCAGCAGGTGGCCTGATAAAGTTTGCAGTGGACGTCCTACGGCTGAGATGATGATGATATCATCTCACAATGGATATCCTAAAAACTAAACTAAGAGATAAGTAATGGGATATGGGGGAATGTAAAAGCACGATGGATCCATCTCGAACTCCGTACCCGCTTTTCCCTTATCCGGCTAACAACGGTTACTCTAATAAAACGACCAGGGGGTCTACTCCCACCTTTTACGAAACTATCATAAATCAGGAGCGTTTTGTAATAAGCTTAGAATAATCATACTTACTATCGTACTCCCACCGATACAAAACGGTCCAACATATTACTTCAATACTATTTACGGCGTGTTCCTTTCTTAGCCGAAATCGATCCTAATAATGCGTTCCAGGTTCAATACCTATAACGCACAACACGAATAGAATACTAACGCAGTTGTTAAGTACGCGAAATGAGTGCATTATTTGATAATAAGTCACCAAAACGTCTATCGTAATCCATTATTATTTTAAGCTTGCTATATTGACGGTAGGTACCAAGGTTGAAATATGATTACTTTAAGAGGTGGGAGTAGAACGGTAGAAATAAGGTGATTACACATTTTTCGACCGTTAAAACAAGAAAACATTCTTTATGTAGGATTTTCTCTCGGTGAACGAAACACCTTAAGAAGATTGTTTGGAGCTCTCATTTGACATCCTAAAAATATCATAGAGCCAAGCTAACTACTAACTACTATCCTTCAGTCTGTTTCAGAGCTAACGGCCTCTGCAGAGCCTGAAGAACAACTGCTTCCCGGTTTCACTGTTAAAAGCAGGCTCGAGGAAGGAGGTTTACTTTGAATAATGTATGTAATGATATGTAATAATCTCGCTAATCCGCCACTCGAATATCCGATTATTATTATATAATTATATATAATATTAATATATAATAAATATATATATAATTATCCGTCGTTTTTTGGACTGGAGATCGGTCTTGATTAAGCTCTGTAATCAACCGGACAACTCATCAGGCGAAAAAGTCATGTTTCATGCTGTTAGCACTCCTAACTCTGAAGATGCCTGAAGAGAATGTAAGATGAAATATATAGAGATATATAGAGAATAAGATGAAATGAATAGCGTAGAATAAGATGAAATGCGTAGAATGAGATGAAATGAATAGCGTAGAATAAGATGAAATGAATAGTTGTTAAATGGGCTTGGGCCCATTTAACAACTATCTACGCTATTTGACATGACTTCCCAAGAAAATGGAAAGTCAATAGTCATGCGATATGGTTGCAAATTTACGTAAAATCCGCGATGAAGTTATCAAGAAGATATATGTCGGTAACAATGAGCAAAATTAGACCCATATTTTTCGTACGTTTTAGATTTTTTTCAATTTGTTGTTCCCTTACATTTTATTTCGCCGTTTTCAATAATCCGCGATGGTTAGGATTTTATGGTGGTGGGTTATCGAGAGAGTACTGTAATATGAATGTCTAAATGTATTTCAAAACCGTCAAAACATTATCTAACGGTGGTGTCCACCATCAGATTTGATCTGAGTTTGAACGTTAACTATATCGCTACAACAAATCATAATATATTTGCTCAAGACTATGAACAAATTATTAAGACTGTGTCACTTTGAAAAGGTATTAGGTATTTTCACACGTTTGATTAGTTGAGGCGTAGTTGTAAATATGTATTGTGACATGGTACCATAACGTTGGATATTCATGTTACAATGTACTGCAAAAAATCATAAAGAGTTAAGAGTTAAAACAGTTCAAATATCAGTGGCGGGTCATCTCTCACGATCTTTGTGGCTCCGTTATTGTGTGGTCCAAGTGATAAGAGAAGAATAGCCGAATCGAAGAATTTTCACATAAATGTGCCTACATCGCTTTTTCTTTTATTATGTCACCAAAGTCGAATTCAAACTCAAAACCATTACTCAAATTAGGAGTTAAGGAGTCCCATGTATAGGTACTTAAAATGATGTACTACTATATGTAACTTTCAAAAAAATAATCTTCGCCAAACTCTTGCCAATGTGACGTAAGCCGTTCTAAAAATAATACGCTAATATCTCAGTTATTTGGTGCATAATATATTATAATAAAGGTTAATTTGGTTAGTTTTCAGATGAATTACTTACCGTCGCAAAAGCGTTAAAAATGTAATACACTAAAATATCTTCATACAAAAGTATTCATTAGCGGTAACCAATATATATTTTTTTTTTTAGAACATCCACACAAAGTTCTTCAGGTCCCAAATTAGGCAGAGCCTGTACTATGGTAACCTGATGACTGATATACATACTTAAATAAATATACACACCCAGACACAGATCATTCTTCATTCAATTATTCGAACCTTATAACTTTCTGAGTTCTGCCCTCAGCTTCACAATTGATACGTCATTGGTTGCGCCCGCGGCGGTACTCGACGGCCCTGCAGTAAAAGACGAGTACTTTAGTACAAAATGTATACACCCTATAGTAAAAATATGTTTTTCTTAAAAAAACAGTTATATACTTTTTTTTACAAAAAGCAAAACAATTTTGAAACAAAATTTTCTTTTCTGTTCAATATGTCATAAATTTCTTACCACAAACCAAAAAGTTTGGCAGTTTCTACCTCTGTCGTGTAAGTAAATTGTGGATTGCACTGCCGGCGTACGTATTTCCTTGCAGCTATGACCCTGGGTCTTTCAAGCGGGGCGTGAACAAGCATCTCTGAGGTCATCATAGCGGTGGCGATTAACGCAGGTTACGGCTGCAGTAAAGGCCATCGCTTCTTGATTCCATCTCCGCTTTCTATCAGGCGAGAGGGAGTGACTGTAATGAATCATTATTAAAAAAAATGTGGCACAATTAAAGCGTAAAAAGAATCCATTCCGGTTTATGTTTAGTTATCTACCTTGTTTTCATCTTTAAAATGCGAAGTTTAGTAACGGAATATAAACGCCGAGCGCTTGTAACTTAAACCACTCTTTCAAAAGTGACAGAAAGATAACCACAACATAATGGCGGGTGTTTAAAATGTCTGACAAATCATACAGATAACAATGTAGCGTACGTCATTTAGATGTTTCCTGATGTACTTACTTAGGATGTTTTCTGCAAGTGTCCAGCTTCATGTAAGTCAAAGTCAAAATCATTATTTTAATAATATTATTTTTAAAGCACCAACGCTTGCTTAACGAGTCGGAAGATGCGAGTTCGAATCCCGTCCGAGGATGGATGATTTCTCTCTATAATTGCAATGTTTGGTCTCGCTAAGCAGGCGTTAGTGCATTAAAAATTATAATATAAAAATGATTAACGGTTGCGATATCAGTATGAAAGCTAAGTATTTGAAAAATATCTTTCGCTTTGATAATGCTGTCAAGCTGTCCAATAGATGTCGCTCCGTCCCCATACGACAGTTAAAATCAAGGTCCACCTTGCCTGAAAAAATGGATTTCTTTTGATGTGAACTATGATTCCCGTTATAAAACATGAACAAATCACACCAAAAGGCTCGCCAGCTAATAGAAAATGAATATTTTCGTTTACCACACTACACTACTTACAATAATGCTAGTTTATAATGTGAAAGTTTGTTAAAACTTTAGATGGATGAGAGGGATGGATAGATGTTTGTTGCTGTTTCTTGCCTAAAAAATCTTTTTTTTAATTATCATATTAACTTACATATACCTCGAGTTACTTAAGCAAGTGTTTATTACAAAGTGGCTGTACGGTATTATCGATCGGTCGCAGGCGCAGCTACAAGTACAGAGCTAATATTTTTTACCTATATTTATGTATGTACGCCAGTAATTTTTATATACATACATTACTAAATCGACCACCTTATTCTCTTTGGACTAAAATCCAAATCAGTATAACAGTTCCGAATGACAGCACTAAAATTTGACATTAACTTCAATTGCGGTCACATAACTTGTAATGCTCGCTAAACTAACGTAAAACTACCTAAAAATGAATAGAATAATCCTATTTTTAGAAATGTCATTCTAGGTTTTACATGAATTAGGATTTTAATGTTTACAGAATAAGGACTAACTTAATTAAATTTTAGTTTGCAAGTTTAGTTAAGGGTGAAATGTCATTATTAATTTAATTATTTATTTATTATTTTATTAATTTGGGTTATTGGCCGCCACAGGCTCGATACCACCCGCATCACCAAACCTATTAAATACTAGCTGTTCTCCGCAGCTTCACCCACGCGGCGATGGATGATAATGATGAATCTTATATAGCCTATGTTACTCAGGGTGAATGTAGCTTTCCAATGGTGAAAGAATTTTTGAAATCAGTCCAGTACTTTTTGAGCCAATTCGTTACAATCTTACATACAAATCTTTCTTCTTTATAATATTAGTATAGATTAATTCTATAGTTACCAATTTTTCTAACTCAATCTTTACAAAGTAATTATTCATTCAAAATAAATATCAATTCAATATCTAGAATTTGGTCTTTTTCTTTCTTTATTTGGATCAGAGACTATTTAATCACACTAATATAAATTTGTGAAAATGTTTATTTAGATTATATACTTATGGCTGTTACCTACCTTACATCAACACTACTGAATGAACTCAATTTCAATTTCAAAATGTTTTTGTTAAACATAATAATTATGCATTTGAGCATTTCTAGTGTAGATCCAATCCGAGAATGTCAAACTACTTATGAAATAGGGTATGTTATCAAGCTTCAACGCTTTTAAAAAAACTGTATGTTTTTATAGTATTACTTTTTAAAGCACCAACGCCTGCTTAGCGATCTCAAACATGAAAATTTATAGTGAGAAATAATCTAAACAAAATGCTTCTTTCGGTTGTATAGTACTGTCAAAGCTGTCCAATAGATGTCGCTCCCCGTAAGACGGTTAGTCAGATAGAGAGTTAAAATTCGATGCTCGGACCCGAATCTCGGTGGCCTAGTTGGTCAATGGCGTTTGACACGGATAGTCAGAAGACGCGGGTTCGATTTCCGTCCGAGGATGTGAATGTTCTCTCTACAAATTTCAATAACTGTATGTTTACTAAGTATTCCATATTAATACATGTAAGTGAGACTGACATAACAAGCTATAATTACAGTTTAAAATTATGTACACTTTAGTAACAGCAATACATTTAAAACATATTTTTACAAATGAAATAAACCTAGATGGAAGGCGAGTATAATATAAGAGCTAATGCACACGCAAAAATTCATGGCAGTTCGCAGTTAGCAACAGAAGCAACTTCAGACTCCCGACACAATCACGCACAGTTTACAGTCGGTCACATTAACTGGGTTTAATTTTTTAACATAAGTACGCAGAAGATGTACAGAAATAAATTTATTTATCCGGGATAAAATAGTTCTAGATGGATAATATCCTGAGCGGGCGCAGCTGCGTAATGCAACTAGTAAAGACTATGTAATAATTCTCACAAGGAGCTTTCTTACACATTACTACTAATAATGTTCAAGTCCAAGTTCAAGTCATTTATTTCGCTTTAAATTGTGGTTACAATGAAAGATCTTAAAGCTATAATGTTTAGTACAACACAACTTTTGCCTATTTGGCATGCGAAAATTTAAATCTTATACTAAAATTATATTAAATTTAAGGTAATATACATTAAAATCCTAAGTTAACTAGGAAAAACCAACTAATATGTTTATAATACACAGGGCCGTCTTTACCAGGGGGTGCAATGAATTAAATCTAATATATTGCACCAGAAATACACATGTAGGTATATCTTAAAATAGTTTAAACATATCGACAAAGTATGATCACAGGAGTAATATTTTAAAAATCAATTAATTGCATTGTTTCACACTAATATGTTTTGTAGAGTAATTCAATAGTAATGCCGACATATTTATTGTACAATAAATATTACAAAAAACTTTAATTAATAATAGTATTTATTTATCCTTGCAATAATGTGTACAAAAGTATAAGAATACAATTAAAATAATAATATTATGATACCACAATACTTACCAGGACAATTAATCTAAGTATATAAATAACTTACTTAAATCTAAATAAATTATTTCATTTTAGCTATCATTTTCAACAACTGCATTATTATATATTTATTTAAAAACTTTAGGCCCATGGGGGCCGTCCGCTCTCAACTTGTTTAGGGATCTGGCGAAACGTTTGTTTGAGGCGTCGGGTGACCGAAATGCTGGCGCGTATTTTGGGCAAAAACTTAGCATTGCCATCCAGCGTGGCAAAGCCGCCAGCGTTTTGGCCACGTTTCCCCCCACCAGGGCTTATAGATTAGGTAGGTATTATTTTTAATTTTTATTTAATTTTTTATTACTAACAATGTAATGTTTAAATGAAATTACTTATTAAAGTTAGACCTTATTATATATTGGTTTTATTTTATTTATTTTTATACTAAGACTCAAGTAAAGGATAAGTCTTAGTTTAAAAATAAATAAAATAAAATAATTCTTTAATTTAGTTAGACAGGGAACTAATGGTCTTTTACTTCCCTATTTCTAGGGCGGCTTCATCTACAAAGATTTAAAAAACAACAGTTTTAAATTCAACAAAGAACCGAATAACAATCTGCAGATGTACTATTTTCTGAAGCATTTGTCACTTAAAAACTAACGGTCAGAGTACTTAACCCGAATAACAGTTATCCAAACAAATATATCTACTTAAATTAATTTAAACAACTTAACAAAATTAAAAATAACTTACAAAAGCTTTTATTATCCTTCTAAAAGTCACCGCTTTTAAATACTTTTACACTATACAACTAAAAGGATAAAATTCCAAAAAGATTAGTTCCGAACTAATCTTTAATGTAAAACACCTTTAGCGATAAATCCTTTAGCATTGTGTTTTTAAATACCATTTAAATGGATTATTCGAAACTAAACTGCATTAAATTAGGATTTGTTACTCGGTTAGAAAAAAAATGCTTCAAAGTTAGTAAGGGCTAGTGATGCGCCTTACATTCGTGACGTCGAACCTGCGAGCACGGGTTGTCGATAGAATAAAATTTGACAGTAATTATTGATAAAGACATATAATAGCTATCGATATAGGGACACAAGAGACCTACGCTAAAACCTAGTAAGCCAGGTTTCATCCCCTCTTACGATTCTCATGGCTGGGGGAATGTGTATTTACTCACGGAATAGAAAGCATATACAACACAAATTCAAATTCAAAATAGTTTATTAAATTAGTTAATATTTTCTTTAGTACATCATTATACATTGCGGTTCTATCTGCCGCAAACTGGACGTACAAAATAAACTTATTACACCCAAAAATAAATGAGCAGATAGATTGTCAAAATAGTTTTAGTCGATACACTCAATATCTCTAATGTCTCATCTCTAACTGTCATACGTCAAGGACAGCCGTGCGATTCTCTAATGATTGAATGAGCTCACCGACGTCAAATACTTTATGCGGTATCGCCCTTGTACATAAGGTTGTCATTCCACCGTTTCTTGGCCTCATTTGTTTCACGGATGTCGTCAAAGATGCAACGATGTTTGCTCCCAGAGAATCGCATGGCTGCTCTCTTTCCTTCCGCCTACGGCTCTGAACACGTTCGTATATAACTATTTTATAATATTCAGCATCATTAAAATTGAAGATAACAAAAGTGGGTATTATTTTGTTATTTCCACTGCGATATAACTCATGGGAAAATTTGAGTTTGCTCATATATAATATTAAAATCTCATAGATATCTTCTAGGCAGCTATAATCTATCGTGAACCGCATCATCATTTAACGTTAGAGGATAGTAGTCTAACACCAGCAATGCTGTAAAAAAAACCTAATAAATAATAATTTTATGACGGCACAAACATCCAAACTTAATCTCACAAGTCCCATCCCTAGATCACAAAAACGCTAATTTCTCACTCCTTATCTTAAATTTGTTTGTGAAATCTTCTGATGCGGTTAAAAACTTACCACCCGCGATGTTTCGCAGAAAATTGTCCACATCTGGGAATCAAACCCACTACCTGCACTCAACTTACTTAAGTAGGCCTCGAGTTAATCCTTTTGCCCATCTGACTTCTCTCGGTTGAGTGGAATCGGTGCTTTAGAAAATCAAGGAGTAAATTGCGTTAGGACAGTTTTTGTTTGGCGGCTCTATGGTGTTTTTAATCCATGAAATCGGTTGGGTGAAAAATGGATGGTTAAATTTATTTTTATTGGACTGACGCTAAAGTTGAAGGCACACGTTTTTAATTTACCAAAACGATAATTTATTTATTTTTTATTTATTTAATAAGACTTATCAATAACAATAGGGTAGTTGACACAGTCAAAAATATATTACAATGTAATGTTAACTTAAATAGTAGTTGGATCAAATAATTCAATGAATTTAATAAATATTTACATAATATTGATTAGATTAACTTTATTTGGAATAAACAAAATGTGTACAAAAGTTTCTAAAAGTCACGTGACCGCAAACGGAAGTAGCTACGGAAATAATGTCATAAGGGCAAAAACAAACGTGTGGTATGATAGTGTCGTGCTCCTCAACAGATTGCAAGATTGAAAATAAATAAAATGTTTTTTTTAAATGTAAAAAAATATGCTAGGTGTGTATTTCGGTGTCGTGATTAATTTAACGTAAAATAAAAAAGGTCAACAACCCTATTGCACTTATACCTACATATGATAGTCTTATCCAACATTTTTAAAGGAAAATGCATTGATTTTAAGATAAACACAGCATGCATTTATTCTTATGTCCGATAAGGAAGAGATGATATAATATATAACATAAACCTACATATGTATTAAATATAAAATCAACACTTATATTAGAGGAATTATAGAGAAGGAGAGGAGAGTAGACCTTGACTACCGAGGCAAATTCTTTTTATTTTCTGGTCACAGACTCGCCAAAAATTTCTAGTAAATTACTTTGATAACTATTTATTAAATAACTATTGTGTGAAACTTGTCATTACAGGCAAGTTGGAAGGCAAAAGACGCAAGGGGAAGAAGTCCATTGCGCTGGTCGGACCAAATCCGTACCGCATCTGACAGAAAAGTCCAAAATGCGATACACGCTGAAGATAGGTGAAGGTGGAAAGACTTCGTTCGGCAGAAGGTGATCCGTGGAGCTCACGACCCTCAGCAATGAGGAAAACGATGCTAGGAAGAGGATTGTGGGAACAGGTGAGTTCGCTTCTAACACTGTTTACGTAATACGGGGGCAAATAGGTGTTATAATTAAACCAAGACGGGCAAATTTTTCAGTGTTACAGTGTGTAGCACGAATAACTGCGTAAGTATAAAGTAACGTGTCGTTCACGTGAAACAGTACAAACTGTCATGTATCTAGGGCACAAATAACACATAGTCAGGATGAGCCATGTAGTACGAGTAGGTGATAATATTATGTATGGATATCAGTATACCGAGCTGCTGCACGGCTGCTGAGATCTGCTATGCGGTTATGGTAGCCTGGTACTATGCGATGATGTTGCGAGGAAACTAGTCTATACTTACTAGGCTATCATAACTGGCAGACAGTGTAAGTGTACCAACCAAGACGAGCAGTGTGCCTAGCACGAATAACTGCGTAAGTGTAACGTAACGTGTCGTTCACGTGAAACAGCACAAACTGTCATGTATCTAGGGCAACTGTGACACAGACAACTCATAGTTTGTACGCCGAAGCGTGACGCGTTGACGTTTGCGATACGAATACTTTTTCGCAAATTGTTTGTCCTGCGGCATCTGCTGACGTTAATTACCGTGCTTATCCACAACGTTTGTCTATTTCCGTTTCGTCCCTATTTACCAGAGAAAATGTGTTTTTCTTTTCAATTTTTCGAGGTTGCTATACGAACCTGATTCTTAGCCGTTTTATTTTACGTTTTGTACTTTGAGATGTTGACTTTTGTATAAATACCTTATCTATACCGTATATATCTACTAACTATATACATATAATAAAAATGTAACGCATCGCTGTCTGTACATGGAAGATATATGAGAAAAAACATTACTGGGATTTTTATACACGAAAATAGAATGAAAAAAATAATTGTTAGATTTTTGTCTGTGCGTTTGTGCACGCTAATCTTAGAAACGGCTAATCTGATTTAGATGCGGTTATAACTAATATATTGTGTAAGTCAGTTAACAAATAGTGTTTTTTATGTCTATCTGTTAATAAAGAAAACATTGAAATTTAAATAATAACTCTTGCCAATACACCAAGTCCAAGCTAGCAAAGTCGCTGCCGGGCCAGCTATTTCATAAAAAGTCCATAACAAAGTCGATGAGATAACAGGGTTTCTTCATAGGAAACCCTTTAAATAGAGGTAGGTATATAAAGTTCACTATATTCAATTGATTCCTACCCAATTGGAACCTTCTTTGACGGTCGTTTCAACTCTACGTATATGTAGGTACTAGTTGACCCGCCAGCGGCTTCACTCGCTTGGTCTTGGTATAGAGGTTTTTGAAATTTGTAAAATTTGAAAAAAAAAATGTTCCGTTTTGGAACCTCGAGGTCTTGGTTGGACAGTTACTGGCTTTTATTGCCCAATAAATTTTGAAAGAGTGCCCCGTAACACTCTAACTTTTAGCACTCGCAGTAACGAAGTTTCATACAAACTATCAACCCCAAAAAAACCCTTAGGGGTTGAATTTCTTAAAATCCCGTCTTAGTGAGCATCTACGTCTTAAAAAGAACCCCCTTGCAAAATTTTAAACTTTTAACACTCGCAGTAACGAAGTTTCATACAAACTATCAACCCCAAAAAAACCCCTTAGGGGTTGAATTTCATAAAATCCCGTCTTAGTGAGCACCTGCGTCCTAAAAAGAACCCCCATGCAAAATTTTAAACTCCTAGCACTTGTAGTATCTGAGATTTCGTGATGAGTGAGTGACCTTTCGCTTTTATATATATGTATACTAAGTACAGAAAAATATTATTTTTAATCATTTAAAAACATTTTTATCGTAAACTTTAACTTTCCTTTCGTGGGCTTTGTAATGCTTTATGAGCTCATACTAGTTATAATGCCTAATAACATAGCTCAGTAGGAATAACTTATTTACCTTAGCTATTGCAAAACCAGGTAAGTACATATACATATATTTATTTATTTATTTATTTATTTATTTATTCATTCATTGCATCATGCACTTATACACTATAGCACAAATACATACCCTGTTAGGGTGTAGCAAACAGAATGTACCTAGTTCATAAAATTATTCTTATAAAGTCTACATAGCTACATTATTCATTATATTATTTATTTATTCCACTATACATTATTAATTAATTATGTTTATATAAAATATAAAATTAACTGTCACAATTATCAAATGGGTGTATCAATCAATCATCACCTAAAGTCTATAAGTACAGCTACATTATTAAATATATTTTTATTCCACTATGCATTATTCATTCATTATGTTTATATAAAAATCAAAATAAAATTAAATGTCACAATTAAAAATATTACGTCATCAAATTCAAATAGGTGTAAAAATATTGTAAATTCAATTTTTATGAGGTACTTACATTATCTAATTCAATTAAGCGTGAAAAATTAATTGTATACCCATATCTAGGATCTAATCAAAAATGAGATAAAAACAGAAATAAAGATAATATAGATAATCATTGTGAGTGTAAAACGTTTTTATCTTCCAAAAATTCGTCAACGGTGTAATAACATTTTTTCGTTAATATATCTCTGAGTTTTAGCTTAAACTTTTTTTGATTTGTTTCGTTTCTTAGATCAAGTGGCAATTTATTATATATTTTTATTGTTCGACAGTGAGGCCCTCTTTTTACTATTTCTAATTTTGATTCTGGTGCTAGGAGTTGATTTTCCCGCCGAGGATTTGTATTATAGGTAAACAGATACTGGTACTTTCTTACGAATATAGATGCTTCCAGAATATAAATACAAGGAACTGTTAAAAATATTGTGACGGATAAAGTGAGGTTTACAGCTATCTCGTTGACGGATGTTTACTAATATGCGAAGGCATTTTTTTTGCAATACAAACAGGTCATTGGCGTCAGTACAATTACCCCATACAACTATTCCATACGATAGCCAGGCAAAGGCGTAGGCATAGTACGCACTAATTGCAGTTTTTAAATTGGTGCTAGCTTTTAAAATTGTCAAAGCGTATATAAACTTAGACAATTTCGCCTTGATTTTCTCAATGTGGCTCTTCCAGTTGAGGTGTGAATCAATGGTAATACCTAATAGATTGAATTTATTTACTTCGTCAGTGTTGAGGGTATTTGATAAACTCTTGAGATTTAAAGGGGTTTTCTGGTAAGGATGGAATTGTATAATTTTTGTTTTGCTGATATTTATCTCGAGATTATGAGATTCTATCCATGTTTTAATACCCGAGAAAGTGTATTTTATTGAATTTATAGCACTAGCGTCTGATGAGCATTTGAAGAGTAGTGAGATGTCATCAGCAAATAATATACATGGTGAGTCTATTAGTTTCGGTAGGTCGTTTATGTAAATTAAAAACAGGACGCACCCCAATACACTCCCTTGCGGGATTGATGAGTTTAGGGTGAGTATTTTTGATTGAATGTTTTGTATCGTCGTTGCTTTTTGACTGTATTTATTGTTATCAATTTGTACCAGCTGTTTTCTATTAAGTAAGTAAGATTTTAACCAGTTTTGGGGTTTTTCCTCGGTATACCTATTTCGTTTAATTTTTTTAGAAGGATATTATGCGAAACTTTGTCATATGCCTTTGTCATGTCTAGCATTATTCCAATAGAGTAATGTTTATCTTTAATATGTTCTAAAATTTGCTTTACATAATTGTATATTGCTAGGCTGGTAGAACTATGTTCTCTGAAACCATACTGATTTCTGTTTAAAAGTTTATATTTTTCAAGGAAAGAGTTAATGCGATTTGACATTACGCGTTCGAATATTTTTGAGAATGTAGGTAACAAAGCGATTGGTCTGTAATGACTTACATCGGAGGCTATTCCAGATTTTTTTAAAATTGGTTTTATTTTAGCTATTTTAAGTTTGTCGGGGAAACACTCTCCTTCCATCGACTGGTTTATCAGTTTAGTCAATGGTGGTGTTAATTCTACGATACAACTTTTTATTAGAGCAGGGGGAATATCGTCAACCCCACAGCTGAATTTATTTGCAATTTTTTTAATGATTTTAAATATTTCACACTCTGTGACGGGCGATAAGTACATCGAGTGTAATGCTGGATCCGCGGATTTCCATTTATGTGTATTAGTTGTATTTGACTGGCGCGAATTCGATGATTCGCCGATTGACGCAAAATAATTGTTAAACGCGTTAGCTACAGGGTATGGTGCATCTACAATGGTGCCATTTATATTTAGTTTTATGTTAGGAGCGTTTTTGCGAGACTGTTTTTTAGTAGTATCCTTAATAATATGCCACATTGTTTTAATTTTATTTTGTGACCTGTCCATTTTTTTAATGTTGTTTAGTTTTTTTGAATTTTTGACACACCTTTTCAAAGTTTTTTGGTACACTTTATAGTATTTTTTTAAAGTCTTATCATTTGTATAATTTATTAAAGTCTGTAATATCCTTTTATGTTTACATGATTTTTTTAGGCCTGTGGTAAGCCAATTAGTTTTCTTCTGTGTTTTTATATTGAGTGTCTGGTATGGGATGTGTGTATTTAGCAGTTCATTTATTGTTTTGTCAAAACTATTGTAATTATCATTTATGTTATTGTCGTTTATTTTTATTATTTTATTCCAGTCTATTGAAGCTATCGCTTTTCTAAAGTTGGCTACATTTTTTGTTGAGAATAACCTTTTATAAATACTAATTGTACTACAATCATCTCTTCTTGTTACGGTTTTAAATTCATAATAAAGTGCTTTATGGTCTGATATTCCATAATCTCTAACAGATGTAATATTATCATATTTATAATTAGTAAACAATAAATCTATACATGTTGATGTTTTATTCGTTTCTCTGGTTGATTCTGTAATTTTTTGATAAAGGTTATATTCGAGCATAGTATTTTGCAATTTCCGGTAGTCTTTTGTCATTTTATTCTTGTCTAAATTGAAGTCACCTCCTATAATGATGTGTTTTTTTAATAGCATTGGTTTTATTTTAATCAAAAGTTTGTCTAGGAAATCAAAGAACGTTTCAATCTCACAATCGCGTCGATAAATACTAATCAATAATACATTTTGTTTGGGTATGTCTATTGCACAACACTCCACCACAAACTCAACCGTTAGTTTTGTTAAATCTGTCCGTTCAATATATTCTATGTCATCTCGAAGCAGGATCGCTACGCCGCCGCCCTCTCGCTTTTTTCTATAGTAAGCTGCAGCAAATGTATAACCTTGTATATGAATCACATTCTTTTGGTTTTCAGTAATCCATGTTTCTGACAAACAAACCGCTTGAATTGACTTGTTGTCTTCTAGTACGCTTTCTAAAATGTGGGTTTTATTTTTAATACTTCGCATGTTTTGAAATATTATTTTAAAACTATCCACGAAAAAACTTGTTTTGTAATGAGTTTTTTGGCGTTGTTGGAGTAGGGCTTTTCCTGGTGCCCAAATCTATATTAGATTCTTGTAATGTGGGGCAGGAAGTTTCATTATTCAGAGATATGGCGTGTTGTGATTGTGGTTTGGTGACTTGGGAAGAAGTTTTATTTAGTTTTTCGTATTTATTTCCTATATCTATGTATTGTTTTCCTTCCACGTATAATGTATTGTTTCGAATCACCGCATGTTTTCCATTTTTTCTCTCAGTAGTTAATATTTCTCGAAGCATTTTCCTTTTATGAATGTCATCTTTATTTAAATATTCCGATATAGCTAGGCCTGAATTTTTAAAGTGCTGGTAACTCCTTAGTATGTACTTGGTCATTCTCTTGCTGATGATTTCCACCGCTAGCGGTCTTTTATAGCCTCTTTTCCCGATCCGGGTTAGTTCTTCTATATATCCGGTAAGATCGATGTTTAATATATCTCGGAATACCATTATTACACGATCATGTAGGTCATTTTCATTCTCGCCATGTTCTTCCAGTCCGTATAATACAAACTTCTTACTATTGTCACTGTCTAGTGCGTTTTGTGGTGTGTTGCACCCTGTACTTAAATTATAAATTTTTAGTTTCAACTCCACGTTTTCTTTTTCTAAAATATAAATTTTATTCTGCATTTTCTCTATTTCGATTTGCGTGTTCAATTGTTTCAGATTAGAGTCTTGTTCATATTTATTAAAATCGTGTATGTGTGACGAAAGTTTTTCATCTAGTTTATTTATAGCCACATTTGTTTCTTTCTGTATCGATGACGAAATTTCAGATATGTTGGACAAGATATGTTCGGTATTTTTTTCTAATTTTTGGTCAAGTAACTTGCTTATTTGTTCAAGAGTTATATGACTCGGTGACCTACATATGGTCGATAACTGTATTGGCTCTGGGCATTGGGTATCACCCGAGATAGAGTGGTCATTTTGGATGTGCTCATCAATTGACATGTCTGTATTATCATCACATGTATTATCTAGCTGCGTTTTGATGTGGGAACGCACCGGGGTGTCATCATTCCTTTTGCGGCATGTAAGGATACTACAATCGGGGCATATCCATTTCCGTTCGAGCTCATGATTGTTGGCTGTGTAATATTTCTTATCCATGTTTACGCATGAATAGTGAAATTTCCCCCTACATTTCGTACAGGCTAAGACTTCAGCTATTGCAATATGGCTGGAGCAAGCTGAGCAAATCCTCATTTTTATACCGGGCTTTAATTTTGTATAGTTATATGTATATATGTAGCGCCTACTACTAGGAACGCTGGCCAAATTAAGATGTAAATATATTATGTAGGTAATAGAATAGAAATTAGGCGCTGTCGTACCGCAAAGCGAGTCAGATGCTGCTTTACCGCACTGCGAACGTGTCGAGCAAATGCGTGAAGGCAATGACTCACGCGTTTTGAACAACAGCTGGCAGCGCCGCTGTGTTATCGCGCGGCCATCTTTGTGTGTCCGTTAGCGAATATTTTAAGATGTTTTCACTTATAACTCCGTTGTTTCTCGGTCAATCCTCACCAAATTACGATCACGGCACTCATTTTCGTTTAGGCTAAACTATGATACATATATCACTTGTTGCACCTTACTTATTACCACTATATTTTAACAATTTTTGCCGCGCGATTTGACAAGCTGTTGCCTCTAAGACGGTTCTCGACCTATTATCTATTATAAACGTATAAAATTCATTTAAAAAAAATGAGAAAGACGTTAGTACTTGGAAATGAATTTAATATATTTAGGAAACATTAACGGCCCGTCCCAATAATCTATCTATCGCCGGTTTACCTTACTAGAGTTAGATATTTGACACTATTTGTATGGACGTTATGTCAAATTTCTATCGGTAGTAAGGAAAACTGTGGATAGATAGATAATTGGGATCCATTGGGATTAAAGAGATACTTATGAATAAAAACATAGTATATTTATTTTTTAAACTTCGTTTTAATCAAGCTTCTGAAGTTATCCGATAGATGGCGCTGTCCGGAAATAAGCTCAGGTCGGTATCACCTGTGTGTGGAATCACGCAGTAAATTTTATTAGACTACTATAATTCCTCCTGGACATGTAAACTTAATTTTATTTCCAGCTCATATTTGATCCTTACAGATTCATTATATCATTTATATTTATTAACTGTTTAAACTCACAGAATCCTTACTACTTTGTAGTCACGCCGCCTGAAAAGTTCATAACTATCTGGCGTCACAAATTATGATAATGGTAGTCACAAATGTTCTCAAACACGTGGATGAACTTCTACGGCACGAGAAATCTTACCTGAGGTTGAATAAACGTAGGTATAGGTATAATCAATCCATTACATCCCCACGCTGGAAAGGTGCCATCCCCTGCTGCGAGCGTAATCTCCCCTGGTGGGACGCGAAGCTTCCTTTCCTCGAGAAGAGTGTGGAGTGGACCATACTACATAGCCGTACCACAAACGAAAAAGTATTGGTATCGTAAAGCTCAACGCGGTCCGCTCCGGCTTACAAACTGTGAGTTATCTGTGTCAGAGTGTGCCCTAGATTAATGACAGTTTGTACTGTTTCACGTGAACGACACGTTACGTTACACTTACGCAGTTATTCGTGCTAGGCACACTGTATGCCAAGCACAATATTCTACCTAAGTGTAATGTAAAAGTATCGCAACGTATACAGTACATACACATGATATACTTGTCAGGAAATTACAACACTACGGTATTAGGGACATGGCTCTCAACCTTTTGACTTCATATTTAAATGGTAGAATTCAAAGGGTTGACATAAATGGTAAAAAATCGCCCGGCTCTATAATCTCAATGGGCGTTCCACAAGGTTCAATACTAGGGCCGTTCTTGTTTTTAATCTATATTAATGACTTACCTTATTATGTAGAGAAGAATAACGAGATTGTATTGTTTGCAGATGACACTTCACTGTTATTTAAAATTAAAAGGCAGTTACTAAACTATGACGATGTTAACAATGCATTAGCTAAAGTTGTGAATTGGTTCAATACAAATAATCTTCTCCTCAATGAGAAGAAAACTAATTGTATAAAATTCTCGACACCAAATGTGAGACAAGTAGAATCCAATATACAATTGAATGGAACAGGGTTGGACCTTGTGGAGTCAACAGTCTTTTTAGGAATTACTATAGACGCTAAATTGCAATGGGGTCCCCACATTAAAAAATTGTCTAGTAGGCTCAGTTCAGCAGCTTATGCTGTTAAAAAAATTAGACTATTAACTGATGTAGACACAGCTAGAATAGTTTATTTTAGTTATTTCCATAGCGTTATGACTTATGGCATACTGCTCTGGGGATGTTCTGCAGATATTAATTCTATTTTTATACTGCAAAAAAGGGCTATACGAGCAATCTACAGTTTGGCTCCCAGAGTTTCCCTTAGACAGAAATTTAAAGACATAAACATTCTAACTGTTGTCTCTCAGTTTATCTATGAAAATCTAATGTATGTAAAGAAAAACATTAGCAGTTTTGATAAAAGAAGTGATGCTCATTCCATCAACACGCGAAATAAGCACAAGCTATCCGTACATGTAACGCGTCTCCACAGAATAAGTCATTCTTTTATGGGACAATGTATACGATTTTATAATAAAGTTCCCAATGTTATCCGAGATTTGCCTATTAATAAGTTTAAAATTGCTATTAAAACTAAACTCTGTCAAAAAGGTTATTACAAAATTTCGGATTACTTGGAGGATAAAACAGCTTGGGACTGATCACTCCAGGATCTATCTACTCGTGTACTAAGATGTCAAAGTGTAGCGTGTCTTGCCCTACTGATACCATTATTATGTTCTCTTTTGTAAGGCAACACACTGGAGCTAATATTTGTAGTACCTAAGTAAAAACATTGTAAAAACATCTATATAAAAAGAATGGCCCCGAGTTTCTTGCCGCTTCTTCTCGGTTGGCTCTATGTATTTTGGAACGCGGCGGTAGGCTTTAAAGTACATATTAATGAAAAATTGACGTTCATAAGTGCGTCTTTGATGCCTAAATTGAATAAATGATTTTGACTTTGACTTTGACTTTGTACAAACTATGAGTTGTCTGTGTCACAATTGTACTAAATGACAGTTTGTACTGAATATGACAAGGATTCGATTACATTACACTTACACTTTCCGTGGCCCGACTTAGAGGTTGAATTTTACTACTCGCTTAATTTAAAAAATATCTAAGGAGTCCCTCTATTGACAGATGGATCAAGAAGATCGTTGTGAACAACGAGTTATTCGATATTGTATTTTTAAAAACTGTTTCGATACTGACCAGCAATACGGGAGATTTAAAAAAATTAATAATAAATTATGGAATGACAATACACAAAACATTACACTTACGCAGATATTCGTGCTAGGCCACTGAACGCCTTGTGTGGATGGTGTCCCATAAAGACTCAAGCCTAACGAGTTAGTATAAAATCCGTACCTATCCCCCTAGGGGCCGATCCTGTCTCGCGACAAGATCATCGATTACTATTCCCGGCGCATCCCTAATCTGCATTCGAGTATCGTTGGACATCATCGTTTTTCATCGCTGCAGCGAGTGACGTCACACATTGCTGTTTGTGTGGTCTCATGACGTCACAACCTTACATGCAGAAGTAATAAATCATACCAAAATAATTGGTAGTTCAGTGAACCATAAACGTTATCTTTTTTTTATAGTATTACTTTTTACACTAACGCCTGCTTTAGCGATCTCAAACATTGATTTCTGAACTCGGTGGCCTAGTTGATCGATGGCGTCTGATACGGAGAGTCAGAAGATGTGAATTTTTCTCTCTATAAATTTCAATGTTATCTCATTTACTCATGCTACATAGTTTTTTGTATTTTCAATCTGAGCTTACTCATCTTGTCATGATGTATTAATGTGTTGATCATCGGCTTGATGTCTGCTAATACTACGTCTACCTCAGTATCAATTGATCTACCTACATGACCTACTTCCAAGTGTATCCCTTAACTAGTAGTTCTGCGAACAGTAGACCACGCGAGCACATCGTCTTATTAGTGGCAATTTCTCGTAAAAGTACTTCACAACCTATTTATCCCTGAAAACCACTTGACTCAAAATTTCTCTTTAAAGTCAGGTACCTAATGTGTGTACCAAATTGTATCAAAATTGGTCGGTAATTAGCGCTGCAGCAAACGTCTCCCCTTTTTAGGAAAAGCACCCTTCCATCACTCAAAATGACCGCCGGAAAAAGCTATATTAAATAGTAGAACATGCATACCAAGTTTCGTCAAAATTGGTTGAAAATGCGACCTGCCGTGCGATTCTGTAATGATTCGTCGACGAGTTTGTCGACGAGCTCACCCATGTCAAATACTTCGCCCTTGTACATAAGCTTTTCCAACGTTTCTTGTCATCTCTTCATTTGTTTCACGGATGTTGTCAAAGATGCAACGATGTTTGTTCTTAGAGAATCGCACGGCAGTACAGTAGGACCAACATACAACCTAACAAACATACGGACAGATGAAAGTCAATTTAGCCAGTTAAAGCAGAGACGCTTCCCTCGCTTGGTCGATTAACTTAATGGTTCACATTAGTATCGTGAATTCGGGTACTCCGCCGTCCGGACTCGAATCGTAACAGGCGAGGCCAACCTACTAATTGGTAATCCTCTTGTGAAGGCCTACCTTGATAGGTACTACCGCAGTGATATTCTACTGCGAAGTAATAGTGTGCAAGCAGGGCACAGTAGCAACTGAAATTGCTGGATGAAAGAGAGTCGAACCAATGTGCCGACGAGCAAAATGCAGTGTCTCGTAAAACTACAAATCTAAGCTCTAGGTGGCGCTGAATGGCGGTGAATGTCATAGGCCCGTCTTGTCATACTATTACATACAGAATATCTACATAGTATAAAATTAACCCGTTGACTCCGATTCGCCATATTTGGTCAATAATACAATAGATTTCGCAGAAATCAACAAACTTTTCCAGGAACTGCAACTTGTGTGGTTAACCACACAGTTAATAGGATTCCTATATCTATATATCCGCTCGCAGCGGAGCTTGACCTGGCGGTCTTAACCGATCAACAAGTTAAGCTACCCTTGCTGCGGTCAGGAGTTGGATGGGTGTGTGCTACTGGCATTGTTCAACTGAGCGCTTTCGTGCTTTGGAGAGCAATTTAAACCGTCGGTCCCGGTCGTTTTTCTTAGAACAAGGCTTAGGCTACGTCGAAGGCCTTTAGGCAGCCTGAAAACTTCGACATGGATTGGCCACTAGCCTATCCACCAAGCCGCCAAGCAAAGTGGATAAAAGCCCAACTCCGCTCTCTGAGAGGAAGGCTCGGCTCCTAGCAAAGGGAACAGAATGGGTTAATTATGATATATATCTTTATATATTTTTACTTTACAGTAAGCACAAGACACTAACTAAACGTAAGTAGATTATTTGTTAACGTAGGACGTAGAAACGTATATTTATAGCAAGGAAGCGAAGATAGCTGCGGAGTAGAGTCGGTAACCGATTTGTCGACCGTCGACGGTTCGAATCCTGCAATGTCTCGGTGTTGGGGATCCGTTAAAACTATCATGGGGTTTGCACCTTGATAAAATTACCTAGTTAGGACGGTAACGTTAAAATTTGAAAGTCAGCCTTTTCAGGTCTCGATTGCTGCCATCTCAAGCTTACCAGTACTGGCCACGATCTGCATTAAAACTTTCCCTGATTATGATATATTTTTTGTTTATACTGAAATATTTTTTTGTTTTCTTAATCATCATCTTAAGCTGTGAAGTCAGTGGGAATCCACTGACCTGCCATTCAGCTTTAAAAAGGTTTAAGTGCTTAAGAGGAACGCATAGCTTAGTACTTGTCCATACTAAAAGAAATAACTCTTTTCAACCTCTTAATATTGTCAGATTTCAGTATTTTTTTCATGTAATCTCATACATTGTTTATTATGCCCGTGCGTTTTGTTTTTTTCAGTTTTTTAAAGTACCAATAGTACCTAAGTACTCATAATAAACAATGTGTTGATTACATGAAAAAAAATCACTGAAATCGGATAATATTAAGCGGTAGAAAAGAGTTATTTCTTTTAGTATGGACAAGTACTAGCTATGTGTTCCTCTTAAAGCTTATTTATGAGTAGATACTGGTAGACACATATTTTTCAAGATTTGTAAGCACATGTTTTAATTTTGTTCCTCGTTGCATATTTTGAAGGATAAACGAAACGCAATATAAATGAGTAAAAACATATATTTTATATATCACTCGTCTTTTAAACAACTACAATTTGCGGTACTGTGTCTTCATCAGAACTGAACCTTCACGAAGTACATTCACGGAAAAAACTAGCCGAATATACACACAAATACACTTAGACTGTACGTTTCATTGTTGGGAGGAATATTGAAGCTTAGACATCAATTACCTACTTACTGGATATATTCTCATTAAAAATGGACTGAGTGCAAAGCCACAAGAACAATCGCATCTAAAATTACAGGGCTGCGGCATAATCTCGATTAATATTACCCCCAGGGTTAGCAGCCGTTCAAGCCATGGCAAATGAGAAGTCCCCGAGACCACTCTTAACATCGTACTTCTACCTCCCCAAGGAAGGTAGAAGTACGATGATGATGATGGTGAAATAGGGTTTGACATTGAATACTGTAACTGAAGGTCGGTTACTTATAAACGCTCCTTAACTTTAAATGACATTTAGTCCGGCGCAGAACAATTTTGCATTGCGCACTACTAAATAACGTCATTTAAAGACATTCTAGCAACGTATCTTTATTCATTTAAACAGGCTAGTCATGGAATGGTTAGGTACTACGTCCATAATGGAAGATCTCCAGAGAAACATCCTGGCAATAGTTACTTGACCTTGAAAATGAATCAAAGAAAAGTATAGATCCACTCTCCATTACAACCTTCTTAACTCTCCAATACAACCTACTTAATTCGTCAATACAACCTACTTAATTCTGCAATACAACCTACTTACACCATTTTTTAATGTATGTTCGTTCATTTTCAAAAGAAAGAGAGATCCTTCCATTTGGATGTAGTACCTATTACTCCCATGGTCATGTAACCAACAAATGTAAAAACTTACGTTTTATTATGTAAGTAGTTTTTAGTAAAAATAATGGCTGACATTAGTCAGCTTACTTCCCTTTTTGGCCACAGATAACCTTACAGACCACGATCTCGTGAATGAACTCGTATGTACCTACTCAGATTAATACTAAAATAAAACGGAGTAGCTTGTAATGTAAGTTAATAGAAAAGGCTCGTCTCTGTTGTTATGTTGTGCCTATCTTTATTTTACCATAGTTTTATTTAAGCTTCAATTTTCCTCCATACAAATCTATAATTCTATCTGACACACAATATTTACATAACACTAAATTAAATAATTAAAATGTACATATACTCGCTACAATATAAATGTATTTCAATATGTTCGTATGTTTACATTATATTTACAATCAGCAACTATGGCATGCTAGACCCACGATAGAAGGAACATTTTTATTTTATAATAGAGAAAATTTACAATACTTTTATTTATACATAAGTTCCTTAATTAAGTACGAAGTAAAAAATAAATAGATTTATTTACATAATGATGTGTTATTTATAAATTTAGTCTAAATTAGAAATAGTCAATTACAAGTGTATTTTAGTCGATACACTGTTGAAAAGGCGAAGGCAAAGGTACAATGTAAAAAGTGTATGATAAATGAAGACTAATACAAAAAAAATGGTTTGTTTCACCCCCAATTATCAATCCTTATACAGACTTATAAAGAAAGTTCTAAAAGCTATGTTTTTTTTGACGTCTCGGTGTTGTTTCCATACATTTAAGATGTTTCATGTTTTTTAACGTTATTTTTAAATATCGACAATATGGGGTCGCCGTCTAAACTGAGTATGTGAGCATTGCATTAGACATACAAATGACTACATTTAACTATTGCCTTTAAAATTTGTAATAAGAGATAGCAGCATTTGAGTTTAAACATAGCAAATGGGACACTTAAAGCCGGAAGTCATTTAAAGCAGACAGCAAAATCAGTTTTCTGAAAAAGTCTAACGGAATTTGGATATTTAAGACAGATGAGTATTTCTAATTTACACAACATATATTACAAATGTGTTTCGATTGTTATACGAGATGTGATTGCGACATTTTTTCTTTGTTAGCTCATTTTAGATGCTTTACAGTTTTTTTTTCTACCGAGTTAAAGGGCTAGAATTTCTTTAAAAATTGTAATGAAATTTTGTAGTGTTTTTAGTAAATTATCAATTAGATATACCGTTATAATTAAAACAAAAGATTTATGAATGAAACGAACGTAAATGTACATCAATGGTACTCAAAGGCTTAAAGTTCAAATTTTCGTGCTGTTACTACACTCGTTCAGACACAAAATTTTAATACTGAATAAAAAAATTCGCTCGTTATTCTAAAGGAACTATCTTAACTACAATTAATTTGAGCGATTTTTATTAAGTAAGTATTCTTTAGATTTAAGTAATGAAATAATGTAAATTAAGTATCTAACAGACTCATCACAAATAATAGAATTCTATACAGGAGCTAATATAGAAAGAAATGGAAAGATTACTTATTACTTATTACTACAAATGGGCCTAAGTGTTTATTTTTCAAAAATGATTATTACAAACTTAAGTAAAAGTAATCTATTTGACTTTTAAGAAATAATGATCTATAGGGTACATATAAAAATGAACCGTTATTTATCCTGGTCACGCAACTTGAGAACGGATGGAATAATTGCGGTATAATTTTCTTTTGTCTGGGGAAGATGAATGAAAGAAAAACCAAGTAAAGATGGGAGGATAGGGCGCGGCCAAAGGCTGAACTACTTCGCGAACGAAGTCAGTCAGTCGGGCAGTCACTAGTAACATATATTATATATATAATAACATATATATATATAACATATATTGCGCCAATGTAATGTAATTGTAAGGTGTTGGATTTTAGTCTGTAAATACATGTATAATTGAAATAAAGAAATAAATATAAAACTTAGTTCCTCATAATTAAATATCGATAAAATAATTATCGGATGCAACATAAAACTCGGAATCACTATCTGCTTTCTTACCTATTGATGTTACCTACTCAGAATAATCCAAATTATATATTAAATAAAACCATACAATGCGGTTAAATCAATGGCTCTATTAAAATATTAATTATAAAACCCCTAATTACGCTCCCTGGGAATATAACATTTAACTAGATGAAATATAACAAGTCATCTTTATAACAATACTAAATAGGAAAGGTTTTGGCGCGAAAAATTATCCCTACAACTAAACAAATATATTTTTGTAATTATAATTATTGGAGAGACAATCTATTATAACAATAATAATAACGTTCACAAAGCTACATAAAATCTAAACCAAACACATGACAACCTCTTTTATGCAATGCCCTCGCAAGAAACAACTCTCAAATAAATATCTAATACTAAGTTTTTTTTCTTTAGGAAGGTTTGGCTTTGCACGACTAATGCATTTGCCAGTCAAGTTGTTTTTCCTTCTTCATTTCTTGTCCACCGGCACAAAAAGTTTTCACATTCAATTTTGAATTAAGAACGAATTTTTGTTTATCTTTTCTTTATTGTTTTGACTACACTATCTCTGGTCGCAAAGCGATAACGTATCTATGTCAATCAAATATGGAACCTGAGTATTCGGTTCTTTATACTATACCTACATTAAACAAGTTTGTTTTAATAAGTAATAACTATTGCGATATAGTGTTATTAGTATTCGCCCAAGACCAGAAATCAAGCCAAATCAAGACTTTACCAAGAACGTCAAAATCATAATGTATTCATAATTGTATGCTTGTTTTATTTCTCAAACATTTTGTTTTAGGATATGAACTTAATGAAATCATTTTCATTTATACTATTTATGTATCCGTCCTCGTGACATAGCGATTAGAAAACAATACCAAACGGTGCCTTAGAATATTTACAGACAATTAACATACAATCTGTGAATCTTTGATATCTTTTATGTTATCTCCGATCAAAGACACAAACATAGCGTTTAACGTTACAATACATATGCTTATGCTATTCACGCATATTGTTTTTAGCATTTGATCGAAAGAGATAAGTATATATCCAGCAGTCAGTTCGGAAATTCAATTGGGTGTACAAATATGTGCAAGAATTTGATGATTAAAAGTGTAAGTGATTTTATTATTTTCATGTTTTAGATGTTAGGTACCGTTATTTATAGCATGTTCTGGGCCTTTACTATACGCTCTTAAAGCAGGAATTCAAGAAAACTGCCCGGCTTAATCGTACCATGACATGGCAGGCCTGCCAGGCCTACTCCGTGAAACTGCAAGAAAACCGTTAACCTGTTTTTGACTGACGTTACCATGACGCTCTAAATCAGTTCAGTTTATCAGCTTACAAACTAAGACTCTGCAATATTGGTTATAGTAAATTGTTAGAAGCCAAAGACAAAATTAACCGTTCACTTTGACGAAAACAATGTTCAAACACCTAAATGTGATCACCTAAATGAGCGTCATGGTATGATTTCATTCCAAATTGTTTAAGCTAGGTTTAAGAACTGCCCGGAACTTGCATGGTTTTTACAAAGCTGATAGTACGGCTCCTGTGTTTCTTCTGTAAGTATCTTTATTGTGTAGAAAGATAGGTATACGAATCAGCATTCATTCATATTATGCCTAGTGTTTCTAACCACTGCAAGTACTCGTATATGCGCCAGCTATTTTCCAGCAATAAAATCCACAATCGTTTCTAGTAATTAAAACCCTGCCTGTATTGAATAGATCGTTAAAGCTCGAACACGGTCGCTAATCGCAAACACTTAATGAATAAAATCGATAATTAAAATCGACTAACAGTTAATTGAGCTGAAAATGGAATCGAAGTTTTAATTACGTATAGCTGTTATTTGGTTTTAATTTTTTTAATTGAAATTTTTCTCCATTTTTAATTACTTTTTCATCACACTTGCAATAATCAAATTTAAGCTAATTTCTGACTTAAAATATACCCAAGTAAACGAAAGAAAGTCAATTACATATTTTTAACGGAATATATTTAAAAAAAAATAGAACTATTTAAAAATATTTTCAAGCTTCCCCTGATGTTTTAATTCTTAATCTAGCTAGTTCATTCCTTTTACACCACACTTCTAGCTTATCGATTTTATCATTCACATGTCTGCAGGTTTTATTCATCTGCCTTTTAAATTTCCCAACACTCAGCTATAAACATCACATCTTTTTAGTTTACTTGAGTATGTTGTTCAGAATTAATTTATAATAAATGTGTAAGTACACATTTTAATTATGTACTGCCGGCATTGATGATTAAAGTCAACAGATTTCAATGAATATACAATACTCTTATGAGTAAAACAAATTATAAGTCTATTTAGGTTTATAAAGATTATGTTCAATTTGAATAGCCATTTCGCGACCAAACAATTGAAATCGTATTGTTTTCACAATGTAAGAGAGTTTAATTTATTAAAGTGGGTCATTTTAACTGTAAAATTACATTACATATTGCAATAACAAGGGCTATAACAGAAAATATCGATTTTTAAAAACGATACGGCAAGCGAGTAAACCGATTCGAACGAGAACTCGATAGTCGTAATCGTAAATCAAAAGAACAAAAGACGGAAAAGGAAATACAAATTAGCCTTATAATCGCTTATTAAAACCGGGTTTTGAAGTTTTAAGGCTCGCTTCGAGAATACTGCAATACAATGGGCTCGTATTAAGCCTTGTTCGATTCACTGAACTCAGTCTAACATTAAAACGAAAAAAATACTTACGAACAAACTTCGCCAAAACATATGAAAAAAGTAAACCCATCTTATAAAATTTGAAATTAGACAAAGGTTATTATTATTATTACCACTATTCATTCTACCTAATCTAATCAGAGACGTAACCACTCATTGTGTTCTGTATCACCTTTCATTCGATAGCTTCATGATTTATCTAACTAACGCATTAAAACTCGTTTCTATTCAATACCATTACCGTTGTTAACCTTCCAACGCGTGAACGAAAATATAAACAGCATCATCTAGAGATTCCTATCTCGAATTCTGAACGCTCGTAGACAAATAGCCGAGAACAATCGTCAGCAGTTTAAAAACAATTTGGTTACGTCGCGAGCAATTACGAAACGCGATCCGAGTCCGAGATAGTTTTCGAACGCATCTCTTAATAATACACCCGCACAATAATCGCCTCATCTCTATTATGCACCCATCTCGCTCAAGTATGAATAAATTCTATAACGCTGTCCTTTTTTATCGTTGACAGCTCGTTTAGAAACCACAGACCCTACCTATCAGTGTTTCAAATCTAAAACGTCTAATTATACCCACATCAGTTGAGAAAAGCATCAGAAGGGTCATTTTTAATTAATTTAGCCCCGAAACTATAATACGGCCAATTTTGTTATCTAATTAGCTGTGACGAGTTAACAAGACCGCCATTTTGGAATTTGTGCCGTTATTAATGTTCGTTTAAATTTCGAATTGAGATAAATCATCGCTAATTTAATTGGATAACGCCCAAATATTAACTTAATGGGTAGCATAAAACTTGGTTTATTAATGGCATAGTAATTTCTCATGTAATAATTACATCGTAACTTATGATTATTTATAAGTCAATATTTGCCTCTTATATTTTTAGAGCCATTGATTCTATTAGACATTTTCAGTGTTTTGTAACACAATCATAAATAAATTACTACTATTAACTACTTTTATTAACTAATATTTACACTTTGTGACACTTTGTAACGCAAATTACGTTTCGTTTTCACTCTCACTTAGTTCATCCATGTCCATATCAATAAGTTCTTCATCTTCGTCTTCGTAAGAGTTATTAAATTGACTTCCGTCTTCTGGTTTTGAGGAGGAACCGGATTTCGTTCCGGTTTTTGCTTCTTCTTCTTGTTGCATCCTTTTATGTTTCGTTCTTCTATTTTGAAACCACACTTTTACCTGTAACAAAAAACAATTGCGTTTAGTTTCAATTTATATGTGCTTATAATTGCACGGCGCTGTAGCTAGTGACAATTGTAGGACATAAAACCTATCGGGTTGGAGTGATGATACATCAGTGCATTGGCGCGCAGAACTTTAAGGTTCTCAATGATAAGCCTTAATAAACTTTCCTCAATAATACACTGCAATAATTATAAATAAGTTTTACGCTCACCAACAGGTGAACGATTTGCTCGTGCCATCTATTTATACACCATAAATAAAGAATTACCTACAAGATCAAGTTTTGTTACAGCGTTTTAATTATTTTTTTATTAAATGGATGCAATTTAACATTAAATTGCATAAATTTAGTGTTACGTTTCTAAGCATCCGATAAACTATAAATTTCTATAAGCCCTATTATTACTGCCCTAGTAGACTATTATAATATGTTGTCAATGCACTATGTATACATAATATCATATTGCCAAATTGCGAGTTCTATGTTATATAAAAAATACAAAGGGATATTATCAAGAAAAAATAACCCCTCGTAAAAACGTTCACGGTAAATCTAACAACAATAAAGGGTTACCGGAACATCCCATAAAAACTATTCATGATTTCTCCCTAACAATATTTCACTATCTATCGAAAGAAAAAGAAAATTCGAGAATATTTCCCGCAGCGCCGACAATGGAGGTTCCCGCCAAAAATTCGGCCGCCATCTTGTGACATGACAATTTGTCATCGAAGTAATGGCTTGTGAAATCTATTCATACAGCTTCTATCCAGTTTCGTATGTTACTATGATAGTGCAGTGTAAATTAATAAATTATTACATGAAATACGTGTATATGATCAAAGACAATTTTATTTTCTGCTAAATTCATGCTAATTTCTTTTTTATTACCGCACAATACCTTACATGCCAATTTAATAAAAATGTATTTGTATGTATAACGATAACATAGTAGTTGATAGATTAGCTAAATAAATAAACCTAAGTACCTTGATCGGTACAATTAGATAAGTAGGTAACCCAATTATAAAGCTAATTATATTTTACCTAAAAACCTGTGTCTACCTACTTGTTACGAATATGTTAAATATTATATTCCGCGTTTACAGAAACAATTTTTAGATATAGGTAGATGTACAGTACATTTTATAGTATTTATATTTTTATTGGCAAATAAACTTTTTTATCGAAATTCCATTAAAAAGTCAATACATCAGTTAAAACATCAATACGATTTGTTAGTTGTATCGCAATAGCGTGAAATTGCATCCAATCATTCGTTATTTAATGGCTTCTTACATTTTCATACAAGTCATAAAATTGCCAAACAATTTCCAACAATACTTAGAATTGACAACCTTAACTACCTTTAGAACGCTTAACTATGCCACGGTAATGTTATCGACCACATTACCGTGCCTATGCCATAAAAAAACCTCATAGAATCGGTCTAATACAAAACCAGCCATCTCTCTTCCATTGACTGACACTTCCCAGCAATAAAATACAAAGTTCGACACTAGAACGTAAACAAATCGCATATTTAACACGTAGCATCTAGTTAAAGTCACTGCAACAGTAAGCCATCATTAGGCAGCTATGTGCGAAATTTGCAGCCTTTATACACTTTAACTGCGAGGTAAATATACCATGGACATCTCGAAAACGGCTATGTCTAAACATATTTCTTTTCATCTGGAAATAGAGTTGAAAGTCGAACTTTAGATTTCTATTCATTGATTTACGGCAAAATAACTAGAGGTTAAGAAATATCTGCCCAGTGTAGAGTAGTTAAGTAAAGCTTGTAAGGTTAGCATAAAGGATTTGTCAATATTACTTGGTGATTACAGCCAGAGGTTGAGCACAATGTGAAATGAGCGTAAATGTTGCAATAAACGGTTTCGTGTGAGCATAGCAAAAGAGAGATGTACGTTTATGTAGATAGAGGTTAATGTTTTGTCTCGTATTACATAATCTGAAACTTCTTAAGACTACAAACTTGGCTAATTACTCATTGTCATGTAAAACTTCAACGATAAAGTAATAACTACCTAAGTTACGGTTTGACGAGACTTACAAAGTTTAAATGCTTATAGCAAAATTGTTGTTGCATTTGTAACTGGGCATACCTACCTAAACCTGCAAAATCAAGTCAAAATATAAAAAAAATATATTTAGACAGAAAAATATTACAAGTAGATCAGGTTATTCTTAAAATATATCCTTTGCTTTATTTATCGCGCTTTCTTTGTCTCTTGTCTGTGGGCTTGTCTCGTTTTGTTTGTGAGGATATAAAATAAAATGAAATACATTTTTATTAAGTATTTTAATTTCTAAAATTGAATTATACAGGTCCATACTGTCGATTAGAGTGTATGTTTATCGACTGAAATCTTTTGCATACTTTCCAATGAGGTACCTATACTCGGTACCTAAAACCCATAGAAGGTAAATATTAAAGAAGGTAATATTTGTGTTTCGATTTTTATGCTGAACAGTAGGTAACAAAACAAAACATGAATTACACATAATTACTAGTGTATTTTGTAATTTTATATACACACATTGGAAACTGGGGCTGGTTGCTCGCTATTTACATATTACTATTAACGGTATACATTACAATAGCCTCATGCTATAATCCGTAACTTTAGTAGTCACAAAAATCTTAAAGTTAAAGTTCACTACCTAAAATGTACCGTTCTTCCGCACCATTAGCCCCTACAAGGGGGTGGAGATCGGAAACGACTTGATTGATATTCGATGTCGATGGGAGCCGGTAATGGACCATGACCATAGTGTTGTTATCGTGTTTCATGCCTATTGACTAAAATTGGCTTTGTTATAATAGAGTGGGTGAAATTGTTCTGGTTTTGTAAGTACTATTTGAGATATACATTTGCTGTTCCGTCTCAGAGCGGGCACTCTTGTTTTATTTCGGATTGGTACCTACCAAAAAATATAACTAATCCAGTCGTTTTAAATTAAATCATCGCTAATTTCAGCCAAAATGCGCGCGTATTAACGTACGAGCAGATAGAGTTTTATTTATATGAATACGCATAATAATAATAATATTCATCGTTATTAAAATTACAATAAAAGTTTTTAAGAGTATTGACGGCATTCGAAATCTCATTATAAACCTAGGTACTTACTGTACCCTGCGGCGACACCGCCCACGCAAAAAATAACAATGCCACAAGAGCACTTTTCTGGGGTAATAATAAAGTAGCCTATGTGTTCATCCAGGATATACACTACATATTTCTATTCCAAATATCACCCAAGTCCATAGAGACGTTTCAGCGTGATGTAGTAACAAATATAAAAATGTTCACTACCCCACAACATTTCGTCGCATTTATATATAATTTGTAAATTGATGTTTTGTTATAAGTCGGAAGGGTTTTAGCAAGCGTCTTCTCTATGGTGCGTGCAGCGAGCGATACCGTTACCTGGTCAGCTAGTATGCAATAAAGGCATGACTTTTTCATTCACCTAAATATATCAAATCCTTATTAAATCTTATCCTTAAATAATAAAAACAAACCCAAATTTGATAACATAACAATGGTACCTACAAATAAGCAATTTGTATTTACTCCCACGAGAAAAACAGGGATAGTAAATAGGGTTTTTGATAGATGTGTTAACCTGTTATCGTGTGACGACGGACTTGTGGGACCAAAGGTATCACGAGCTATCTCCTATATAAACGTCGCATTTTTTGAATATTTAGGTTCTTTTTATCCTGGAAAGTATTTGCCATAGAAATTTACTAAAACTAAACTAAAATAATTATGAACTTTGTAGAATTTACTTCGCAGTTGACAAATGCTAATTAAAACTCTGTAAATACACAAAATTATAACGACATGAATAAACAAAGACATTTATAACTCCGCTCAAACGATTAAACAATTATCACATTTTAATGCAAATGTAATGCTCTAACTCCAAACTCAACACAACAATAAACTTAATTCGTTGCACGAGACACATCTGCTCCCACATTCGAACCGACCAGAATAAAATAAACCCAACCGCTCTAAAATGCGCACAATCACGAAGATGCTTTTGAAAAGGTCTCGATTCGCTGGTCGAATAATAAAAGTCATAAGTCTCCGCAAACAATCGTTTTAATACGAAGAGGGTGCGTAACACCCGTACTAAATAAATAGGGTGCTCTAACAACATGCCCCCAAATGCGATTAAGTACTTATGTATGCGATTATACTGCTCCCTGCGGATTACCACCAGACAGAGATAGAGATACGAACTGTATCAAGTGCGAACGAGATGGGGATAACTAGGGGAGATACGCAATTAAGGGGTACAGCGTGAATTGGGGCAAAATTTAAGCGGAAAGCTATTTATCAGTATATTACTTTATTGTCGATCTATTACGGTGCGATAGAGATAGCGTGAGTGAAAGAGACATTACGACAAATTGGGGTTGTTAGGATTGCAATTTTTTCGTCCCTTCGTTTACGCCAATGAGCTCTAAACCAAGAGGGAGATAGCTGGTTTTGTTGTGTGAGAAAGAGATAGAAGTTGACATTAACTGCGGCAGTTACTGGATTGTTACGAAAGATCAATTGGATGTTAATAATGAACGCTTTGTCTGATATAATTGGGAGCGGGTTGGGTAATATATTATTGTACAGTAGGTTTTACTTTGTTGATTAATGTTTGCTTAGGAAATTATTGGGTAGCTATTTTGTTACAGTAATCTTAGGTAGGTAATGATAGTTAAGTGGGATGCTTTTTATAAAGAAATCGTGCCTCATCGTGAAGGTTAAAAAGGTGTAACTAATCTATGTTTACACACGTTAATTGCTATTCTTTGCCGTATCTACACGTACAAAACTTTACATGTATTTTTACCGTGAGATCAATTTTAGGGTTCCTGCCGTCGTCAACGAAGTCCTTTTTCTTTTACTCAATGCATTCTTTCAGTATGTTTTTAAAGATCATATTTAAATAAAGTCTCGGCTACATAGGGTTCCTGCCGTCGTCAACAAAGTCCTTTTTCTAAATTTACACAATGCATTCTTTCAGTCTGTTTTTAAAAGATCATATTTAAATAAAGTCTCGACTACAGTAAATAGTACCTAGTTAATTTCATAGGCTTTCATTCTTGTGTCATGAATTAGGAAAAAAATGAATATTCAAAAATGAAAATTCCAAATACCTATTTACTATGCAAGCCTGAAATTTAGACTCAATAAAAAATCGTTGATTACAAATGTGTCTACCAAATTTTATCAAATTCTGTCAGTAAATAGCGCCACAGCAAACTTCTCTCCTTTTTAGGAAAAGTACCCCCATCTGAAAAATCACAGACGACAAAAAATATATATTAAGTACTTTATTAAGGTACTTGCTGCGCTCCGCGGTTTCACCCGCGTGGTGATGGATGATGATGATGAAAAATCAAATATAGCGTATGTTACTTGCTATGTATCTAGGTACTATTACATGTAGGTTTCGGAGCTCAATCAAACACGAGATGTTGGCAGTGACTAACTCGTATATTATCTTTACATTGCTACCCTACGTCACCTACCCACATTGCTAACATATCATTACTCAGGCATAATGTACTTAGCTCTAAACTCGTGAAAGAATCGGTTTAGTAGTTTTATGTGTATCCATTACAAACAAACAAACCATCATAATATTCCCCTTTATTATTAGAGTAGATGAGAATTAATATCAAGGTACGAATAATGTGGCCTGGATTGTGTTACTATTGCCTATTTCAAAGTAAAAAAGTATTTATTGTGACATAACTGTAATAGTTAGACTTTATGGTAATGTCGAATTCATAGGTCTTTATAGATATTGACGTTTTATAAAAAACTGTAGTACGTCACTTAGCAACATTGTCAATACCACAGACTACATTTTATATTGACTAATGGCCAATAGTTTTTGCAGCGTACGCGATATAAGGACTTTTTTGGTATTTTTTCCACACCTTCGGTCACATTATCGAAGTTTTCATATCCCGATTTTGATGAAAAAATTATCACTAATTTTTAAAACATTTTATACAGCCTATGTTCTTCAAGGAAAATGTAGGATTGTAATGGTAAAAGAATGTTTCTCATTGGTCAAGTAGTTTCGGAGCCTATTCATATCAAAGAAACAAACGAACAAACAAATCTTTCCTCCTTATAATATTAGTGTAGATTTATCTATGCATCATCTTAACTCAACCAATGTCAAAGCTTAAAAAATACAACGGTTTAAACGGTTTGCATAAAAATATTTATATATTTATTGTAACGTTTTAAAATGAAACAACAAAAATTTTGACATAATCTCATATTTTGTTAGTAATCAAATTTCACATTTCATACTGACAAAGAGCCAACGAGTTCACTGACCCCGCCCGTTCTTGACATGGCTCCAAAAAATGGTCCGTAATAACTAGACAATCCGCTACAATTATTGTTTTACGACCGGATGTATGCTCAAGTTGGAACTATAAAAATATTCTTAATACCGGATCAAGTTTTAGAAGGTGGAAAACCGGATACTGGCTAGTACGTTTCCGCTTGTGTGTTATGTGCTTTATAATGGTATTCTAAAGAAAGAATTGATTGTTATATCGTGTACACTTCTCTGTCACGTCATCATCACGTAACTGTCTTCTGGAATCGCCTCTCGTCTGATAATCTATGAGCTGGTTGAGGTCGGTGTACCGCTAACGCTGGTAGAGGGAAAGATATTTTACTAGTAGTTACGAGTAGTTCTGCGAGCAGTAGAGTTCGCAGAACTTCACAACCTATTCTCGGAAACCACTTGACCAATTACGCTCATATTCGAAATTCCTCTTTAAAGTCAAGTACCTCTAACATGTGTATCTAACACATAATTTTATCAAAATCGGTCGGTAAATAGCGCCGCAGTAAACTCCCCCTTTTTTAAGAAAAGTACTCCCTCTTCATTCAAAATCGCCGACGACAAAAACAAAGTAGTAACATGCATATCAAGTTTCGTCAAGATTGATTGAAAAATACGAACTGTACAGGAGGACCAACAAACAACCTAACAAACATACGGACAGGATGGAAGTCAATTTGGCCAGTTAAAGTAGAGACGTTTCGCTCGCTCGGTCAATTCAGAGCACGCTGGAAAAAGAAAACCCCGTAAGTCTATTCAAGGAGCAAGGGAGAGAGTTGAGAGTTTCTTGTCTCTTTTATTTGCTACGAGGGCCGCGCCTGAAAATTTATGTTTGTGAATTGGAAAGGGGTGAGGTAGCTACACCCATGTCGAAGTTTTCAGGCTGCCCGGAGGCCTTCGACATAGTCTAACGACTGTTGTCCTAAGACAAACCACCGGGACCGACGGTGCCCTCTGAAACACGGAAGCGCTTAGTTGAATAACGCTACAGCACACACCCATCCAACTCCTGGCCGCAGCTTTATCGGTTAAGATCGCCAATGTCAAGCACCACTGCGAGCGCTTGTATTGAATAGTAAAAGATTAAAAAGTATTTGTTTTGACTTTTATGCAGTTATCTACGTTTTAGTAAAGACTTCATCGTGCTCCCTTGTAGGCGAGCTTCGCCATTCACAAGTTACCCCTAGCACCATCCGGTGGGCGGGCGGAAACTAGCGCAGTCGGCGAACCGTTTCCGTGCCTAACTCGGCTATCGCAGGCCTTTTAGCGATAACATCTCACCTGCAAGGGTTTAAACAGAACATTTGTATTGTTCAAGCTGGATTACAGGTTTATTTCATTAACGGTTTTTGCCTACACTTGTACCTTTAACTAACTAGCCATCGGAATCGCTCGCTTGGTCTATGGAAGACTTAGATCCATAAATAAATTGAATTCAACCCTAAGGCGTGAAATGTCCGAAAAACATTTCTTACTGGATGTTAATAACACTAAAGGCAAAGTACTTAAACCTGCGGCCCCGAGTAAGTAGAACGTCATCGCGATAAATAGACGATAAAAGTTGGAAGAAGCGGTGGGTGGGGGCGGAGGACGCTTGCCGGCAGTTATTACGTGAGTGCCGGCAGAGCGGTCGGGGATGGCAGTTTTTAAATGTCATTATGTATTCTATTGCGTAGGTATGCAACCCACAAAACGTAGATGCAATGTGCACTTGTTTTGCGGCAATGTTGACATCTCTACACGCGTCTCGCGCTAAACCTGCGTGAATCAACGCTAGTAGGAAAGACGTCTTACTTATAGATTTTTACTTACGTTGCTAAAGGTGTCAACTGTCAATATGTCAAGTTTGAAGCCGCCCTGGTTAAAACGCTCTGATGAATCAGAACAATTTTCTAAAGTTCAATAGAGCACGTTGACGTTTTTAGTATTCACTTATAATAAAGAATATTTATTTAACATAGGTACATTCTTACACTAAATATTTTTACAATTTATATGATAACTCCAATCATACTTCTAATATAAAGATCGGTATATTATTAATTCCAAAGATTTATATAGCTACAAGTACAAAGGCCTATTCAGACCTAAGGCCTAAGCGTTATTCGGTACCGCTGTGGGTAGCGAAAAATACCACGTGGAACTCGATGGGTAAATAGTATGAAGTTCCATAACTGTAACACGCTGTGTAACAGCGAAACTTGTACCGCCTAGTGAGGCGGTATTTTCTCTTGTTTCGCGAAACTAGAACCGCCGCCCCGCTAACCGTTGCCAACGAATATCTCTACCACGCGCGGTAGCGATATCCGCTCTGGTGTGAACAGCGCAATTAAGAGGATTGCATAGCTAGTACTTTCCATGCTAAAAGAGAAAACACTTTTCTACCTCTTTACATTGTTCTTAACATTGTTTACTATGCCCGTACGTTTTGATTTATTCAGTTTTTTGAAGTTTTAAAAAAGGATATGAAATACTGAAAAAATCAAAATGTACGGGCATAGTAAACAATGTCATGACTCCATGAAAAAAAAACACTGAAATCGGACAATGTTAAGAGGTAGAAAAGAGTTTTCTCTTTTAGCACGGAAAGTACTAGGCTATGCAATCCTCTTAACGCATAACCTTGCGGATTCCTCTATCGCTCGCGGTAGCTAATAACGCCCAGGTCTGAATATGCCTTAACCCTCCGGGAAACGGGCCTGACGTTATGTATGTTGAGAATTATTTAATACATAAAACATTACTGTGTGTATACTGTGTATGATGTTGTGAGAAGCTCGGAATAAATATATTTTCTTTCTTTTTCTTCTTTCTAACTTTTATCGTTATTCTTGCAAGTTGTTAACCACACACGTTGCAGTTCCTGGAAAAGCAGGTTAATTTCTGCGAAATCTATTGTATTATTGGCCAAATATGGCGAATCACGAGTCAACGGGTTAAGAGACACAAAATCTATAATAATAATAATTTATAATAATAATAAATGAATTAAATTCACGTAAATTTACGTCTCCGGTACACAAAGAGTTAAAGTTTTTTATTTAAAAGATTAAATCGCGTATAATTTGATAATATTTATCCCGAAAACTTTTTATCACTTTTTTTGTGTATATTTCAGTGAACACGGTCACGTATAGACTGGATGACCGTTGTGTGTTTATAAAGTTATGGAAATTATTGTTATATACAGTCACCTATAGTACAGTACTACATTTTATAACAATGTTGATAAGGATTATTTTAAGCAGTAATATGAGAGAATTAACTTCATTTTTGAATAGTTTTGATGTATTTTTTTTAAGGATTTGAATGATGAGGCACTTTTGAAAATCGTGAAATGTATACGTCTTATTGCAGGCGACTGTACCGCCTGTCGTGTGTTAATCGAAACGCTCCCGATGCGCGCAGTAGGCACACAGTGTCCAGAGGTCTGGCAGTATTGTGCTGGACGCGGGATTTTAATAGTTTGATCACTGGATACCAAGCAGGTGGTACTTGCCAACCATCATCTCTATTCAAATTATAATTAAGTAAACGTAGGGATACATAATATCAAATTATGCGCAATATAATCCGTTTAACCCTTTGCCTACCAGTGACGTAAATATACGTGCGTTTCATTCTTCTTTTCCAATATTTGTTTTTAATTGTCACAGTATACAAAGGGTTACAGTTGTTTAATTTTAATGTATACGAGTTGCGAATGGCTTAGAAAACTCTACACTGTTGTATATTCCCTGAGGAGCATACCCTATGCTGAACACCTAGTCACTATTGTCTATTCTATATCCTGGGATGGATCCCGTAGTGCTGACACGCATCCCCGCTGAGTTACGGGCGGGAAAGGATTTATGATCTCACAATGGCTTTGGTTGGCGAGATATAGAACTATCTGATAATGTAATTAATAACACACAAGTACAATTTGAAAAATTTAATACCGACTTCCATTCTATTCCGTTATTGGAGTATAACTCAAAAACTAGTAGACCGAATTTCATGATATTTTAAATGGGACCACACGGGCAAACACATTATCGCGAGCGTCCCGAACACTTCTTGAAAAAGACCTCTGGATGTGGATAATTGAAACTACAGTCGGACCTATCCGATAAATATTGCATGAGTAATCCCGTATTTCTAATTAAAAATGACTGAAAACTACACGTGGTTACTTACGCGTAAGTTTTTATAAGCTCATGTTATTCCATGAATGAATGATTTATCATGAAATCTCGAAAACAAATCGCTGAAATATAACAGGTAGGTAGTTCATAGAGAATTGACTTCAGAAAGACTTAACTAAGAAAAGGTTTTGATTTAAAGATAGATTAATGGTTACCTATCTCATATGTTTCTTAAAGCACTAACACCTGCTTAAAGAATCCAAACTTTGCCTTTGTATCTCGTTCGAAGATACGATATTTTGTAGCGAGCAATACAAGTGTTTTTATAAAAAAGTAGGTAAGTACTATTTTCCCTTGAGACTCTATAGGGTTAGGGGTTCCAAATTATTATAATAATATTAAAATAATGTTATAAATATGGATAAAATATCTAAGGGGGTGAAACGATGTAACGTAATTACCTAAGTCCTATTTGAAGTAGACACTCAAAAATTTGGATTTGGATTGGCTATTACACAGGCATATATACACATATAAATCTAAACTAGTTTATGATATGGACGAGTTAAAGAATTGTAATAAATATTGTATGAGATGAATATTACTTAGAAAATCGTATCTCGATAAATTAGAATACCATGCGGGCGTAGCCGCATGCTGATCAGTTGTATATGTACGTTAAGTACGGTACAAACAGACACTCACATCAGTCAAGAAACCGGCCACATGCCACATTGTTAACATAATAATAAAATTGCTTTTAATTCTTTAAAACTATAACAACAAAGTATTGAAATCTACCCATACAAAGTTACTGCGGATCTGTTTAAATAAATTGTACCTCATTCAACTAAATATAAAAGAAAATTTCACAACCACTCCATACGGTAGATAATAAAAACGCTGATTAAAAGAAATATAAAATAATGAGTACGAAAACGATCACGCAATACTCGTTTCCTTCAAAAATTGCCTTTTCTCGGGCTCCCAATAATCGAATTAAGTATGGTAAACATTTTATCTTAATAGCTCTCTATACGAACGTACTGACAGGCAGCTGTGTGTAATTTACTTAATTATATAAAATTACTAGTATCGAGAATATAACCTGTCTTGGCGCGTCATCGTGAGGTGAGATGGAGAAATGGTTGAGATATGAAAGAGGTACAATCATAACGTTGAGTAGTATGTGAGGGTTAGATTATGTTCAGTAGGTCTACCACGAGTTTTAAATTGACACCAATCGATGCTCGATATCGACTGCCGCAAAAAAATGTATGAAATACAGAACAGTGCCACCTCGCGGTAAATTGTAGAACTAAAATTGACAGCGAGTACGCCAATTACAAGCTTAATAGGTAATCGAGTACCGACTATAGGTGACATTTATGTTGCCAACTCATGGAAGCTACAGGATGAATTCCACCATACATGAGTATTCTAAAGTGAAAACTTCTTTGGCCGCGTTGAGCACTTTCTGTCTTCTCGCGTCATTGTCATCGGCTTTTGGGTGAAGAAAAATCAAGGAACTCGCGTCACCGTCTTTGGCTTTTGGGTGAAGAAAAATCAAGAACTCGCGTCATGGTCATTGGCTTTTAGGTGAAGAAAAATCAAGAACTCGCGTCATGGTCATTGGCTTTTGGGTGAAGAAAAATCAAGGAACTCGCGTCATGGTCATTGGCTTTTGGGTGAAGAAAAATCAATGAACTCGCGTCATCGTCATCGGCTTTTGGGTGACGAAAAATCAAGGAACTCGCGTCATCGTCTTTGGCTTTTTGGTCGACGAAAAATCAAGAACTCGCATCATGGTATTTGGCTTTTGGGTGAAGAAAATCAAGAACTAGCGTCATGGTCATTGGCTTTTGGGTGAAGAAAAATCAAGGAACTCGCGTCATGGTCATTGGCTTTTGGGTGAAGTAAAATCAATAAACTCGCGTCATCGTCATCGGCTTTTGGGTGACGAAAAATCAAGGAACTCGCGTCATCGTCTTTGGCTTTTTGGTCGAAGAAAAATCAAGAACTCGCGTCATGGTCATTGGCTTTTGGGTGACGAAAAATCAATAACCTCGCGTCATCGTCATCGGATTTTGGGTGACGAAAAATCAAGAAACTCGCGTCATCATCATCGGCTTTCGGGTGAAGAAAAATCAAAAAACTCTTGTCATCGTCATCGGCTTTTGGGTGACGAAAAATCAAGAAACTCGCGTCATCGTCATCGGCTTTTGGGTGAAGAAAAATCAATAACCTCGCGTCATCGTCATCGGCTTTTGGGTGACGACGAAAAATCAAGAAACTCGCGTCATCGTCATCGGCTTTTGGGTGACGAAAAATCAAGAAACTCGCGTCATCGTCATCGGCTTTTGGGTGACGAAAAATCAAGAAACTCGCGTCATCATCATCGGCTTTCGGGTGAAGAAAATAAAAGGAATTTGCGTCATCGTCACCGTCACCGAACGCTTTGTCACAGATAATGTAGCTTTGAAGTGAAAACTTCTTTAGGCGCGATAATGGTTTCCATGACAACCTATTGTTGTTGATTGTGTGTCTTAAAAATAATTAGAACTTTACTTCTATCGGCCAAAGAGAATATAACGCTACGCTACTATCGGCAGTCCCCAAAGACTGTCCCGCATATATTATAGGTATGCAATTTTTTTTTACCCAATAATGAATCACGACGACAAATGTTAAAAATTACAACTCGACAGCAATCAAGCAAACTATGCATGAAATGTACTGAACTTAATTATATGCATCGCCCGCATAAATCGGGTCGGTTGGCGACTTATCACAGACACGACGCCTTCAATATGACGGATATATTCATACATTTATTACAGACAAATAACAAATCGCGTCGAATAATTAGGATCGAACTTTACGAACTGGTAAGTTCGTTTGAACATTAAATATACCTATATAGGTATATTTAATATCCGCCATATTTATACATTATATTATTAGAAATTATTTTCTAACTACGAGTATAAACCTACATTTTGATAAATTTCAGTCGTCTACCTATCACGGTAAAGATACATACATAGATTTATAGGCAGTACGGACAGACAAACTGAGAACCTGCTGAACTGAGAGACCGGCGTATACTTAAAAATATAATTCCCAAACATTTATCTACATATATTTGTGTTTTTTCCCCCATTAATCCCCATTAGGTACAAGCTGTATGAGACGGTAAGGGGGATAGGTAGAAGAAAAGTTCTCAAATCCTCATTCATGGGGAATGTCAATGGGTGTTGAACAACCCAATGACTGACGTGACAGACCCGACTGACTGACTGACTGATTGAAATCTAAATGACTAGACTAGAAATTTTGTCATTTGTTGCGTTTTATGTTGTATGCATCCCCATAAATATTTTTTGAAATTTCACCCATAAAAGGGTGATAGAACACAATAGAGTTTCTTAGTCACGTACGGTACCCAAAAAAATCAAGTATTAAAAAACAATACAAAATGTACTGATTCGCTTGTAACACTAAAATTCTCTAAACTATGATAGTTCTTATTATGTTAATACTAAAATCTACATTCGAGTAACACTTAGAATGATAATTCTAAACATATGATTATTCTATTGAAATGTGGGTAGTTTTACATCAGTTTAGATTAGTTTAGAGAGCACGAACTTACATGACGATTAAGTTTGCACTAAACATACCCACAATTAAACAGGAACCGCAAATTTAAGCATTATACGAATTTGGACATAAGCATGAACACAATAAGAACTACCACATATTTACTAAAAATAGATTTTAGTTCGCTAGTTTAGTTTGGTGTTCTGTACAAGCGAATTACTACCATCGTCTTACTAAAGTTAATATTTTTTTTAATAAAGTTGCTCAAAAAGTGGCGTATTGCAGGGACGTATAGCGTTCAGGTTGTGGGCTATTATATACTCGTGCTTTTTCTTACCTTTCCCGAACTCGTGCGTTCTCTTTCCCAACTGTCAAAATAATGTCTATTTAAAAAGAAAAGTTGAATGAAGTTTTTACTAAAAAAAATTCATAGAAGTTTTTATGATTCATGCAAATACATATATTTCTAAAAAGAAGCTACTAATTTATTTCAATATCAGATTTAATGATTTGATTGAATGAGTTAGGTTAGGTTTCATTTCATTTCATCTCATTAAATTTTAGTTTCATTTCATATCAATAAAAAATTCTACTGAAGACTTGGCTGTATGGGCATAGTTCCCTTTGCCTACTAGAATGTGTGAAGAAAAAAAAATATCTGCTTATATTCTACGGTTGGCGCCATTTTCCAGAAATTTTCTTTGCGAGTTTATTTTATTAAATTGCTTCATTTTTTCGCAACTGTATTAAAAATTGTCGTTCAGTATACGTGCGGAACCGTCATTGCAACTTGTTCCGACTGTCAACCCTCGCCTTCGGCTGCGCCTCGGTTCGTGTAGACATTTGTCGGAACTCTTTGCAATGACAGCCTTTCCCCACTTGTAATGAAATATACTATTGTTTGTAGTCGTACGTTTCATATCACATAGGTACATTACTATTGCTACACGTGTTGACTTTGTCTCGTAACTGTTTTGCTTCTGACATATCATTATTTAAGAAAAAAACTATATGTCAATAATAAAATTAAAATAATGGCTTATTTTGCTACTACACTGTAATTTTCCTGCAAAAATAATCAATTGCGTTGCTCAAAGTTTAATATCAATTGTACTCAGTTTCTACTAGGATCGGACACAAAAACTATGTTGAATCATCATACTGTGATAAATTAGAATCATTCAAGCCCCATTACCCAGTAATTTCGTATGTTAATATCTAGTAATTGCGACGTGCGAGTGTAATGTTTAACAAAAAAATTACGAGGCGCGTTCCCACTACGTCGGACTTGAAATGTTTTTTCCTTCACGTTCACTACGCTTGTAAACGTCACTCTATACGAAAGTTACGTTTAAAATTCACACAATCATATAACTCAACACCTTCGTCCATTTTCAAACAATATTTAGGTAGTCACATAAAACATTTTGAAACAACATATATGAACACAACTAGTATTCATAAATGTTGCATAACTATGCAAACAGCAGACCTCGCGAGCACATAGTCTAGAAACTACTTAACGAATTATACTCATATTAGAAATTCCTCTTTAATCCTTCCTATACCGTGATAACTAAAACAAAAGATTTATGAATGAAACTAACTTATATTTACGTCTCTGGGATGCAAAGGGTTAAGCTCAGATAGCTAATGTGTCTGTACAGGATGACGTACACACAACCTTAAAAACATACAGACAGATAAAAGTCAATTTGGCTAGTTAAAGCAGAGACGCTTCGCTCGCTCGGTCTAAAAGTTTAAAATGACGCCTAGATATTTCATAGCTGACATAACGCCGAAACGTAATTTATTTATTTATTTCGGTAATTCAACAGCGTTTACAATTAACATGTACACTAAATATAAAAACTTAAAATATGGCCAAAACAGAATTACTCAAATTAAAAACAATTTACAGAAAAGTAATAATAATACGACAAAATATATATAAAGGACAAAGATAAGATACAGGCACAGGTCCTATTACAATTACAGTGAGAATAGCAAGAATAGCAGGTATGTTTGTGAGTTGTGTGTGTGTGTGTGTGTGTGTGTGTGTGTGTGTGTGTGTGTGTGTGTGTGCGTGTGTGTGTGTGTGTGTGTGTAAAATATTAATCGCAATGAAGCAGTCTTATTTGTTCTTTTAATGATGATTTTAATATTAATAATGAAAACAGTATGCTATGTACATATACAGTACATACGCGAGATAAAACACAGCCTCATACCTGACATTATTTTTAGTATGATGGTATTTATGACGTCAAATGACGGGCATATATAGTTCGTTCGTCTAACAATCGTAGTGTCATACAGAGAGTTTTTATAATTCTGCGTGCTAATGCATTATGGTCACAGTCGTACAGTAATTTTACTTGCTACAGTGATATATCTGAGACAACCAATCTGCTGCCGAAATTGGCACTACCCGGAGAAACTCGTACGTTTGAACCTCATTGGTGACAGTCATTCTCATAAAAACTGGCCTCTCCAATATATTTCAAAATAGAAAATAAGATATACACCTAAATGAAAAACCATCAAAATCAAAACCATCCAAAAAAACAAATGTGGCGACTGGCTATTGTCAGTAACTAAGTATTTTATATACTTATAGCCAAAAATAGCTAATTTCAAACTTGGTGGGTGCATTACTTGCCATTGATTACGCAAGTAGGCCCTTCACATTTGTAAAAGCGCCATCTAGTGAGACTGAGTACTGTGTTGTATAAAAATGCCATCTAGTAGACTAATTTGTCCCTAAATTTTAAGTATGCTAGAGACATTTAAAATGGGACTGCAGAATTTAAATTCCATCGGTGATCTTGTAGTCAGATCATTCACAAAATCGAATACTGATAGAATGACGTGTCGGGTTATATTTTGACGTCTCGAATAAGATTATGGATATTGTAGACGGCGACTTTTTGTCCATTTTACGTTCTATATCCGACCGACATAGTGAGAACGAGTACTATGGAAACCATTTACTTACTGAGTTACAATTGCATGATGCGATTAGATCTTTTTTTAATTTATAGATGATTAATTTCTTGGCGTAAGTGACGTGTTATTTTTTAATGATTTTTGCAAAGAGCAAGTGGAAATGGCCAACGAGGTTTTAATGAACATTAACGGACTTTTACGAGCATTTTTTTTTGTATTGCTTCAATACGAACTTTTCTTTCGCTCTATGAAAGCTATACTTGTACACAAATTCTTCTTATGCATGACACGGTTGAGCTGACTATTAGCATATTCACTCGCACTAAGCCCGCGTGACGGATTATGACCCATGTTGTTACCCTGGAGAGAAAGGGACGGACACGAGTTTCTCAGAACCGTGAATTATGTTATAGACCACCACATTTCTTGGCTATATATCGATACCAATTCAGTTATAACAGATTTAAATCGATTTACAGGACAGTTATACCATGTAATAAGGCCGCAAAGAAAACTGGTCTCTTAAACGGGTCAGTTATAAGGAAAATATTTTTATATTTTTTTATATTTGAGCAAACTGAATTAAGGTTTATTTCATTAAGAGAAAGAAGTAAAGCCTATTCATTTATTTTCAAAATTACCATTTTTCACCAGATTTCGAAAAGAGTAACTTTATTGGTACATTTTTCGAAAGCAAGCTTTTAATACAGAGCTGTAATACTGCGTACGGCATGGCATGTTTAACAAGTCATAGCTGTTTTCTGGCATTAGCATTACAAAACACTAAAATATGTACAAATTGCACATATTATGATACCCTAGTACATTTTTCGAAATTTAGTGAAAAACTTATTTTTGAAAAAGATATAATAAAAAGGTTTTACTTCTTTCTACGTCTTAATGAAATAAGCCTTAATGAATTACTTAGCTTAAATTAGTTTGCACAAATACATTAGAAAAAAATAGCATAGTTAGTAAGCACATTTTTTGAAATCTAGTGAAAAATGTCTTTCAACAGTGTCAAAATATCAGGAATTGAATCAAAATGTACATAGTAGCTATTTTATTTATTTGGTCTACCAACAGTAGGTAATTACATGTTTGCTAGTCTAGAATCATTTGGTAGGAAAACTTAAGTTACATGTATAACACCTCTTACAGGCAAACACAGCTTGCACCTAATATATTAAAACTAACGCGTTAAATAGCAAGGTGGAATGTGATTGCTATAAAAAGTAAAAATTATAACATTTAATGGAGTTATAATAAAGAAAATTGGAATGGCAAAAGTGAAAAATTACGAGAAACAATATTACAGCTGTAAGCTCACCGAAGAAAATAAAATAAATAAATAAAATAAAATAATAAAATATTATTAAAAACTACCAGTTTTGTTTAGTTTAGATTATCGTGACTTAGGAAAGTAACTGTAGGTACTTGACGAAACTCGGAACTACCGAGTCAAACAGTATTGTAATAAACACAGCCCAAGGGCTGCAGCTTGGGAAACAGTTTTATTATTAAGCAGCACAATTACCTTTATAAACCAATTCAATTTAATTGTACGTAACAATATAAACGTACATAATTCCTACGATCCAAATTAATTTGCATAATTTTCGTAATAGACCTAGCAAATTCAATACGAGGCCTAATTACACAATTACAGCCAAATAATCATTATCATTAATTATTTAAATATACCTAGTTTCAAAACGCATTGAACTGCATGGTTTTCCATTGTAATTGAACTGAAAACTTCGACGCATTGAGCACTTTTTGGGAGAATAAAATCATGGAACTCCCGTCATTGTCATCGGCTTTTTGGGTGAAGAAAAATCAAGGAACTTGCGTAATCGTCACTGTCACCGAACGCTTTGTCATAGATAATGTAGTTTTGAAGTGAAAACTTCTTTAGGCGCGATAATGGTTTCCATGACTACCTATTGTTGTTGTGTGTCTTAAAAATAAATCAAACAATTTTCACTTCTATCGGCAACCATTAATAACGATGACCATTAGTGCAGCCTATAGGCTAGTAAGCTGCACTAATCGTCACCCCTATGATGACCTGATAGATGCTCTTTCATATGCGTAAGTATACACATTTTGGAATCATCGGCTACTGTAACACACTAGACGTTTATGGATTAAGTAGTATTAAACTAGACATAACTATAATATACGTTAAAAATAATAATGGTCTTAGAATACTACCTTGAGGAACACCTACAACATTCAATGGCTTTTTTCGACAGATTTCAAATTCTTGTCAGAGATTGGTAACACAGTGGACTGTGCTTTATTGTGCACCCTACACTCGAATACATTCCAATTTATGCAATAATTGATTATGACCTACGCAGTCAAATGCTTTGGACGTATCAAGGCATAAGTTACGGTTTTTCAGTATGAAAGCTTTGATTATTTTACAGTCATTCCTTGACAATAACAAGACACACCTAGATGACGTAAAAATACATACTTAAGTGTTAATTGATCCTGTTAGATTGATTGACGATTACATACAATTATTATATAAGAAATAAATAAAAAATGACATTAGACTCGTAAATTGGAAAAAAAACAAAACACTCTGCACATGCCAATTATATTCAATGAGTTTATCGCACCGCAAAACATTTGAATAAAATAAAATAAAAAGATGAATAAAATACGAAGTACTAATTATATAAATTAATTAAAAATGTATCTAATACATTGTCACTGATGTTCAAACTTAAATTGTGATTCCTTTCCTGTAAAGGCGCACTCAACATAACTAACGAGTAAAAACGTTTAATGAATACCATATACTGGAAACTGTCAGTCATGACATACCGGCTTCTTGTAGGTATAGACTGGATAAGGTAGAAGTTGAATTAGTACTTAATGTACTCACCTACACTAGTGCTAAGAGTGAGATACTTAGTAAATTAATGGTTGCTTTACTAAATTTCTTAGTTTCGCTTTAAATAAGAGTCCATTCAGGAATGAAAGAAGTGCCTTCCAAAGCTCTAAAGGGCACAGTTGGAAATGCCACAGCGTTTGTTTTTACTAACCTTTTTTTAGTAGTACTAACTGCAGGCAGAATGCTAGCTGATCAGTTTACAACCACGAGACAAGCTCCAAGCGTTTTGTACTCTTAACTGGCTGACCCGCCAGCAGCTTCGCTTGTTTCACCCGTGGATGAAAATTCCATAAATCTTTCATATAATCGATGTTTACAACAAAAGGCATAAACTGCCCCATTGGTTTAGATTCTGCGTTAATTAATCAGTCACTCAGTCAGGAAAACTAATTAAGAATAATATATTATGAGTATTGTAGTAGTATAGAAATATAATATGTGCAAATATATAGACAAAAATTTAGCACGCTGCAATCATAGCGGTTTGCAATCGTAGAAACGGAATTCTTACTCTGACCATTTTGGAACTTATTTGATGTCTGGAAGTAATTATTGTACAAAGCGCGAACGCGGGTTACAGCACGTAACTGACTGTGTTATTATTCGCTAATATTAATAACTGTGCTATTCTTATTCATTACTAATAATACCTGTGCTATTACTAATAATACCTGTGCTATTCTTATTCATTACTAATAATACCTGTGCTATTCTTATTCTCTACTAATAATACCTGTGCTATGCTTATTCATTACTAATAATACCTGTGCTTTTCGTATTCACTACTAATAATACCCGTGCTTTTCTTATTCACTACTATTAACACCCGTGCTTTTCTTATTCACTACTAATAATACCCGTGCTTTTCTTATTCACTACTATTAACACCCGTGCTTTTCTTATTCACTACTAATAATACCTGTGCTATTCTTATTCAGTACTATTCATAACTGTGTTGTCTGAAATAGCAGAATGTGGCGCGTTATAACATACATAATGCAGTTCTATATTGGTATTTCCAATATTTTATTAGTGTTTTGTGTTAATTTGCTAAATATTTAAGAAGGTAACTAGTTGTAACTGGTATAAAGAGGTGTCATTATAATTTTTTATTCATAAATCAGCCCCTCAGCTGTCGTTAACCGGGATAACAATAGATTGTCTATTGTATCTGGTTACTGATACATCTGAAGGCTAAAGCTGTGACCATAGTAGTCCGTGATTGGGACTTTTTCGCTGGAATGCAGTCATATTAAATTTTCTATTATGACAAATATTTTCTACTAGCTGCTCTCCGCGGTTAACCCGCGCGGTGGTGGATGATCATAATAAATCTTGAATAGCCTATGTTACTTAAGATGAATGTGGCTTTCCAATGGTGAAAGAATTTTTGAAATCGGTCCAGTACTTTTTGAGCTAATTCATTACAAACATACATACAAATATTTCCTCTTTATAATATTAAGTATAGATTATTTCAAATTTTCTATTATTATGTTCAATTGGTAATGTTTTATTTTAAATAGAGCTGAATGGTTATCCATTTAATAAGAAAAAATATTAGTGTTTAAAATGAAAAGACATAATAATCTATATCTCTCCGTTCAACAAATGTGTCCACTACTTTAGTAATAGGAAATGAAAGTTTCGAGCTAAGCTGCAGGGCTATTATGTATCTCAGTTGCTAACAAAAGTTGATGAAATTGAAAAAAATGGCCGCTCTGTGTCACTTTTGTCAGTTTCAGTCATCAACTTCCTAACATTTTTGCTTACTGGAGTTGTCAAAACTGACATAGAGCCGCCATTTTTCAAGATTTCAATTAAAATTTATTAGCAACTGAGATACATAATAGCCCTGCTGATGTCATTTTACTTTCATATCTATGATATCCATATGTCAAATAACTTTATACTTTACTATTGGTATTATCATGACACATATTCACAATTATTATTAACCGGCAAAATGACTGCAGGGAGCTCGCAGGTGCTGCTGCGCACTCGCTCTGAAGATGAGCATCTGAATTCGGACATGCTCGAAACCCGGGTCGACGTATTCGATCCCCAACGTGAGTATTTTTTCAGTTAAGAATAATAGCTTTATATTTATATTTAACTTTATATGTGACACTGGCTAAATGCACATACCGTGCGAATATTTTAGGCGCTGCGCATACGTAGACACTTTTGTGTCTTGTGTGGAACACAAGCCAGTGAATATTTTATTTTCATACTAGCTGACCCGAAAGCGACTTCGCGCGCGTGTCCTCGCGGGATACAGTTTTTTAACTATCCCACGGGAACTCTTTAATTTACCGGGATAATAAGTATCCTATATGTTGATCAGGGATAGCTACACCCATACAAAATTTATTTAAATCGATCCAGTCGTTTCGGAGATTAGCCCGTAGAAACAGACAGACAAACACACAGAGAACCAACGTAATTTGAAAAAAATCTATATTTCTTCGATTTCACTCCTTACATCCCCCTGACTCGGTTTTTAGCATTTTTGTTCATTGTAAAGAAATTCGACCTCTACATTATTATTTTATAATATGTATGTATGAGTGAAGTGATAATCCATATGAAATCAGCCACTCCCCGAACACCAAACAAGGTATACCACCTAGATACACCAACTAAGGTATCCTATGATAGTGTGCCGTGACGGTAACAAAAGGCACGGTAATGTTTATATTACCGTGCCAAAGTTGCTACGTTTGCGCTGCACCTTAAAAATCAACTCGACGCAGTCGCGGATTAAATACAGTGCCTATATATGCCAGAACCAAACCTGCACTGGCGTGCTCCTTAATTACTTGTACTTCAATTACAATCAATTCCAGTCGTTCATAATGACACTTTAATAAGTTTCATCTGACTGAGTAACAAGCAAACGTAATCATTTGTCGGAATTATTTTCTAACAAAACAAATTACAGCAGTCACGCCTCTAAGGTTATATTTTAATTTACTTCGATGATTGAATGAATGAATATTTTATTTGCCACAGTTTTGGGTACAATAGTGCAGAGTTATTAACCCGTTGAATACCAGAGACGTACCTAAATGTACGTGCGTTTCATTCATTAATCTTTTGTTATAATTATAACGGTATATATCACGGATGTACGCTTTTGAGATGTGGTTCTGGCGCCATCTTCTACGAATACCATGGACAGCTCGCCGCACAAATGTCTGTCTTAGAAGAGCTAAATTTAGAACGTCCTCAAAGACTCTCTGCAATATGCTTACACCGAGTAATACAGCACTTCGGTCATATTGCGCGTAGAAGTTCTGATAACCTTAATCCGTCCAAATCAGCAAGCCTCCAGTTCATTCATAAATCTTTTATTATAGCGTAAACCTGATGCGGACAGGTTAAGCGTCTTATAGTAACTGGCAAAATTGAGGGTAAAATACCAAGAGGACGAAGCCCTAAGCGATGGACGGATCAGGTATCGGAACAGATGGAGATACCTTTCAGTTTCCCTTTCTCAGGTTGAGAGAAACAGTAAACAAACTGCAACAGAGGAGTCACGATCCTCAGTAATGAGGGAACGATTAAGGAAGAAGATCACGGTATAGGAAGGGATAATCCTTCATATAAACTTGAAAGATTTTGTTTAACAATGAAAAATATTTTTTATTATTTATATGTAATGTTGAAATTGAAACGGTAAGATTACAAAACAATGCAATTAGCTGTATTAGTGGCTAATTGCAGCTAATGATTGAAAAAACTTTAGTTTAACTGGGTCGGCTGGTCTGTAACCGACCACACCTAGTGCGTGATGACCATGTACAGATAGCAAAATATACTTACTTTAGGTCGATGAGGAACCCCCCAGGTTTTTAGTGGGTATCATCATCAGCCTGTAGCAGTCCACTGCTGGACATAGGCCTCTCCAATTGCACGCCACTTAGGTCTATCTTGGGCTTATGGATATATGGACTATAGAGTACTATATACTTATGGATATATACTTATGGATATATAGTGGGTATATGGACTCTCATATAACCACCGTGCTCTGTCGATTGAATCCAAACACATAACTATAATGGGCAAGCGTAGTGGATTTATTTTTAACGTTTTACTCCATACTATTTTACGACATAATTGCTGCAATTTTTAAAATTTATTCGACTTACGAAATTAAAACTATGTTTAACTGTATTAATATTGCATATTCCTTTAGTATATGTAACCAATGCCACGGACCCATTGATGTCTGTGAACAAAAGCATTATAAATATAAAAAAATTGCATGTTTCGTATTTTTTTTATTCTTTGTAAACATCTTGTATGCTAATTAAGCTGATCTAGCGAAGTTATTTAATTTTAACATCACATGTATATGTACTACCTAGATCCACAAGATTTAAATAATTGATTGAAAAAAAAATACGTGTGGCACTCGGAGACTGCCGCGGTAAAGCTATTGCATAGCTGTTTTTATCAACTTATGCAATTATAATTATTTAACCAATGCCATCTAGAGGCGAGTTGCTGAACTAAAAAGACAAGCGTGATATTTCAAAAAGTCATTAAAAGTTCTGCTATTCATCGATAGATGGAGTCGGAGTGGGGGGTGTTAGGTTATTTTCGTTACGGAATTTCTGGATTCGGTCTCCACGCTCAAGGCCCGCGATAGAAGCTATGCAATAGCTTAAAAATATTGATTTAATTGATGGGGATTTGTGGATTTTTTCCACAAATAATATGAGTTGGTTAAAAATAACTATTTTAGACAAATGCGTTGTGGCGTTGATAGGCGTACGTTTCGAGTCACCTATGTATACTTAACGAGAAAACTATTTTGTAATAAAAAACGTAGCACGTATTTAGATTTTTTTTTGGAAATCTACCCCTAGTGTGCAGTAAAGTCCGGAAATGTTAAAAAAATCTGGTGCGACACACACAACTTGGTGAAAATAATTAACAACACGTAATTTTTAAATACTACATAAATCGTCACGCGACGTATATCTTTAAAGAGGTAGGCAGCGGAGTTTTAAACACCTTCGTTTCGCCAGAAGGATATGTTTTGTTCCATGTAATAGGGGGCCTATTGTCACCTATACAGACCACTGTTCCAGACTTCCAGACTCCGGACTGTTATTGAGAATTTCATTGTTAGAAAAGCCCAATAACTGTCCGATCCGGGTATCGAACCCAGGACCTCCAGATTCCAAAGCGGCGCCCCACCTAACACCAAGACCAAACGAGCTAAGCCGCTGGTGTGTCAGCTAGTTTCATATAAAATGAAAATTAGATGTTATTGCATAATATTCAATTTATATGGTTTGTCATGGGTTATCTGGAAGAGATCGCTCTGAGCGATAAGACCGCCCATTGTTGCACCTAGTTTCAAGCATTGTTTTTTTTTTATTTTCTAATATTAAGTCATAAATGTGGTGTCTCAATAAAGTGTTATATATCTATCTATCTATCTACGCTCTAAAACTTGATTTTATAATTTCTAAGTAGTCACTTGTCATGTATAGAAGGTGATTCTGTAACCAATTCTGCTGTCCATACACAACGCACGCCACTGCCTAATGATCCAATGATTTGTGTTGTTTTTACAGCGCACTACCGACGGCTCTGCTGCAATTAGCAACGGTCGATACTTGCCAATTTCATTGTAAAGTTTATGCATACGTTGCATCAATAACGAGGATGAATCAAATCTGAATATATGTTCGTGAAAATTTACATAAATATAAGTTAAATAGTGATCACCACCCTTTTAATAATAGAAATACGAATAGGATAGCTGTACCTAGTTTTTGACTTGCGAAGACGGGCGGCTTTATAATCCATTCAAATTTCATACAAAATGCATGAAAATAAAGTGCAATTTAGAAGCTACCTATCAGGCGCGGGCGCCGAAATGACGCATCAAAACCACGTCCAAGCAACGACATACGGTGTGTTCTTAATTGTGCTTTATTTCCATGCATTTTGCATGTAATTTGAATGGATTATAAAGCCGCCGTCTAAATGTGGCCTGTGCCTAGCTATGTTTGACTCCGCACTGAGACGCGGTGTCGGTGTGTTATGCCGTGCGGGATTTGTGCACAAATCAAGGTCTTACAGTCAAAGTTAAAAACGTGATATAGTTACACCGTAGTATCTCCTACCGTAGACGAATTTCCATAACTCTTTATTCGACGTGTGGACTGTGCGTATTACATTACAAATTGCACCACACACACACACACACACACACACACACACACACACACACACACACACAAACAAATGTATAAAGCATACAATTATATGTACTTATAAATACATTAGCAAGCACATTCTTTGATTGTTTTATTTCTCTTTCTGTTTTATATTTCTCTTTTTGTGTTTAGTTAAATGGAATAAAAAATTAGAGACGGCGCTGTTCTTCGAATCACAATGTAACGCTACATCGAAGACCAGGGCCTTCAAATTTAACTTGTACACTCTAATATGTCAATTTTTTGATGTTATGTTCATTTTATACTGTTATTGCAAAAACATGTCAGTTTTTTAAATACCCTCAACTTCATTCACAACCAAGAGATTAAACAAATTTGCGTCAAATTGTATTAAATCTGTTGATCATTATTGCTAATTAAATACGAAAGGTCAAATGTGAGCACGTCATTATTTTTATATTCAAGATAATTGCTTATCGGCCGCCATTTCAAGATGTTTCTTCATATTTACTTTATTCCTTAATGATATTACTTATTTATCAATAGTCAACATTGTTGCATAACTAGTACCTACTCTTCAAATTGATCTGTCGAATAACAATTAAACTGTTTATAAACAACCAATCACATTACATAACAGCATCAGGCGCTGTTGACCTGACTATCACAAGTTTCGAAGGTTACAAACAGTTTCAGAATTGGACTGCGATTATATATTAAACTGGCTCCGCCCCGCTGTTTTACCCGCATGGTGATGTATGATGATGATGATGATGAAAAGTATCAAATGTCCTTCCCCGGGATTTAGACGGCAGCGGTTTAGGGGGCGTTCATAAAATACGTGAGATGTTTAAGGGGGGGAGGGGGTCGAGTCAAATCTCATCTAATCTTACGTTGGAGAGGGGGGGAGTCTCGGCAAATATCACGCAATTTTTCTTCTCAATGAAACAAATAAAAATTATACTATTTTGGTCCATTTAATCCAGATTGTACATGCTTAAGATTTAATTTTTGCACCAAGATGAGCTAATGAGTTACTGTGCGCAAGCGCCAACGGCTCAGAGTAGCTAGATCAGAACGAAGTTGAAGGAGCAGATGATTTTACTGAAAGTCATGTGGACATGTTGGTTCCAATAGTCTCTCTTAAGACCGCGCATGATTCTCCATGGACTGAAATAGAGTAGATATTCATTTTTAATCACAGTAGTTACGATTTAAGTATTCTATTGTTAAATTTTTATTACAATTATAATGAAACTCAGCAATATTGATTACTAGTCTTAACTAGTCGTAAATAAAAGCACGAAGCATTTTTTTCTTCTTTTTCAATAACAATCCAACGCGTTTACGTAAGAAACCCACATTTTGAAAAATCTCACGTGAGATTGGGGGATGGGGGAGGGGGTTTAATAAAATCTCACGACATCTCACCAGGGGGGGAGGAAGGGACAGAAAATTAAAAAAAACACCTCACGTAATTTATGGACGCCCCCTTAGACGTGATAAGGTAACAAACAGACAGAGAGACAGAGTTTTTTTCTATAATAAGTGTAGTCTAAGTTACTCATTATAACATCACCTATCTGCCAATGAAAGTCCCGTTAAAATTGGTTCAGCCGTTCCAGAGATTAACCGAAACAAACACACAGACAGACAGACAAAAATTATAAAAATCGTTTTTGACGTGATAACGTCTTATAAATCGATGAACGCCGGCTGCGCCAACAAAAAAGCATGACTCATTGTCACGTTACGTTGTCACGTTACGCCTGAGCTTAGGTCGATCGTGCCTTGTCTTATGACGTTATCACTTAAAATTATCGTCCGTATACCGACTTTAAAACCATTTTCTACCGACTTCCAAAACGGAGGAGGTACTCAATTCGACTGTTTTTTTTATGTTTGTTACCTCGTAACTTTCGATTGGGTGAACCGATTTCCAAAATACTTTTTTGTGAAAAACCTGGTACTTCCCATGTGGTCCCATGTAAATTTTATCGAATTCGGTCTAGTAGTGTTTGAGAATGAATGAAAATCGGTATAAAATGTTTCTAATTAGAAACATTTTATACCGATTTTCATGCACTGGTTTTATGTAAGTACCGTTTTTATAATACTTTCATTTATCTGCATAGATGTATAGAATAGACGTTGACCTGTCACCGCTACGCTTTGCTAGCTTCACCTCCTTAGTTCCAGGAGAAATTACCAAAAACCCCCCTTAGAAGGCATTATCTGTCAAAATGTCAAGTTTACAACCCAGCGGTTCAGGCTGTGTTGATAAATCAGCCAGAACAAGTGACTTTAGCAGAAATGCCGATGATCAACTAACCTGAGTCTCTGTCAAGCTCAAAGCCTGGGCTAACTGCTTCCTCTCCGCACCCACCACATAATGGTTCTTTTCAAAGGCATGCTCCAGTTTCAAGAGTTGTGATGGAGAGAAGGCTGTTCTGATTCTCTTCGGCTTGCGGAATGGCTGCAGAAGGAACCCGGGGATGTCTGGACCTGAAATGTTTGAGAAATTAATCTTAAAAAATAATGTTTAGAAGATTACATCTGTGGTTTTATTTTTGGGATAGTCATATCCATATATAGGGGGCTTAGGGGGGTACCCCGAGGTGTTATACACATAGTCCTGGGTAGTGGCAATTATGTGACATATACTAGGTGTCCGTTTTGGTGAGTACCACTTCTGCGCCAGGTATTCTGCCTCGGAGCTGGTTTATGCATTGCTGTACTAAGGTTTGAACGCCATTGTATAAAATTTGGAGTAAGTAATTGCTCTTTTCGTAAAAACGAAAAAATCTGTAACAACTCTTTACAAAGAAACCTTCTTATTTATTTTCAGCCAGCTGCAAACATTTTAAATAAAAAACACACAAGGATTCATGACCATATGAAAATACTGTCATATTTTGATTGTTTATCTGTCACTTTATATTAAAGAATATCAAATCGTTATCAAAGAACTGTCAATTGAGAATTATTTCAATTATCACTATTACTTTCGAAAATGCTTGCCACGAGAAGTGGTGCAGTATTCCGAAATATACTGCCGGTTTACTGCATGCCTAAAAGGACTTGGACACAGGTCGGCCATGTTATCGCCACACCACCACGAGTGAAATGCTCTTTTGGGGTAAGAATCCTTGATAATTCCCCATAGTGTGCTTCCGTGATGAGCCCTATTATAATCGGCTCCACATAAACTAGGGATAACTCAACCACGCCTGCCTATATCAGATTGTCCTGGGTTTCCGATAGAAAGAGCTGGAAAAAATGGTGGCTACACACCAAAATCACGTCCCTTAGTCAAGAGGATACGACCAAGAAAAAGGGTCTTTTAATTGTCATCATCCAAGTACCACGGGAGCAATTGCTGAAGGGTGATGTCGGTGACTTTAGTGACTTGGGACCCGACATTCGTAACAAGACTTGATGTCAAGTCGTAGTGGCCGAGAGCTATATCAGCAAATTACTGGCAGCATTGCCAAGCTGGATAGCAATCCTAACTTCTTGCCCAAAGGGGCGATGGGTTGGCGCCTACTTTGAGCAAAAAGTTAGCATTGCCATCCAGCGTTTCAAAAGGTCCCAAAGTAGGTACCAGCATTTCGGTCACCTTTCGCCTCAACCAACCTTAATACTGCCACCATTTTGGCCACTTTTCCGCCCATCATTGGGCAAATATAGATACTTTTATTATTCTGTAAATATATCTTTATAATATAACATGAATGCTGTAAAAATAAACTTTAAATTTATATTATTAGCGTTAAAGAGTTATCATGTATCTCAAAATAAATTCTGATTTACTCGCAAACGTAGGACTGTTTTTATAATAATAGCGAATTATTTTAATTTACAGGAGTCAATGTGTCATTCTGTGTTCATGATAACAGTATGGATTTCTCCTGTGGCATATTTCCTGTCCCAAATCAAAGTGTGGCGGCGTGAATATCTCGGACAGTGATGGGTTATTGATATATTCATGTTATTTATGGCGAATAAAATGTTTATTTAAAAAGAGTGTTTAAATATTTTATGATTAACTATACACATTGCAGTTCCTGAAAAAGTAGGTTGATTTCTGCGAAATCTATTGTATTGTTGGCTAAATATGGCGAATCGCGAGTCAACGGGTCGTATGTATCTTGGACTCTTTGACCGTGAGGTGTGGTGATCACCACAAAACCAAATGCAGGTTCTAGACAATGTCGTGCAACCAGCATTATGCTTAGGTTTGAAAGGAAATTTAGCAATGAATACTGTTCGAACGTGGCTAAAGCAGCTCTTAGAACCAAAGTCAATAGAATCCATCCGACCTTTGCTGAGTGTAAGAGAGAAGGGTTGTAAGAAGAGTACGCGCATACTTTTGCGTTGATAATATAGGATATGTTTTTACCCAATTGAAAAAAGAGGACTAAACGATATTATGTTCGATGATATATATTTTTTTATTGATGTTCACCGATTTCTCCCCCCATTTGTAGACCGATGCTCAAAATTATTTTTTTGTTTGGTAGAGTTTTAGTACTCCCGAGATCCCATTTAAATTTCATCAAATTCGGTCACGCAGTTTTTGAGTTACACTCCAATAACTGAAAAGTGAATGACAATCGGTCTCGTAAGTAGCAAGGGTCAGTTAAAATGGTGAAAAAAATGTTTTACAAAGAAATGGAACCGATTCAACACTAAAAAGTGTGAAATAACTTGTCGAAGTCGGTGCCATGCGCACAATACTGAGATAATAGGTACTTTTGAACTATCATGGTACCGACTTCAACAAGCAATTTCACACTTTTTGGTGTTAAAGTCAGTTTGATTTTTTGGTATTATTTATTTGAAATATGGTAACATTGTTATCATTACGTGGACATAATATAGCAGACTAAACACCGCTTCTTTAGTAAAATTCCTTGTTGCAATACAAAACTCACTTATTATTAATATATTCAATACACTTGTATTGTAATAAAAAGTATAACAAAAACTAATCCATAACTACTACGTGTATTAAAGTACAGTACATTAATTAAGTATACACATTACCTACGTGTTTGTATTGTATTGGAGAACCTTGTCACAGTGATCAAACTTGATATTTAATTGACAAGATATAGAGAGGTCATGAAAATTCATAAAGACAACATACCAACTTAATTCCAGTGCATATCTTAGACATATCGTATAAACTAGACTTATTTACTATCACATTATCTTCATGATATTTTAATTGACGTAAAATAAAGTCATTGTTTGCTCAACAGACGTTTGAATGTATAAATAAATTAATACAGTTTATTTCTCGTATTATGTAGTGGTAAGTAAGCTCAAAGTTGCACTACGAGCTATGTAGAGGGCTGTGCTTGGGGTTTCTCTACGTGATCGAATTAGAAATGAGGAGATCAGTAGAAGAACTAAAGTCACCGACATAGCCCAGAAGATTATCCAGTTAAAGTGGCAGTGGGCATGGCACATAGCACGCAGAACAAAATATGACCACGGACCGGCAAGCGCAGCGTATAGGTCGTCCAAAACGGTGGACAGACGACTTGACAAAGGTCGCAGGACGACGTTGGATGCAGGCCGCTTCCAACCGGTCTATGTTCAGCAGTGTACGTCCTACGGCTGAGAAGAGCGATGTTTTAATGAAATAACAGGGCAATACTACCCGGCTTCTCTCTTAATCGAAAAAAAAAAAAAGTTATAAAATAAGGATGAATATTAGTACCAGGAGAAAATGAGGCGCAGGAGCTACTTTTATTGCCCGTGCCGTGGCCCTATAGTAGTGTACTGTGCAGGACTATTGCTGTCCGCCTGGGGAAGTATCACACCTTTGCCAGTTATTCAACCGTGAAGCAGTAGCAATGTTTCCAATGACATTACAGGGCAAGATATTTAACATCTTATATCTCGAGATGACGCGCGCAGTACATTTGCATGCAAGGTTTTTGAACTGTTGTCTATATCTATACTAAACTATACTATATACCTACTATATAATATTATAAAGAGGAAAGATTTGTATGTATGTTTGTAACGAATTGGCTCAAAAAGTACTGGAGCGATTTCAAAAATTCTTTCACCATTGGAAAGCCACATTCACCCAGAATAACATAGGCTATATAAGATTCATCATCATCATCATTATCCATCACCGCGTGGGTGAAAGTTGATGAAGGAAGGAATTTTTTATAGTATTACGTTTTTTTTTTTAAAGCTCTAACGCCTGCTTCAGCGATCTCAAACATTGAAATTTATAGAGAGAAAAATTCCATCCTCGGATGGAATTTTTCTCTCTATAAATTTCAAGGAAGGAAATGTTGGTGAAGTTTATAATTCTGTATTGCACTAGACTGTTACAAGCAAGCCTGACGTTTAACATCAGGCGAGCGATCTGCTCATCTAGCGCAGATTAAAAAAATATGGTATTGTGTGTGTGGAAATATTAAGCCAGTTGAGGCCGTTTGACTTATCGCAGTAAAATATATCATAGATGAATTAAATGTTAAAATTAAAGTTAATGAACGACCCCGTTTATGGACTAGGCTAGGCTAATTACTGTATGTTGGTAGGTATTAGTTTCTTCACGTTTTTGGTGTAAAATTTGGTCACGGTCCAATGCTTTGCCATTTTTAGTACTATATCTACCATATATAAATGCCTACTATATATAAAAGCGATCTAAATAATGCTTATTTATAGGATAAACATTAATTATAAAATTAAATGAAAACGCAGTTTATTCAAGACACACGCAACATTACATTACAGAATACAGACATACGGACACAACAAAACAGGTAAGTTATGAACATGGGTCCCGCCCGATGCAGCATACGACTAAGGTCAGAATCAGGAATCCTTATTCACTCATTTTCAGTCGTAACCCATGGTAAAAACCTCACGAACCTCAGCAACTCAACGTCCCGGAAGAGATGCAACATTTTTTTTATTATTTATAATCGAACATTCAAAAGTACATCATAACACAGCAAGTGATGTTCTTGTTTTCTTGACACGGTCGATAATGAGATAGGTAACTTCTTATTGACACCTACACCGTGCAAAATACAAAATTACCTAAAAATCGTATAAGTAAAGCATAAAATTAACACTTTGTATGTCTTATCGATTTTATTACTAACAACTACAAGGATAACCATTATTTTGGTATAATTATGTGTAGGTAATTACGTTCATGACCTATCCGGATAATATTTTAATCTACTGTTATTATAAATTACGTAACACATGTTTACGCCCAAAAAAATAAATATTAAGTAAAAATAAGTTACGCCGTAGTAAATAAAGAAAAATTGAAATGGCAACATTACACATTACCAACATACAAAAACGAAAACAACCGCACGCCCTATCCTTGCAGAGACGTCCTACTATTAAAATTAAATTAAACAAAGATTACCGCTAAACGACCGCTGCGAGTCCACACATATACATCTACATACATACGTACATGTAATCCATCATCCACTTATAGTGTACATACACGTCGAGAAAATATGAGGTAATGAAAGACTACAAATTATAGGGGAGAGTTTCGTAAATTTGTTCTCAGTTTGTGTTGGGCATCGGTATGGGTTGAGTTCGAACACGGCTAATAACTGGTTAATTTTGAATTTAATGGGCAATTTATAAAATAAATAGTCGGTTAATAAGAAGCAGTGAATATTTCTTACTTATTTTGATTGTTAGTTTCGAAATTTTTGGTAGCTTTGAAGAGTGAAAACTTTATTAGGCGCGTTAAGCACTTTGTGGGTGAACAATGATGGAACTCGCGTCGTCGGCTTTTTAGGTGAAGAGAATCAAGGAATTCGCGTCATCGTCACCGAATGCTTTGTCATAGATAATGTAGCATTGAAGTGAAAACTTCTTTAGACGCGATAATGGTTTCCATGACTACCTATTGTTATTGATTGTGTGTCTTAAAAATAATTCGAATAGATTTTACTTCTACCGGCAGTCTCCAAAAACTGCACCTGCATGTTTTTTTTTCTTGTTAGACTAGGGTTTGTCTAGTATCTCACTTGTTGATCAGTAATGATGCGTTCGAAGGTGGTATAATATTAGATGTAAGGTGGACTGGCTTTCAAGGACAACCGTCGGATTACACTGTTAGGTGTAAAGCGACAAGTTTTCAATATTGAGAGTGGTAGCCAGCTAGGTCTTGTGGATTTCATCAGGATATTAACCGAAAGCTCAAGCCTTGAGATGAGGATCAATCCAGCAGTCATTGGATTGATGTCTGACTTTTATTACCCAAGGTATAAGAGCTATCAAAATCAAGATGTGATATCACGCCATATCACGTACTCCCGGTTTTAGAATTGGAATGGGGAGTTTTCCGCAGTACTTCACAACCTTTTATCTCATGACCACATGACCATATATTCGAAATTCTTCTTTAAAGTCAGGGACCGAATGTGTGTGCCGAATTTTATCAAAATCGATCGGTAAATAGCGCCGCAGAAAACTTCTTCCCTTTTTAGGAAAAGTATCCTCCCCACTCAAATGACCAACGACAAAAAAATTTAATAGTAGAACATGCATACCATGTTTAGTCAAGTTTGGTATAAAAATGCGACCTTTACAGTAAGACCAACATACCACCTAACAAAAATACGGACAGATATAAGTCAATTTGGCTAGTTAAGCAGAGACGCTTCGCTCGCTCGGTCGATGACAATGAGTTTGTACTCCTCTATCGGCAACTTATTGAGAATGTAAAGTGATTGTTAGTTTAATGTATGTATGTGTGTTTGTTTCACAAGTTCATCACAGAAGCAAACTGAGAATGAATTCTTTATAACACTAAAGAACATACATCCTTGCTTTTCTTTTTAAGTACTACAAGTACAGTACTTAGAGGTGCAATTACGATAATTCCTGGAAGCTCCGTTTAATAGCATCATAATCTGTTAAAATTATCCCTACGCTTAACATTTTCACAGTCATAAAGGTTAATATAAACCTCATTATGGTGATGTCAGTGTTATTCCCTGCACGGTATTTTTAATAGGCCATTACTTTGCCGTGGGTGGCTTCATTCTCCGCTAACCTTGTACAGGCGGCTTGACATTTGCTAATGACATTATAATTGTATACCCTGCCGTTACAGCCAGACCTCCATATGTTGGCCGAATGGTAACCAACATGTTCGGCCTGTGAGAGTAAGAACTGTATAAACTTTTCTTTATTTAAAAGAAAAAAATCGAAGTTTGGTCTCGCTAAGCAAGGGTTAGTGCTCTGAAAAACATATACCCTATTAAAAATCATAAAGGGTTGCGACAGCAATACGAAAGCTACATGTTTATAAAAAATCATCTAGATAAATTCAACTAGAGAGTTAAATTCGGTGCTCGGACTTATCGGCTCGGTGATCAAGGCTTCTTATAACACAAATTGTCGGAAGACCCCCGTCCAAAGATATATATTACTCTCTCTCTAAAGTTACAAAGAACTGTACTTTACATTAAGTGTAACTTACGTTTACTTTACATTAGTGTAAGTAGTGTTACCATAAAAAACTCTATATTCAACTATTTTCTACCTTTCCTCGGGATCACACTTCACAAAAGTTCTGTTGTTAGATGATGATAGGTAAATAAAAAAATATAATGATAGTTATAAAATATATACTAACATATTATAAACGCAAATTGCAACTAGGATAAATTTTGCGTTTGGGAACAATATGGGATGTATAAAAATTACTTATTCTACCAGTGTAGTGTGTATGGATATGTTTTTTTAAGAAAGAGTCCATCTTGGTTTTATGCCAGATATTCTGCCTGGTCTGCCAATGCGAAATTATAAGCATGCATAATTACCTACTTTACCATATAAAAAGTCAACGTAATGAAAAAGTAAGTGAGCGAATAAAACATAACAAGTATTTTAAAATTTTCCGCTTGAATTTTTAACAATTACTATGGGAAGATGTGACAGCTAAGTAAATCTAAATAATAGGGCTTAACAAAGAAAATGTTAACAAAATATATATATATGTTGCCAGTTTGCTTATCAAATTAACGGTTATTATGCAAATAGAAAAACCATCCACACAGATATCTGTTCCGCCAACTAGCATTATGTTAAAATGCCCAATAGAACCATAGAATAAATAAGAGTACCTCCATATAACGTAGCCTACATTCCATCCAACACCCTGTGTTGGCTGATGTTTGGCCAACATGGCGTATTTAAGCTTTACACGTTTACACAAGCAATCTTTCATATGTCAACTTTAAGTGGTCTCGTATTTCCGAGGTATATCAATTACTACGTCCACTTTGGACATTAAAATTGAGATATTCACTATCCTATTTATTATATCCATTGAGACGTAATGAGATCGGTAGATTTACAATGGTTTTCGCCCAAGGGTTGTAATTTACAATCTGTGTTATTTTACAATCTTACAGTCTTGTCTCAAAGTTGCAAAATCATTTTATGTTTTAATATAAATAAACTTGTCAGACATACAAATAATAGTGAGGAATTGTGACAAATACAAGTTAGTGGTAATTTAATTAAATAATATTCACACTTTTTGACATTTAACCGATTTATAGAGGTAAAGTGTTACCATTGCGAAATTAAATTTCCAAAGAGTTTCACTATCTGAGTAACACCAACATCCGAGTAAACGATATATTTGGTATATACATACTTAGATATGCATACCTAAGATTTAAATAAGCAGCTACAAAATATATCAAATTATATAAAGTTGTTTCTTCAATAGATTCATTGAAATAACGTTCATATTAGCGTGTGCGAGAACAGGGTCAAGGCGATAAACTGTTTAGCCAAAATTGTGAAAAAAAGAAGAAATGCTGTTAACGTGGCTCAAATTTAAGGTTCAATTCAATAATCTTTGCATAGTCAAAAGGTGATAAGTATGTTGGAGTGATGGTAGCCAAGGGGGTGCTAGTATAAGCTTTCGGTGAAAAAGGTATTGTGATGAAATCCTCAGCGTGGAAGATACTAAATGGTCAATTTGAGCAGAGGTCCCTGTAACCCAGTTGCCAGTCTAGATTTATACCACCTTCGACGACATCATCAATTACGATAAAGTTATATTGTAGTCAAGCATTAGTCTATCAAGTATAAACAGTATACCTGTGAATATCGATACTTCGAAATATTGCACAATATTATGTTTAATACAATATTCTCCAATATTGTAATATTGTAATTCAATGTTATCAAATATTGCAATATTGTTATGTGTAACCATTTTAATGCATGAATAAATTATTATTATTATTATATTCCGAAATATTTTCCATAAATATATTGATATTAACTACAAAATTGCATATTAAATATTATGTAACTTTAATTAGAAATGTATATTTTATTTAGTAGGTATACTGTTCATGCTCATAACGAAACTTTTGCTATGTATATGATATGTGCTTATATATAATATTATTTATTTCAAATAAACAAAATATTTCTATAACACACCTAAAGTATCAAGAACAAGTTTTGATAAAATAAAAGTTATGATCTCTGAATTCTCCACTAGATTGGCCTGTGTTATGTTATTTAGGCTCTTCTACCTTGTTTTTTTTTATGTAAAATGGTTGGATATAGTAATTTTCTTATGTTAACACTAAGTACTTGATATATTGTGAAGTAAAGTTCTTACAGTTCCTAAGTTAGCATTTACTTTCAACATTGTAAAAAGGTGTTTGGCTTGTCGCAAATGCGTGCATTGCGTGTCGTGCAAAAGGCTTGAAGCTATTTTCGTATTATCAGTCTTGGAATTTAATGTAATATCATTACTGTAATCAAGAAAGAACTGGTTGATTCTACCTTAATTATTTTACAAGTTGGCAAGCCCTAACGGAAATGGATTGAGATTAAAACGAATGTGCAACGATGGAGGTATTATTAGCAGATAGTTTTTGTATTATAAGAATAACTGCCTAGTTAGTTATGTTTCGACTGACAAGACACGGGTGTTCTTGTCAGAAAGGTGAGTTCGGGCCATGATCGACCGTGCAGTCCCAGAGTGGGTTGATGGATAGGATCGTGGCCACTCTTGGTGTCGTTATTTGCAAGCTGTCGATATAACCTAACGACTGTTGTCGTACAACAAACAGACGGAAACTCAGCTTGATATTTTACCTTACTTTAAGGTTAAAAACAAAAGTATTATGAAGTCTAAAAAACATCATTATCTGAAAAGATAACCCAAGAAGTGTAACGAGAGTAATTAAAATTATTTTATTACCATAACTTTATAGGCGTTCCTCGAATTCTAATATTTTTGTGATAATTTTGTGGATAAAAAATATTAAAGTTCAATAAACAAACTGATAAATGACGAAACACATAAAACAATCGGTAATTAAGACGCCTCATCGAGGTCACTGTGTACTGTACCTACTTACAATTACAACTAAGGCAAGAGCGTATCTGTCATATTGTGACAGGGTTCCGTTGCCGTAAGACATAAGTATAGGTACTAAATAATTGAGGCGAGCATATGAATGAGCAATGCATATGGAATATGCAAGCACATGGAAATAGCTTTATCATTGAAATAACTTAAAAATTCGAGTGTGCTCGAAATTCACGGTAACTCCATATATTTTTTTATCTGTGCTTATGCACATCACTTACTAGGTACATAATCATTTACTACTGTTATAATGTCGTAAGGAATGAAAAAATATCAATAAAAATTTCTTTACCTGTATTGTATGTGTAATTACTTAATATGATTATGCTTTAAAACCGGCTAGGACTCGCGTAATATTTACCGGAAATAATCTCTGACCAGTTTCGAACTTATTAGAATTATTGAACTTAATTGAAGTTCTTCTTCTGGGAGTCACTCTTGTGCACAGCACCGGCTTGTGGCCCGCGCTCACCGCTGTGCACAAGAGTCCCCAAGACTCCCAGAAGAAGAATTTCAAATAAGTTCGAAACTGGTCGGAGAATATTTCCGGTAAATACCACGCGAGTCCTAGCCGGTTCTAAAGCGTAATTATGAACATAACTCGAGACAGCTTTCTATCTCAAATTACTTAATATGGTTATTGTGAATATTGAAGAATCTATCAGTTACCTACAACTTGAAAATTTTGGTGAATTTGAAGGAGATTTTAGGATTATGTCAATGTTTTAGAATGATAAACATTTTCCTTATGAAATAATACTAACCTTACTTACTTTAAAATATGTTTTAAAAAGCAAAGAGTAGCAGGAGAATTGATAAGGAATATATTCGAACTATAGACCTTAAACAATAATTAAATGTGTCGGTTATAAATGTAGTGTATGTTTTGTTTCATAAATAGTAATACTTATGGCACAAAAATAAGACTTCTTTTTTAATAAACTTTAGCATTTATATTATTATAAGTGTGACTACAATAAGTTAAGTAAGTAACACACGGAAAATCTAAAAACGAAAATAGAAGTGTTCGTATTTATTACTAATGAACCCTATTTCAGTAATGAATAATTTTGTTATCTGTGGTTTGAAAGTCAAGCGAACATAATGAATGATTTGCTTATCTATGGTTCGCTAGTGAAGTCAATCACTCGTGATGAATTAAAAGCGCACGTCACCAATTAAAATAAGTTGGCTTCATTAGTTTTATTACTTTTCGATATTGTTCAATTAAGTTTTATTATGCGTAGCGTGGACTAGCAGCGTAGAACTTATCAAGAATTATTATTTACTTATTGCTTTGCGATAAAATAAATTATCTTAAAGACTTGATTCTATATTTCGTACCTGTGTCCAGAACTACATAACGTTTTCATTCCCTTTCTCGATCAATAATAAAGTTATGTTATAAACTTGTTTCTTTCTTAGATTTAAACGTTTTATCTGTCTATAATCTGTTTTTTCTACAGACTTCAAAAAAGGAGGACGTACTCAATTCGACTGTGTTTTTTATGTTTGTTACCTCATAACTTTCGATAGGGTGAACCAATTCTTTTTTTTTGTTGAAAGCTGGTGCTTCCCGTGTGGTCCTATTTAAATTTCATCAAATTTGGTCCAGTAGTTATAAGTTACACTTTAATAACTTAATAGAATGGAAGTCGGTGTTAAATTTTACAAATTGTACTTGTTTTTTTTAAAATCAAATCCCAATAAAAAAGATCACATAAGACTTGAAACCCATTTCAGTGAGAATAAATTTACAAACAGTTATGAATAAGACGGTAAGACATTCCAAATTGACACGACTGACATTACTGAAACATTGTTTCTTTGAAGTAGAAACATGTAATGGGCACTTGTACTGATAGGCACGTATTTTCTTAAGTAAGGTACTTGTTCCCATAGAATAGTATATATCACACCAACAAAGCTGTAAGAGCTGTTAAATATATATACAAATGTTTAGATATAGCTTAGTAATTATGATTAAAGCTAATAAAAATAACATACTCCAGAAACAACTGCCTATTTCATATGTAACTCAATATAATTAATCACAATTCTTCGAGAGCCGAAATCTCGACATTGTAAATCATTCATCTAACTACCTATCGCATCACTAAAATTACAAAATGGCTGCCCCAATGTTACCAACCTTAATAAATCGTTGCTTTTTAAAACCCACCATCGCTCAGGCGTTCACAACAAAGTGTGCTCAAATTACACCCAATTATAAGCCATTCAATCCTTTTAGTGGTAATATTGTGAAAAAAATAAGCGCTAACAATCGTTAGTAATTAAGAAAAAGAGCGCGTAACGAAAGATGACGTTTAGGTGGTGCTACCAACCGCTTAACAATGACTAGTGGTGGACTTTTATCGATATTTAATTAAATATCTTGACCGTCTGGCAGTGCTGATAAGAGTTGAGTGGCGATAATATATTATTTTCACATTACAATGCGTATGGTAAACATTCTAAAATAGTGGAGAGAATCTAAAAGATCCACCGGCACTTTACTTTTAACGTATAATAAATTTCTTAAACAATATAATTTATGCTATAAAATATTATCTTTTCTTATATGAGCAAGCAACCGAATTAATTAAAACTATAAATGTGTCATTTAAGAACTAAGTGGTTCACGTGCCAAAATATTAAATAACTGATTTTATCATGGTCAAACGTATTGTCACCATGTATAAAACATACAAGTGCCAGAATGTAGAGACTTTTCACTTATCAAGTATGCTAAAGCTAAATAAAATTAAAATTTAAGAGTTATGACCATACCTCTTAAATGTTATTTTGTATTGTATTTGGTATTTTCACCAACATTATAATCTGAGTGTGTAATTTATGTGTGCTTCTATATTGTAATAGTTATCCTCACGTTTTAAATGAAAAATACAAAGTTCGAAGCAGTTTCAAAATTATAGCCTATTTCAAAATGAGAAAACGTATAATATATTGAAATTTCTACTAAAAGCGTGAGTGTTCTAGGTAAAGTAAATATACGCTTATAATAAATAATAATATGTGTAGATATATCGACTAACGTAACATCACTACGAAACAATCAAATCTCGAACACAATGGCGTCGGTTGATAATCGCGGGCGTTCAGTCCCTACTTCGTCACATAAAGACTTCTTTGTCAGAGCTTCTGTACAAAAAATACATTTTTGATATTTATTATTTTTTTCTTTTTATTTCCAACAGTTAAAGTGATGCGCGTTAAACCGGTTTAATTAAAATTAGGTTATTTATAGCACAATGGGTTCATAAAAATAATATTGTTGATAAATAGGGGCGACACTCAATTGAAATTGGATAAGGGATGTGCAATGGTATAGCGCTTATTTGGCGAAGAACGAGGGAGGGCGCGAAAAAGGGACAAATTATTTGATAGGTTTTTTGTTGACATTGATAATGGCGCGCGATTGCAACTCGGAGGGTTGAAGCTGCCACCGTTTTTGATAAAAGAAACATTTCATACACCAATATTACACTAAGAGTTGTGAATCAAAATTTTTTTTTACCTTAACTTTGAACCGACTTAAACACCAAAAAGTGTGAAAAAACTTGTTGAAATCGGTACCATGATAGTTCAAAAGTAGATAGGTAGTACCTATCATCATAAATTATGCACATGGTACGGACTTCCACAAGTTATTTCATACTTTTTGGCGTTGAAGTCGGTCTGCGATTTGTCTAAAGCATTCGATTGTTTGAGACACGACATACTGTTATTAAAACTGCACCATTATGGATTCGAAGGCTCAGAACTTAATATGATGCGATCATACTTTGAAAACCGATGTCAAAGGGTATCTGTAAACGACGCAACGTCATCAATGAGCGCAGTAGACATAGGAGTGCCGCAAGGCTCAATACTTGGACCAATATTATTCTTAATCTACATAAACGACCTAGTTAAGATTATGCCAGATTGGACCTATATCAGTTTATTTGCTGACGACACACATGTGGGAATAAATGATAAATATAAAGATAAGTTAATGGAAAAAATTAATATTGCTGTAAATATTCTAAAGGAATGGTTTTCTTCAAATGGTATAACTCTTAACGATAACAAAACTATTGTCATGCTGTACCAATCACGAAAAGGTATCGACAAAGAGATAACCGTACACGAAAACGTTTTTCTCGGCTATACTATCGATGACACAATCAATCATTCAGCCCATATTAGTAATTTGTGTAAAAGAGTCGCCAGTGCAAATTATGCACTTCTTAAACTTAAACCTTTACTAGACACAAAAGCAATGATATCAATTTATTTCGCATATATACACTCAATAATTAGATATACCATTACGGTCTGGGGCAATGGGACAGATATGAAAAGGGTACTAGGAGCGCAAAAAAGAGCTTTAAGGATAATGTTCGGACTAAGGAAACGTACGTCAGTCAGAAAGTACTTTAAAGACAATAAAATCATGACGGCAATATCCTTATATATTTACAATTGTCTTATCGAAATTTACAATGCTAATCTGATTAAAAACAAAGATGTTCATAATTATAACCTGCGGAATAATGAAAAATTACTTAAACCTAGAACTAGATTAGTAAAAGTAAAAAAACAAGGCATTCTCAACAAGATTTGCATGTTCAACAGTTTGCCATATAGAATTAGAGAATTGCCCGCAAACGACTTCAAAAGAAAGATTAAACAGTTTTTCGAAATTAATCCATTTTACTCATTAAATGAATTTATGAAACTACGTCTCAGCGAATCTTCGTTCTCGTATTAAAAAACGACCAGATCATATCGAATAAAGAGTTGACTCAATTATTTTAGGTAAGATTATCATCAATGAAGCACATTTTTATTTGAATATATTTAATATTTGTATTTTAAACATGTAACATAGCACTTAAATCAAATTGTAATGTAATTGTACTGTTAATTTTTTTCATTAATCTGTTTGACATTATTAATAATCTTACTATTACTATAGAATATACTTCCTAAATTTTGACTTCTTTCTTCATATATATTATTTTGTAAATTTGACTTGCCCAGTGTAACTGACAATGTTATAAGGCTAATAAACAATTTGAATTTGAATTTGAATTTGAATAAATATTTTTGTTAAAAATTTTTTTTTTCACCATATTAAGTGAGTCTGCAACTTACGGGATCGATTGTCAATGATGATATCATCAAGATAAATGAGAAAACGTCGACCAATCTAGAGGAATTATTTGCACAAGGAGTTCGTATATGTCGAGTATTATTTGCGCAAGGAGGTTGTATTTTATATCATTAAGATGTAGGGCGAATATTGGTGTGCTCTACATTCAAACATCAAGATAGTGATTAAATGTGATTTTTAACTTTTTAGAGTGGGAATGGTATAAACATTATTTTATTCTTTGTTACTACATTTTTAGACACTGTCTTCGAGAAGCTCTTGAAGATTTGGAATGTTTTGGAGGCACGCGTAGAAACGGATGTACAACTGATCATATATATTATAAATCAAGCAATACACCACAATTATCAACATAATTATATTATCGTCCATTTAATTACGACTAATGGGCAAGATAACAACTTTGTAAGATGTCAAAAGTTATCGTAAACTTAAACATAATTACGAAACGGGGTCCCCGAGGTCAGCGTTGATAGAACATCAAAATAACTATTATATTGCATTGACACAATATTAATATCGTTATACTTAATTATAGAGATTTTTATGATAAATCAGTGGCCTAAAATGCTTTGAAAAGTATTTGATTCTTAGATATTTTTTATTTTTTTATTTTGTTTATTAAGGTAATCCTATATATATAGGTGCATATTTACTGGCATACCTAATATTGAACTAGTTGCTCTCCGCTGTATAACCCACCTGGTGATGGATGATGATGATGATGATGAATCAAAATAATGATAAGATACAAACAAATAAGATGATGCCTTCTAATGGTGAAATAAATGTTTAAATCGGTCAAGTAGTTTTTTAATTTATTCGTTAACAATATTAGAAAATACAAATATTTCCTTTTCCTAATATTATATTAAAGTTTTTGATTTTTTTATTGATAAGGCTAGCATGTGACCACTATGACGTAGTACAGGAAGATGACACAACTGCACGTACTTGGTACACAACACCCAAAATGGTGACAGTCCTCAAATCAAGGCGACAGATCTTCAATCATGAAGAAGATACACAGAACACTATGCAACCTTACAATACTTTATTTACAAGTATCCTTCTGATCTCCCAATGAATACCTTCGGAAGCGATATTATATAAATATAAATACAATAAACGAAAGTATATTATTATAGTATAAATATGCGATGTAAGTTGGCAACTGGCAACATTGGCAACACTTTGGGCAGCCACGGATCCGTAGTATCTCTTATCTTTCTTTAAACCTACTTAAATTATAATAATATAAATATGCGATGTCAGTTGGCAACTGGCAACACTGGCACCACTTTGGGCAGCCACCAACCCGTAGTATCCCCTATCATTTCTTTAAACCTTACTTAACCTAATCTACCCTCAGACAAAATAAAAAAGTCAAGACAGAATGTTGTGAACAGAGAAGTGAGGCCGGGTGAAACTACGCCTCGGCGTGTCCATACATATTTACATACAAAACCTACAACAAAACTACGCCTTGGCGCGTCAATCGAACTATCGCGGCGCATGGAAGTAACACGTAAAGTATTAATTAACATTTAATTTAAATTTATTAATTATTGTAATTTTTTTTAATACCTTTTGTATAATTTTAATTACCATGACAGCACCGAGTCACGCACATGTAGTTTAGAAAACCGGCCTCACTTCTCTGTTCACAACATTCTGTCTTGACTTTTTTATTTTGTCTGAAAATCTACCTAACTGAATCCTCAATTCGTATTAATTAAAATATCTTCTGAACTGTTTGTTACAAACGCAGCAAAAACATACAAACAAACAACTTAATAATATCTAATTTTCTCAATCCGTTCATCTCTAGTCTAAAAGTAGCTTACAAATAGGTACTTGTTGTCGGAACTTTTTTGTATTGTAGGTACTTGTAGTTTTAGTATAGTCTTAAAAACCTTTGAATTTAGAAAAGTAAAAATAAATGAGTTAATACTCCTGAGGCTCGGTTAATCTTAGCTAATCTGTTTTAATTCTAAGGGTTTTGTACTAGAGTACGGGACCATATCGCTAAGCCTGCACTGCCTGTCTATCTGTCTGTCCTACATGAACTTTTCATTATACTCAAAACAAAATTTAATTGTATTACCCTTTTTTAATGATAAATTATTATCAAAAACTACTGTCAGATCTTGATCACATTTAAAATGCACGAAAAGCACCCGTTCAAATAAAAAAACAATATCGGTTCACTTAGAAATAAGTTATGAGAAAACATACAAAATTGGACAAAATGCTAAGCTCTTCCTTTTTGGAAATCGTTTGAAAAGTAAGTACCTACCTACCTTGTAACAGAAATTGGTAGCAGGTTCACGGAATAGGTGGATATCCTTATTTTGTTACGGTGGATTATTTCTTAATAATACCTACCTAAATCCATATTATATTCATTTTACGAATATTCACATAACTTTTGGAATAGTCACCGTATAAGCATACCTACATAGATAAGTATATTATGGTGTTATAGGCTACGCTCCGGGAAGGACCGAAATCACTCGCGGCGCTCGATACGTCATCAATGACGTCAACGAAAACGCTCACGCCGCGCTCACACTGCTCGCGGATCTTAGGTGGGTCTACGTGATCATTGCGAGCTGTCACTGTCAACCAAAGGGAACGGTAAACCGGGGCGCGAGCAGCGAGAGCAGTTGTGAGCGTTGACGGCGCTTCCCGGAACGCACCCTAAGTTTCCGATATTTCGGCACTGTTGCAAGCGAAATTGTCAGGAATGAAGTTTATCCAAAACTCAAACCAAATATGCATCGTAACCATCCTGTAAATAGCAGTGAACTTATTTCAACCTGAATCTTAATTTACTGTGGAGTTAAATTAAATATCAAAACAATTCGTTCCATTTATCAAAATGCTCATATAGCCATGTGTTTATTCAAATATGGCGTATTATTTGCGGTTTCTATTTTTGACTCGAACTCTTTTAATACTTACACTTTGATCTAAGAATCTCCTTTTTGGAAGCAATGTCAAACCATAACATAACATATATATAAAAATGAACCCCTATTTGTCCTGGTCACGCAATAACTTGAGAACGGCTCTACCGATTTCATTCATCTTTTTTTAAATGCTTTTTAATTGTTCCTAGAAGGTACTTACATTTAAAAAAGTGAGAAAAGGTTGGGAGGTTATAGCGAGGCTGAAGGCCGAGCCTACTACGCGAACGAAGTCGCGGGCAATCACTAGTAACATATTGAAATATATCATTAAAATTTTCAAAACTTACGTTTTACATAGCCTTCAATTAGCGCTGATAGCATTATATTGTTCCAGTTTATTTAACTATCAACTACCATTACACGTCAAAATTAAAATAATTACAAATCCAGAAAAATAAACTAATTTATTGATAGGTAGCCATTGGATTTTTCCCGCCCATTTCTTCCAGTCAATCTGTTTATTTTTTTTAAACGATGCGAAGGATCTTAACGCGTCCGACGATAACCTTCCTTTTATCATAATGTTACCATGTTTTAAGATTAGCTACTACGTTTTTTGTGTTAAGAACACTTTAATTCTGTCAGTGAGAGCTCTTTAGACACGCGATGACATGATCTTATCTCTAGAAGAATTATTTTAGAAGACGGTTAGACTGATCTGTATTTAGACACACATGTTTGTAAACGAGTCTGTAAATGAACGCTTTTAAATGTTTAAAATGTAATAAATAAATATCTACATTGTATTAAAACACTGTACCTACAGGTTTTCATGCCGCTTATTCTCAGTACTTGCAACTCTATTTTAGAAGTTTTTAAAAGTATATTAATTCGTAGGTAATTCACGTTTCAATAAACGCTCATAAGCATCCCTAATGTCTAAATTAATTAGTACCGGGTGCCTCGTATTAAATAGAAACTCATCGGTTTGTGTGTTTAGATTCTTAACTATAATCTAATATTTTTTGTTGTATGATTTTTAAAACACTATAAGCACTTGCCAGACCAAAAATTGCAATTTTAGAGAGAAAAATACACATCGGACGGGATTAGAACCCGCGATTTACGATAAACCGTGTCAGACGCCATAACCACTAGACCACCGAAGCTCGAGGTCCTAGCATCGAATTTTAACTCTCCATCTGATTTAACCGTCGTATGGGTACGAAGCGACATCTATTGAACAGCTTGATAACATTATTACTTCATCAGTCGAACGACCCAGACACAATAGAAATGTTATTGTTATATTGACAATCGACTGGTGAGGGGTTTTACATAATATGATCTAGGTTTTTTTTTATTAGATCGGTTGGCAAACGAACAGGCGGCTCACCTGATGGTTAGTGATCACCGTCGGTCAGTATAACCTATTCAACACCTAGGTACGTAGGTATTGAACAGGTTCAGACAAATTACCTTCCATAAATTAGTGTCTCTAACTACTTACAATAACTAAACATTCTAGCAGTCTATAAGCTATTTACAAGATAAGAGTATGTACAAATATAAATTCGTCCTAGGACTTGAGGTCGCGCGTGTGCTAATGTACTGTTTTAAAGCTAGTAAATGAAAACCTTCGAAAAATATGTCGATAAAAATTTATAATAAAACTCCAGAGGACATAAAATCCATTCAAAATAATAATATATTCTTTAAAAAATTGAAATCGTTCTTAATAGAAAAATGTTTTAATGACTTAGACGACTTCTTTCAATATTAATTTACATAAAGACAGAAATAAAATAGATCGGTCAACTCTTCTCTACATTGCTACACCCTTCCAGGTCATATGAAACTAATACATGACATTTGTAAGACCTATTGTAATTCATAAATAAATAATAAATAAATAAAAAATAAAAAGCCTTTTATTTCCTGCGCATTCAAAAGTACTTTTACAGAGTTTAAATAGATCTCAGTAATAAAAACATTTAGAATTTTAGAACATGTGTTTTACTTTGATTGTTATAATTGATTATAGAAAATATTACCTATATACAAAATAAAGTAGGATTGAACCTAATCTTAAATATCAATTTTAATTAATAGTTAAATTAAACTTGTATTTCATTGTAAAATTATTAAGATATAATTAATAGGTACATTACAATTTATAAATTCATGACATTTAAAAAATAAAATAGGAATGATAAATTATAAAATTAAATTATTAATTAAAAAAATTATTGATTATACATTGTTAATAAAATTATCACGCAGGCATGCAAGAACCCCTCTTATGTGAGGGTGAAGGCCTCCTCCAGACTTTTCCACTTGTCTCTATCTTTGGCAATTGTTTTCCAGTTTTTTCCTGCTATTTTGATTATGTCATCTTCCCAACGAGTTACTGGTCTCCCTCTCTTTCTAATACCCGAAGGGCCCTGCCATACTGTCAGTCTAGACGTCCAACGGTCATCATTTATTCTAGTTACATGGCCTGCCCAGCGCCATTTTAACTTTTGTGAGAATTGAAGTGCATCTATAACTTTAGTCTTTTCCCGTATAGAGACGTGTGGTATTTTTTGTATTTTTCTCACATTTGTGACAATTGTAATTCATATGATGCAATAAAAAATAAAAAAAAAATCTGAATAAAATTTCTGCTAATTTACTGTTTGAAGTTGACACTTGACAGTTGCGTGACGCACAGATAACAGCTGAATCGGGCTGATACATAGAAATCTGAATGTTAGTTCACTGCCGCGTCGGTTCTCTTTTTGCACACATGCAACAATATTGCTAAGTATAACACTGAGAGTCATTACGAGCAATGTTCATTATTGTATGTAGATAAATATGCATAGCATATAAATTGACCCTATATAAATACAGAAGACCCCATTGGCCTAGTAGGTAGCTTGGCCCTGCCTTCGAAGCACGTGGTTCCAAGTTCGAACTCTGCCTGCAGGGTATAGTGAAACAGTTCAAACTGTAATTTATCTAGTCCAACTGTGACACAGATAACTCATAGTTTGACCGTCGAAACGTGACGTGTTGACGCTTACGATTCGAATACTTTTTCGCAAATTGTTTGTGCTGCAGCCTCAGTTGTCTTTGGTATTTTATTGTTAAATTATACACACAGGTCCGTAAGACTAGTTATAGGTGTGGTAAATCATTTGCCTTGGATGTTTATGTAGTCACCTTCTTAACATAATTCCTCTTTAGGCAAAATCATCGTACAACCAGACAGCTGTCAGAGACACAAGATATTCGACATACGCCTCTATACGCGCCTACTATGCAGCAGCATCCAACTGTTCATCATCTCAGCCGTAGGACGTCCGCTGCTGAACACAGGCCTCCCACATAATTTTCCAAAAGGACCGGTTGGAAGCGGCCTGCATCCAACGTCATCCTGCTACCTTTACAAGGTTGTATAAAATTATATTATTAATATAAATTGTCTGTCCACCTTGTCGGTGGACGACCTGATCCCACTGTGTTATATAATTTAAGAAATTGGCGATATAAAAAGTGTAAAATGACAAGCCCGCTGAGTTTCTTTCCGGATCTTCTCAGTCGTAGTCTCGTACCGATCCGGTTGTAGATTTAAGAAAAAATAAATGTAATATGACAATTTGTAAGTGCCCCCGTAGGCCTATACAATACCTATAAATGTTTTGAGTTTGAGTCTGTTACGACAAAATTATGCTCCTTTTGCAACCTTTTTAAAGTCTTTAATTTTTAGTTTTTAATTTTTAGTTTTAAATTTTAAATTTTTAGTTTTTAATTAATTTTTAATTTTTAGTCGGCTTCAAGTCATCCAGGGCGAATATTATGAAACAATCATATTTTTAGGCAGGGCACTGTTGCATAATATATTATTATAAGCAACAGTGATGATTAATATTTCTTTATATTAGATACCTAATTACCTACTATACCTGCGCCCGCACATATCCCGCTGTTCAACGAGCTTATCTTAAACTTAAAAGTTACTATCTGTAGGACAGTTTCCGTAAATAATTGCCTTTGTATTATTCCAGATGGTCATTGAACCCGTCCAATATCTAGTTTTTTCCGGTTAATTTCCAAACTACGCATAAAAGCTTAAATAAAAACACTACCCTTGAATAGTTTGACCAACTACGAGTAAAAGCAATTTCATACCGGTGGAGTGTATTGGATCTGATAAAATTTGTTACTAACTCGAGTGTCTAAAAATGTGTATACACTTACGGCCATATTAATAAACTTGGCTTACACACGGAGTAGTTAAAACATCTATCTGTCAATTTTTCGCTTGCAGTAAATGTCACGCGTGAAAGCAAGACAAAGCATGTTACGCCTAATATAGGTTTACGCAACGTTTATTAATAAAGGCCTATGTGTACGCGCAATATGGCTTAGTACTTTTTAAACGTACGTTACACATGGTGTACGCGCGACACGCGATGGGTAAATCTTGGTGGAAATGGGTACTTCCGCATTTATAATATTGGTTATATTATCACTTACAAATATGTATGTCATTTTACAAGATACAATATATCTAAATCTATACGTATTGTATTGTATAGTTATATATATAATTTATAATATGTATAAAGAGGAAAGGGTTGTTTCTTTGTTTTTGTTTGAATTTAATACACTTCGGAACTGCTAGATTAATTTGTAAAACATTTTCCCATATAAATCCTACATTATTCCTGATGGACATAGGCTATATAATTTGATTCAAAATCATCATCCATTACCACGCGGGTGAAACCGCGGAACGCAGCTAGTAATATTATAAAAAAAAACATTTGTTTCTTTGTTTGTTTTAATTGAATAGGCTCCGATTCTATTGAACCGAATTGAAAAAATCTTTCACCATTAGAATCCTAAATTATCCGGATGAACATAAATTATATATCATCATCTACCATAGAATAAACACAAGAACTACCAGACGGATTTCAAAAATTCTTTCACCATTAAAATGCACCATTATCCCTGAGTAACATAGGCTATATATTGATTCATCATCATCATCGTCCATCACCACACAGTTGAAACCGCGGAACGCAGGAAATTGATAATAATTGAAGGTATATCAATAATAAGTAATTAGGCACTTGCCCTGACTAATTCATGAACGCAGAGTCTAAAAAGCTGCGTCTACAAACTTGACAGTTTAGCAGGTGTGTGATACTTTTATGTTGGAGGCAACTAAGAAAGCTAAGGATTTTTTTTTTTAAATTCACCCTTAACTTAACTTAATGCAGTGAATTCATATTTTATTTCTTCTGCTTCGTATTCCATATTTCAAAGCTGCTGGCGTGTCAGCTAGTAGAGTATGTAGTTACAGAGTTCATGACCTGCCAGCGTATGCCATTCGTTTTTAAAATAATTTACTTCAATCAACGTTAAAGGTACTGGCATAAAGCATCCATAGATCGAAGTAAATGATAAAAAAAATATGTAGAGTCCTACGAATAAACAAATATTTTTTCCTAGGACTCTACATACATTTTCGTTTACGAATAATCAATTATTTATTCGTAGGTAGAGTCACAAGAAAAACGTTTTAAGGAGCTTTTAGATTCCGCAATCTCGTATGTGTATCAACGTTTAATTATTTAGTACGTACCTGCACTAAAACTACAATTTTATTTACCCTAATTTGTGTAATTATGTTGATACACATTTTTGCAATATATTTGGCCGTCCGCCGCCGGCGAGCGTTCTCAAAATAGGCAAACAAAACATTGTGTACCAACAGAAATTAAAAGATGCTACTTCTTATAATAATACATCTCTATACAGACATTTGTTCTTTTATACATCAATATAATTATTATATTATTCAATAATCACGTGTAAAAATTGGTATAGGAAATGCGATGATTTAATTATATCTTTTCGCACGTTACGACTAATAAAACGTCAAATATAGAGTCAGAGATTTGTAGGGTCAAAATTAAAATAACCGTGTCCTCAAGAAGGTTTTATGCTCTCAAATAGAAAATAGAACATACTCGTATTAAATAATCAGTTGCCATTTTTATTAGTTACTTTTTTTTTTTGATGCCCATGATTGGTTTGCGTATTGTGCCAAATTTTCACAGATAATGAAGATAACCGTTTGTGGATCTTGAGGGTAGTTTTTGGGATCAATGCCAGTGCCCCTACCTAGCGCGCCTATTGCTAAAGTGGTTTCTAGACTTAATCATAGACTTCTACTTTTAGACTTTATTTATAATTAGTAGTTATCTACTATGTGGGTATTGTTTTATAATATGCAACATTTTTCAAGCCACCAAAAATATTCAATTTATATATAGGTAGGTACACCAAATACTTCAGCGGTCAATTTCATTAAAAGTTTTAAGACTCACCTCCTGGAAACCGGTGGGGGAATATCCTTCCGTGCCTGTTGATTAGCCACGGGTAGAGCTGGTATGACTCCCGGGGTACAGGTGCAGCAGGATGCGGCGGCGGGTGAGGGGGGAGGGGAGCGCCAAAGCCTTGTTGCTGATGCGCTAATGCGGCTGCCAATGCAGCCCCTTGGAAATGCGCCAGGAACTGATGGTGGTGGCTCTGAGCGTCCAAGTATGGATGCCTTTTCAACTCAGGCGAGGGAAATACTGCCGGCAGTGCACTCGGCCGTAATAAAGGTCGAGGAGATGGGCTACGAGGAGAAGCCACGGGAGAAGGCGAGCCAGGACTCGCCAGCGGCGGAGACGCATGTTTTGACCGTTCGGAACCGCCAACTATACTGTCTATACTGAATCCTATCTTCGGCTTCGATGGCACCGCCACCACAGGGGTCGGTGCGAGAGGCATCATGCTTTCACACACAACGAGTCCGACACAAAAAATATCACCAAATCAGAAGCACATGTCACACAGAGCACAATCCATTTTCATGACGCGAACGCGCGATACGAACGCCAACACGGCGCGCGGCCGAATGAGCCTTCAGCTTATGCCCGACGCCCGTCGACCGGTTAAAAAAAACTAAGTAACATGGACTCCGACGCTGCTATTGGTAGATAGCGTTCGTTGGGCGTCAGCAACGTTTTGGACTGCACTCTTTATTTGGCTATCTGCGCGTTTATTGGTGGATCGTGATCATGAAGGTGTTATTTGAATTAGGAGCGCTTTTGCAGTGGGCGGTTTTAGTGAAGAGCTTGTGATTTTACCCGTCCGTTTGGCGTGTTACGTGAGATTTGTCTCGGGTCGGCGACAGGTGGAGCTTTTGGATTTGGCTGGTTATGATTCAATTAGGCGTCGATTGGGTGGCGAGGGGACTTGCTCGTTTTGGGATAGTTGAGTCGCTCGGCGGACGCTCGCGCTCCGTCGGTGTTATACTTTTTAATTAACTACGATGCTTTATTAGCTTAATGTTGAGAGATAAGCGGGAAATTTTCGAAATTGGAAATAATTGATTTAAACAAAATGGCGACGTTTTGCGATGATTTGTCGACGTTTACTGCCACTGCCACCGACGCGCCGCGTATGATTGTTAATTTTTATCGTGAGTAAAATAATCAGGTGAATAAGATTGTTGAATTAAATTTTAATGAAACTCGATAAAGTTTACATTTCACGCAAATTTTACGCCATTACAAACTAAACTGTGTTTGGTAAATACTTTGATTTTTAATTAAAACCGTTATGGTTGGACTTTGGTGACAAGTGATTGATTTTTGTTTAATAAATATTAGTTACATGGATAGTATGATATATAGTAGAATAGTTTGTTTCGAAGGTTATTATTAACTTCAATTTAAATATTTGATAAATAATTTTCATATAATATGTAGGTACGTACCTACTTACTTACCTACCGATAATATTTCCGTTATTTTAGTTTTACGCGTTTGTTGTACGTAGGTACAAATGAACACATAGGTTCGTTTTGTTGATTACCTACTTATGTACCTACCTAGTTCGTTTAGTACGTAAGTAATCATTATATAATCTAGATGTTGGATAAATACTTCCAAAAGTTGTGACCTAGATGTTTTTCGGTACAAGGGTGGCATATTTTCGAAGATTTTAAGACTCATTTTAAAATAACAGAAAAAAAGTACTTAGATGTTTATGAAACAATATTTTGGCGTAAGTCCCCAAATGCAGGTAAGTAAGTTGGTATGGTTATAACATAGATAAATACCAACTTATTGTAAATGATGTAGATAATTAACTACTAAAATAGATATTTAACTACTAAACCTACGTTTAGTAACTATCTTGTGCTCTGCTGCACAAAACCTGGTAATCACGAACAGCGGCATGAAAAAAAATAATATTCTTTAAACTAAGCTTTAAGTAAATTAGGTAATTTATATGATTATTATGAAGCGGTCCCAGCAGAGCTTGACTTGGTGATCTTAACCGATAAACAAGTTTTGAGCAACGCTTGTGCGGTCAGGAGTTGGATGGGTGACCGCTAGTAGCATTGTTCAACTGAGCGCCTCCGTACTTAGGGGGGCACGTTAAGCCGCCGGTCCTTGTTGCCTGTCTCAGAACAACAGTCGTTAGGCTAGGTCAAAACCCTTCTGGCGGCTTGACTTTGAAACTTCGACATGGGTTGGCCACTAGCCTATCCCCCAAGCCGCACTACACGTGTGGTGGATTATGGCCCAACGCCTCTTTCTGATAGGAAGGCTCGGGTTCCAGCAGTGGGAACATAACGGGCTGATTATGTTTATAATTAAAATATTTATAATTTCAACTTGCGTATTTCGCTGTATTTAACGAACTAGGGTTTCGGGCATATCCGGTGTCCATAAGATACCTACTTATATAATTTCAGCATGATTCCGATTCTGAAATACAGGTTGATACTGTAGGCAAATAATCTGAATAAATATGCTCAAATTAACCGTTTTTAAACGGATAAAATCACGTGTAGTTTTACATTATTTTATCCCGACGTTTAGAACACTTTTCAGTGAACATGGTCACGGGTAGACTGTTGCCGAGTTGACCATGTTCACTGAAAAGTGTTCGAAACGTCGTAAAATTATACGCTGTTTAATCATTGACCGTTTAAACGTTTTTAAAAACTTTTTATTTTCAATATATAATAATCGCGAAAGCCTAAGAAAACATTAAATATATTCAAATCAAAACATTTATACAATTTAGACATCAACGACGAACTTATTGAATTACATTAAAAGGCTTTACTGCCGCTTTCCACATTTTTTCTCCCTTTCATGCCATAGGCAAACAAGCAGACTGGCCACCTGATGGGAAGCAGTCACCGTCGCCTATGGATATGTGTAACACTCGGGGCATCACTAATATGCTACCGACTTTTGCAAACTTTGCTGCCTCGCCTTTTAAAGAGCCCCATATAGTAGCCTCCCGGAGATATTGAAGGAGAAAGCTCATTCCAAATTTTGCTGGTGTGAGGAAAAAAGATCGCGTAAATCGCGCAGTACCTATGTGAATTCCACCAGGTCGATTATATGTGGATGAGCTTTGATAATACTGCGACGCTGGTACAAGGTTGAATAATTCTTCAGAACACTCTCCATTGTAGCGATAGAAGATTAATAAAGATCCAAAATAAAAAGAATATCTACGGAAGAGAGGGAATGAAACTTTAATAGTTTAATCGTCTTAGTATAAAACTTAGACTAAATATATTCTTATTAAATATAGTCTTAATAATTGACAAGGCAATAGTCTTTCTAGGTATTAGCATAGACTCTAAATTACAATGGGGTCCTCATATTGATGCACTATCTGGAAGACTGAGCTCAGCTGCATATGCGGTTCATAAAATTAGGCAATTGACAGATATAGCTACTGCTCGACTGGTCTACTTTGCTTACTTCCACAGCATAATGTCATATGGTATCCTGCTGTGGGGGTCAGCGGCGGACATAGAGACAGTTTTTATATTGCAAAAGCGGGCAGTTCGAGCCATCTACGAAATGGGTCCCTGCGAATCCTTAAGACAAATGTTCAAAGAAATTAATATTAACTCTTCCATCTTTGTATATCCTAGAAAATATAATGTACGTTCGTAAAAATATAAAGAAGTTTAGAATAAATAGTGATATGCATAATATTAATACTAGAAATAAGGATAGGATAGCTGTATCTAAATTTAGACTCACGAAAACTAAAAATAAGTCCTTCTTAGGCAATTGGGTACGTTTCTATAATAAAATCCCGAAAGACATTACTGAGCTCACTGAAGGGAAATTCAAGTTACGTGTCAAAAATATACTAATGAAAAAAGCCTATTATAAATTGAGTCACTACTTAGAAGACAAAGATGCCTGGAAGCTTTCCACTTCTGCCTAATAACCAACTATTGAATAAATTTGTTATTTTAATACTACTCATATGTAACCTCAATGTACAAAGACTTGAAAAAATAATGGCCCACGAGTTTCTTGCTGCTTCTTCTCGGCGGTGGTTCTTTTCCGAAGACAGCGGTAGAATCATTTAAAAATTTTGACGTTCATAAGAGTGTCTATGATGCCTAAACTGAATAAATAATTTTTGAATTTTGAATTTTTGAATTTTTGAGTCCTGAGATTAAACCGTGGTGTAAAGGTCTGTCATATCCACAAAGTTGGTAACAAACACAGCTAAGTGTTTTTTTATTTAATTCAATTAAATATCCGCAAGTAAGTACACCAGGGTTGCCAGAATTTTGTATTTAGTTTCTGTGCTACTGCTAATGGTCTAGGAGGTCAGTATGCGTTTCGTTTTCGAAATCGCAAAAGAACTAGACATTTGTTTCGTTTTGTAAAAAAAGCTACCGAAGTGGATATAGCTTTGTTTGATTCTATACCCCTCCCTATATGAAATTTACGTAAACAATTCACCATGTTTTATTAGTTTCTTCTTATATTTATTATATATTATTATATATATAGTTATTACAATAATAGCTACTAACACACTAATAATTACAAGTGTGAAAACTTTGTGAGTGAGTGAGTTTGTGTTTGCTACTCCTTGGAACGGCTTAGCTGAATTAGATCATATTTTGAATGGACATATTTAGTTGATACCCAGGATTAAACATACCTCGTTTTTTTCTTACTTATTATCTCAATTCATCGATTATTCAGGTAGTCAAAATGCACAACCTTATAAGTAATAATAGGTACCTACACTTATAAAGAAAAAATGCCGTTTTGTAAAGTTTTTTTTTTTTTAACTATCTGTCATAGATTTTGCTTCGCAATGGTAATAAACGCGTGTCTTTCGAGGGTATAAGCCCCCGCTGGAGTAACCGCACTCTCGCACAAACCTTATGGTTTGTATAACGATTTTGTAGCCTGCTTTTTTAAACCTACTTATAAAGAAAGTGGTTATAGCACTTTTCATCAGACTTCAAAGAAAATGGTTATAGCACTTTTCATCGAAAAAAAGATGAAGGTTCTCCGCGTATATTTTTTTATGTATGTATGTATCACGCATTACTTTTTATGGAGTAGTCCGATTTTGATATTTTTTGTTTGGTAGAGTATACCTACTTCCGAGCTAGTCTCATATAAATGTCGATTCGTTTAAATTGTTATTTCGCCTATCTTCCGCCTTAATTATTCCAGATAACATGAAAGATTTATGTCTTGACATGTTTAAATTGATACATAATAATATTTACAATTGCTTCTATTCTGTTAACGATTTTTTTGAATTTCAATAATGTTAAATAAAATTAATCTAGTAAGTAGGTATATTAAATTGATGAACTCTACAATAATTACGGCAATAATAATGTTGCTTTCTTTATTAGACATTTGCATATTTGTATTATATTATATTACATTAAAATTAAATGTAAATTATTTTGACAAGAGAAATGAACTCATACTTAATTAAATGCTGTTATAAAAATGTGCATCTTATATTAGCAAAAAACATGCTCTGACTACATATTGCCTACATAATATCTGTACTTTTAGTTACCTTGTTTTGATGCAAATAAATGTTTATGGTTACAAAAAAATGAACATTCTTCATGTATTAAACTCCAATGACTATATCTATAAACAAGCTTAATTTCTTCCATATATTATGCAATATATTTACGTTAACTCTACATAATTATACCAAAGTCTACCTATGAAACAAAATATGTACCAATCTAACTTATTTATCATAAATGTCACTAATTAATACTTATTGTAGAGCAACTGGTCTAGAGTAAAATAGTCAATCACTACATAATATGTAGTGATTGACTATTTTTGTATGTATATGTATAAGTATGTACTACCTATATCAGTCATCAAGCTACCATAGTACAGGCTCTGACTAGTTTGGGACCTGAACACCGCGTGTGCATGAACATGTTTGAGCTCTGTCTGGAGGTGTAACTACCTAAGTATATAAGTATGTATACCAGTATGGTCATGAGGTTACCATAGTACAGGCTCTGATTAACTTGAGACCTGAAGACCTCAAGTGTTTTTTTTTTATATATATTTCATTACAACTGGGGAAAGGCTGTATGTTGCCCATGTTATTATTATTATCAATTCTTACCCATTGTACCGTTCAATCTTAGGTAAACAAAATCAGAATCAGAATAGTTTATTTTCAACAACCGAGTATAATTTAAACAAAGTAACAATAAAATTATAATTTTAAAAAACTTATTTGTCGCAAACCGGCCTCAACTTGGCGTTGTGCTGATCGACCAGCGCTGACAAATCATCATCATCTCAGCCGTAGGACATCCACTGCTGAACATAAGCCTCCCCCATAATTTTCCAAAAGAACCGGTTGGATGCGGCCTGCATCCAACGTCGTCCTGCGACATTTATCAGGACATTTGATCGTCTACCTATATGTCTGGGATAAACAATGTAGATAAAAATAACCTAAACTAAAATGAATTCCGTATTCCCCCACAAGAAGAGTCATAAGTGATTTTGATGGTCTAAGAGATAGAGAATGTGGGACAGGATAAAAACATGGAAATCCAAGGGGTTAATTGAAAACCCTTTTCCTTGTTGTTTTCCTTTAGAATAGAGACTCACTACATCTTATTATAAAACGTAGAATCAAGATAGGCCCCAGTTTAAACCATGGTTAAAGCAAATTTCTTTCTTACATAAAAATGCCATAAACCATGATTTAAGCAAATTTCATATGTGATAATGCCTTAAACCACAGTCAAACTCAGGACAATCTTTAGCCCCGAATTAGTTTTAATCTATATTTTTGTCTTTATTAACCGACTTCTAAAATTGACAGGCCGGTTGGCGCAGTTGGTAGCACCCCTGCCTTCTGAGCCGCTGGCCCCGGGTTCGATCCCCGGATAGGTCAAACATTTGTGTGCATGAACATGTCTGTTTGATCTGTGTCTGGGTGTTTACATGTATATAAGTATTTAATATCATATATATGTATGTATATCAGTCATCAGGTTACCATAGTACAGGCTCTGCCTAATTTGGGACCTGAAGACCTTTGTGTGGATGTTGTCCCATAATATAATATAATAATAATAATATAATATAAAAAAAAAATAGTAGAGATTCTCAATTCAAAAGTATTTTCAACTTTTCAACTGGATTAACCGATTTTAATGATTCTTTTTTACTAAATAAAAAATAATCATTAAAGCTGATGATGCTTCCCGTGTGGTCCCATTTAAGTTTCATCAAAGTCGGTCCAGCAGTTTTTGAGTTACACTCCATTGAAAAAGTGTTTCGCCTATTTTGATGATTTGAAGATATCATCATCATTGAAGATAAACGACAATCGCTCCCGTAATTACCAAGGGTCACGAAAAAGTGTGAAAAAAATGTTTTTAACCCAAAAATATTTTTTATCACCGAAAAATTGAACCGACTTCAACACCAAAAATGTGAAATAACTTGTCGAAGTCGGTACCATGCGCACAAAATTGTGATGATAATTTTGAAATATCATGGTACCGACTTCAACAAGATATTTCACACTTTTTGGTATTGAAATTGGTTAAATTTTTTGGTAAAATCTTTTTAAGCTATTGCATAGCTTCTATCGCGGGCCTTGAGCCTTGGAGACCGAATCCAGAAATTCCGTAACTAAAATAACCTATCACCCCCCACTCCGACTCCATCTATCGATGAATAGCAGAACTTTTAATGACTTTTTGAAATATCACGCTTGTCTCTTTAGTTCAGCAACTCGCCTCTAGATGGCATTGGTTAAATAATTATAATTGCATAAGTTGATAAAAACAGCTATGCAATAGCTTTACCGCGGCAGTCTCCGAGTGCCACACGTCTTTTTTTTAATTAACGCTTTTATGAAGCCCTGAGTTTTTATTGTATCGCAGTAAGTATGAAAAGTAGAGTAGTCACCTCGAGGATAAAGCCTGTCTTCGTCTTAGACTTAGATATTCTTGCAGTATTCTTTAAACCACTATATATGTATACACGAATATGAGTTAAAGTCTATCGAATTAGAATATAAAGTTTGGATCGATCGCTGACGTCAACAGAAACGTAACTGCACTGGACTGTTGTTCAATAGCAGAATAAAATAATGTATAATACTCACAGTTCACGGTTCGATTGCAATTTGATTAGTGGAATTGGCCCATGCCGTGCGAGCATGTATCTCACAATATAAGCTTCACGAGTCGATAAACTGACTTTTAATCAGCTATCTTACATTGTCTCTAGTATGGATCTCGTTGCGATAACTAAATCGCGGGATGTCTCTAATCGATAATTTTATCCTATCGACAACCCATGCTGGCACCACTGATCGTCCAACGACTAGTTTCTATATCCGTGATTTTGAGATATAATTTTGACATTAGTTTCATATAAATAGTGTCAAATTCGATCTCTATTCAGAATAAACTAAACCGTGGGTGAATACGTTATTAGAAACTCGCCATGAATCTCCTCCAGTAGGTACGTAATTCATGTATGCCTACTTTTATGAATATCTTCTATATATAAATCAAAGTCGGGTTTGTTTTAACACATAACTCTAGAACGGCTGAACCGAGTTTTAAGGTTTTTGTTTTTTTTTTTAATTTAATGTAGAAAACATTTAAAAAAGATGGTTGAAATCGGTAAAACCTTTCTGAAGTTATAGCGCGACCAGGAGGTTTCTCACATCTTTATAGAAAGTGTATTATTTTCACGCCTAAAATTAACTCCTAGCAACTAGGAATTATTTTCACGCCAAGAACAAACTCCTAGCAACCAGGAATTATTTTCACTCTAAAATCAAACTTCTAGCAACCAGGAATTATTTTCACTCCAAAAACAAACTTCTAGCAACCAGGAATTATTTTCATTCCAAAAACAAACTCCTAGCAACCAGGAATTATTTCACCCTTAAAACAAACATCTAGCAATCAGGAATTATTTTCACCCTAAAAACAAACTCCTAGCAACTAGGAATTATTTTCACTACAAAAACAAACACCTAGCAACTAGGAATTATTCTAGCATTGAAACTTTCGTAGGTAACACTTTATTGCAATAAAATTAGTTATCCGATAATTGTCATAGAACTACTAAAAGTAAAGGCGCAGAGTATCACATTAGGGCGGTACTCTGTGCCTCTACCATGAGTTTTTCTATCGATAAACTATCGAAATCATAAAACGGGTCGGTGATGGAAAACGCGTTATCTTTTTGTATACCTACGAGTATGTAAGTAATCCTTGTAAAATTAAAACTGCATTAAAATTTATTTCATTATAATAGCAGAAGGAGTCAGGTTCAGGATTAATAAAAAAATAACTGGGAATATATACCAATCATAGTTTTTCTGCATACTGTTTAGTAAATTTGTAATCACTGGTAAGCAGCTGATTATTTATATAGCAAAAAACTGCTGGTGCAAAATAGCTGGTGAGAGCTGGAATGTATGCCACCTTCTAGATAAATCACATTCTCCAAGAGAAACCTCTTGTAGGTCGTCCTTCAAATTAAGTTCCTCCTACTAAGGGAGTATTTATATCGGAATAAATGGCGCTAACTCATCTATTGTAGGCATAGATCTGATCTTTGGTGCAGTAACCATCCAACCATAATGTCATGCTTCTTAAATTGCCTCTGATATGTACTAACCACAGATATGTATATATGTACAAAAGAATAACCCAAACCCGAACCCCGACCAAGCGTCAAGGTTGGCCGCCGCTACTTACGTCCGCACAATGTCTGTTGTTGCATGGTTATTTTACTTTCGAGCCCCCGATGGTAAGGACATATTTCCTATGTAAGTTATTTTAAAATTATATTATGCGTAAATTCATGTATTTTTGGTTTCAATACAAACGTCATATTTGCGTTTTCTATTAGATATTTATTTAAATATATTTCACTAAATAAATTTCTAAAAAATGTAGGAAGTAAGTTTGTACTGAAGTTGTTTTTCAATTTGAAGCACGTTGTCGACCAGAGCCTGAAGCTTGTTCGTTTGTTTTGTTATGTTGTGACTTTTGTTTCTTTTTTGTTTTTTGTTGAAACTCGTTTATTTTTAATATGAGAATGTGTAATTTAATTGAGAAAAATGTGCTATGCATGTTCAACAGCTCAATAACGATTGAATCATATAAAAGCTGTATGAACAGCTTAGTGGCAATACAAATACTTACTAAAATGTGTAAAAATGGCTTATTTATCGCATTTTAAAGGAGGAGGTTCTTTGTTCGTCTGTATGTATTTTTTATGTATCTTCACCGATTCCTCTCTTATTTGTGGACCGATTCTTAAATTATTATTATATTTGTTAGAGTATAGGTACCTACTTTCGAGGTGGTCCCATTTAAATTCATCAAATTCGGTTTTTTACACTCCAATAACTGAAAAGTATCTCACCTATCTTGATGATCAAGGGTCACTAAAAAGGTTGAAAAATAAGTCAATTTGGTAAAATCGTTATTTTTAGAACCGAAGAACCTTTCTCTGCGGCCTCGTCGGTGCTTATATTTATCAAAACTAACGAAAACCAAAAATGCGGCTCATAGTAGGGACACATGGTAGGGGCACATAAAGACCGATCTGTAATGGTAGGACAATAGTGGTGGCATTATCACGCCTGGTGTAAAGGGCGCACCTCGAAACGTGACCGCATTTGAATAGGTGAACACCGGCTTGGTTGGGAAACGGTAGTCGGATACCTTCTCAGTGTTGCCTGTATCAATGAGTAGGTACTCAGTATGACTCACTAGCTGGTGCCCGCGACTACGTCTGCGCAGGATTAGTACTTCGAGTAGCTTATTATTCCTCCAAGGGCATATCTATCTTTATACCAAAATGTCAATAAATATGTACATGGTCAAACGCAATTGCTATAATAGTATTATTTAAGTACATTTAAATATTTAGTATATCAATCAGTAAACAATAATAATAAAATAAAGTTAATCACCATGGAAAAAACTGTCATTACATTTCATTACCCTTGGAGGTATTTGAGTTACATTTCATCGCCCTTGACGGTCGCCGAACCAAACACGTCTAGTGTATCGAGCTGTCAAATTAACTTGGCTTTTGACTAAGCCATCAGAAAAGGACACGAACTTAGACAGAACTGTCATCGTTACGATATTGACGTAGGCGGAGATCTTATTATTTTGTCTATGCTGTGCCCAAGCATATTACGCTTTTTCACCGTATGATGATGATGATGAATAGTATCCTATGTGTTAAACCAGCGCCTCATCTACCTCCATACCAAATTTCATGAAAATTGCCCTCGCCGTTTGAGCGTGAATGAGTAACAAAGATCCACACATCCACACACACAAACTTTCGCGTTTATAATATTAGTAGGAAGTAGGATTGTAACGTTCCGCCTGATCCTCAAGCGTGGAAGCGAGAGCGCGGAAGAAGTGATAGAGAGGCACGATGGGCCTCATAGTTCGGCTTCATCGGCTTGTCTTATGACGTCATCACCTTACAGACGTTAAAACATCAGCTATATCTACCAGTGAACATCGCTTCAGTCGTTCACAAATTATCGTGGTTGGGCCACAGGGATGTCAAAAATATGTCTCGGAATGACGGACGCAGTGCAACGTCAAACAAATATTCACACACTTTACAAGAATATTCTTGTAAAGTGCCAGTGATGCCACCAACTTATCTGTTCAGGTGGGCAAAATTGGAACTACAGTATACATCCATACATACCTACTAACTTTGGCGTTTATAATATTATTTAGAATTTAATCGCAGAATTTGCAGATTGAAGAGTGGCTTCAAAGACTGCCCTATGTTTTGATTATCTTTTCTACTTCGACTTCCAAAATAAGGTTTCCTTCCAAAATGTTTGTTAACTCATAACTTTTGACTGGGTGAACCGATTCGCAAAATTATTTTTGTTTCTTTTTGTTTGTAAGCTAGTGCTTCCTGTGTGATCCGTTTTAAATTTTATCAAATTCGGTCCAGTAGTTTTTGAGCTACACTCCAATAACTGAATTGAATGGAAGTGGGTATTAAATTTTTCAAAATGTACTTGTTTCTTGGTGAAGTTCCTAAGAACTTCACCAAATTCTCTAGCGACGCTGTCATCTGGGGCCTTACTATGAGCTTTTAAAGCAGGACTTCTAGACAACTGCCCGGTTTATTCGTACCTGACAACTTTAAAGCAGGCCTGCTCAGGCATATTATTCAAGAACCGCAGAAAACCCGTTCACTTGTTTTTTTTGTATGGACTCTCTTTAACAAGTCGCTCTTAATCCACTCAGTTTATCAGCTTAGAAACGTCTAGGCGTCTGCAATGTTGGTTATAGTAAATTGCTAGAATGCCAGAGACAATATTATCCGTTCACCTTTGAGAAAACAATATTCAAACAGTTCACCTAAATGAGCGTCATGGTATAATTTCATTCAAAACTGTTTATGTCAGGTGTAAGAACTGCACGGAACTTGCATGGTTTTTACGAAGCTGATAGTAAGGCCCCTGAACAGATACAGGTGGGACTGTACCAACACTCTGCAGGTGTCCAAGAAAAACGGCTGTGGTCAAGAGTGAAGAATAAACTTTTTTCCTTTATAATTGGACTCGTATGTTTGTAAATTGGCCATCCCTCAAGTTAAATTAATTTTTATAGTAGTATCAAGTAAAATTGTTAGTCAAGGAGTCAGAGTCAAGTCACAGTCGCAAAAGTAAATTTGTCATTAAGTCACTCTCCTGTTTGAGTCACGTTATGCGGTGGATGCATTACTGACACTTTCTGTGGCGATTAACGATGAATACACAAAAACAACGTATTATATAATAGTAATATAGTATAATATTTTTTGTACACTTGCATACTCTCGTGCTCAATCACGAACACAGTAGATAAAATAATCTACCACTATTATAAAACTCGAAGAAACACAAATCTAGGAATATGAAACAAAATCAACGATATTGAAATTTATAGAGAGAAAAATTCACAACCTCGGACGGGATTCGAACCCGCGTCTTCTGACTCTCCGTGTCAGACGCCATTGACCAACTAGGCCACAGATAGTGAATTTTTCTCTATAAATTTCAATGTTTGAGATCGCTAAAGCAGGCGTTAGTGCTTTAAAAAGTAATACTATAAAAATTACAAGGGTTGCGATGTCAATACGAAAGTTTAAGTATTTCTAAATAATGCTTCTTTCGGTTGGATAGTACTGTCAAAGCTGTTCAATAGATGTCGCTCCGTCCCCGTAAGATGGTTAGTCAGATAGAGAGTTAAAATTCGATACTCGGACCCGAACCTCGGTGGCCTATTAGGTCAATTGCGTCTGACACGGAGAGTCAGAAGACGCGGGTTGGAATCCCGTACGAGGATGTGAATTATTCTCTTTAAAATTTTAATGTTTGAGATCGCTAAAGCAGGCGTTAGTGCTTTAAAAAGTAATACTATAAAAATCAACGATAACCCTAGTTGGGATTTATTGCTTTTAGTAGCATAATTAAACAAAATACTAAGCCTAAAATAAAAAATCTGTCCATAATAGCAACTATTAACTAAAGTTCTGGCAACACTGGCATAGTTAACAATAGTGGGTAATATAAAAAAGAGAAATACAAATACCATTGCAATCCCTTTATGACTAGGTCTTCAATTACTTAGGTACGAATTACAAAGCCTAGATTTTAGATAAGATCTATGCGTAAGGCTACATAAATGGATTATTAAATTGATTGCTATAGATTTAATCTGACTGATTAGGTACTCGGGTCTAAGTACCTATAGCGTAATAATGTACCATAATCTTAGCTTTGCACCTAAAATAATGAAGTTAGTATTTACAACGCGGTCACATTAACTAGACGCTTGACCATGTGACGTCATTTTGGCGCTCAAGTACGGTGTGCAAGAAACCGGCCAAGTGGCATCTATTAAGATCGAGTAAAAAATGATTAAAAATTAAGTTTGTGAAATGAATAAAAATATTTATTTGTTTGGAAATGTAATATACAGCTACATATTCTGTGATAATTTAAGGTGTCTACCTGTTATCGTTATTAACATTCAAATTATCGACGCGTGTATCGGTAACAAAAGATGCTGACCGTACTGACACTTGGCGAGTAAAGGGAATGCGGGGGGAAGCGGGCGGGAACCCGCATTCCAGTGATGCGTCGAGTTAATGTGACCGCGTTGTAGGTAGGTTGTATGTATTGTGTAGTAAATAAATCAAATACATATTTATAACATGACGTAACATAAATTTCATACGACAGACAGAAAATAGGTACCTACAATTTAGAGAATTTTGCTGAGAATTTGATAAGTGATGCACGTACAAAGTGGACAAATAGAAACTAATAATTTACAGTGCGGTCCTAATTAGCCATAATCGATATTAGTGCGATAACAGTCGGTCCCTTTCACCGTGAGCGTGATTACGATGGCCCACGCTACGTCATCGATGACGTCTTAACTGCCGCCATATTGACGATTACATGAACCATGCTCTACACCATAATCGTCGAGAGCGTTCTGTCAAAAGTGACAGGTGTTTGTTTATTTCTACAAGGTCTTTACTGGTGTCCCTTGTTTTTGATGTAAAAGTCGGTCCATCCATTCCATTATTTCTTTTAATCCACACACCACATAGTTAACCTTCACACTATGCAAGTTGTTTTTATGAATTTGTTTTTCGCACGCAAATGGTTCGTTATTGCTACAATTCTGGTCCGAATGAACAACACGCTTACAGTGCCACGAGCTGTCAAAATCGCGATATTTGTCTCGGACCGGCTTTGGTAGACGTTAGCACTGTGAGCAAAAATATCTCGATACGGACCGCAGTGTAAATAGTATATTTATGGCCTCTATATCGGTAAAAAAGTACGCCTTGATTATAATTATCAAAAAATATTATAATTACAGTACCAAGCCGCACTGGGCCCGCGTGGCGAATTACAGCCCAACTCCTCTCTGAGAAGAAGGCTCGAGTCCCAGCACTGGTAATACAATGGGTTGATCATGTATTATAATCTACGAATAATTTATTATTCGTAGATTATAATTACAAATTTGCCTCAGTTACATTTTCATTCTATATTTATACGAGTAATTAAACTATTACTATTTACCGGCAAAACACTCACGTTAGGGATCGAATACGTCTCGCCGGGTTTCGAGTATGTGCGATGCTCATCTTCAGGGCGAGTGCGCAGTGGCGTGAACTCCCGGCGGGCACTGATACTATACGATTGATCGTTGAATCCTGGCATATAATACATTCAAATAATGAAAGAAACAAAAGCATCAATAATCATCATCATCATCATCATCTCAGACATCCCCATAATTTTCCAAAAGGACCGGTTGGAAGCGGCCTGCATTCAACGTCGCCCTGTGACCTTTATCAGGTCGTCTGTCCACCGTGTCGGTGGACGACCTACGCTGCGCTTGCCAGTCCGTGGTCTCTATTCCAGAACCTTCCGGCCATCTGTTCTGCGTGCTATGTGCCCTGCCCACTGCCACTTTAACTGGCTTATCTTCTGGGCTATGTCGGTGACTTTCGTTCTTCTACGGATCTCCTCATTTCTCCTCATTCATCTCCTCATTTCGATCACGTAGAGAAACCCCGAGCATAGCCCTCTCCATAGCTCGTTGTGCGACTTTGAGCTTACTAATGAGGCCCGTAGTAAGAGACCACGTTTCAGTGCCATAAGTCATCAATAATTTAACTACATTAATTTAGCTAAAAGTTGCGTTTTAATATTTTATAGTGACGTGATAAATTAGTATTGTTTTGAGTGAACTATATTTCAGTTATTAAATTTTTGCTTGCATTTATTTGTTGTTTGCACCAGCTCGTATAAAGATAAAGCTTTTCGATTCGCAATGCTATTCGTCTTAAAAATAAGAGTTCGTAGTTTACTTTCCTAATAACTATACTATATACAGGAAGTTTGGTAGAGAGTCCGAAAAACCAAAGGAGGGTGTCGGGGGCCGACTTGGAGAATTCAAGTTGGCCAAAAAAAATCCCCAACCACCCAATTCTTTTTACCTTTTTTTGTGAATTTTCCTTTTTCTCCGAAATTGTACCTATTTACCACCATAACATTTGTAAAATCTGTTTAAGACTGGATGTTTTTAGTTGAATTTGGTCTCTAATACACCTTCAGGCCACGCAAAGCAAAATTGGATACAAAACAGAGCTAGTATGTCGGTGTAATAAGTGATAAATAGAGAAGTTTTTAAATGCATATTACCTCCAGAATTGCTAGGATCGGAACCTCTACCAAACACCCTATATATATATATATATACATTTTTAATTATAACTAAGTCCCTACGTAACTATAACTATAATATGTCACAGTTAGTCTATGTTCTTAGAAGACCTATAGTCTATTAATTAAGAACCAACCTAATTTTAATGCAGAGTTCAAGAGTCATGGGAATCGATTAAATGTTAAGAAGGGTAGGCATTCCTTAATGATGTTTGTGTTTTCTGTTAGCTCACATTTCTTAATGTAATGAACTCTGAAACACTATTTTAGCATTAACCGAGTTAATATTGTACCAAGTTTTATTGTGATTTTAGTGATGTAGTTACCAGATTGTCGATAAAAAAAGTCTCAACTCTTCACTTTCGATAGATATCTACTGTTGTCAAGAATGTCAAAATAGCAGGTGCTTATATAGTTAAATGTGCTATTTACCCATGATGTTCATTGCGGATCTTTCCTAGTTATTACGGTTAGATGGCGATAGTTCTACTATACTCACTATGGTTACCTCTTGGTTGTATTTTCAGTTGGGTTTTGAATGCTTGGGAGGGAAAAAAAGGCTTTGGTCCCCGTTGATGTCTTAGGGAACTCCGGAGGTTTTTAGACGGGCTGTGGAAACTCCGCCATAGAGCTAGTCACTAGCGTAAGCAAGAACCAAGCCGCACTGTGCCCTCGTGGTGGATTATTACATGTACCCCTACTACTCTCTATCTCTCGTACTAAATATCTAAGAGGAAGGACGAAGAGGTGGGAATGTAATTGATTTATTATAATATATATTCAGTGTTACCATTAAAATATCCTTTAGCGTTCTTATTTCATCATTATTCCTGTAATACATATTCTAAACAAAAGGTAGTTATAGTGACGAGATAGTTTCTTACCAATAAATGCGTTCTAACATTGAAATAACTATACCGTATTTACTTAGAAATAACGGAACGGCAATGTCACATTTCAAAGACCAATCCGATAAAAAAGTAAAAAATGACAAATTTGTGTCCAGTTATTAATAGAAGTGTCATTGTCACTCACTGTGAATGACAGACGCACACTGAAAAGTTTTAATGCATGTAGTATAATGGCTTGGCCACATCAACCTTCTCTGTCAATGCCCATCATCGCCTTAAACAAAACGCTAATTATTCCGAAAATTATCGCGATAAATTGGAGGCCACAATGGAACCATGAACGTCAACGCCCATTTCATTGCCGATAATGTCACTAAATAAATAACAGCACTACGTTTCCATACTTGACGATTGTTATCTTTATTATGTGAATATACTAATAGTGCCCCTCGGTTTCACCCACGGTGATGCTTCATGATGATAATGAAAAGTATTCAATGTATAAACCAATGCCTCATCTATCCACCTACCAAATTTCTAATACATGACTCTGTCTACATGATTTCCTGGAACTCAATGACTCATTCATCCACTGCGTAATTGACTTTGTACAAGCACTTCCGATCCCTTTGCGATCACGGCACACAATGACAACATGACTATTACCTATTCCCTACTTATAGCGAACTTATACTAGGGTCGTGGTTTATAGCGAAAGCGTTTGATAGTTAATTAATGTCGACGCTATGCTGACATGATTTATTCCGCATTTAGGCTTATTCCACAAATATTAGTATAAAAATATACTATTCAAACGTAATAGTAAGAATTAATATTTATATCGAGCTTATTAGTAGCACGGTTAATTTTATACAGGTACCTAAATATGTATCCATACATAAAATATTATGTAAAGAAACTACTGGTTATACGAAAACTAGCTAGCTAATTACTTATTATAAAGCTATCAAACGAGCGGATGATGTTGATTCAAAAAGGCTTTCTTTAAAAAAGTCTAAGGCCTAAGTATTTGATATTGAACATATTGGAATATCAAATACTTAGGCCTTAGCAAACAGAAAAGTAGTAATAAAATAATGATATTTAAAGGATGGTTTTAGCATTTATTTGATTCACCTTCTTGGAATAGCTGTTACTAACAACCCACCTATCACGCACAATTAGTAACACCCATCTATCTATTACTGTCACCATCGACCTCGACATTTAATCGATACGATCCCAATCGCATCACTAGCGGAATCGATCATAAAACAGCCTTTGTTTCGCAATGAGCGTGTGCGGGCGACGCGGGCGGTCGCAACGCGGCGCGACACAGTAGCCTTGCGTTGGCGATATGATATTACGTATAATTTAATCGATTGTTTTAAATTGGATCGATAATACATAGATGCTGGTGGATTAGGCAATTAAGTACTAATTTTACAAAATATGAAAGCAACTTTCAGTAAGGACAAGTACAATTTGAAAAATTTTATACCGACTTCCATTCTATTCAGTTATTGGAGTGTAACTCAAAACTACTATACCGAAAAAAATAATCTTGAGAATCGGGTTTCCCTATCGAAAGTTATGAGTAAAACAGTCGAATTGAGTACCTCCTCCTTTTTTTGGAAGTCGGTAGAAAAAGAAACCCTACTAGTATCTATCTAGTTGCGCCCGGCACCCCCACCAACACTGAAAATAAGTAGCCAGCCATATATTTCCGAGGTAAATGTTTTATTTCATATTATCAACATCTGCATTCTTCAGATCAACCTTTCGTTAAAGTTTTGACCGAAATCAGTTTACTTGTTTCGGCGTCAAATAATAACAAACATCCGTCCACTTTTCCGCCCATCCAAACTAATCATAGTAAATATCAGTTTGAAGTTATAAGCAAAAGTTGTAGAGCACTTTTATAAATTCAAACGAAACACGAGGTACGTAGACAAGATAATCTAAGATAATCTAATAAATTGAAACTATCTTAATTACCCAGCTACATTAACAGAGGACTCAGACTACATTAACCTCACAAGTTACTGCCTAGTCTAGAAGGTTTTCAAAAGAAATTCAAACTTAGTAACACGAAGCTCTTCTACTTTAAATAAAAATTAATCTAGTCTACATTTTTTTAATAACTGTTTTCGTGTCTTTAAGCGATTACACGAAATAGTAAATCTTGATAAAACTAAGGACTATCTGCCGACGGTCAGTGTAATGATATTATCGCATTCCTTACAGAACTAACCGTTGAGTTAGAATAAAAGTAGCCTATGTGTTAATTCTGAGTATAACCTATTTCCGTTACAAAACTCATCAAAATTAATTGTTTTCTTTCGACGTGATGAAGTAAGAAACATACCTACATCCTCTCTCTCTCACTCACATTTTAATATCACCTATTGTTATAGTTGCAATTTCTATAAGTATTAGAATCGTAGTATATTGTAAACAAGGTGGTTTATAATTATAGATTATCTTAATTAATCCATGTATTTTTTTATAGATGAAATAGCATTTAGTAGGCTATTATTTTCTCTATGCTATTATTATAACCTAATTTAAACTACGTAGTAAAAATGTGTGTTTAATAGATGAAATGTAATTTTGTAGGGAAGAGGTCCCGCCCTATTATCGATATCGACACAACTCAATAAAATGCGGCCATTTTGTTTAAACATGACGTTTACGAGGCCGCGCGCGCCATTTAATGCGTGCCAGATTAATTTAATATTTTATAATTGCCGCCTCACTTCCGTTCGTTTAATGAGAAAATGGTGGTCTTGTTTTGTTTAACGAGCTTTGTTTTGCCACCATGTTTGTATTATAATGACAACATTTACGAACTGGCAATACAGAACTAAATATTCCTAATAGCGATGTATACCTATTTTATTTGCGGACGGTTAGGTTAGGTCCGGTGACATACAATTAATTTATTTCCACTCGAAAAAAATTCGCGGACTAATACTTGTAAAGTAAATCATAATTACCTACTTAGTTTTAATACAATAATATACTATTAAACTATAGACCGGTTATAAACGAGTACCTTATATTCTAATAAAAATTAATAGAAAATCTACTTAGGTATATTACATACACGTAGTTTACTTGTTATTTATTGTACCGTCATACTTATTGTATGCTAACTGCGCCCCGTGGTTGCACACGCGTGGTAGTGGATGATGATGATGATGATGATGATGATGATGATGAAAAGTATCATATGTACTTCGCCGGGATATAATCCATACCTAATCATGAGAAATTTGATCACGATCCGTTCAGACGTTTAGGCGTAATAAGTTAACTAACAGACAGAGATAGAAGGTTTTTTTTTCTAAAATAAACCTAATAACATCAGCTATCTGCCAGTTAAAGTCCTGTTAATATCGGTCCAGCCGTTTCAGAGATAAGCCGGAACAAACAGGAAGACAGACAGACAAAACGTAAAAAATCAATTATTAATGAAACTACCGTACACGCATATGTATTTAGTCTTTTATTTACTTCGATTTTAAATATCTGTATAGAATTTAAGAATTAATTTTCTACAATTCCTACACTTACAGAGTTGTAGAAGAATTTACTTATATACGAGTACATTTTCGGTTGCGGTTTGACAACTACTTACTACTCCATTGATAGGTATACAAGTGCAATTTGAAAAATTTAATACCGACTTCCATTCTATTACTTTGGTAAAACTCAGTTATTGGAGTGTAACTCAAAAACTATTGGACCGAATTTGATGAAATTTAAATGGGACTACACGGGAAGCACCAGTTTTCAAACAAAAAAAGAGTTTTGAGAATCGGTTCACCCTATCGAAAGTTATGAGATAACAAACATAAAAGAAAAAATTGATACAGTCGAATTGAGTACCTCCTCTTTTTTTTGGAAGTCTATAGAAAAATAAAAGTGTACTGTATTTTTTCTGAGTGAATGCGAGTTTCTGCATAAGTAAGTACATGATTGCGCAGTTGATACGGTATTGGTAAGACTTTTCGAGAATTCGATTAACACGTACCGGCAAGCGCAGCGTAGGTCGTCCACCGACACGGTGGACAGACGACCTGAGAAAGGTCGCAGGACGACGTTGGATGCAGGCCGCTTCCAACCGGTCCTTTTGGAAAATCATGGGGGAGGCCTATGTTCAGCAATGGACGTCCTACGGCTGAGATGATGATGATGATGATGATGATTAACAAATGATAAACTAACAAAGGTACTTAGTTACTATTAAGTACTTACATTAATAGTTAAATTGGAACTTCAAGTACAGTCTCAATGAAAAGTAATACTGCAGTTATACAAAAATAATATGTATTAATTTAAACACTTCTTATATAGGGTGTTTGGCAGAGGGACCGACAAACCAAATGAGCGTGTTCGGGGGACCACTTGGAGAATACAAGTTGGCCAAAAAAATCCCCGACCTCCCAATATGTTTAACTTTTTTTTGTGATTTTTCCCTTTTTCTCCGAAAATGTACCTATTTACCAACATTTGTAAAATTTGTAAAAACTAAAAACATGCGGTCTAAAACATACTTTACAAATGTTATGGTGGTAAATAGGTACAATATTGGAGAAAACGAGAAAATTCACAAAAAAAGTAAAAAAAAATTGGGGGGTCGGGGATTTTTTTGCCGACTTGTAATTCTCCAAGTGGCCCCCGAACACGCTCATTTGGTTTGTCGGTCCCTCTACCAAACACCCTGTATAAATAGTAAAAACTGAATTTTATTATTATATGAATTTCTATAGCTTCCCTACACCCTGAGATAAATTAATACGTTAGTTGGGGTTTTTTATTAACCGAGCGAGCAAAGCGTCTCTGCTTTAACTTGCCAAATTGACTTTCATCTGTCCGTATGTTTGTTAGGTTGTATGTTAGATTTTCTGTACAGGTCGCATTTCTCAACCGATCTTGACGAAACTTGGTAGGTAATATTCTACTTTTTTTTCGACAGTGATTTTTGTATGGAGGGGGGAGAAGATGCTCTCGTAATAAGGGATGAACTTTGCTGCGGCGGTATTTACCGATTTTAATAAAATTTGGTACACACATTTCAAATTTCAAATCAAATCATTTATTTCGACACAAAAAAATATTACACAGTTATGGTGAATCCATAGCCTCCCGAACTAGTATACACTGTGTTTCAGGAGACAGTGGCTTCTCTTATTCAAGAGCTATTTTATTTTATGTCGTACATGAATTAATTTAATAACAACTATTTTATTGTTTATGTTGGCATGCAGGTGTGTGCATGTGTGTGTATTGTGTATTTGTGAGTTGTGTATGTGAGTGTCGTGTATGTTCGTGACATATTATGTGTGTGTGGTGAATGTATGTGTGCAATGTATGTTTATTTGTTAAAAATATAAATTTGCTAACATATTTTCAATTCCCTCATAATCGTAAGTTTTAAGCCATGTAATAATATTATTTTTGAAATCGTTATTATTTGATTTTTTAATATGCTTTAATTTAAATGCTTTAGTTAATTTGTTATAAATCTGTGGAACCACTACATCGAACTGCTTCTGAGCAAATCTCGTTTTTACTCCTTTAGTACGAATTCTATCTACTCTTTTTTCTGATTCTGGTAGAGATGGTACTACCATTTTATGAAATCGACGGAGACCTTCGAATATGAATAGCTTTCGTACAGTTAAAACGTTAGCTTTTTCATATACTGCCGTAGTTGGATGTCTGAAAGGTAAGTAGAGTAAAACTTTCAGGACAGTGCGCTGAGCACGCTCTACTCTGATAATGTGAGTTTTTGCAGCACTACCCCATGCGCATATGCAATACCTAATGAGGCACTCACAAAGAGCTTTATATGTTCGAATCAGCAGTTCTAAATCTGCAACAGTCCGAAGTGATTTGAATACATAGATGAGTTTCCTTATTCTCGACGCTAATGACACAATATGGTTGCTCCAGTTTAGATTTTCATCTATGGATACTCCGAGGTACTTAATAGTATTGACCCGTGAAAGAACAGTGCAGGTACACTGTGTGGGGCTGGAAATATTACGGTTGCATGGAAAAGAGTGAATTTTTAGACTGGGAGATTTAGGACTGCCAGCTTGTGTTATACTGTAACACATATATTTTGTTTTGGCTGTGTTCAGTGATAAGAGACTGTCTTCTAACCACCTCGTTACTCTAGAGAGACACGTCTCAGCTAGCTCTATAACTTTTCGCCAGGTTTTGTCATGAACGAGTAACACAGTGTCATCAGCAAACATTAATAAGTCCAGACCGGGTAGGGTAGTACCACAAAGCTCATTTATGTAGATGAGAAAGAGCGTAGGTCCTAGTGTACTACCTTGCGGAACTCCATAGGTACACGAAGAACTATCGCTTTCATAGTCCTCAACCCTTACAGTCTGTGTTCTTCCGGAGAGATAATCTGAGAACCAATCCAATGCTATTCCTCTGATACCAACATTTTCCATCCGTGTCAATAAAATGGGAATGGAAACGGTATCGAACGCTTTCTGGAGGTCCAGAAAGACTCCCACACACTTGTTTCCCTTGTCCATGTAGGAGGTTATTAATGATGTTAGCGTCAGGACTGCATCTTCAGTAGATTTGGCCTCTCGGAATCCGTACTGATTTTTGCTCAAAAGGTTATTTTTTTCTAAATACCGCATAACTCTTCCCTTAACCAGCTTTTCCAGAACTTTAGAAAGTGTAGATAGAAGAGAAATAGGTCTATAATTAGAAGGACTAGATTTATCGCCAGCCTTGAAAATAGGACACACGATAGCCTTTTTAAATAGAGATGGGAAAACGCCTGTCTCAAAGCTTAAATTACAAATAAATGAGATTGGCTCTACCAAAAAGGGAAACGATGATTTTAGAAAAGCTGTAGTAATATTATCCCAACCGGGTGCACTACGTGATTTAAGTTTGAAAATAACATATTTAACTTCAAATGGATCCGTAGGCATGAGAGACATAGATTGGCTCGGCGAGTTTGATGTTTTTGCAAGAGTAGCTAATTGCTTTTCAGTAGTGTTCATCATATTCAAGGTTTTATGGGCTAGAGTTCCACCAATAGACGTAAAATACGTATTAACTTTGTTAAGGGAATCAATCGGGTTTTTTGTGATGTTTAATAAATCGCGTGATGGCACCTTTGCCTGATTAAAGTTGCAAACTTCCTTTACAATCTTCCAAGTTTCTTTTATATTTCCTTGATTATTTATTAATTTCCTTTTATAATATTCCTTCTTTAGATTTCTAATTATATTGTTACATAAATTTCTATATTTCATATATTTTTCTTTTAATGTATCATTATTTGGTTTCTTCTTTACTTTCATGTGCAATCTGTCTCTTTTTCTTATGGATCTTACTATACCTCTAGTTATCCAGGGCTTAAGAGGTTGATTCCTTTTCGTCACTGCCCTAATTTGTGTGTTCATATTGATTAAACTAAGAATTTTACTAGTAAATAACTCTGTGGCTAAATTAACGTTATTTAGCTCAAACAAATCCTGCCAAGATTCTTTTACTAGCGAGTCGTTAATTCCTTTAAAATTTACACTTACTTTTTTGTACGTAATATAGTTTTTGGTCAGTTTGGCATTGTCAATATAAAGTATTATTGGTGAGTGATCTGTTAATGGTTGTTCAAATACAATAGTCCTGCAGGAACCCAGAGTTTTTACCATGATATGGTCTATGCACGTGTTGACTCTAGTGGGGAGGTTTACTCCTTGTCTGAGTCCATGCATGGCCATTACGTTTAAATAGTCCTGAGCTGAAGCGGAAAGATTGCCTGACAATATGTCAAGGTTGATATCACCAGCGAAAATTATATTTTTACTAGAAATACCACCCAAAATACTATCTACTGACTCTAAATACTTATTAGCATTGCGAAAACTGGGTGGGCGGTAAGAACACACAATTGTATAGTCAGGAAAAATGTTCAGAACAAGACAATTGCCATCTGAAAATGAAGGCTCATAAGAAGCAACATCTAGTTCGTGTCTAACATAAGCCACAACACCGTCGTTTTGATTCAGGCTGTTCCTTGTCCAAAATGTATTATAATTATCTAGATTCGGTGGCGGGTTCATACAACTTGTCCAGCATTCCGTCAATACAAAAACGTCTATTGTCATATCAATGCTAGATATTAAAGCAGCAAACAAATCAAAATTACAGTTGATACTGCGTATATTCACAGTAAAAACTGATAATGAGTTCTTATTTCTTATATTATAATTTAACAGTCTACAACATTCAGCATTAGTGCTGAGAGATAAACATTCTATGGCAGCCGTTTTATCAACTTCTGTAATTATAAAAGAGTTGTCATCCATTATTTGCAAGAAAAGTACTAGGGTGTATTTGAAATAGGTGCATTATTTGAATTTTATAGATAAAGATAATAAAAATATATTGATGGTTATATCCATAAAACGATGTTAATGTTAAGCTTGTGCGCTTGAGATTAGGAAAATATATAAGTAAATGTATTTTATTAATCAACTTTCTAATATTTTTTACTATTATGTAGGGAAGTAATTCGAGGTTATGTGCAGTGCAAGTGTGTGTATAGTGTAGGTATGTGTACAAGTTGTGTATAAATGCAAGTTGGTGGAAATACTGAATTTTACAATATAAATAGTTATAACATGCTCCGAATTTGTTACAGAACATACTGTTAACTAAGCTTATGTAATTAACAGTGAAGCAGACATACAGAAAAACATAACATAAATGTATTGAATAACATACTAATATAAACTTATTTAGTCATTTAGTTTTTAGGTTTTCTAGTCCATCCTCGTTGTCGACTCTTATGAGTGGGGCTCCATCTAAACGCCTCAGATAGATTTTGCCTCGCGACGCCCAGCAGTATTTAAAGCCGTGGCCTTTTGCAAACTCTCGGGCTAGAAAAAAAGCTTTTTCGCCTGCGCAGTAAGGCTCTCTGACACAAAAATTGGCTTCGGTGGGCCTTCGAGTTTTAAGTTAGAAGTGCTGAATTTGCTGGTAAAGTACTTCTTGTTGTACGCCTTGACGGATTCTACAATTCTCTCCTTTAAAATCACAGTTGAAAATTCCGCAACAATGGGCTGGCTTTTCTCACTTTTAGTATTTATCCGGTAAACGTCACGGACCTCGTTGGCTTGTAGTGTAACATTGAGTGCATTCCCAACTTTCTGAACTAAAGTTAGTAAGTCTCCCTTAGTCTCGCCAATTTTTTTGGGAACGTTACGCACCTCTATGCTGGAACTACGAAGGCTACGCTCCATTTGCTCCATTCTAGTTTCTAGGGACTGGATATATTTGCGGTCTGCTGATTTTTCCTGCTCCAGGGTACTTATTCTTGTGACCATCTCATCGTACTTTTGACCAAGAAACTCTATGGAATTAGAGATTTCTTTGTTTTGCTCTGTATGAGTATTTATACCACCCTGTACACGGTTCATGAGGGCTGTAAATTTGTCATCTTGTTGCTTCCGAAGCAAGGAAAACATGTCCAGAATTTCTGCTCTGCTGATGTCATCACCTCCCTCCCTCTTGCGTTTGCGCATAGCGATATTGGGCTCACTCGTAGCATGTTCGCGAGAGATAATAGGAACTGCAATAGTATCACCCTGCGGCGGCACATTATTTATATTAGAGTCCGACTTACAGTGAGTGCGCGGTGACCGTGCGGGAACGGCCAGTGCATGCGGGGGGGAGTGACTGAGAGGCATCGTGGCGGGTCGAAGGCGGCGGGCGGCGCGCGCGGTGCCGTTGCGGCTAGCGCAGTCAAGCGGCCGGTACCAGGCTAACAGAGTGCTAAGGCGGCGCACGTAGGCAGCGGTTAGGTGCGCGCTGTCTATGTGTGTGTGTGTGCAGAGCACGTCAATCAGTAGCAGGTGCAGTGTAGAGGTATAGCGATCACTCACCGATGTGTCGTTACGTCGTATTCTTGCACCCTCCTTGCTGCTTATGCGCTCCTATTATTGCGCACTATTTTCTACTTAGCGAAATTTTGAGTTTAATTTAAATAAAATCAACATGGGTCTAGTAAAAACACGTCTGCTCTGTACAGGGGTCCGGGGGAGAAGGGTTATTTTAGAAGAACATTAGATACCTGATGTACATGTATGAATACAATTGGTCTAGTGGTTTCCGAGATGATATAAAAAATAAGTAGTAATAGGTTGTTAAGTACTGCGAAAAAAGACTATGCGCTCGCGAGGTACTGTTCGCAGAACTAGAACTAAGTACTTGCAGATATAATATATGTTATATCAACTATACTCTAAAACAATTTCGACATAACCGATTATCATAAGTAGAGCAATCTACCCAATATTAATAAGAGTTTATTTTTATTTGTGTGTGTGTGTGTGTGTGTGTGTGTGTGTGTGTGTGTGTGTGTGTGTGTGTGTGTGTGTTTGTAATGAATAAACTCAAAAACTACTGTGCCGATTTCAAAAACTCTTTCACCATTGGAAAGCTACTTTTTTTATAATGGTTCATCAAAGTGACTCCCTCTCGCCTGATAGAAAACGAAGATGGAATGAAGAAGCAATGATCATTAGTGCAGCCGTAAGCTGCACTAATCGCCACCCCTATGATGATCTGACAGATGCTTGTTCACGCCCCGCTTGAAAGACCCAGGGTCGTAGCTGCAAGCTAATACGTACGCCGGCAGAGCATTCCACAATTTACTTACACGACAGAGGTAGGAACTGCTAAACTTTTTGGTTCGTGGTAAGAAGTTTTGAACAGTATATGGATGCAATGCTAGGCCGGAACAAGTAGTTCGGGATCGAAATGGTGGGGAAGGAATAGGATTAAAAAGCTCTTCAGAACATTCGCCATGAAACAAGCGTTATAAACGCTTGGAGAAGGTAAAGTTCTACGCATTTTTAGGGGTCTTAGGTGTTGAGTGACTTCAGTGTCTCCAATAACACGGACAGCGCGACGTTGCAGTCTATCGAGAGCATCCATAAGGTACTTAGCGGATGTATTTCAGACACATTCACCCTGAGTCACATCGGCTATAATTGATTCATCAGCATCATCACCACGCGGGTGAAATCGCGGAGCGCAGCAAGTAGTTAATACGTAGGTAGTGTGGTATAAAATCTCATGGTGCCAATTTTTCAATATGAGAGTGACAGGATGTAATAATATTTTTTTTCTGAATAATAATTCCAACACAGAGGTTCTTAGTGCGAGGTATGAATGAGTGGGTGGACGTTTATTTAAGTAACTACTTTACACGTTTTTAAAAGTAACGTGTGACAACGCCAATCACTCACACAGGAGTACGGTCGTCAAAGTGCTACTGCATTTATGAAGGCGACTGTATATAATAATTATGTACCTTACCATAGGTACCAGTTAAATTGCCTTTTTACCAATTACCCTTTAAAACCTACAGTTAACTGTAATTAGGTAATTTGATGTAGATTACGTATAGCTAATTGGTGCTATGTCCAGAAATAGTTAAACGCTTTGCAAACAAGTTATGACTTAGTATGTAACTAGCAGGACCTTAGTTTATAGTAATACAATTAATCATCATCTCAGCCGTATAGGACGGCCACTGCTGAACATACGCCTCTCCCACAAATTTCAAACAGGACCGGTTGTAAGCGGTCTGCTTCCAATGCCACCTTGTCGGTGGACGACCTACGCTGCGCTTGCCGGTCCGTGGTCTCCATTCTAGAACCTTCTGGCCCCATCGGCCATCTGTTCTACGTGCTACATGCCCTGCCCACTGCCACTTCAGCTGACTTATCTTCTGGGCTATGTCAGTGACTTTCATTCTTCTACGGATCTCCTCATTTCTGATTCGATCACGTAGAGAAACCCCGAGCATAGCCCTCTCCATAGCTCGTTGTGCGACTTTAAGCTTACTTATGAGGCCCATAGTAAGAGACCAGGTGCCATAAGTCATCACTGGTAACACACATTTTATTTTATAGTTTCAGTCAAGTGAAGAATGTAGTTACGAGTAACTAATCATATAATATTTTTTTATGGGATATGACGGCAAACGAGCAAGCGGCTCACCTGGTGGTAAGTGATACCGTCGCCCACGGACATCCGCAATACCAGAGGTCTCGAGGATGCGTTGCCGGCCATTGAGGAAGGATGATAGGAAGGAAGAGATAGAAGGGGTGAGGGTGGGGGGGGAGGGAGAAGGAGAGCGAGAATGGGGAAGGGGGAGCCTCCGGAACCTCCCACAAACCGACGAAACGCAATAGCAAGCTATGTTACTTCACGTCGGTGTTATGTGGGAGTGTGGTACGAGTACTTCTCCGGTCGTGCCGGCGCATTCGGCTGTGGGGTTACATCGTGGCAATACCACCGAAAAATAATATAATAATAAATAACTTATGTAAGTGATGCTGTATATTGGAAAGCTCATCACTTGAGAGTGTTTGGACCGATTTGGACTTTTGGATTTGGACTTGTTTTGAAAATACATATTTCGAAAATTCGGATTATGGATTTTACGATAGAAAAATTGGAAAAATCACTCTAATATTATAAAGGCGAAAGTGTGTAAGTGTGTTTATTACTTCTTCACGCTCGAACAGCTGAACTAAATTTGATGGAATTTTGTATGGAGGTAGATATATAGGACACTTTTCATCATATTACTCATCCATCACCACGCGGGTGAATCCACGGAGCGCGGCTTATTCTCTATATACAGGGTGTTTGGTAGAAGGTCCACATCACAGAAATGAAATGAGCGTGTTCGGGGGTCCAGTTGGAGAATACAAGTTGGGCAAAAAAAATCCCTGACCCCCCAATTTTTTTAAGTTTTTTTTTGTGAATTTTTTCGTTTTCACCGAAATTGTACCTATTTACCACCATAACATTTGTTAAATCTGTTTTAGACCGGATGTTTTTACTTGAATTTGGTCTCTATTACACCTTCAGGACACGCAAAGCAAAAGTGGATACAAAACAGAGCTAACTAACTGATTTAGAGCGCATAGAGAGAAAAAATGAAAAAAAAAATTACCTCATACTTCAACTTTCACAGTGATCAAAAAAAAACACTAGCGATTCTGGAGGTAATATGCATTTAAAAACTTCTCTATTTATTACTTATTACAATGACATACTAAGTTGGTATCAAAAAAATCCACCACAGGGGCGCTATATAGCGCCCCAGTTGTGGTTTTTTTTTTTATTTTACTTATTTAGTGATCCATACAGCGTTACAGTTAGTATGTGCATATGTGACATTTCTTATCCACAGTATAGCCAAAATAGCAGTCATTCCCCGCTGCACTACCAAGCTGCAGTACTGGTAGTGCAGAAGGGAATTTTTATTCCCCACTGCACTACCAGCTGGTAATGCCGTGGGGAATTCAGCATCTGCATACATTGTTGTTCCCCGCTGCACTACCAGTAGTGCAGAAGGTAATTTTTGTTCCCCACTGCACTACCGGTACCTTTGTTCCCCACTGCACTACCAGCTGTTAATGCCGTGGGGAATTTAGCATCTGCATACATTGTCGTTCCCCGCTGCACTACCAAACATTATTTCATAAATATTAGGATACAATTATTTATCATACAAACATATCCGTACTAGTATCTACATATTAAGTAACATTAAAATACTAATAAAGTAGTATTTGTTTCAAATTATGAAGTACGCATTGCACCATTATATGTAATGGTTTTGTTTGTTTGTGAGTGCGTGAGTGTGTGTGTGTGTTTGTGTGTGTGTGTGTGTGTGTGTGTGTGTGTGTGTGTGTGTGTGTGTGTGTGTGCGTGTGTGTGTGTGTGTGAGTATTGATTATTTTAATTTACGTTATAGTTTTAGTTTAAGCTATAGATAATCTGAACGTATGCAAGAGGTGCCTAATAGAATTCTTTGTTTATGGCCATTCTTGTCATATCGGCTATATCCACATAACATAAGAGAAAGGTATATCAGTGTGTTTAACCAGCTGTCCTTGATAGCCAGCCAATTCTGGATCTGCAGTCTAAGTACCAAACTTACCGAACGTAAACTTGAATCTTGAATTCGTCATACTTTGACAAAACTGGCTATATCAATCATCTGCTATCATTGCAAGTAAGTAACAAAATTAAGCGATCGATTGACAAATTCGACAAATTTTTACGATTATATCGGTAACCCTAGCATGGAACTATTAAATTACGTTCGAGATCGTCTATTTAATCGATTTTAACGATTGTTTTGTCAGCTTTGAAAACGAACTCGATATAGCTTTATCGACAGGTGACGGGAATGGGGATATTGTTTAGCTGCGTTTGATATTTCTAATATTATAATCGCGAAAGTTTGCATTTTTGGTTGAATGGATTTTGTTATTGTCTTAAGCTCAAACGGCTGGCCCAATTTTGATGATATTTGGCATGGAGGTAGATGGGGTACTGAATTAACACATAGGATAATTTTCATCGAAATCGTCATCATCCATCACCATGCGGGTGTAACCGCGGGGCGTAGCTAGTACGCAATAAAAAAATAGTATTCGGCCTTCTTTTGATCGTAGAAGAGCGAAATGCTCGTAGAAATCTTCAAATGATAGAAGGACGCATTGTGGAATGCAAACAATTCGTAATAATCGACATATACAGTCGACAATTTGACGATTGTATAAGTCGTAGATATGACTTTCATACTTCTTCTTAGTCGTTCACTCTTGACAGAGTGGCCGTGGTTGAAGACGATGCCCTTTCTTTAAATAATGCAGCCCTCGCGATGCGCCTCCATCCATTGCGGTCTTCCGCGTTTCGGGTACTTTGGACTACGGACGACAGACTACGGACTTTCATACTTACTAGGTAGATAAGATTCTTTATATTTATCGATCTTAGCGATTCGACAAATTTAACGACTATTACGGTACTTGCACTGGTGTGATATAACCTTCGAGTGAGTCTTCTGAGCGTCTTGCATTTACAAAACCTTGATATGGGTCAAAGGTGTTCTAGCTCCAATTTTTTCAAAGGTTTCGGTGACAATTCTTTACCTAGCCTCCAGGCTTACACTTAGATAAGTATTAAATACTAAATTTGACTTTATAATCAGTACCGTAACTACTGCCTTGATTTATATAAAACAATAGTTAATCTTGGGCGTTAGACCATCTGTCAACTGACGAACAAATAAAATAATTCTTTGATCATATGAAGGAGGCACTTCATAAGAACAAAAGTCAAATAATACCTGTATATGAGCTAACAATAGTTCATTAAAGGCTCCTCCCTCAGGCCAAAACATAAATAACAACCCTCTACTTATTTCTGTTTGTTAATACCTTTAATTACGTACCAACAGAAACGTTCAATTATTACTTGAAAAACAAATGACGTAATATTGGTGAGTAACAGTAAGGGCACATACTATTCAATAATAATTGTACAGCAACCATCGCTCAAAGTGTTTGTTATTGGTTCAGGGGCCTTACTATGAGCTGTTAAAGCAGGACTTCTCGACAACTGCCCGGTTTATTCCTACCATGACAACTTTAAAGCAGGCCTGCCCGGGCCTAATATTCAAGAACCGCAGAAAAACCGTTCACCTGTTTTTTTTGTATGGACTCTCGTTAACATGTCGCTCTAAATCCGCTCAGTTTATGAGTTTCAAACGTCTAGGCGTCTGCAATGTTGTTTATAGTAAATTGTTAGAATGCCAGAGACAATATTATCCGTTAACATTTGAGAAAACAATATTCAAACAGTTCACCTAAATGAGCGTCATGGTATGATTTCATTCAAAACTGTTTATGTCAGGTTTAAGAACTGCACGGAATTTGCACGGTTTCTACGAAGCTGATAGTAAGGCCCCTGTACTTTTTATACTTAGTATTTGTATGAATTGTATTAGACATCTCTACAAATTTATTACTTTACTGCACCGCTACAGTTTTTCGAGCACACCCAGGATGACTGGTAGAAATGCTACTAAGCATTACCTAAGTCTAAGAGACTTTACATTTGTTTATTGCTAAAAAATAAATAAAAGTTATACAGTTACTGTATACGTAGGTACCTATACTGTTAAACGACTTTAAGTTTAATTGAATTATTTTACAATGCACGTGCTCGAAAAGAGCATTTTTCATGCAGCGAATTCATGCGAAAAGAGCTCAGTCACTCAGCACCTAGAACCTCTACAAATGCGTAGAACTATAGATTCTCTAAGCGTTTTTCACCGGTTGTTTCATGGTGAAAGTTCTGAAGAGCTTTTTAATCTTATTCCTTCCTGACTATTCCGATCCCGAACTACTCGTCCGGCCTAGCATTTCCTCCATATATAGGTACTGTTCAAAACTTCTTACCACGAACCAAAAAGTTTGGCAGTTCCTACCTCTGTCGTGTAAGTAAATGTGGAATGCTCTGCCGGCGTACGTATTTCCTTGCAGCTATGACTCTGGGTCTTTCAAGCGGGGCGTGAAAAAGCATCTCTCAGGTCATCATAGGGGTGGCGATTAGTGCAGCTCACAGCTGCACTAATGGTCATTGCTTCTTGATTCCATCTTCGCTTTCTATCAGGCGAGAGGGAGTCACTTTGATGAACCATTATAAAAAGGGCCACTTTTCTTCACGAGTACTTTTTTCTTTTAAATTTTTTTTTACTCCGTCAGCCCCAACCAAAAAGTTATTCTTATTTGAGAAAAGTTTTACAAATAAGCCCATTACACATTTTTTATACCGACATAATAATTAACACTTCATTAAATATGTTATTATTCATTTTAGATTTAGATATTAAGCACTTTTTTAAACTTCCATGGTTGTTTTCAATAAACATACGTATTGCTACTTACGGGATGAAAACTGTTTTTTTTATTTCGTAAGTAGCAATAGATTTAGATATAATCAATAAATAAATACAAAATATATTAAGTATATAAATATATTCACTAGATATGTTTAGCTGATCGTAAGTAAGTACTTGTATTATTTTGCTTGTGCCTTTTTACAATACGACATGGCGGATATTTGCACTTTCACAATAGTTGATATGTTGAGCGCGCATGATTTAAAACAAAAGAGCCAGGCATATACTAATATTTACTTTAAATATTGAATAATTATTTAAGATAAGATAAGATAAATTTATTGCATAAAACATGGGTAGATGATACATAACTAAATGATATGCACATAGTTGTTGAATTAAAAATTCCGTTCCACCATGTTTTGCCTTTGCAGGCGTACAATTTTCTGAGATGGAGCAACCGGTCATTCTTGTGAATACTAAAATTATAATTATTATTAAACATTTTGACTAAAAACAAAATTAAACTTATGTCATCATATTGAATCAAAATTTATCATTAAAAAAGTCCTGAATATTATAATAACATTTATCAACCAACAATTTTTTTTAAATTAATTTTAAATGCATTAACATTGAGTTGCCTAAGCGGCTTAGGGATTTTATTATAAATGCGTGGTGCCATACCGATTACATTTTTACGCAGAAGAGCGGTTTTGCCTGTCGGATTACAAAGAATGTTATGGTCACGTTGGCTTCTTTATACATTGTCGGATAATTTTGGAAAGAAATCTGGATTATTCTTAACAAACAAATCTATCTCTAATATATACAATGACGGAAGTGTTAAAATTCTATGCATCACAAAATATGGCTTGCAACTATCAGGTGTTTGAAGCCCAAACATGGCCCTAATACAGCGTTTTTGCATTAAAAAAATAACTTCTTTGTTAGTTGAGTTTCCCCAAAATATTATTCCATATCTCAGAACAGACTCAACTAGGCCATAGTAGGCGTCAAGTAATGCATCCATATTCAATGTTGCAGAGAGTTTATATAAAGCGTACGCCAAATTATTAACTCTTCTACTAAGCTCTTCTATATGTGATTTCCAATTAAACTTCTTATCTATAACTATTCCTAAAAATTTAGCGTTGTCTACTGCATTTATTATATTATTTTCGTAGCTAAGTGTTAAGTCAGATGAATTATCAAAACGTTGGCTGAAATGCATTATATTTGTCTTCGTCAAATTAATTTTTAAATTATTATTATTTAGCCAAGATATTACAGAAGTCAAAGTATTATTTATATCATTTTCATACGTGTCAATTTTATTACAATATTTAAAGTATGTACATACTCTTGATTTGGGTGCGTATAATTATGTTTTTAAAAACTAATTATTAATTTAATTAAAATTAGAATATAAAATACGTGTTTTTGATTTAGAGGCTAATTTAATTATGATCTAAAGTCTATGGACAGTTCACACCTGCCGAAACACAGGCAGCTGCGTCTGCATAATAACAATCTTATGTTCTAAGAGTTTCCATGCTGAGTAAGCACAATAAAGCTTAATCTAGTATGGAGGGGCCAGGTGCATCCATAACTAACTATGTATACTTATAATATTTATATTGTTTAAAAATATATTATGTATTATCTTTTCAAACGTCCTTTGAAAGTCTAACTATAGGTATTTAGTTAACCCAGACAGTAGCTTCCATTAATTGGCAGTTGACTACATAATATTTTCCATGCAAGCGATGTAACAATCGTCTTCAGAAGAGTTAATTTTAAGGTAAGGTTATTATTATGAATTTTTATTTTTTTTATAGTACACATATTATTACACTCGTATTACAATCGCACGTGATGAGGACCCTTTAGAAAAGTGTTATTTACAAATATAACTTTTGGCTCACTGATATTTGTTTTTTTTAATTATCGAATGACTTTGTTCAAATTATATCCTTTCCACACACTGACACCAATCTGGCCAAAGATGCAAAAATAGAACTGAAAGATTAATGATTTTTTTAACTGCTATAGACAGGTAGGTACGTAGTTTATAACCATGAAATCGATTAACAGGAACGTGTGACTTAAACTTAGAATACACTCTGCGTACAACATTGTTTGTTTTACCCTTACTACCCTTACTGTCGCTATAGTGTGACAAAACTTCACAATTCGAGTTGTAACTATTTATTCTTAATTACTTATAACTGAGACGTAACTCACGCGTTGAAAGTACGTATTTTAGATGGCTCGGCTGGCTGGGACGTTGATGTATTATGGGCGGGTTATTAGGGATGAACGTGTATCGATAATTAGTGATACACTATAATACAGTTACTATTTATTCTGCGATATAGCTATTTATACACGATATTTTTTTTAATCAGCACAAATGCGAGTAAGTACTTACCTACTGATTGTGTGTATGCTTTTCATACAAACCTAGTTAGTTCTATCTTTCGATAGGTAATTGCAGTAGCATTATTTTTGTGTAGGTAGATAGGTTATATATTTTTGTTGTTTTAATTTTCATGATTAATAATTAGTTCTCATTAATACATTTTACGCGTGTGAATGTGAATGTGAATAAATATGAATATTTTTAGTATATCAAACCTTTTATCAGAATGGTTGTTAACACATTTATTTGTTTTTGAGCTCATAAATTACACTATCACGCCGATCTCCAAAGCTAACCAGTTTAACTATTGAATATTCTGTGCCCGGCAAAGTACGCAAGCATTCAGCCCACAACCCTAGCGTATATTTGTATTTTTAATGACTGCCCGCGGCATTGGTCCCAGGCCCGTTCAGCCATACCATGTAATTAGGTGGTTATAAAAACTTTAGGTAATTAATTGTATTTTCTTTGTGGCCACGACTGATGCCTTTGTGTGTGTGTTAAATTGATATAATTTATTGTTGACATTTCGTGCCGCTAGCCGCGTTGTTAATTGTGGCTAATTGTTGTTAGGCAGATTCCAGTTTTGGTAAAGTTGCTCAGATTTTTACAGAGAACGTCTCCATTGTCAAAATCAACTTTACGCTCATATCTTTTCTATAAAAAAGAGGAAACCATTCACGGTAAAGTAAGTTACTTAACTAAAGTATTTAAAGAAAACAAACATAACACGTATACCTTTACACAAGGGACTTTTTGGGGTTTGCTGTTGTTCGTTTTTGGTTGTTTTTATCTATTTTTTGGTAACACTAGTCGTGTCACGAAGGGAATAATAAATAATGAGAGAGATTGATCATATAGTTATGTATCGATATATCTTATCGATACATAATTCGTTATTCGATGCGCTCGTAGCGGAGCTCGGCTTGGCGATCTTAATCTGCGGTCAGGACTTGGATGGGTGACCGCTAGTGGCATTATTCAACTGAGCGCTTCCGTGCTTCGGAGGACACCTTAAACCGTCGCGTCGGCCCCGGTTGTTTGTCTTAGGACAACAGTCATTAGGCTATGTCGAGGACCTTTGGGCGGCCTGAAAACTTCGACATGGGTTGGCCACTAACCTATCCACCAATCCGCACTGGGCCCGCGTGGTGGATTATGGCCCAACTGAGAGGAAGGCTCGAGTCCCGAGCTGTGGGAACAAAATGGGCTGATTGTGATTATGATATGATATCTTATAGTGTTTGTTGTTCGTAACAAAACTAAAACCCGCGCGTTCTCATAAGGAAACTGCTGCTGTAGGTAATTTAATTACTGGAATAGGTACTCAATGGATAGACGTTGCAAATGCTTCAAGTTACTACTAACTAAATTAGAAAAATACACTTTAATTTGAAACTGGAATCAGTCGTGGTAAAAATAAGTACCTCGCTAAATAGTTATGTAAGTAGTTACTTGTTTTAATATTATAAGTAACTACCTCTAAGTCACCAAATCAACGCCCTAAAGCCACCCATTTCGTATATTAGTTACAAAATGATAGCTTATTAATAATAACCGATACCATTAGTGACTACAATACATCAATAATAATTTTGACCGCCATTGTGTCCAGTACTTAACGCATTTAATATCGCCACTATGGCGTGCGTAGCGACCATTCCACGTCCATTAATTAGCAATTCAAACATATTTAGCTTAATAACAACGACTAAACTTAGTACTGATTGCGTTTGCCCAGTTAATTAATGCCTTCCTTGCGGTGCGAGCGCCTCACACGGCGAAATAAAGGTTTAAAAATGGCGCTGGTTTTATCATAGTGATGGGACGTACATTTTATTCTGTCGTGTAAATATCGATATTTTTAAGGAGGAATGCTTAGCATTCCTCCTGAAAATTTCAATACACAACAATTACCTTGTTAACCATGCAAAAATTTTGTTAACCATGAGACTGCGATTAAGCTGTTTCATCTTCCTATAACCATTGCATATACCTACTGACTCAAATTTTTTTGGCTGGCACTTCCCTGTTCTCGCCGCCGTCAATGTCGCTCATTTACCTACCACTTGATCGTTCGGCAATTTATTTTACTTGATAGGTAGTTACATTGTCCTTCATTCAAAGCTAAGCCATAAATACTAGTTCTGCGAACAGTAGACCTCGCGTGCACAGTCCGATCAGCGGTAATATTTTGCTATTTTTTTTTTTGAGCTATTTGAGCTATCTGCAGACGGTAACAAATGCTGTTGCCGAATATTACCAAAATCATCTAGTTTATAAGTACAGTATAACTCGCACCTATAGAAGATTTTCAATGTATCTGGCAAGATGTAAAAACCATTAAAACTGTCCGGCTTTTGAGGTATCATTTTTTTATATGTCCTCAAGTAACATTTTTGATTAAAATTTGATCCGTAATTTCCTCTACTGTAGTATTCTAGAAGCCATATATTGATATAACCTTGACTTGGCATTAATAAAAGTCTCAGTACCTTCATAATTCAATACAATACAATATTAGTAAAATATTCTATTACAGTAGGTACTTGGATACATTTATATAGCAGGCGCAGTTAAAGAGCATTGACGAAAAGTTTTTATTACAATAAAATTGTACAAAGCGGTCACATTAACTAGACACTTGACCATGTGACGTCATTTTGGCGCTCAAGTACGGTGTGCAAAAAAAAACCGGCCAAGTGGCCTTTATTAAGATAGAGTAAAAATTGATTAAACATTAAGTTTGTTAAATGAATAAAAAATATTTATTTATTTGGAAAGATAATATACAACTATATATTCTGTGAAAATTTAAGGTGTCTATCTGTTACCGTTATTAATATTCAAATTATCGACGCGTGTATAGGTAACAAAGATGCTGACCGTACTGACACTTGCCGGGCGAGAAAAGGGAATGCGGGGGGAAGCGGGGACCCGCATTCCAACGATGCGTCGAGTTAATGTGACCGCGTTGAACTTCCCTGTGAAATAATCATAATGTGAAATGTTATATTTATTGGATAAAATATTAAATAACATAATTAACGAATTAAAAATTAAATTAATAATAATAATAATAACATTCTAATCTATAAGCCCCATGGTGGAGGGAAAAGTGGCCAAAACGCTGGCGGCATTGCCACGCTGGATGGCAATGCTAAGTTTTTGCCCAAAATAGGCGCCAGCATTTCGGTCACCCGACGCCTCAAACAAACGTTTCGCCAGATCCCTAAACAAAAAATTAATAATGTGAAATACCTATTACGAATTCGCAAAATTAAGAACGTGTAAATAAAACAATGTGGAAAATCCAGAATATGAAATTAATAGATTCAGGAAAAATAATAATGTGCATAATATTCGAACTTGGAAAATTAATAATTTGACATAATAATCTGACATCTCTTGTATTGAGATAATTTGAGTTTTTATCTAGTGTCATATAAATAAGTATGTCATGTGACTGTCCTATCGAATCGAAGCCATGTGCCATGTTCTAGTGTGGATACATTACTCAAAGGTATTTTCTTTCCAATGCTTTTAACGAGGTAAACTCAAAAACAACGTTTCAAGATTTTGTACACTTTACCTACACTCGTACACTGCATATTTTAGTCTATGGTGCACCGCCGTTATCCACAGTGGTGGATAAGCCGTAATCCACGGCTTATCCACCACTGTTTCTGTTAAACCTAGGAAAATTAAACAAAATTATTTAGGTTTTATTTGTTTTTTTGGGTTTTACTCCGCCATCCAAATTTGAATTTACAAACACCGATCGATTTATTTTAATTCAAATTCGCATGGCGGATGGGTTCAAAGTGGCCTACGTATTTATAACTCATCGGTAAAAATGCAAAAGACTACGTTCCGACGTTAACGTCGGAAGACGTACAGTCCGTTCACAGTTATTTTACCTCTGCTTTTATATCAGAGTAATATTTATTTGTATGGTAATAAGGGTGCTGTCAGAGGTAATATAACTGTGAACGGACTTGCAGTACTCTCCCAATTGAGCCATAATCGCTATTAGCGCGATAACAGTCGGTCCCTTTCGGCCCACGCTACGTCATCGATGACGTCTTAACTGCCGCCTTATTGACGATTACATGAACCATGCTCTACACCATAATCGTCGTGAGCGTTCTGTCAAAAGTGAAAGGCTTTGTTTATTTCTACAATGTCTTTATTGGTGTCCCTTCTTTTTGATGTAAAAGTTGTAAAAGTCGGTCCATCCATTCCATTATTTCTTTTTAATCCACACACCATATAGTTAACCTTCACACTATGCACGATATTTTTATGAATTTGTTTTTCGCGCGCAAATGGTTCGTTATTGCTACAACTCTGGTCCGAATTAACAACACGCTTACAGTGCCACGAGCTGTCAAAATCGCGATATTTGTCTCGGACCAGCTTAGACGATAGCACTGTGAGCAAAATTATCGCAAAACGGACCACGGCAATAGACATATAGACTATAACCATAGAAGAAGAAGGTGACAAAGCGATCGCAGCTACCGGTGCTGCCAGCTGGTTACTATAGTAACCTTTGAGGTAAATTTTCTTCGTCAGATTAGGTCCCCCAGATCTATACATATAACTTAAGGGAGAACTTTGAATGTGGTTATTTGATATATAATTAAATGGTACATAATTTGTTAAAAAACAAGTTTTTTGAAAGATTTAATTAGGTACCTTAAACCGATGAATATGTACAAAGAATTTAAAAGAGGTAGTGCCTGTAGTGAGCTGTATCGTTATTATATCGTGAAGATCTGCGATTAACATTTACAGTAAGATTAACGATAACTCATTTAATTAACTACACAAAAAACTTTGACCAAAAGGTGTAAAATTTAATACCTTTCAGTATTTTTCTGGTATCAGGTGATTATTACTGTACTATATATACATTTTACTTTAATGCAATTATCACAATTCTTACGTACATTTTATTGAATGGCTTGTTATTGCAAGCGACTATTCTATGTATAATTATGTATAAAGGAAGATACAATTTTGATAAAAATTCTCTCTCTCTCTCTCTCTCTCTCTCTCTCTCTCTCTCTCTCTCTCTCTCTCTCTCTCTACCTACCTATGTCACAATATGCGTGTTACCCTTACAGCAAAAAGGAATATGCAAGAATGTTTGTATTGAATGTAAGTGTATCGGTTCTTTAAACCCGAAATAGGTATAAAGATTTCTCCTGAATATAATTAAGTGTAAACCAATTTTTTTATAAGGATTTAAAACTTATAATAAATTGTCATCAGCAAATCAATATTTATTTTGAAACATTAACTGTTTACACAAACTTTTCTTCAGGACAGTATTCAAGTACAATTAGTGGTAGCTATATAAATTACTTTTGTTTTCCCTTACGGTTCATACATTTAATAACGATAATCGTGGCCTGAGTTTCATTGATAGTAATACTTAAACAGAATGATAATTGCTTAATTCGTTAATAGACATTCGGGGCCTTACTTATAAACGCTGTTTGACTTTAAAGGACATTATATGGTAGTACGCACTGCAAAATTGTTATGCGATCGTTTTTTGCAAATTGTGTTGCGTAGTACTAAATAACGTTATTTAAATTTAAGCACCGTTAATACTCAATCACGTTAACCAGCGTTAATCATCATCATCATCATCTCAGCCGTAGGACGTCCACTGCTGAACATAGGCCTCTCCCATGATTTTCCAAAAGGACCGGTTGGAAGCGGCCTGCATCCAACGTCGTTCTGCGACCTTTATCAGGTCGTCTGTCCACCGTGTCGGTGGACGACCTACGCTGCGCTTGCCGGTCCGTGGTCTCCACTCCAGAACCTTTCGGCCCCATCGGCCATCTGTTCTGCGTGCTATGTGCCCTGCCCACTGCCACTTCAACTGGCTAATCTTCTGAGCTATGACTTTCGTTCTTCTACGTATCTCCTCATTTCTGATTCGATCACGTAGAGAAACCCCGAGCATAGCCCTCTCCATAGCTCGTTGTGCGACTTTGAGCTTATCTATGAGGCCCATAGTAAGAGACCACGTTTCAGTGCCATAAGTCATCACTGGTAACACATATTGGTCGAAGACTCTTGTCTTGAGGCACTGAGGTATTTTTGACGAGAAAACTTCGCGAAGTTTCCGGAACGCTGCCCAGCCGAGTTGGATTCGACGATTTACGTCTTTCTCGAAATTGGACCTGCCTAGTTTGACTGTCTGCCCCAGGTAGATGTACTCGTCAACAACTTCGAGAATTAAGTTCCCAATTTATATTGGGGTAGTTACAACATGGGCATTAGACATAATTTTCGTCTTATCCATGTTCATCTTAAGACCTACCCGTTGGGAAACTCGATGGAGGCCTTCGAGCATTGTACTGAGGTCTTCCATGGATTCTGCCATGACTACAATATCGTCGGCAAATTAAAGGTCAGTGATGTATTCGCCGTTAATATTGATGCCAAGTCCTTGCCATTCCAGAAGCTTGAAGGCGTCTTCCAATGTAGCGGTGAACAGTTTCGGAGATATAACGTCTCCCTGTCTCACGCCACTTTGCAATGGAATTGCCTTCGAACTTTGCTCCTGTACTCGGACTGACATGTAGGCCTTTTTGTACAAACACTTCAGCACTTCAATATATTGCAATTCAATATACAATATACTTACTCAAAACTACTCAATAAGTATAATTTGCTATCCCTTGATTCGCGAAGTAGGTATCTAGAAGCTGTTACGTTATATAACGTTGTCAATAGCAATTTTGATTGTACAGATCTAGTTAAAAAAGTATGTTATGCTGTCCCAAGATCAATCAACCAAAGAGGAACCCGTGATAAAACACTTTTCGCACTGAATGCCTGTCGCACTAACTCAGGACTCTGTGTACCTATACGGCGTTTGTTTGAGTCTTACAATAAATCATTTCAAAGTATAGACATTTTTGCTTGTTCCTTATATAAATTCAAAAAGCTGCTCTTTGCATCACTTCTAAAAGACGACCTTGCACTGTGCTCGTCAACATAATAATAATTGTAGCTTGTCAGTTATACTGTTATGTATGTTGTTTCAAAAAACTAATAGAATTGTTTTCATTTTTATTTTTATTTGCTGTTCATTTGGACCGCCTTACACTTATTTATTTCAATATGTGGACGATGTTGTGGACTACATTATTAATAATTTTATTTTATACTTAGATGTAAACAATATGTATAATGTAGTTGTTTATTGTTCCTATATCAATAAAATAAAATAAAATAATATAAAATACCGATAGTCAATACGGCACCGCTGGAGAGACCAGCGTTAATAGGTCAATATTATTAAATATACGTATTATAAATATATGTAAGTATTTGCTTATCATAATTGTTACTTAGTATGTTATTATCGTAATTGTTACTGCTAGCGTGGGTTACTGTGTGCCCCATGTAACAAAGGATTTCCAGGAAAGGTTGCCTACGAATTTAAAAAAGTTATGTGGAAACTGTAACTTGATATCATATATAGTACTTATAAGTAAATATTAGTATGGGGTAAATTTTCAGAATTGCATACTGGCAGCACTGCTGTTTACCTATAAAAGTTAGGTTAGTATGGCCAATGCCAAGAAAATGCAAATTTTCAATGAAATCGTGTAATTCTAGTGAAAAGTATGGTTTTTATAACAATAGCAAATACTACGTGACATAATCATTAATGTACCGAGGTATCAATTTAATGGGTTATCGAATTAGTAGCTCAAAATGTTTAGTAACTTGTTTAGTGTTAACTTTTATCATGGGATGCTATTTATCGTCTTTACCCATACAAAAAGGTGAGTAAAATACAGAAACTTACTCCTTTCAATATATTGGAGACTGTAACTTCATAAAAATACTCAATAAACTTTATTATTACATGTTTTACAATACATTATTACAATCAAGGAATTTGTAAAATTTGCAGGAAGAGAAGCATTACCTAGCAACAATCGCTATCAAATATCATCACAAGAGGTCACCAAAAAACGTCTAGCTATCCTGGTACCCTTCCGAGACAGATTTGAAGAATTACTAGAATTTGTTCCTCACATGTACGAATTTCTAGGGAAACAGAACATACCCTTTCACATATTTGTAATACAGCAAAAGGATACATACCGGTTCAACAGAGCATCTTTGATAAATGTTGGGTTTTTGTACACAAAGGATGATTACGACTACCTTGCAATGCATGATGTTGATTTACTCCCACTAAATGACAATTTAAAATATAACTATCCAGCTGAGGGACCTATTCATATTTCTTCACCGGAAACTCACCCCAAGTACCACTACGACACATTCATCGGAGGAATATTGCTAGTTAAAAAGGAACATTATGAGTTAGTCAATGGAATGTCCAATAATTATTGGGGATGGGGACTGGAGGATGACGAATTCTATGTAAGACTGAAAGATGCAGGCTTGGCAGTGACTCGGCCCACTAATATAGATACGGGAACTGAAGATACCTTCAGGTAAGTTATTTTTTATTCCTTTTATATTGGTAAGTCGATGGATGCGGACAGGTTTAGAAAACCATGCTGTAAAATGACATAGGTTTATTAGCCTTTCCTTCTATTGCAGGCTCATCGTCAATTTCTAGGTCTTCCTGTTTATAAATATGTTGAACAAAACACTGTATTTTAGTAATAAGTTAGTAATAAGTTCTGTAGCACACAATTTTGAGAGAAAGTCCTGTCATATCTACATACCTCAACTTATCTAACCATTTAAAAAAAAGTTGGTTGTTAGCACCCACATTGATACACAACCTTATCTCTATATATATAAATGAACCACTATTTCTCCTGGTCACGCTATAACTTGAGAATGGATGGAAAAATCTTGCTGATTCTTTTTTTGTTGTGTTAATTATTGTCTCGAGAAGGTTTGTATAAAAGAAAAACAAGAAAAGATGTCAGGTTATGGTAAGGCCTGAGGCCGGGCCTACTACGCGAACGAAGTCGCGGGCAGTCGCTTGTATTAATATAAATTCAAACTATGCAAAACTCCACTCTTTCCAATTGAATAAGAATTCAGTACACCATCAGCAGTACTCATGCATACTCTTGATATAGGTTCACACTATGCTCAAATTACCAACAACCCTTCACCTTCGCTTAAAAAAAATCTTTATTGTAGACATGTGCACGACAAGAGCTACCGAAGACGAGACATGCGCAAGTGTTACAACCAGCGCGAAGTGACGCGACGCCGCGACCGCCGCACCGGCCTCCACGACGTCGCTTACAAGATACACTCCAGGCACCGAGTGACCATTGACGATCTGCCACTCACCATCGTCAATGTAGAGCTCATATGTGATAAGGCAGTCACGCCATGGTGTCAATGCCCAGACCCACCTAAACCGAAAAAGCCATAGGCAAGTTTATTATGCAGCATCACATCACATTTGAAAAATACACTCGTAAGGTGCGTTTGTTTAGCAATGAGGGCATTGGTGGAGTTGCTATTATTGGCTCTTTTGTTAAAGCGTTTGTAAAGCTCAAAAACGTTATTTTGGCCATTTTCGTCCACACCCTACTCGAACGCTCAACCAAGCGTACAACCTAAAATCGAATGATTATGCAGTCAAATATATAGTTGTCAAAAAACGATCACAAACAACCATGCGCAGCTCCAGACGTGGGTGTAAAATTGTACTACACTCGAGAGCAATGAATCCGGGTCACTTAAAGAATGTTAAAAATCTCGGAAACTAAAAATGATAGGTTAATGCAATAAATTGTATTTAATAGACAATGTAATACTCCTTAAATGAAAGTAAAAAAAATATGAGTCACCATACATTTTATTAACACAAAATTACATAAAGAAAAAAACTGCTGATCTCTCCTTAAAACAAAAATAGGAAACATGAAATTTTTGAACTTTATTACGATTTTCTTGAATTTTAATACTTCGTATTGCCTCCTCGTGCTTCCATTACTGCGTTTACGCGGTTTGGCATGCTGTACACCAAGTTCCTTATACGATTTTGGGGAATATTCTCCCATTCCTCTGTGAGAGCAATTTTGAGCTCACGAAGCGTGATTGGGGGAGGGTTTCGTTGTTTTACGCATCTGCCTAGCTCGTCCCAAGCATGCATCCGGGCTGCGCGCTGGCCACTCCATACGAGTAATGTTCATCTCTTGAAGGTAGTCATTCACAATCCTACCTGTATGAGGTCGGGCATTGTCATGCATAAATATAGCATCCTCACCTAAATTGACCATAAATGGACCAACGTGATCATTGAGGATTTCTTCCACATATCTTTCGCTAGTTAAAGAGCCGTTTTCTATGATCACCAGCTCTGTGCGACTTTCAGAAGAAATTCCGGCCCACACAAGTACAGACCCACCACCGTAGGCTACTTTTTCTTCGATGCATGCTTGCTTGAATCTTTCCCCTGGTCTTCGATACACTCTGTATCTTCCATCGTGCTTGTAGAGCATAAATTTTGATTCGTCGGAGAACATAACTTTTGACCAATCTTCAATACTCCAATTTACGTGGCTTTGGGCATATCTTAGTCTTGACATACGATGCCCACGCTCCAGTTTAGGGCCGTTTGCAGGTCTAAGGGGTTTTAAGTTAGATTCAGCAAGCCGACGTCTTACTGTCCATGCACTTGGGTTACTTCCTCCGAGGCGTCGAAACTGATTTGTGAGTTCAGTTCCTGTGAGAAAGCGATTTCGAAGCATGGTGTTCACCAAGTATCGGTCTTCTCGTGCTGTGGTACACCTGGTTCTGCCCGTTCCTGGTCTGCGTATGTTAGAACCAGTTTCTTCGTAACGTCGGAGAACTCTTTGTACTGTTGACAGCGACACACCGACAGTCCTGGCTGTATCGCGCTGACTCCGGCCGGTTTCCAGCATTGTAAGTATTCTGGTGCATTCTTCAGGCGTAAGCGACATAATTTCAGCTTGAATAATGAATATAGAGCACTATCAACATGGTTTATGTACCCACATAAATGACAGATTACAAACAAAAGCAAAACCAATTGCTGTAATTTCGTAGTTCCATCTTCGAAAGTGGCCCTTTTTCAAATTTGATTTTTTATGATATAACTTTACAATAACTAAGAAGTTTTAATACCTTCATTTAAGGAGTATTACATTGTTTATTAAATACAATTTATTGCATTAACCTAGCATTTTTAGTTTCCGAGATTTTTAGGATTCTTTAAGTGACCCGGATTCATTGCTCTCGAGTGTATTTGGTGGCAAAAATAACTGTTTTAGCTTTCCGAACGCTGAACAAAAATAGCCATAAACAACAGTTTCACCCACAGATTCCCAATTAGAACGCACTATTAGAGTCCATTAATGATGACATTTGACCATTGACCGTCATCAGTGAAGAGTTCATATGAAGCAAGACGCATGCTTTACTGTCAATACCCACCTAATGCTAAATCTTAATAATCCCCTTAATAAACTCTTGAGAATGGGCACTGGACCTGCCCAAAACCTAAGTTTTAAAAACATTATATAGTGAGTAGTCGGTTTTTTGCTAGTTAGTTTCGAGTTGCTACCAAATACGGTTGGAGAATAAAATTATAAATGAAAATAGGATATCGTTATAACCATGATTAGATATGCCTTTACCATTTTAATAAATACAACATTATTTAAAAATGTTTCTGTCACTATGTTTTCTTTCACAGAATTTGTGTACTTATAATTCTTCCAATTTCATATTACGAGTACTTATCAAACATTTATCAGAATCGGGTTTGGGTAATTTCACAATATTGACCGTATTATAAATAACTTAATTTTATAGCCAATACGTGTTAGTTAATTGAAACCATAAAATTATTTCATACAATAAAATAATCTTATCTTCAAATTGTAATACAAAAGCCGACAATGAAGGAAAATCAATGTTTTACTTTTATTATTGATATATCTTTATAATAGTAAATAACAGGTACTTCCACAAATTTCCGTATTAGATAAAATTTATATATGGGACCACCTGTAAACATAGCATCAAACTTAGAAAATAAGTATCCATTTGAGATTTCTTCAATTACTGCATTTCAGTACTTGTGTACTTATGTTAAATGATTAAGTCTGTTATATACTCACTACCGCCTGTTGTAGCTTTGGAATTCCGCCTTCCAAAGGTTTGTCTGAAAAAGATCGCTTTTTAGCAATACCATCCTTTATATAATGTTTCTGCATACAATGCTTCAATTAATATGAGTTTTTAAATTATTTATTGATGCTTGTTTGGTTGGTGTACATACAAATGTAATATTATTAATATGTAAAACGGGAATGACTCACGTAAATAAGTCAGATCTGTCCTACTACAGTGGTCTTTTTCAAGGAGAGTGCAGAACGCTCGCGGTTGCGTCTAGCCTCGCACTCTTGCAGATGTAAGGAATGATGCAGGTTGAAAATATAGTTGGAAAGATCTGACTTATTATGACTGATTCCCGTTTTTCATATTAAAAATGTAAACCACGTTAGTTTTCATAACAAATAATATATCATATATAAGGTATTTGTTAATTAGTGCACAATATTGAACGGTGTGGTTTGGAATCGATCAGTGGTCATGAAAGTAAAAGAAAAAAATTACATATTTTTTATGAACCCATATTCGCCGCTCCACGGCTTGCCACGGTTCGACTGAACGCACGACCCGACGCGACGCACCGCTACATCGTAGAATAGATAGCAATAAATACGCGAGACATATTATACCTACCCGCTTAGAATAGGTACACCGCGCGGACGATGATCCGCCCGGGCCCGCCGTCGTTTAGGCATAGACACCAACTGCGTAAACATTCGCGGGTAGGTAGGTTCGTATGTCGTTGTACCTATTCTAAGCGGGTAGGTATGTCTCGCGTAGTCACTGTTGTCTATTCTGTGATGTAAAAGTGTTCTGTGTTGAAAGTTAAATACGAAATATATTATTACTAGTATGTGACCGGCAGCGGCTTCGCTCGTTTAGTCTTGGTGTAGTGGCGAGAGTTATTTTTTAAATGTCAATATTTTTTTGATTATAAACCGACATGAAATAAACACTAAGGCCTTTATTAATAAACGTTGCGTAAACCTATATTAGGCGTAACATGCTTTGTCTTGCTTTCACGCGTGACATTTACTGCAAGCGAAAAATTTACAGATATATGTTTTAACTGCTCCGGGTGTAAGCCAAGTTTATTAATAAGGCCGTAAATGTTAAGTAAATCTTACCATATTATATTAGTAAAAACTGCACCTAAATTAGACACAAGCACAGACAAACATACAAAAAATCTAACAATATATTGGAACGAAGTTCCTTATCGCGCGTTGTGAAAGGGGGCTAGACGGAAAAAATTCTTACGAAAAGTTGTCACGACACTTTTTGCTATAGTAAGCTGTCTGTCTGTCTCTCTCTCTCTTATAGAAAGCAAGTGCGGCGTCGCATGTTTCTCTGTCTGTCTCTCTCTCTCTTATAGAAAGCAAGCCAGATGTTGTAATCGTAGCAAGTGGCGCCATTTAGTTCCGTAAATTTATACTAGATGGCGACTCAGGTAAAGTTAGCTCGCGGAGGCATTTCATTCACTGGATGTAATATCTAATTTTTGAACACTTCCCATACGCAGAAAGGAGTTTCATTGAAGTAACCCTATACGCGCGATTATCGGAACCTATTATTGGAATATTTACCATGGTTTTGTATTTTTAGCATTATTTTTTCTGATGAGGAACTTCGTTCCATCCGGGTGTCCCTTGACACCTCTCAAGTTTTTTTTTATTTATTTTTATTTTTAAAAGTTACAAATATATTTATTCTCATGTATCTTCCTTGTACAGACAGCGATTCGTTACATTTTTATTATATGTATAGATTGTGTGGTCTAAGGTAGGTATTCAATTTTATCTGTCTCTTGTATGTTAAAAAGGTTATATTAATTATACAAGCCGCACTGCGCCCGCGTGGTGGATTATGGCCCAAATCCTCTCTCCAGAGAGGAAGGCTCCAGTCCCAGCAGTGGGAGCATAATGGGCTGATTATGTATATTAAGTTATTATAAATTATTTAAATTGAATAAATATATTGGACATGACTTGTTAAAAATGTAGTGATGTAAGTGACAATTACACTCAATGGTGTAATTTTTGTTAAGGTATAATTATTATTTTATAAGAGATCATGTACTCTTTAGATAGAAAAATGTATTTAGTAAATTGTTTTAATTTTTAGATAACTATATATAATTGTATGATATGGTTTTCACAATTTTGATCAAATAATAATGGCACATTGTTACTTGTGCAATATAATTATTATCCAGCTAATAAAAAGACGAATTATTTTCTAATCAAGCTTTCATTTTTATACCTACTTACCTCACACCAATAACAAAGTACTTAAGTAAATATCTATAAGTAGAACGTGTTCCCTACTAGCGTTGATTCACGCAGGGCTGGCGCGAGACGCGTGTAGGGATGTCAAATACGCCACAAAACAAGTAGGTACACATCACATCTACGTTGGTAGCATACCTACGCAACAGAAAACAATGACATTTAAACTGCCATCCCCGACCGTTCTGCCGGCACTCACGTAATGGTTGCACACTATTGCTTCGCGGCAGTATATCTGCGGCCCTGCGTTGGTACTAACCAAGGCGCCCTCTCGAACAAGATGCCTACCACATAGCATTCTCCTTTTTCGATTCACATCCGCGACAGCTGAGGGACAGAGTCCTTTCCTTCCGTTGATGAGACGTCCCCACGGAATTAGATCGTAAATTATTTACTGAAAACTGAAGTGTAAAGTTCGATAACCAACTTTTTGATTAGAATCATATTGAGGTATTTCCGAACAGTGGGCCGAGCACGAAAATCTACTAAGGCGCGGTCCAACCCCGATCTGTTTCGTTACACTAGGTGTTTAAAAAATGTTACTAAGTATTATCATGATACGAGCGCGCCTTCAGTGTAACGTGATGGCATCGTTAACGTATTTAGTACAAACTGTAATTTATCTAGTGCAATAACGGCACAGATAACTCATAGTTTGTACTGAATATACGTAAACGATACGATAACGTTACACTTAAGTAGATTTTCGTGCTCGGCCCACAGATACGACTTGGGACTCTTCAAAATAAGTGCCTCAAAGACCGGCCACGCATCCTCGAGACCTCTGGTATAGCGGATGTTCGTGGGCGACGGTGATCACGTACCAGCAACCCACCACGTATACAAGAAAAAAATACGAATCCTAAATCCCGTTGTCATTTGTGATGAAAATCATGACAATAGATAGAAACCGTCCAATGCACTGGTGAGGGCAGCCAAACCATGCCCCAAACGCAACTTGATTCAATAAAAGCTGCTTGTGAGACGGTGGACCTGTGTCAGCATTGTTAATTAGATATCTATACAGCTTCTTAATCTGGGGTCTGGGCCGTTCTTCGCTATGGCCATTCAAACCAGTAACGCAGCTGTGATATCTTCAAGGATTCATCGTGAAATCAATAAAATCTTGCGAAGCATTCCTTGAAGATGTCGATTCCAGTAGCTCTACCATGAGTTGGCAACTTAAATGTCATCTATAGTCGATACTCGATCTCGCCTACCTATAAAGCTTGTGATTGGCGTATTCGCTGTCAATTTTAGTTCTACATTTGACCGCGAGGTGGCACTGTTCTTTTTTTCATAAATTTTTTTTGAGGCAGGCGATATCGAGCATCCATTGGTGTCAATGTTGTAAACTCGTGGTAGACCTACAGTGCAAGTACGGTTCTTTGTCGATCGATAACAGTGTCTAACGATTAATATTGTTAAATATGACATTTATAATTATTATAAACCGATTCTGTCGACGTCGAATTGTCGAATTTATCAATTGACAAAGTACCGCACTTGCACCGCTGGGGCATAAAACTTTCACTCAAATCCGTTGGAATTGTTTCAACTTGCAGAAGTAGCAAACATTCTGATACTTCATTATGTACTACCTAAGTACAATGTTAAAAGTGTCTGAATGTTTGACAGATTTTAAATATAGACGTAAATATTGAACATTGAAAAATATTAATAAATTTAACCATGAATCCTAGGCTCTCGACCCGTGCACCCACTGGCTTCACCCACCGGTGGGTGCAGGGGTAATTCCTGTTTACCCGTGTACCCATTGTGTATTTTTTCGATAAAGTTAAAATGAAAATGTAACTTGTATGATAAATTACCTAATTGATCAACAACTTAGTTATCGAGATATTATGAATCTGGGTGCAGGATACCAGCAGGAACTTGAGTTTATACCGGGTACACACCATCTCCACTACAAATTTAATCCAAATCCGTTCAGTCGTTTTTGCGTAATGAGTAAAACATCCAACGCTTTCGCATTCATCTATTAGTGTGGTAGGTATTATATATTATCGAAAGAACGTGAGAAATCTATTGATCAAATAAAACAATCTTATAAATAAATAAAAGATTAATTTATTATCAGAAGCAACAAGTTTCTATTGTTTACAATTCAAGCAAAATTTCAATATTTAATTATAATCAGATAAAATCACTGAATACAAAAACTCCGCAACCTTTATTTTAAAAACATCAAATATATTATTTATTTATTATAAATATTATTTTAAATGAGATTATTTTACAATATCTAATTTTAAGTTCATTTTACCAATAAATAAAAATAGGAACAATTAAGTGATGTACATACATGTCGGTAAAATAATTCACCTACCCTCTTAAAGTTAAGTAAGTACATATTAAATATGCATAACTAATAGTAATAAACTATAAATGCGACATAATCAACTAAAATTACCATAAATATATTTGGATATAAAAATCGTTGTAACTGAGATTTCATACACATTTGAGCACAAACAGAAAGGTAAATAAATAGAAGTACATAGAATTGGTCAAAACTTAAGTAACAGGAATCACCTATACATGCTACCTATGGAGAGCTAGGTGACACAAAAGCAGGCAATATTTTAAAGAACAATACCAAGTGAAACAAAAATAATGCTCAGATGTTTATCAAGACTTGAATATAGATGAGAGAATATTGTACATGACAAAATTTACTCAGCTAAGAATAGTCTCGATTTAACCCAATGGCCAATAATACAATAGATTTTGCAGAAATCAACCTACTTGGCCAGGAACTGCAACGTGTGTGGTTAAGCTCAACACCCACCCATGCACCCTGACACATCGCACCGCGCCGGATCGCGCCCGCTTGTTATGTATCACGGTGCGTACAAATTCGAACATTACAAAAAAATATGGTCTCGGATCGCGACCGCATTCCCGCGCCTCCCAGCCTGGGTGTTGAGCTTAAGTCACCTTACACCCAAAAAACTGAACTTATATCGGTTAATTCGTTCACAGACAGAGATAGACACGTTAAACTTATCAACACCCCACTTTTTGCATCGGGGGTTGAACATAAGTTAGCAGATTTCTTTCCATCCATCTGCGTGAGAAAACGGCATGCTGTTACCCAGGATAAGAGTAATGTAAAATAATATGATTATTTCCTTGAGGGTACTTTAAAACTTTTAGGCTCAAACGCTCCTTTAACCACACAAGTCACAATCCTGGAAAAGAAGGTTGATTTCTACGAAATATACTGTATTATTGGCCAAATATGGCGCATGGTGAGTCTACGGGTAACGTGAATTCGCAGCTCCAAAGGGTATGAGAAATCTAATGGGGATTTTGACACTAACCCCGATCCAAGGACCGATTCCACTAACTAAATTTGTTGCAACTGCAATTTAACCGTAGCTGAATTATACGTTTTCTTAGTCTGCTATTGAAAAACAGTCCAGTTTCTGTTGACGCCAGAAATCAATCAATGTGCTGCTTTGTATTCTGCTAACTCGATAGATTATGAACGCGGCGCTCACTCATATTCGTATGTAGTAGCGTATAATGTAACTATATTTATTATAAAGTAGCGTTCATGGGACGTTCTATCTAATATAGTTCTAATTTATCTATAGAACTAGCAGAATTACTTTTAGGATAAATATAGAACGACATCCGGAGTTGAATTGCAGTTGCAGCGGGATAGATATTATAGAACGTTGTGAAATAGGTAGTAGAATTAGCCTCCTGTACTCAGATTTAGATTCACTGCTGAGCTGAGCTTAACGGAATACCGTTCTTAGTAACTACAAGCGCAAAATAAGGGCACAGTAGCGACCACTAGCACTAATGGTATAGCTAAGCCATCCCAAACACAGAGCAATACGGAAAATCCACATTCTAAAAATATAACTAACCTATAGGGAATTATTCCCTCATAATATCCTTTCATCAAAAATATACTATAATTTACAAAAGTTCATTCATTGTGCTTAAATCGATGCGCAATTTAGCACGGATTGACTATTTGGAAAAAGAACCAATGTCAAAAAAAAACACAAATTATTTTGTTGTCATATGGTCTCTTGGTAATGGTGCTTAACGAACGTTACGATATGTTAAAAAACTGCCTATTAGAGATATTCCTTGTTATAGTTTGTCTGGTGATTGGAGACACACCCAATGTTTCGGAAAAACTGCCAATATCACAGATATTGGTCATTTTTTTCAATAATAAGTAGCAACACCGCCAACTGACTTAAATAAACCGGAAATTCGATTAGGATTTTCTGTTGATTTCAGATTTCTCGTAGGTTTTGATGAAGCAAGTATCTGACAATGCATAACTACCCAGAGATCATTCAGGCACTGTACAATGGACTACAAAAAAGAAGAAGAATGTTTCAGAACGAGCAAGTTAAAAAGTCGCAAGGATTCTAGAAAGACGCATATTGATCACGCAGGCCGTCCCAGAAGTGGTGCTGTGCTCTGACTAGAGTTGACTGCAGGTACAAGAGGTCGCAATGTTTTTCAAGAATAAAAGCGGTCGAAAGAGGGGCAATATTGAAAATATTCTATAACTATGAAGATAAGCGTGAGCAAGATGCTCGCCTATTGGGGATAATATCTTTTAAATGTGTGCAACAAAAACTACCACGAGTAAATCGTGATGAAGAGGATGGTTTATGTAGCCATGACTTGGGTTACTATTCTTCTTTTTCTTAAAGTGCCTCTCCAACTAGTGGAGGTTGGCGATCAGCGTAGTACAGTCCATCTTATTTTTGGTTCGGCGGAAAAACTTAGACGCCCCTGATATTCTAGTCCACTCTCGGATATTCCGCAACCACGACTTCTTCCTTCTCCCCACCTTTCTTTTTCCAGCAATTTTCCCCATGATTATCAACTGCAGAAGGTCATATCGCTGATGACGGAGGACATGACCGAGGTAAGAGATTTTACGTATCTTAACCGTAAGCATGAGGTTGCGTTTTGGCCCACCCATTGAAGAACACGTACATTGGTCACCCTCTGAGTCCAGCTAATGGACAGCATGCGTCTATATGTCCACATCTCAAAAGCTTCAATACGTTTTTCAAGATCTTCTTTAATGGTCCAAGCCTCACATCCATACAAAATAACAGCTGTTTAGAGGTAGGTTACTTTTAAATGCTGGATTAATTGATTCTTAGCATGTCCAGGAGGATCACCGCATGTGTTCGAGCCAGGGGAGGAGTTATATTGAATATAAACCTTTTATTGATAAATTGTTGATTAAGTTCAATTTTTTTGATGTGTGTTGACATTGAAGTGGATGATGATTTCAACAGTGATGTTGGCGAATAATCAAAATTAGTTATAATAATCTCTTTCTAATAAATCTTAACACATCACACATTCTATCTTTATTATTAATCATATACCTATATCAAATTTCCCTATATGTTATTTGTAAAAAACCTTCGTCAAAGTTATTTTTCACATTTACATGGGCAAATAGAAAATATTTTTTTATCAAATCTTTAGTTTTATTGTATGTGTAAATATATGAATTTTTTGCCCGAGTAACTTCACACATGTCGCTTTTGACAATGTCTAAATATGTTTTTGTGGGTACTTCTTGTAAAATGTACTAAAAAGACGTCAATTATTTTTCCAAACAGCCTTTCTTGTTAACGCAAATACTACGTATAATATTTATAACTAGTGATCGCATATCTGAACTAGATTAGGGAATGAAGCTGTTGACTCAGCATTTAACAATACATATATATATCTACTGCAATGTTTTCAAAGATCAAATCTTTTCGATGCATTATCGCAACATCCAGCAACTGGCGTAAAGCGATAAAAAGCATAACAGTTCTGTTTTGTTCAATGATAATTATATAAAAACGTAAAGTTTTTATTATGTTACATTCTAATATAACTACAAAAATCCTAATTATTTGATCTCGACGAAAACTTATTGATTTATATAATGGAATTAAAGTGGCCTTAACATAATCATTGGGATATGCCTGAATTGAAAACCATTATGTATTTTCTTTTTCAAATTGGTTTTGGTGTTCGAGACAATGGAACAATGTTCAATAAAATAAAATTCATAAGTATTAAATTGGCATGCAAACCATTTATACCCCATGCGATGATACAGGCACATAATCAGACCATTCCAGAATAATTTAGACCCACGAAATTTCAAATTATCTGATTTTAAAATGATGTCTGATCTCCTTTCAGGGGTATTTCAGGGAACCTATTTAAGACTCACTCGATTGATTCTCTTATTCAAAAGTGATTGAATTTCGTACAATTTCAAATAGGTGCTATTTTTATATTTGATGTTACGTAATGAAGCAACAAACCGTCAGCCAGAACTGTTAATTTAAAAAAAAACAGATAGAAAATTTTACAGTAGTGGGTCAAACATTGTAAGTGATGTTACTATCAAACACATTTTATTGTACATGGAATGGTTGTTTAAGTGTACGTAAAATAGAACAATTTAGATGCTCCATTTCAAACTCTAAAACTTACGGTACAATTTCATTTAAAGGAAATAACACGATCGTTCGAAATTGATTTCACATGCGTTTATATTTGCGCATACGATTAGAAAAAGTTTACGAACGTTTCAAAAATAGGGATAAAACCAGACAATATTCCAATAATAAAATGTTTTAAGACATTAATGCGAAAGGCAATCGCGTCCATAAGTTTGCCATATCTAAAGCTACTGTAACGAGGCACGGCAAGCGATAACACATCTCACTACGCAGACAAAGCGTTCGTCCGCTATTATCTTTAACACTGCACGCGACGCGTCCCGGCGACTGTTGACACTTGAGGTTAGTGTTAACTCTACACTGGTTGTTGACACTACACTGGTTCGTCGTCGTCGTGGCGCGCGCAACACGTCAGCTACAACGCGCAGCCTCCTCCCTACACACATACACATTACGGTTAACCAAAGAAAAGGGGGAGTAGTTGCTCAGACTCAGACTCGCTTGTTGCTAACCAAGTTGATAGTTGTTTAGACTCAGAGTCAGACTCGCTTGTTGCCAATCAAGGAAAAATGGGAATAGTTGCTTAGACTCAGACTCGCAAGTTGCTAACCAAAGAAAAAAGGGAAATTAGTTGCTTAGACTCAGACTCGCTTATTGCGAAGTAGACTGAAGATATCTCGCACGGTACATTCCACTACGAAAAAAGTAGAACATGACAGATGACTGAAAGTAAACTGATGCCACGTCACGGGTTCTCCGGGTTGCCACGGCATAGACGCTCCGCTGGCAATATCGTTAGTGTAGTTGAATGTAGTTCTTTAAAGATTGAGAAATTTTAGCTATAAATGTGTGGCGTAAATAATTTTGTGTGTTGAATCTTACGCAACTTGTCAGGCAATGAAACTCGCTGCAGGTGTACAATTTGGTGGTTTTGCGCAACTTTTAAAGGGATTTGTAGTTATTGCTTTTACTATGGTAGCGTCATCAAATATAAAGTTTTAGTATAATAAAATTCAATAAAAACTGTACAATCATCATTATCAGTCGGACCAGACATCCACTGATGAACATAGACCTCCCCCATAGAACGCTACTTGGACCGGTTACTCGCTTCCTGCATCCAGCGATTCCCCGCGGTTTTGACGAGAAAACTATACAATATCTACAAATAAATGAAAGTCAAAATTCATGTTAAATGTTAATGTAATATATTCACCAAAAAGGTCAGTATAAAGTCTGAGCAACTCTCATTTTTGGAGTAAAAAAAAGAGAATTAAGCTAGAGAGACAATGAGCTCAAAATAATTTTACCATGAATAACTTATCTGTTAAAATGTCGCTTCGAACTTTATTTCCATTCTGGCAATAAATATGCATAGACACTAACACTATAACGAAACTATAAATACAATTATTTTAAGCCCATTTAAATTACATACTTGTGCCTAAATTCGCGAAACAGCTTTGCTTTCATTAGCAGGTTCGAACACATTTTTTAATAATTGTTTCGCTAGCGTTTGATCACTATTTGACTTGAGGGCCAGTGATGATAAAGGTGGTAACACAATAGACTTAAAATGTCGACTGTTCTATTTGCTTGTCTTGCTTCTGCACTGTTATGTCCATAGCGACAGATTTACAATCTTAAGGGGGGCAGCTAGCGCCAGGCGGAAATTAGAAAGCGCTGTTGACCATCAGTGAACCTCAAATCATCAGTCAAAGTAAAGAAAACAATAAATTCCATAAATAAAGCAGTTAAGTGTTTAAAATAAATCTTTGACGAATTTAGGCACTAGTAGGAAGACTAGGGGAAAAACATGAATAACATTAGTAAAAATCGTAAATAGGTTTCTAAAACAAACAGTTACATCTGAAAACAACATAAAAGCATGAGAACTACAGTTCAAGAAACATACCTAAACAAAATTCAAGCAAGAGTAAAATATTTAAATAACACCAAGCATTCAAATATAAATCGGATGATATAGCAAAAGTCTAAAAAGCAACAGACCAATTTAGAAAAATTTCAATGTTAACATTATATGAAGAGTTAAAAACTGGTTAGTTCTAAAATAAGATAATTTATTGACTCAGGTGTTTAAAATCTATAATAGTGTTGTAGATATATATGAATATGATGTTAAAAGGGAATATTTAGTGACACTTCCTCTGGCACGCAGGAAGTATACAGAATAAGCAACGCATATGCAAATCACTTAATCTAAATCTCAACACGAATTTCGCCTCTACATGAGGCATCCTCAGGAGATGTTGACTCGCCAAACACTAGAGTAAAAGCGCTCCTGTTCTAGCGCTTATCACTCCATCTTTGCTATAAGCATTTTTCCAGCGAAAGTGTCTTTAAATGTTTCCTTTAAATATCACCCTAAATAAGATTGAGACTGTCTTAACAATAATTAAAACTTTTAACGTACGTCATTGTGTTAGACTTCTGAATAAAAGACAGCAATAGCACGATGATGGATTCGTTCTTTTTAGGGCTACTTGTTACGTGTGGTGCGACATCACGCAACAGGATTTTTAAAAGGTAATAATTTCAGTTTGAAAATTGTCCCGAGTACGACACATATTTATTTAATATCAAAACTGGCTTTATTTAAAGTTGGTTTTGATATTGAGTAAAGATAATAATTATAAATAATTATCAATCTACACAAATTTACTACAATTTAATTAGAAACGTTCATATACAGGGTGGGGAAAACAATGGAGAAGAGGTATGTATATTCTTATGTAGTAAGTTTTTTTTAGAAAATATCTAGCAGGTATTTAAGAAAAAAGGACTTACCTTGAAATAGGTCTATGACACCCTAATGAATTACCGACAAGGAAATGTACCTTTTCTTGTTTTGTATTTAAAAGGTTTTATGTTAGGGAAGATTAGAGTAATTAGACGAAATAATAAATTCGCAAACGCTACGTCTATATTGAAGTTTGCTTCAAAAACAGGTTTAATGCGCCACCCTGTATATACATTTACATAAACATTTATGAATACAACGTATTATTATTTTGTTATTTATATATCTATTTTATTTATTTATAATACTGTATAAACAAGATTTTTTACATTTATTTTCTATTTTATTTAAAAAATGTTTTGTGCAACTTAATTATTCTCATTGGATAATTTTAACGTAAGTACATAGCTATAAAATTGGCACTATTCAAATACATAGCAAAGAGTATTCTATCACAGCGGGATAAGGTATAAAAAATCGGAACCATTACATATAATACAGAGAATTTACAATACAAAGGTACAAATTCATGTAAAATTTTCTCTCGATATAATTATACACCTATTTAGAACAAAATGCGGCCAATCAATATCATTAAATTATGAATTGCGACAGTGTGTTTGTCAACTTGTCCTTCTTTCTCGTAAGTGAAACGGAACGATATGAAATTTTGTAGTTGTGTTTGATAGAGCAAGAGAACGATAATTATTTACATATCGCAAAAAGGTTTCTGTGTGAGAGAGTACGCATCTACAAGTTACCAGTACTACCCATCCATGTGCGAGTCAGACTCGCATTTGTTTACGTGTTTACACTTAGTTGCCTGGCTTGCACTTAGCTACTTTTGGTCATTTGTCTTTTTGTTTTATTATTTTTATTATAATCATACTAACTTTTTACTTTAAGTGATTTTATTATATATACCGATAACCGTCATAATAACACTTATTCTGTGGTACATTTCAACCGGCTAACTTATTACGGATCAAAAGATATAGTAGACAGTAGAAGAGACAGATGTACGGACAGCTAAGGATTACTGAGACAATAAAAAGCAAGATAATTTAATTTATCATATTACTTGTAATCACTTCAGGTGTGATTACGTATTTAAGTATGATGACGGCCATCGAAGGCGACAAATTATTTCAGATTATCAAACCGTCACATTTTTCTATAATCTTGTATTCGATTTCACATTTTTTTCCAAGAGTGACGCATTATGAGAAATACTATTAATCTATTAGGAGTCGCTTGCGTTACTACTCTCATAACTGGCATAAAATTAAACACTCGAAGATAACCCAATGATATACGGCCATTTTGTTCTAAATAAAAACCTTATTTCCTACAATATAATATCAAATTGTCAAATGGGATTATCATAATGATAACATCTACTGGAAGTATACTTTCACAGATAAGCCCGCACTGCGAATAAAAACCGCGCGTTTTATTGAGCGCAGTTCAACACACGGACTCATGTGTACGTAGACGCACTGGTGATTTCAAATGTGCGCGACGATAAATATGTGGTTTGATACATATTTGATGCGTATTTTACCGCGCTAATATTTGAGCAGTTTGGAGTTGTGTCGATCACCGCAATGTGAACTAAAATTCCAGCGTGAGGTAATGGTCACCTCAGTCACCGGAATGGTGACTTTAGATTTTAGATCAAAGGATTTTAGACGTGTATTACAAGTAAATTATGTAATTATTAAATGTTATTAATAACATTTTAGATCGATAGAACGACTACTCCATGGACAAAAATGCGAAGAAATTTCGTCTCCATGTGTGTTAGGTGACGTAAAAAACGCTAGAATAAAAACCGCGCGGCTTTATTTCGCAGTGTGGCCTCTCACTCTAATAAATTGGTTTTACATAAAACATGTATAGTTTACATTAAACATGTATCGTTTACATTAATACATTTAATACAATACGAGTTAAAACATGTTTCTAATACTGACTAAAGAATACAACAAGAGTTAAAAATGTCTCAAAATTTGGCTACGATTACGCTACTTGTGCTCTTGGACTATTTTAACTGTTAGCAGAACATTCATATAGTAGATGTCCTAATCTCTAGTAAAAAACGTGTTATTTAATCAGAATGAAAGTACAATCTTTGGCATTTTAAAATTATCAATTAAACATAGACTACATGTGGACCTTCTGAAAAGTCTTAAGTAGATCTGTAGGAAGACTAATATCTTGGCAACATGTAAATGGTTGAATAAATATTTGATGCTTAATATCGAAATCGGTTAAATATGTATGCACCTGATATGAAATTAAAAAAATAATAACTACTTCAATACAATATAAAGAGTCCAAGCACAATGCTGCGGAAAAGAATTTGTAGGGAGCCGAAACGAATTTTCTAAACAGAAATTGAATACACTAATTTTGAATATGATGCACTGTTAATTGGATATGAAAGTAAACAATTTTGCACGATACACCCCAGACGGGGCGTCAGTGCATGTGCTTATCACTTCCAATCACAATTAAGGAAATATGATAGCAAAAAAAGATAGATCGTCAAGGGTAGACACGGAAATTTTGACGGATTTTCATAATTCAGCATTTAATTTATTAGAATTGCGCGCTCCATACCGTATTTATGCTGAATTAACAATGTACATAAGGTTCAAAATTAAATGTACATTTCTGCTCTCAAAAAACCACGTCGCTTCCCTATCCTTTTCCGGTATAATATGCATTTGAACCATGGAACACTTATATAAGTCAGCTCCCTATATAGTAGCACTGAGAGAAGGGGAAACGTTTCCTGTGGGCCTAGGACAAAGCATTGACGTATGTGTGACGTAATCATATTGCATAGTAAATGTAAAAAATAAAAATGTAGACAAACTACAATACGGCACATACACTGATAGTTCGATCGACGAAACGCAGCTTATTTTTCAATTGTTTCCATTGACGATACAATCTTTCAATACCAACTATCATTTATCTGGTAAAACTGTGACACATTAAACTCATGGTTTATACGACAATTTCACAGCATACATTTGAATTTCAACGATACGTATACTTTTTCTTTAGATAACCTTGTTATATGCAATACGGCAATAGTAGCGTTAAACTCACGTAAAATAATTCGCAATGGCCACTAGAAACATTGCCCTTATCTCCGTCAAACAATCATCTATAAGGTGCCGACTTAATTTTGTACACGTTATTTATTAAAACTATTAATTAAACGATTAAACTCCTAGATTCAACAAGATACAACGACTACACGATGTCTACGACTCTCTAAATAAATTCTTTAATTTTCCCTAAATGTTTTCATCAACTTTCACAGTCATAATTCGTGATAAAACCTTCAGAACACATACTGATACACCTCTAACATCCCATAACGTTCATGGTTGATATCTTTTAATACACATTTTTATACAAATAGTGACACAATTCAAAAAAAGACAATTTTAATGAGACCATTTTCAATATTATGAAACGATACTCAAAGAGCGACTTAATCTTTCCTATACCGTGATAATTAAAACAAAAGATTTATGAATGAAACTGACGTATATGTACGTCACTGGGACGCAAAGGGTTAAGTCAATCTGCAAGGGGTGACACACGAAATACTGTGTGTATTGAGATAATATTGACTTAAGACTCTTTAGCTGAAAATCGGCAGATCTCAAAATATGTCATTATTTATACAGAACCATCGCTCTTTCGTCATAAACATTCGCAAACAGAAAATCACACAATAGCTTCGGTGTCGCTGATCACATGTATACCGTGCTTCGTCAAAATCAACCTCACAATATCGTTGCAACTCCTCGTTTTGTAGTTCTTACTCTCTCTTTCCTTCAACTTGATACTCTTAACCTTATCACACAGCTTGCTCACTTCCGACTTACTCTTTTTGATATCCTCCGGTCTAAGCTTGCGTATAGTCGAAGAGCATCGCTTCTTTATCGGCTCATTTTGTAAATTCTTCTCCACGTTCCCCTCGCTGACTCTTCGCCTATACAACTCGTATTCAATATCATCCTTACGCAAATAGCTATCTAAAGAACAGTAGGTAGTTTCTTCTACTGAACTTACCTTTTCGTCCTGAATAGCATGTTGTGTCGCATCGCTGACGATTTTGACCGCTTTCCCCGGAACATAGCTAGACGGTACTTTGTCTACATACGCCATTTTAGGTTTGAGAGAGTCAGTTATTGGACTCACAGAGTCAGTTTGACTCGGTATGAGGAAATTGGTTTTTCGCGCTCGTTTGACTGTTAGAGTTTCGTCGTTTATCGTAGGTTTGTCTCTAATGGATATGAGTATGTTTTTGAAGGATGGCTCTTCAGGTGATGCCATGATGACATCTTGTGGTGATCGCTTGCCGTAGGTTATGAGATCTGTTAGGTACTCACTGTTTCCGGGCGAGCGTGAAAGGAAGCGGACGTGTTAGTCATCTAGTCTCTGTTAATAGTAAGCTATAATCAGTTTGGATATTAAGTTGGTACTACTAAGACGAGACTCTCAATAAATACAATGTTCAGCATTAATATGTCACTTTATCTCAATCAAAATTAAACATACGGTAGAATTACACCGGTGTTTATAACTAGATACTTTAACTTCTATTATTTACTGTTTTTGGAGGTATTGGTTACTGTTACTGTGAAGTTGACTATGCAAAAAAGTAATTTATAATATCTTCGGTTAATCTCAATATATGGAAACTTTTTTTAGAAAGAGAGACACAAATTGAAATGCTACGTACAACCATATTTTATTAGACGTTGTGAATGACGCCTCATGTATATAAATTAGCAAATTGAGTTGACAGTGGGCTGTCAATTATACTGAGGGGTTAGCACAGTTTATAGTGGCCCTGCCTTAGAAGAGCGGGTTATATAGAGATATTTCTGTTCTTGTACTTTAGATTTTTGTTATGCATTATTGTGTGTGAATCCTGGTTCAAGTAAAACTGTGGATACATTAATTAAACTTTTTATCAGGAATTTGTCCAGCAGAGCATTTATGTATCTCAGTTACAATCAAATTATGATTGATGAAATCTTGAAAAATGGCGGCTCTATGTCAGTTTTGACAACTCCAGTAAGCAGAAATGTTAGTAAGTTGATGAATGGAGCTGACAAAAGTGACATAGAGCCGGCCATTTTTTTATATTTAATCAGGCCCCTCAAGTGTCGATTGAACAATGAAATTTTTATTGAGTCTGGGTCGTTCGACTGATGAAGTTGTAACAGTCGCGCCGTGGGTTCTTAGCGGAAAGACTCAATTCAACTCGGTGTGATTTTCGAGTAAAGCTTTTTTATACATGATTTTGTACACTTTGCTTACACTCGTGCGCCACAAATTATTCTCCAGCTCTGTCACTCCTTGGGATTAGTGTATATACTCATTTCGCTCACTCATAGTATTATTACTACCGTGACAACTCTTTTGATACTTACTCTGAGGCTTACTAACATGTGTGCTTACTGGGGTTGTCAAAACTGCAGTGCAAGTACCGTAAAAGTCGGTAAATTTGTCGAGCCACTAAGATCGATAAAAAAATCGTTTCGCCCCTAGCAAGTATGGAAGTCATATCGACGACTTATACGATCGTCAAATTATCGACAGTATATCGATTATTACGAATTGTTTGCATTCCACAATGCGTCCTTATATCATTTGAAGATTTCTACGAGCATTTCGGTCTTCTACGATCAAAAGAAGGCCGAAGTCTATTTTTTTTATTGAATACTAGCTGCATTCCACGGTTACACCCGCATGGTGATGGATGATGACGATGTTGATGAAAATTATCCCATGTGTTAATTCAGCGCCCCATCTACGTCCATGCCAAATTTCATCATCATTGGGCCAGCCATTTGAGCATAAGAGAATAACAAACATCCATTCATCCATAAATACAAACTTTCCCGTATATAATATTAGTAAGATCAAACGCAACTAAACAATATCCCCATTGCCGTCGCCTGTCGATAAGCTATATCGAGGTCATTTTCAAAGCTGACAAAACACTCGTTAAAATCGATTAAATAGACGACCTCAAACGTAATTTAACAATTCCATGCTAGGGTTATCGACATAATCGTAAAAGCTTATCGAATTTGCCTACTGATCGCTTAATTTTGTTACTTACAATGATCGACACAAGATCTATATAGCCAGTTTTTTCAAAGTAAGACGAATTCAAGACTCAATTTTGTCGATCGGTAAGTTCGGTACTTGCACTGCTGAAGTGTTAATAACCCACCACTGTTACACGTCAAAACTTAAAGAAATTATTTAGTTTTGACATACACCAGTAAGCAAACATGTAAGTGATATAACTAGAGCTAAAAATTGTGACATGAAGCGGCCATTTTTTTTATTTCAATCAACTTTTAACTGCACCTGAGATACGTAATAGCCCTGTTGGAGAACACAAAAACACCATTTCATGATTTTGTACACTTTGCGTACACTCGTGCAACTCACGAACACTTAACGGTTACCGATCCACCACTTTTACACGTCTAAACACAAATCTAGGAAAACTAAACATGATATGAAATTTTAATTTATTTATTTTATATGAAAACCAACAGCTAAACTTATGAAGCCGATATATAGCCGATTGTTGATTATCCCACCATCGAAATGGCGTTTCTGTTTTGATTGATTAAATAAATGCAAATGAAAGCTGCAGACGGAGTAACCTTTAAGTTCTTAAATAAATCCGTTATTGGCTGTTTGTTATTTAAGTAAGTTTTAAGAAAAATTTGTTAAAATACACTCGAGAGCAATGAATCGGGGTCACTTAAAGAATCCTAAAAATCTCGGAAACTAAAAATGCTAGGTTAATGCAATAAATTGTATTTAATAGACAATGTAATACTCCTTAAATGAAGGTATTAAAACTTCTTAGTTATTGTAAAGTTATATCATAAAAAAATCAAATTTGAAAAAGGGCCACTTTCGAAGATGGAACTACGAAATTACAGCATTTGGTTTTGCTTTTGTTTGTAATCTGTCATTTATGTGGGTACATAAACCATGTTGATAGTGCTCTATATTCATTCTTCAAGCAGAAATTATGTCGCTTACGCCTGAAGAATGCACCAGAATACTTACAATGCTGGAAACCGGCCGGAGTCAGCGCGATACAGCCAGGACTGTCGGTGTGTCGCTGTCAACAGTACAAAGAGTTCTCCGACGTTACGAAGAAACTGGTTCTAACCTACGCAGACCAGGAACGGGCAGAACCAGGTGTACCACAGCACGAGAAGACCGATACTTGGTGAACACCATGCTTCGAAATCGCTTTCTCACAGGAACTGAACTCACAAATCAGTTTCGACGCCTCGGAGGAAGTAACCCAAGTGCATGGACAGTAAGACGTCGGCTTGCTGAATCTAACTTAAAACCCCTTAGACCTGCAAACGGCCCTAAACTGGAGCGTGGGCATCGTATTTCAAGACTAAGATATGCCCAGAGCCACGTAAATTGGAGTATTGAAGATTAGTCAAAAGTTATGTTCTCCGACGAATCAAAATGTATGCTCTACAAGCACGATGGAAGACACAGAGTGTATCGAAGACCAGGGGAAAGATTCAAGCAAGCATGCATCGAAGAAAAAGTAGCCTACGGTGGTGGGTCTGTACTTGTGTGGGCGGGAATTTCTTCTGAAAGTTGCACAGAGCTGGTGATCATAGAAAACGGCTCTTTAACTAGCGAAAGATATGTGGAAGAAATCCTCAATGATCACGTTGGTCCATTTATGGTCAATTTAGGTGAGGATGCTATATTTATGCATGACAATGCCCGACCTCATACAGGTAGGATTGTGAATGACTACCTTCAAGAGATGAACATTACTCGTATGGAGTGGCCAACGCGCAGCCCGGATATCAACCCGATCGAGCATGCTTGGGACGAGCTAGGCAGATAGAAAACAACGAAACCCTCCCCCAATCACGCTTCGTGAGCTCAAAATTGCTCTCACAGAGGAATGGGAGAATATTCCCCAAAATCGTATAAGGAACTTGGTGTACAGCATGCCAAACCGCGTAAACGCAGTAATGGAAGCACGAGGAGGCAATACGAAGTATTAAAATTCAAGAAAATCGTAATAAAGTTCAAAAATTTCATGTTTCCTATTTTTGTTTTAAGGAGAGATCAGCAGTTTTTTTCTTTATGTAATTTTGTGTTAATAAAATGTATGGTGACTCATATTTTTTTTACTTTCATTTAAGGAGTATTACATTGTCTATTAAATACAATTTATTGCATTAACCTATCATTTTTAGTTTCCGAGATTTTTAACATTCTTTAAGTGACCCGGATTCATTGATCTCGAGTGTATTAAGACCTGTAGATTTTGTTAAATACATAAACCTTTGTTAACTATTATGGTATGTAGATATAATATATGCTTACGTGTTGCCATGCGAAGAGTAGAGCCTGTGTTGCCGTATATAAGAGAGCACAGCGTCGTCTGTTAGATATTTGGCGCTCTCCCCGCGCCGTGTTAATCTTCGGATCACAGTAGAGCTCACCTCGTTTGCTATGTAGTTCGTGACTAGAAGCACGTTTTTCTGTAATACGAGACGTTTAGCTATTTTAAATTTTAGTACCTGAATCAGGTTTTGCTCGATTTAGACACGAATTACTTACTGATGAAATATGAATAGTATTTTTCGATCTACATATTTTTTTACCAAAAACGGAACCCACTTCAACACCTAAAAGTGTGAAATAACCTATAGTATTACTTTTTAAAGCACTAACGCCTGCTTTAGCGATCTCAAACATTAAAATTTATAGAGAGAAAAATTCACATCCTCTCTCTGTACAGACGCCATTGACCCAACTAGGCCCACCGAGGTTCGGGTTCGAGGATCGAATTTTAACTCTCTATCTGACTAACCGTCTTACGGGGACGGAGCGACATCTATTGAACAGTTTTGACAGTACTATCCAACCGAAAGAAGAATTATTTAGAAATACTTAAACTTTCGTATTGACATCGCAATCCTTGTAATTTTTATAGTATTACTTTTTAAAGCACTAACGCCTGCTTTAGCGATCTCAAACATTGAAATTTACTCGGTGGCCTAGTTGGTCAATGGCGTCTGACACGGAGAGTCAGAAGACGCGGGTTCGAATCCCGTCCAAAGATGTAAATTTTTCTCTCTATAAATTTCAATGTGAAATAACCTGTTGAAGTTACAAGAAGAGAAATTAGCAAGTGAATCACTTACTGAACTGAAGTCTCTAAAAGAAGAAAGAATAAAGACTCACATACTGAAGCAGTGACACGGAAACTACAACTTACCCTATGTTTGTAGAGCATGTCGGACTCGTATATGAACCGTCCCGGGTCGCTGCCGGCGCGAGACACCACCACCAGTCCGTGCTTGCCCACTATGGTCTCCAACTGACAACAATTTTTTTTTTTTAATGAACTGCTTATTTATACTAATTAAAGATACCGAGAGAAGCGCTCGCAGCGGAGCTCGACTGGCGATCTTAACCGATCAACAAGTTAAGCAACGCTTGCTGCGGTTAGGAGTTGGATGGGTGTGTGCTAGTGGCATTGTTCAACTGAGCGCTTCCGTGCTTCGGAGGGCACGTTAAGCCGTCGGTCCCGGTTGTTTGTCTTAGGACAACAGTCGTTAAGCTATGTGGAAGGCCTTCGGGCGGCCTGAAAACTTCGACATGGGTTGGCCACTAACCTATCCACCAATCCGCACTGGGCCACCGTGGTGGATTATACCTCAACTCCTCTCTCTGAGAGGAAGGCTCGAGTCCCAGAAGTGGAAACAAAATGGGGCTGATGATTCACTCGGTCATGCTATGTCGGTTTAAGTCCGACGACGTTTCGAGCGTGTAAGACGTTCTTCTTCAGGGAGTGTGAAGCCGGTACTTTAAATTAGTATAATGTGTGATACACACGATAGTTCTCAAACTCTAACTGCTTAATTGCCTCGAAAGGGCTTTTCCACATGTAGGTCTAACCGGGCGACACCGAGGTATACTAGCTTAGTTAGTTTACTTAGTTTTACTAGCTGCGCCCCGCGGTTTCACCCGGGTGGTGATGGATGATGATGAAAAGTATCATGGGTGCTTCCCCGGGATATAATCTTGCCAAATTTGATTACGTTCTGTCAGACGTTTAGACGTGTTAAGGTAATAAACAGACTGAGGGGCAGAGTTACATATAATTACTAGCTTCACTCCGCGGTTTCACCCGCGCGGTGATGGATGATGATGATGATTCTTAAATAGCTTATGTTACTCAGGGTTAATGTAGCTTTCCAATGGTGAAAGAATTTTTGAAATTGACCCAGTACTTTTTGAGCCAATTCGTTACAAACATACATACAAATCTTTCCTCTTTATAATATTATAGCATAATATAGTATAGATTATTATTTTTAAAAGAAGCCATGTTACTCCTTATTACATCAGCTATTTGCCAGTTAAAGTCCCGTTAAAATCAGTCCAGCCGTTTCAAAGATTAGCCGGAACAAACAGACAGACAAAAACTTTTAAAATTGTTTTTTTTATGTAAGTACCGTATACACTTTCGTATGCATTTTGTGGAAAGCTGTTAACTTGGAATTACAAACAGACACTTTGTTCGGAACATTCGAACATTGCATCACTAGCCTACTGAGAAGAAGCGGCAAGAAACTCGGGGCCATTCTTTTTATATAGATGTTTACAATGTTTCTACTTAGGTACTACAAATATTACATTTTATGGGTGGCAGAGTGACAGCTTGCCAGAAGTGGAGTATTCCAAGCATCTTTGTCTTCTATATAATGTCGAACTTTATAATAAGCTTATTTATTGAAACGTTTTTACAATCAACTTGAATTTTCCCTCTGTGAGCTCAGTTATGTGTTTTGGGATTTTATTGTAAAAGCGCACACAATTTCCTCAGAATGACCTATTAGTCTTCGCAAGTCTAAAACTAGATACAGCTATCCTATTTGTATTTCTAGTATTAAAAGGGTGGTGGCTACGAAGAAATAATAGTCAGGAAGCATAATTCAGAACAAATTCCACACAAAAAGTGGCCCCTCAAATCAAAACAACGTATGATTCCAAATACAAATTACTTCCGAGGTTACAAATAGACATGTTCGGTGATTGGTTTAAATTCAGAAGGAAAGCAGGGATTGGTTTACGCGCGTGCTGCAACGTCTACTATGACAGCTGAGTCATAGCGGCGTGGACGATGTTATGCAACGAGTGGACTGGACCAACTCAATAATAAACCAAACGTAAATCTCGCGAAATATGATTAATTTATTAAATTTTTTGTCTAGAAGACATTAGAAGAGATTCTTCGCAATGTAGTAAAGAAAGATTATGAAACATTTTAGGCTTATACATTTTACCAAAAAAAATAAGTCGTTATTTGCCAGCTGGATGTTTTACAGTGGTCACAGAATACCTTCATATCAATTTAGAAAATTCAATTTATAGAATTAATTTAGAAAAGCACTGTGTTGATATTACTGACAAATTAATTAGCAACTCAGCTAAACCACTTTAAAAATTGCAGAGGGTGAATTTTCATTAGCTTGAAAAATTAAACGTGCTTTAATTTGACCAAACAATGAACTGTTTTTTTAATGCTATATAGTTACCTATATTACATACCAACTGTAGGCAATCGTTTATTGTTCATTGTCTGTAGTATCTCTTTAGAGCGTAAACGCTTTGGAAGCGCCAATTCGCGTTTTCGCTGAGTATTTGAAGGGTCACATAATAATGATTGATATAGTATATTATATTATGTCAATTATTCTTACCTGATGTAATAGAACATTATTTGATTAACAAGTTCAAGTTCCATAGACTACATTTAGAAATTGTTTATTAGTTTGTTATTGCCAAGCGGTTTCTACACAGACACGTTTTTAAAATCAATCATAAAACCGGTCGCGCCAGTCACGAATCGACAGACGCGGCTGAGGCCTTTTAGAGAGAGGTCAGAGGACGTATCGCTCTGACGCCTGCGCTTACACAACTAAATATTAGTGCGCTCAAAACTTCCTGATACTTATTGAGGTAACATTTCTACGTGGGATTCTAACAAATAATTTTATATGACATACAGTGCATCAACAATAGAAATTTCATTGTTATAATGACATCGACCCTTGAGGGGCTAGTATTTTGCTATTAACCAAATTTCTTATGCTTATACTTGGTATCCAGGAATCCATGCTGGAGGCGGAAACTGGTAGCTGGAACTATGTGATGGTTAATAGTAGACACACCTTGTTTGGGATCGTATGAATCGTCTTCGCGATACCTTTTTTCTAGCTGGTGACCAGGACCTTATGCTGGATCCAGAAACTGGTAGCTGGAACTATGTGATGGTTAATAGTAGACACACCTTGTTTGGGATCGTATGAATCGTCTTCGCGATACCTTTTTTCTAGCTGGTGACCAGGACCTTATGCTGGATCCAGAAACTGGTAGCAGGAACTATTTGATGGTTGTTTTATTTGCTATTCTCATTTCTTTTTGGTAGATTCATGAGTACTTTTTTCTAGTATATGCTCTTGTAGATAACATGTACTTGATTAATAGTTATCATTTTATGTTAATTAATGTCGATATTAAAAATAAAATGTGTCCTGCGTGATATTTTATTTTACCTTTTTGACCTACGTCTATTTGTGACATAAAAACCAAAGTAGATAAAAAAAGATCCAAATATTAATGCGCGCTATTTTGGTCAAGCGGTAAGGCCACTGCCGCAGGGCGCGCTAGTAAGTAACTCACTAATGTAAAATACCTAAACTCGCGCAGCGCTGCGCAGAATAAAGGCTCTTAAAGATGTTGATGTTTCTTCGGGACAAATCATCAGCATAAAAAGATAAATATGATATTTTATATAACATAATTTTAAAAAAACAGTAGGTACTTACTGTACCAACTGGTAGGTAGGTACTGCAGTTTTGTGTAACATGGTCTATATTTTTTTATTATCTATTATTTTATTGTTTTCAGTCAAAATTAACGTAGTATAACTATGCTGGCTTTCACAGGCAGTCATACTCTTGTTTTTCTAGCTTAAGTGCAGTTAGGCGCTTATTTTGCCGCATTGAATCGGCAAGCAAGCGAGAGTAAAACATAACAAGCAAACCATTGCACATTACATACATTTCAATATTTAGTCCTGAAGAAAAAAATACATCCTAAATTAAATAAAAATTGACTGACTTTATTTTGTATAGTATTGACCATCTCGATTTGTTAACGTATCGGACATCTTTGAATAATTATAATTTTGCTATTATTTACTAGTAAAAGTGATCCCTGGACATTTAAATCGTGTATTGTTTCTGCACCACTTCACAACGAATGCTGGCATGATGATCCAGAACCGAAGTTCACAATGATAAAAATGAAAATGTACGCGAAGATTTGAAGTGTGCTCGCTTGCAAGTAAAATGTCCGACTGATGACGTACTGAACACGACTTTTAAGCCCCGCCTACTTGAACACGACTTTTGTTGGGTCATTTTTTAACGCAGTTACAGTTCCTGACTATTATTTCTTCGTAGGGTGGTGGTCACTAATTAACTTATATTTATGTAAATTTTTACGAACATACATTATATTTTCAAATACATATAAGGAAGGCAAAGTTAATATGTTGATTTCTTTAAATAAATCTCTCAAAGATTTCGTATATAGCTCGAATAGCATTTGTCCACCACGTTACCAAGAAGCCGCGCTACTGCAAATAACAAAAAAAATATATGGAGACTGTCTGAAGATATATATGTATAATATACTAGCTGGTCCGCGACTTCGTCTGCGCAGGATTAGTACTTCGAGTAGCTCATTATCTTCTCCAAGGACATATCTATTTTTATACCAAAATATTATAAATTATTTACATGGTCAAACGCAATCGCTATAATAGGATCTTGATAGGCGGGCTCTTTTCCCCTACCCATGCCGTCTCATTGCAGCACTTTGTGCGTCAACTATAATAGTATTATATGAGTAAATTTAAATACGTAGTACATCAATCAGTAAACACTAATAATAAAATAAAGTACCTACGTACCAAATATAAAATTAATCACCATGGAAAAAAACTGTCATTACATTTCATCACCCTTGACGGTCGCCAAGCACGTCCAGTGTAGTTATCGAGCTGTCAAAATGAAAGCGTGCTTTTGACTAGGCTATCAGAAATTGACAGAAACTTTAACAATATCGTCATCATTACGATTTTGACGTAAGTGGAGATCTTGTTATTTTGTCTATGTTGTGCCCAAGAATATTACGCATTTTCACACGCGTGGTAATGGATGATGATGATGAAAAGTATCCTATGTGTTAATCCAACGCCTTATCTAGCTCCATACCAAATTTCATCAACTTTAGACCCACCGTTTGAGCGTAACAAACATCCATACTCACAAACTTTCGCGTTATGTAAGTAAGATATTATATCTAAAATATATACTATATGTACAACGCGGTCACATTAACTCGACGCATCGCTGGAATGGCCCCGCCCGCATCCCCCCGCATTCCCTTTTCTCGCCCGGCAAGTGTCAGTACGGTCAGCATCTTTGTTACCGATACACGCGTCGATAATTTGGCTAATTTTCTTGCTAAATTTGGCTTGAATTCTGTTTTTGTTATATAGTTTTTGTTTTGATTGTTTTGTTAATTTTTTTGTTACTGTTGATTGTTGAATATTAACTGTCGAACTGTGTTCAAACCAGAATAACATGGGGAAAGTTATACACAGTGAAGGGAGAAAACTCGTGTTAAAAGTGCTACAGTTCTTCGAGAATGAGAAGAAAAATAAACGTTTTTCCATACCGGTGGATTATTGGGTAGCCATACAACAAATGTGTGTTTGACACCTTAAATTTTCACAGAATATGTAGTTGTATATTCCCTTTCAATATAAATAAATATTTTTTATTCATTTAACAAACTTAATTTTTAATCAATTTTTACTCGATGTTAATAAAGGCCACTTGGCCGGTTTTTTTTGCACATCGTACTTGAGCGTCAAAATGACGTCACATGTTCTAGCGTCTAGTTAAGAGGCATTTCACATTTTAATGCGCGTAATCGTAGATTTTAAGCGCTTAATTTACTATCATAGGAAAGATTCACAAATAGTTGAATAATTGAAATAAATAGAATAATCTGTCCTCTTTTCAGTTAATGTACCACATTTACAAGCATAACTTTAATTATTTTGTAGTGACCAATCTCCCGCACCTCGTTTTACGAATTAAATGGAATATAGCAAACTTCAGAGTTCTATCTCTTGTATCAAAAACTCATCAAATTAACTAAACAAAAAAATCTATTCATCAGGAATATAATCTTGTTGACACACAGTGTACTAGAATATCGATAATTGATCATCATTATAGAAAAAAAATAAAGATCTTTCGCCAATTTCCACGAATTATATCAGCAGTTTAACACGATTTATTGCGTTAAATAAAGTGTAATTCCAAACTGATATTATATCAAAAGAAAGTACATTCTTCAATTAATCTGATCTCAGTTAAAATATGATATTAACTCTGCTTTGTTAGACACGAAAAAATATTTAACATAAGTCTAAATGATTATAAATTGAATCGACAAGAAATTGATTGTTTACTCATTCCAAAGCCACAGTTTTTAAAATGAGTGCAAGTATCAAAATATGTTACTCACAGTCACGCTATTCCGTCGTCACTTCTTTCGCCTGTGTAAGCGATGCGCTGGCATTTACCTAAACTTCAGTAGAGTGATTTTGTGAAATGGCTCTTAATGTGACCACGTTGTATAATCTTTTCAACTCTCCAGCACGAAAAGGGCTTTTGGTTCTTAAAACGACTAAGCAAAATAGCTTTTTGCTGCAAATCTATAATATTAGAGTAATATTATAAGTTTTAAAAATAATAAATAACAATAATTAATAAAATATTTTTTTAAATTATATTCTAATTCTAAGCCATCATCTCAGCCGTAGGTCGTCCACTGCTGAACGTATGCCTCCCCCATAATATTCCGAAAGGACCGGTTGGGAGCGGCCTGCATCCAGCGTCGTCCTGCGACATTTATCAGGTCGTCTGTCCATCGTGTCGGTGGACGACCTACGCTGCGCTTGCCAGTCCGTGGTCTCCATTCCAGAACCTTCCGGCCCCATCGGCCGGATGGCCGGATATTGTAAGTAAGTTCGGTTAATATAAGAAGTCTATCTAATACCTTTTTAAACTCGCAATTCGTGTAATGTAAACATATAATCTGAATCTCGGAAACGGCTACGATTTTAATGAAATTTAGTGCGCAGGGGGTTTCGGGGGCGATAAATCGATCTAGCTAGGTTTAATTTTTAGAAAACGTCGTTCGGGCTATGAAAAACTGCTACAACACTAAAGTGACTTACTTGCCAATAGAGGGCGTTGTTAAGCAACACTAAGCCAATGAGAGTTTGGTTTGAGGTTAGACCAAGATAATCATCCAGGCACTGATATAAATAAGACACCAGTGAAAGTGAAACATACTTACATCTTCGTCCGACCAAAGCCCCGGCGTCGCGAAAGACTCCAGCAGATCGGCTCCACAGAGCAGCTTGATAGTCACCTGAAACGGATATTTCAAGCGAAACTTACAAAATAAGCCATAAAGCGCTCGTAACGGAACTTGACTTGGCGATCTTAACCGATCAACAAGTTAAGCAATGCTTGCTGCGGTCAGGAGTTGGATGGGTGTGTGCTAGTGGCATTGTACAACTGAGCGCTTCCGTGCTTCGAAGGACACGTTAAGCCGTCGGTCCCGGTTGTTTGTCTTAGGACAACAGTCGTTAGGCTATGTTGAAGTCCTTCGGGCGGCCTGACAACTTCGACATGGGTTGGCCAATAGTCTATCCAACAAGCCGCACTGGTGGATTCTCAAACTTTCCTCGATACCCAAAGTCAAAATCATTTATTCAATTTAGGCATCAAATACGCACTAATGAACGTCAATTATTCATTATAATGTACTTTAAAGACTCTACCGCCGCGTTCCAAATTATATAGAGCCTACCGAGAAGAAGCGACAGGAAACTTGGGGCCATTCTTTTTATACATACGAGTATTTTTACAATGTTTCTACTTAGGTACTACTAATAATTATATCCCAGCAGTGGGAACATAATGGGCTGGTTATGTTATAAACTAATGTTCGGAATTATTTTGCTATTTGCTACGCAAATAAAACAACTGTACAGAGCAACCTCTCCCTGACACCTATAGAGGTGTAAATGCTTGATGCACAGACGGATAGGGTTGCAAGAGTTTCTGGTAATCGTACTGCACGCTTGCTTTTAAACCGTTAGCACCATACCACGCCTAAACCTTGACAAAGCAAACTTGACGATCAAAAATCCGCAGGGAGATTATGTATCTCTTTTGCTAACAAATATTGATTGAATCTTGAAGACACATGTGTTTTCGTTGCATGCTCACACATGCTCATCCTAATTATTTCACAAAACGTAACGAAATTAACATTAGACAAAAAAAGAGCTAAATTCCAAAATCTACTTTACCAACCCACTTGTCATAGAGATATTTATAAGAAAAATGTATACAACATGTGCATAACTATTTATAATAAATTACCAGACCATATAAAAATGCTGCATGGTAATAAATTTAAATTAAACCTACATAAGTGGCTATTGGACAATTGTTTTTATAGTCTAAATGAATATCTTAATTTTAAATAATATAATTAAGTATAGACTTTAATAATGTATGATTAGAAATTTGTTGAATGTTAATTTAATAACTTTATATTTGAATGATAGTTTATATTTTAATTATTATAATATTTGCACGCCTGCCTGCAGGCTGAATACATTGACATAAGTATTAGTTAAAGACCTTATATAATATTGTATTCTAGCAAATAAATATATTTGTATTTGTATATTTTTATTTGAAAAATGGCGGCTCTATGTCAGTTTTGAGAACCCCAGTAAGCACAAATGTTAGTAAGCCTCAGAGTAAGTATTAAAGTGTCACGGTAGTAATAATGCTATGAGTGAGCGAAATGAGTATATACACTATTCCCAAGGAGTGACAGAGCTGGAGAATATTTTTTTGTCCTGCTTGTAGTCTCACATTTTTTTTCACACTTCGCAAGTGTGCCCAGCAATGTAAAAGCGGTGTTGTATTGTTATCGTGATGTGTTTGTGTGTATAGAACATATAAACTTTCATTCATTGTTGTGTTTTAGGCTGCAAAAGCCGAAGTGAACGTAAAGCAGAAAACATAACCTTTCATTCGGAAGGAAGTCCACAATTTTGACCTTATTTTTATCTTGATATAAATAAATATAGATTATATCTTATAAGACTCGCATGACTGCAATAACGTATAGAAAATACGAAATAATACGCAATTGGCCTACGAAAATAATCTAATTTTGAAGCATTAACCACCTTATGAAGCTAAGTAAAATGAGTCCAGTGGCCCTAGCACGAATAACTGCGCAAGTGTAACGTAACGTTGTGTTCACGTGATACAGTACAAACTGTCATGTATCTAGGGCAACTGTGACACAGATAACTCATAGTTTGTACGCGGGAGCGTGACGCGTTGACGTGCACGATACGAATACTTTTTCGTAAATTGTTAGTGCTACGGCCTCTGGTGACTTTATTCCTAGGCATCATGAATACTTCTGAAATTGGTTGGGTGCGTTGCGTTTTTGTCTCTTACCGGTTATACGCTAATGACAACTCTATTTGATACTTACTCTGAGTAGTGAGCTGGTGACTGGAGCTGAGATACAAAATAACCTTTTTTTTCGAACGGACTAATGCTGTTTGCCTCTACCGACATTTACAGCGTCACCGGTCGGATACAAAATAGCCATATGGGCATGTAAGTATGTGTAAAGTTTAAACTTCGTTGATCTCATACCTTATCATCCTGGTTCCCATTAAGTCTCTCCATAATGTTGTCGGGTTCATCCAGGTTGTTGACATTGAGGATGTCGTCAGGAATCCAAGAGGGGGGGTTGGAGTCGAAGTTGGTCGATAATTGATCGTTGATAGCGTCCTGGGAATCGAGGATAAACTGTTTTTAACCTTAAATGGCCTCTAAGTTATTTGCCAAGGGTAGAAATTAGTTTATACAACTCCAAACTAAACTAGCGAACCAAAATCGATTTTTTAGTTAAATATGGTGCTTAGGGCCCGTCCATTAATCACGTGAGGCTCGAAAAGGGGGGAAGGGGGTTTTCGCCAAAAATCACGAAATATCATAAGGGGGAGGGGGGTGTAGTAAAATATCACGTGTATTGATTTTTTCGTCAAACGCGATATATTAAAATATCTTCATATTCACATATACTATAGTATAATTTATGTTTTTCGCATTATTACACCATTCCATTAATATTATTTTTATACCAGTCAAAAATAACCTACAAACTTTCCGTCTAGACATTTTCTAGAATAAAGTTATATTATACTTTATACCTGTATTTAAATATAATATTCAAAAAATTTTAAGATTCTTTGTACTGTACTAAAAAATACACGTGATTTTCGATGGGGGTGGGGGGGTTAGTCATAAACCTCACCACGTATCACCAAAGGGAGGACAAAACAATACTCATAAATGAGAGACAGGCTATGGGTTTGTCCTACTAAACTTCTTGCAAGTGAAAGCAAGCGTTCACACATTGTTCACACAATGAATGATAGTGGCTGTATTACGGTATCATGTAGTAGGTATTTATCTTTATATTTAGCGAGGGAGGGGTTATAAATGCTAAAAAAACATCATGTGATAAATGGACGGCCCCTTAACACTTATCAATGTGAGTAAGACTTAGCATGATAGTGAGCATTCATGATTCAAAAATATGATGATGACTTTTTTTATGTTATTGGGAAACCCTACAAGCATGAGTACACCTGATCTTAATTGGTAACCTCTGTCTAAAACAGGTGCATTTCCTCACAAGTGACGAACTGTACTACACCTGTAACCCTGAGTCGAGTAGCTTAGTCTCATCTATTTGTAATTTCACACACACACATACATCTTATACTCCTACATACACACACCCTCACACTTACGCACGCAAATGCACGTTCATCTTAAAATAGATATTTTCTTTCATCTTCTTTATATTAATAATACATTTTTGTATTTTGTCTTTAACTTTAGTATTATAACGTTATGTTTAGAAATATATGTATCGAATAGGAAGGAGGTTCCCAAGATACAGGTTGACCTAGTTTGGGGACCAATGAAACCATGCTCTGTAAAATGTAATCTACGTCAATAAATGTTATTTATTGACGTAGATTACACTAGCCTTAGGTGATACACGGATTATTAATTTTAAGTTTTCAACAATTTTTATAAAAAAAATAGTTGTTTTGTTTAGGTTTTGGAGTTTCAAAAATAAAGTTAAGATTGAAATTTTGTCTGAGTTTTTCCACTTCTAAGTTTTGTTTAAATTTAACTTTATCTAAAAGTTTAATATTAGATTAGATAGCCTATTAAACGAGGTTTATTTTAATGTGTATGTGTCTTAACAAAAAGTTAATATAATTTTAGTTATTTAGTTTTAATTGAAATATCCCTAGACCATGTAGATGTGTGTATTTCACTGGCAACCATACCTACAAACTAAAACACAGTATTACGAACATTACTGCTTCACGGTAGAATAAGGTATGGTAGCAGTACTGCCCCGGACGAAATAATTCACAAAGAGCTCTACTGCTTGTATACATGGTGTTACTGTTTGCCTTACTTGGTGATACTGCATAGAGACCCGAGTTCTCGTCCAGCCGGCCTGCTGTGACTCCCACTCAGATATCTTGATCCATCCTGAAGAGCGCAGAGCCAACTTCAACATCGCTATCCTGCAATAGTACCGGAGGTCTATGATCAGAGAGGGTAGGAGTAGATTATTTGCACGCCAGATGAGGTGCCCTGCCTTCCGATTGAAGTCAAAATTAGTTTTTGCGCTGCGATCGTCATTCCAAATCAACGAAAGCACGACAACGTAGACGCATGTGATGTGACGTCATCGATTACGTCACCAAGGATGCCATTTTGCGCTTTCAACTAGCACGCTACGCGTGAGCGATCCGTCAAAAAGTATTTTTTCTAAAAAGTGTGGATGTTTGCTGCGGTGATATCTATCGACCGGTTTTGATAAAATTTGGTACACACATTAGGTACCTGAATTTAAAGAGGAATTTTGAGTATGAGCATAATTGGTCAAGTGGTTTCTGAGACAATAGGTTGTAGTAGTACGTAAGTAAGTAATGCGAAAAATTTCCACTGATAAGACTATACTCGCGAGGTCTACTGTTCGCAGAACTACTAGTTTAATAAGTTTAACAAAGTTTTGCACTGTCTTGGGTGAACAGTTATGATGCTATAACTGTTTATCCATATCCATGTTACAGCCAAAGTAATAAATCTGGATATTATACATAATGACTGGTCATTATATATAATATCTACTCAATTTAGATAAAGTGATATATGACACAAAATTAATCACATTAACTAGCTATTTTATATAATATCTTCGAAGACTTGGATAATGTAAGAGCACAAGTAGGTATAGGTTAGGTTAGGTTACGTTATTTTCAATTTTGTTATTAACTTTTACATTATATATAATAGCAAAATTGACTAGATAATGTGATAAACTAATCACTTAATCAGGATATTATTCACCATAGCGGGTAAAAGTTAGCCAAAGTAATAAACCGTGTCAAAAGTAAAAAACAAATAGTCATAAATTATGTATTATAATTAATATGTATCCATATATATCTTATTACCATAAGATTTTAAAAATAGTAAATGAAAACGTAAAAGTTAATAACAAAATTGAAAATAACCTAACCTTTTTTTTTTTTTAAGGGGGGAAATGCTGTGCACTTCCCTTCCGCCACGGGGGTGACGGAAGGGGGCGTGTGGGGCTCAGACCCACTAAAACCCCCCCGTGAGCAGTCCTCCGCCAAGGTGGGGCGAGACAGGGTCGCGCTGGCAGTCACCATCTCGCCCGAACCTAACCTAACCTATACCTACTTGTGCTCTTACATTATCCAAGTCTTCGAAGATATTATATAAAATAGCTAGTTAATGTGATTAATTTTGTGTCAATTATCACTTTATCTAAATTGAGTAGATATTATATATAATGACCAGTCATTATGTATAATAACTATTTAATCACTATGACTGTAACATCCATACTAATATTATAAAAACGTTCATAACTCTGTCACTCTCTCTCTCTCTATCTGTCTGTTTGTTACCTTATCACTCTTAAACGGATCAGATTTAACGGATCATAATGAAATTTGGCAAGGACATAGATTATATCCTAGGGAAGCCTTAAGGTACTTTATCTTCATCGTCATTCATTACCACATAGGTGGAGTCCGGGGGTGCGCGGGGTGCCCTAGTAAGATATAAAAAAATGAAATGTGGGACGGGGATTAAATTAGTGTGTAATTATTAATTACTTTTAATTATTATATAATCCAGATTTTAATTACAGTTTTTATTAATTTTAACAACAACATTCAAAAAGGGTACCAAATAGAGACAGCATATTGGACCGATCACTATAGCAACAGTTGAGTATGCTAAGAAGGTAAAGTTTTTATTGTAATTTTACCCTGGAATAGTATATAGGAATGTTTCTATGAATGTTTAATTAGAAATTTTCCTAAAAGCAGCAAAACTTGCAAGGGTAACATAGTTAGTGCGTTCAAATAGATCACTTCTGATCGTTTTTAATGAAAATAATGCTAAAAACGGTCACAAGGGGCCTTCGAATTGGGATCGGAATAGCTAAAAAATAGGAATTTTGCCACCAAAAAGTGCAATTTTTGACCCACATCCGGAGCATGGTTGTTTGTGATCGTTATTTGACATCTATGTAATCATGAGATTTTAGGTTTTATGCTCAGTTGAGCATTCAAATAGGGTATGGGCAAAAGTGGCAAAAATAACGTTTTTGAGCTTTACAAATGCTTTAACAAAAGAGCCATCAATGAGAACACCGCCAATGCCCTCATAAGCTAAATGAATGCACCTAGTATGACCAACGTTTAACCAGTACATTTGTGTTTGAACGGAAACTTAGCCCTTGTTTTGTATCCTCAGTTGCAAATTGTTTAAAGGTCCAGAAACTACCAATTATCTCTCTGTTTAATCAATCTCTGTTCAATCATTCTCCATTGTTTGTAGTCCAAGTACAAAACAAATAATGGCATTAAAAAAATTATAAACAATATGAAATGATTATTTATAAAGTATGACCTAATAGAGATAATTCATTCTTTTTATAGAATGTGAGTGAAAAAGTAATGAATACATTTTAGTGCACTTATATTTTCATTGTATAAACTGCTAAATACCTAATGAGGAAAATACAAAATATTATAATGTAATTATAATAGGATTCATAGGTGTGGGATTGAAATTGGAATGAACCACAATACTCATAAATGAGAGACAGGCTATGGGTTGGTCCTACTAAACTTCTCGCATGTGAAAGCAAGTGTTCACACAATGAATGATAGTGGCTGTATTACGGTATCATGTACTAGGTATTTATCTTTATATTAGTCATATTGTCATGTTTCTACATGTTGTAGAACAATGGAAAGGTAACTTATAACTAGTTCCGATTCTTACCTATGAGGGGCAGCCACCAGGTCTTTTTTACCATAAGCATCGTGTACAGGAGACACAATACCACCCACCACAGTTCCCAAACCCAAGGAGTTTACATAGTCTCTTGCAATTTCTGGAAAATTAAAACATTTATTGTGACTATGGTGAGCAAGCTTTAAATGTAAAATTTTGATGAATGTATCATTGTAAAACTGATGGCTATGAAGGTGAAGAACGTTGTCAAATTAAGTAAAAATCAATTCAAGGGCAAACAATCCTGCAAAACAAGAAATATAATATTAGGTGGCGATGAAACTCACCAAACATACGAAGGTGCATATACGTGGGCGGGCTGAAACTGCCGCAAGCCATCAAAACAATCTTCCCCTGTGTCATAGTGGCTTTTAGTTCTGTCTGGATATCCAATATTTTTTTTCGTATTTTTATATATATCACATCACAACAAACTTGTACCGTCAGTCAAATACAAAATCGATCTATACTGCAGTGTTGCCAGATGCATAGATTAAAATATACACTTAGTGCGAGTGTTGTCTCCCGATTTAAGATTTGGAGTGTCCCAAATCGACAGCTTTTTTGTTGTTAGTTTATGTTCAATACAACATATCAAATAGAAGATCTAATTTAAAAAGCCTAAAATTTTAACATACAGGTGTTAGTTTAGATCAATAAACCATGCCGATCAATGGATATATATCCGATATCCATATGTATTTGTTTATTTTATTAAGAAAATAAATGAGCCTACCAGCCAAATCAAATTATATATACATCTAAATTTTTATTATAGATTTACAGACTGAATGCAACATTATTACTAAAATAAATACCAAATACCATTTCGTTATTATTCATTTTGGCACGAAATGTTGTACCGTTTTTCATATACCCACTCTCATATTTTTACATAAATTACACTTTAATTACTTATTATCTTCTTGTAATGTATACAGCTTTAAACTTCACCATAGAAGTATACAAACTTCTGAACCTACTCACTTTGCATATTAGATCACAAATTCGCGTCAACATGTATATTAGACTGTCATTCAGTTTGGCACATAAAAGATGCCATCGATAATTCTGTATCGCTTGTCTTCATTATGAGAACAATAGAATAGTTATGACTTCATTGCAAGAACTTACATATCACCATTGAATAATTACTAAATGGAAACAAATATGAAGGTAATTATTGAAATTTTATTCAGTATCGCCCAACATATTACTGAAATAGTCCAAATCAACGATGAATCGCCAATTCGGAGTTTGTTGTCGCCGCTGGAGGTCCTCGAGTAGCCTAATTAGCGGCATATTGCTCATCCTGGCAGCACTGCTGTACTGTGGATAGACACCACAGGTTGTATTAGAATCAGATAGTGCGTTCGAATAGCCCCAAGACAGTGAAAATAACGCTAGAACGCTCACAAGGGTGTTCGAAGAGTGAATCTGTGTGGGTGAAAATGTCGTTTATGGCTCTTTTTGTTTAGCATTCGGAAAGCTAAAATAGAATTATTTATGCCACCAAAAAGTGCAATTATTAACCCACTTCCGGAGCATGGTTGTTTGTGATTATTTTTGACAGCTGTTTATTTGACAGCATAATCATATGATTTTAGGTCTTATGCTCTGTTTAGCGTTCGAGTAGGGTGTGGGCAAAAGTGACAAATTAACGTTTTTGAGCTTTAACAAAAAAGCCAGCAATGGCAACGCCACCAATGCCCTCATTGCTAAACGAACGCAACTGGAGAAGACATGAAACCATAATTATGTTCCTATATATGCCGTGCTCCGTTTTGCGATAATTTTGCTCACAGTGCTATCGTCTACCGAAGCTGGTCCGAGATAAATATCGCGATTTTGACAGCTCGTGGCACTGTAAGCGTGTTGTTAATTCGGACCAAAGTTGTAGCAATAACGAACCATTTGCGCGCGAAAAACAAAAATCATAAAAATATCGTGCATAGTGTGAAGGTTAACTATGTGGTGTGTGGATTAAAAAGAAATAATGGAATGGATGGACCGACTTTATAACTTTTACATCAAAAAGAAGGGACACCAGTAAATACATTGTAGAAATAAACAAATACCTGTCACTTTTGACAGAACGCTCACGACGATTATGGTGTAGAGCATGGTTCATGTAATCGTCAATATGGCGGCAGTTAAGACGTCATCGATGACGTAGCGTGGGCCATCGTAATCACGCTCACGGTGAAAGGGACCGACTTTTATCGCGCTAATATCGATTATAGCCAATTATAGTAGATCCAACCGTTTATCCTCTTTTTGACAGATCTAATTTGTCAGTTAAAGTGTTGTGACCAAGTGATTATAGTGGACACGATTTCGATTCATTTTTCTATCGAGTCTGTGCGGAAAGAGAATAGTCCTAGGAATGGCGCCATGACCATGGCTATTGGCCATCTAGAAATACGTCAGCCAATGGGGAATGTTGAAAGGGCGTGGACAGGCCGTCATGGCATGGCCATCTAGAAACGCATCAGCCAATGGGAAATGCTGACGCATTTCTAGATGGCCATGCCCAGATGGCGAGGCCACGCCGTCCGGTTACACCCGTGTAGTTTCCAAGGTAAGCTATCAAATTCTGAGTTATAAGTTTTCACTTCTATCGGCAATTCCTATGACTGCCAATTTTTTTGTCTATGGGTAAGCAGTAGTATTTTATCAAGGTAGTAAAACTCAATGGTCCACCGCCGTTTTGTATTTGTCACTGTCACTCGCAACAAGACGCCCGTGCTAGTAATTATTTGCTGAGTTTTATATTGGAACTATAAAATGCCGAAAGGATCAGTGCTGAAAGGACAGACGAGAGAAATGGTGATCAAGCTTCGTAATTACTTTGAAGCAGAGTATCAAAATGGCGGCCCGCTTTTACCATTGTCGCAAGTGAGAGAGCGCGTTGCGGCCGCGTTAGGTATTAGTGCATCTACGATTACAAAAATTACTACCGAAGCCTACGGAACAAGCGGCATGCAGGAGAATAAGCTTCGTACGCCGAAGAAAAAACGCCAACCACGTCGTGTGACTTCGGTTGACAACTTTGACGCAGACGCTATACGCCGTCATATATATAACTATTACTTACGTAAAGAAGTTCCAACACTTAAAAAACTTGTTGCTTCTTTGCGTGAATGTGATTTGTTCCGAGGTCAAAAATCGTCATTGGTAAAGGTCTTGAATGAAATTGGATTTACTTATAAAAAATCGGACAAACGCAAAATATTGATGGAGCGTCGCGACGTAGCTTTTGCTCGTTGCGAATTTTTGAGCGAAGCCAAAAAAATTACAGATTGGTCAAATGTTGTTTTCACTGACGAAACTTGGCTGAATGCGAACCACACAGTGTCTAAGAGCTGGACTGATGACACCGCTGCTTCCACTACCTCAGTACCGATGGGAAAAGGAGAACGTCTAATCATTTGCCATGCAGGGTCTGTGAAAGGATTCATGCCAGATGCTTTGTTGGCCTTTAAATCCAAAAAAACAGTTGAGTACCACGAAGAAATGAATTCTGAGGTTTACGAAAGTTGGTTTAAGGAAATGGTACAATCATTGGAAGAACCGTCAGTTATTATTATGGATAACGCATCCTATCACTCACGCCAAATTGATAAAATGCCGACCCAGGCCGACAAAAAACAAGTAATCATTGACTGGCTTCAACGACATGGTGAAAATGTTGATAACTCCTTACTAAAAGTACAATTACTAAATATATTACGAACAAAAAAACACTTCCCAAAACGATATGTGATCGACGAAATAGCTGCAGAACATGGTCATTGGGTTCTTAGACTTCCACCCTATCATTGTCAATACAATGCCATTGAATTAATATGGGCTCAAGTTAAAGGACACGCTGCTAGAAATAACACAAAACCCCCATTCACGGCAAACAAAATGGTAAATTTATTAAAAAATGCATGTGTGAAAGTAACTGCGGAAAGCTGGCAAAATGTAATTCAAAAAACACAAGAAACTATAATGGCAGATTGGGATAAACACGTGGCGATAGATTATATGAGTCAACAATTAATTATAAATGTCGGCAATAGCTCGAGTGACAGCAACGATGAATCTGATTTTGATTAATAAATAAAGAAAAATAAAAGATTAGATTTCGTTTGCTTAAATTGGAATTGGGGTTGCTCAAACTTTACTATTTTCTGGTACCAAACGGCAGACTTTAATGTCTGCCATCCCCAGCGAGCAACACGGAAGGGAGTAGCCTTAGCTAAAAAATATTGTTCAAATCTTTCTGTCATTTCTTGCGGGAGGGGAAGTTGCACACTAGCGCAAAGCCGCACTATTACATACAAAACATACCTGTACCGATCCATTGCCGATCATACTCACACAACCAAATCACTAACACATAAAAAATAAAGCACCATTCACAAATCTAGCCCCGCCCTCACCCCACAGTATATTATCAAACTCCATGGTCCATGCGGACTTGTACTTTGACAGAGGGGAAACGCTGTGTATGCCTACTCCCTTCCGTGTTGCTCGCTGGCCATCCCAGATTTAACCGGTAACAGCTTCGTCAAGTATGACTTGTACTTGTAATCATCATAGTCATCATAACCTTGTTCTTTTTTGGATATACACCAGGAGATAAACACGTCTTCAAATAATGCTGTATGTTTTCCTGAGGCGCATCAATATAACGGTTTTACATAAAAATAAATCCGATATTATGTGCCGAGAACGGAAAACACCCGTGTAAAAATAGTTCATAAACAATATCGATATCTCAATCGTAACTTCGTAACATCACTATGTTGATAGCCATAGAACGTAATTTTTTAAAAACGTTTGTTATTTTATGGAATTTATAAAAAAACTACTGCACTTATGGACTCATTTTGTGAAAGATGATTATTATACGGGATCAAGGAGCAAATTTAAGCAGTTGTCATATTTTTAAAACCTCGCATTTATAAGTTAACTTTTGCGTAACATCGTCATGTTACGTTCTATTGGTGCTGTCAAAAAGAGGATAAACGGTTGGATCTACTATAGGACCGCACTGATAGTGCGTTCGAATGCCCCAAGTTAAATCTATGGCGATATTTTTTTTATTTAAATCTGCTACGCCTTGTAAAATTATGTATGGAATATGAAATTACATATGGAAAAATAATTCTTCTAGTTGTTATATGCGCCAGACTTAGGTGGATATTTTACTCTGCAGTGTTTGCCATCAATAGAACCAATGTCTAACATCGAAAATGGCCATAGTCTGAAATAATCACTGGCTATCTTCTTTTAAGTCCTCTCTTGTTGGACGTGGCATATGAACATTAACCAGTTCCAGTTATTATGCAGAACAAGTTGCATATGCTAGGTCTGCTACTGTAGATTTACCCATACAAAAACTAAAGGCCAATGATCAAAAAGAAGTTCCCGTAGGGAGATACCTGTAATCAAATTACTAAATAAAAATATAAATATTTTTATTTTTGACATGGTGGAAATAGAAAGAAAGAAATTATTATTAATATAAACTCGTTTAAAAGACAACCAAGAAGCAGAAAAATTAAAAATAACTTTCTTAAAAGCATACCACATACCTACTTACCTAACATAATATGAAGAAATTGATAGATTTACAAAACATACGATTACGTCGAAAAATTACGAAGACTTTTTAGAAGCTTTTACAGAAAATGAACGTGCTTATTATCAAAATCAAGCATAGTATTATTCTGGCCCTGGTAGGTACAAGTGGATCTAATCGTGGTTACTATACTCAACCAGACGAAACAGACTCTACAGTGGAATAACTTAAGAGTACTGCTAATGTGTAATATTATAATTTTAGTTTCTTTTAATGACTATTATGAATACAATATACCTACGTCTTCTTATTTTTTTTGTTAATATTAACTTTTATTTTAATTATCTTATTGTCACCACAAGTTTTCTGTAAGAGTGATCGAATCTGATGTGTGAAAGTTAGTACTGCTCAATTTTAATCTTGGTTCAATTCTCTGAAATATGTAATCAAAAGTTGCCACTGTCGTCCTTGTATACTCGTGGAATTTATCTACATTCACATCATACCTTAATGTGTCAAACAATGTAGAAAACTCTCCAAATTGTTTTTCTTGCTTCACAATGTTACTAGGAATTTATCTTGACTCAATAAAATTTCAGCCGGAAATTGTCTATCATTAATAAAAAATAATATATAAAATTGCATATCAATAATATCGTACGACGCAGACGCCATGATCGATATAAACGACTATCACCACAAACGCTGAGCGCGCACTGAAGCCACTTAAAGAACGCGTTTTCGACCGCTCTTCGCAGCCCCATCCGACGCTCTGATAGAGCCAAGCAGGCACTCTGGCCGTACACTTATGCTCGGTTTCGCGTTCGAGTAGGGTAGTAAGGGTGTAAGCAAAAGTACCAAAAATAGGATTATGCCCATCTGGGGCTTTACTATCAGCTCTTAAAGCAGGGCTTCTAGAAAACTGCCCGGCTTAATCGTACCACGACAACGTTAAAACAGGCCTGCCTTCTATTTAAGAACCGCAGAAAAACCGTTCACCCGTTTGTGCATGGATTTCGATAACATGTCGTTCTAAATCCACTCAGTTTATCAGCTACAAACGTCTAGGCATCTGCAAAGTTGGATATAGTAAATTGTTATAATGCCAGAGACAATATTATCCGTTCGTCTTTAAGAAAGCAATATTCAAACAGTTCACTTAAATGAGCGTCATGGTATGATTTCATAAAACTGTTTAAGAACTGCACGGAACTTGCATGGTTTTCTACTGACTTCAAAAGGGAGGAGGTACTCAAGTCAACTGATTTTTTTAAATGTTTGTTACCTCATAACTTTCAATAGGGTGAACCGATTCTCAAAATTCTTTTTTATTTGAGAGCTGGTGCTTCCAGTATTTTTTGAGTTACACTCCAATAACTGAATAGAATGGAAGTCGTATATAGTATTGAATTTTTCAAATTGTACTTGTTATGAAGCTGATAGTAAGGCCACAGGCCTACTATTCAAACACCGCAGAAAAACCGTTCACCTGTTTTTTGTATGGACTCTCGTTAACATTACGCTCTAAATCCTCTCCGTTTATCAGCTTACATATGTCTAGCCTAATGTTGGTTATAGTAAATTGTTAGAATGTCAGAGACCATATTATCCGTTCAGTTTTGAGGAAAACAACATTCAAACAGTGCACCTAAATTACCGTCATGGTATGATTTCAGTCAAAACTGTTTTAAGTCAGGTTTAAGAACTGCACGGATCTTGCATGGTTTTACAAAGCTGATAGTAAGGCCCCTCTCTCGTTTTTGAGTTTTACGCACGCTTTGACAAGAGAGCCAAATATGGCAACGCCACATATGCCATCATTGGTAATCGAACGCACCTATAGTCTCATGTAAACTCTGAATAAGGAAACCAATGGAATTGCCATACCTACGCAGCTAAACATGGCGGCTTAGTGTTACTAGAGTCTGGCCAACGAAAGCTGTCCACGTATTATTTTCAAAAGTTTTGATATGGCAATAATTTAAGACTGTCAAAATTGACACTTTGACGTTTCGTACTTGAGTCATCTTCTGTTTACATTGGTTTATGTGCATCATAGTTTCATTGATTTTGTTTAAAATAATTCCAAGAACAATTAAAAGTTCGACGAGGAAGCTTCTATTTACTATGATTGACAAATATAAAGACATAAAAAGTGATTTAAATCAGAAATCTGCAGAGAAAATACTACGACTGGATTCAATCCTTTCACTTTCAGGTTAGTTTATTTATACTTTTAGACTATTTAAGACAAATCGCAATATTTTTCATGGTGTATCTACTTTTCAGGAAGTATTAACAACGAGGAGACAAAACTTAAAATTTTGGAAGCAGTAAAGAAATTGAAAACTCTCGAAAAAAATGAAATGGCGACTTCTGAAACACATTATTTAGAAAAGATATCTTCAATGACAGGTATTACTTTAGAAATTATGGATTTTAACAGTTACTTCGAAGAGTTATATAAATTTATGACAATGTATGGATGGCTAAATTAAATAATATAAAATTATGGTTTTGTAATAATATCTTTGTATATTATTATGGTTTTTGACTTTAATGACTGATAATTAATAATATACTGTTACATACATAATTTATTGTATTTGTTATCTTCAGATGTCAGTGTGAAGACTCTAAGAAGAATTAAAATTGAAGGGTCTAAAAATCAAGGATAGTGGAATACTCCGGGGAAAAATCGTCCACATTCAGCAACAGTTTCCAATTTGGATAATTTTGATATTTCAGCTATAAGAAACAAAATAAACGAATTTATGGAGTTAGAAAACAAGTCCCAACACTGAGAAGCCTGCACAATGAGCTGAGGGAAGCAATTGAATTTAAGGGATGCCGTGAAACCCTTAGAAAAATTTTGCACAAGAACGGGTTTGGGTTTCAAAACAATAAAAATGAACGGGCTTTACTTACAGAAAAATATTAAATTGCGGCATGGAGACATAGATTCTTGAGGACAATACATAAAAAGAGGCTAGAAGGTAAACAGATTATTTACCTTGATGAGACATATGTACATCAGAACTATAAAGTTAAAAAATCATGGCAAGGACCTTCAACAAGCGGTGTCACTACTAATATATCATCAGGAAAAGACATATTATTGTGCATGCCGGATCGGAAGAAGGGTTTGTGCCAGGTGCATTATTGGTATTCAGCACAAAATCCAAATCAGCTTTCTACCATGATGATATGAATGCTACCAACTTTATGAAATGGTTTGAGGAAATGTTGATACCTAATCTCACTAAACCTAGTGTAATCGTGATGGACAATGCAGTTACCATGTGAAACAAGTAAACAAACCCCCTACTATGTCTGATTCTAAAGCTAATCTCCGAATATGGGTTCAAGAAAATAATATTCATTTTGAAGAATATCACACCAAAGCTGAATTAATGTGTTTGGTGAAAGATAATAAACCTGCCGTTGTTTACGAAGCAGAAGTGCTTCTAAAAAAACAGTCATATCCACAATCACGAAATTTTGTTGCTGCCACCGTATCATTGCGACCTCAATGCTATTGAGCTTGTATGGAGTCAAGCGAAGAGAAAAGTAGCAAGCAAAAATATAGGAATACCAGGGTCTGAAATGCAAAATTTAATAAAAGAATGTTTTCTATCCATAACTGCTGATGACTGGAAGAAGTACACTGATCATGTACTAAATGTGGAAAATCAGTACAAATTAAGGGACCGTATTACTGAAAACGAACTTGAACCATTCATAATACATGTTGGGGACAGTAGCAGTAGCAGCGAAGAAAGCAATGAAGCTGATTCAATATCAGGTGTAGAGTTTTTGGAATCCGATTTTAACTATAACTCATAGCTCCTATATTTGTACGGCTCCTCGGGGTCCTCGACTGTATATAAATAATGGATTATTTGAAAATAATAAAAAGACAGAATTAAATGTAATCTTTTATTTGATATTCTTCATAATAAATTCGAAAATTTCAACAACAGTTGCTAACAAAAGAAAATTTTTACAACTCGAAAAAAATGTACTTGCTGAAAAATTAATAGTATCAACTCCGTTTATGCAGTGTATAGCCAGGGTTAACAGCTCTTAATTTTTTAAAATTCCCGCCTTTTTTCTTGGACAGCTTTCGTTGGCTAGACTCTACCACACTACACAATATGTCGATAAAACTATCAACACGAAAGTGATATAGGCCGAATCATACTTAATAGAGTCTGTGAAGTTCACAAACTATACGATACTACGTATCAGACGGACCTCTGCAGTACATTCTTTGCTAGACACGAGTTCTGCGCTCTGATTGGCTACAGCAAAATGATGTATGACAGTTGATTTTTTTATTTTGCAATGGATGTTCTACTTACGTACGTACCTATGTAAGTTGATAGGGTGCATTACAGTAAGCTGACCTCTGTATACCTACTTTTAATTATTATTGAAAACTCTATGGGTGTATCTATTTAACAAATTAAACATATAATTTTATAGATCTATCATTTATTTATATTTTGCTCATAAGTTTTGTACATTTTACATACTTATTGGAGTCTTGCCTCCTTTTATTGTATTTATTGTTTGTATCCGAGTATTAATGGCGCCTGCTGATGTCTAGGATGAGAGGATCTTAAATAAGCTGTTACCATAATCATGTCAGCATGTATACACCTATTAATAATAATTATCATCATGTATTTTCATGGCATTTAATTTTTATTCTCTAGTCTTATTCTCACTTTTATATTCTAATGCTTTACAATGCAGGTCGAGCCATACTTGGTTTTTTTTTTTGGAAACGTGTGTAGCGACTACTTTTACAATGCAACAAATGGGGGCCATATTTTTGAGGTCCAAATTGTCAGTGCAACAATTGTTGCACGTTAGTTTTACGCGCGTTTTTCTTTTGTTTATTTTTTAAAGGCATCCCAATGTTTAACCATAGAGTTTAATTATTAAGCGTAATATATTTTCTTTCTATGGCAATACTACAAACGAACTTGTACTATCTGTGAACTTTAAAAAAATATAATCAATGTTTATATTTTCATCTGTGTTTGGCGGCGAGATTATGTTTTGTGCTATTGTTTTTAGTGAATTAATAGGGTTAAACTCATGATTTTGATACAAATTATACATGAATATGATCGTGAATATGTAAGGAATACTGTGAATATGTGTTTTAAGTTCTGAAATCATAAATTACACGAAAAAAATTTGTCACGATTCGGCAACCCCCGGTAAGCTACGAGTATTCTCATTGTTATGATTGGTTATAATTTGCTTTATTTTGAATATATTATACTTTTACATTGTAAAATATCAAAGAAATAATGTTTTCAAGTAATTATACCCACTCAGAATATGATAAATACGCCATATCATGTCAGGATCAATAAAAAATCGTAATCACGTGACAGTAAATTTACTAAAAATTCAAAATTTGTAATTTTTTTTTATATATTTCTGATTTATCATTATTGGCCGAAATTTCAAAGTATCTCTTATTTTTTATGTAATTATTAATAACCTAAGCATATGATACTAGGTAAAAATCCTATTTCTGTTCTAGAAATTCAAAATATTTATAAATATCAATTCAAAATCCTGTCTTGGTAAGCATTATTTATTGTTAAAACTTAAATTTTTTGGTCAGATTGCAAATTTTTTAAAAGATAATATTTTTTCTACAAATTCAAATATTTGAGTGTAACTAGTTAGATATGTGTTTTTACTATTTAATAACAGCAAAAAAAACTCTATAGGTATTGGTGTAAATTTTTTAAATTACAATTTTTTTTTCACATCAACTCTGATTTTTTCGGCTACGTCAATTTTGTCCTCGTGTAACATAACATTTTACTAATACATTTGACATGAATGTTTATGTATCAGATTTCTTGGTCTTTCAACTCCCTCTGACATACATTTCGTCTCTTAACTCGCTATAGGTATGGCACAAGAGCCGTTTGTTCCCAACTCGGCGCAACATATGACGCGGGCGCAGGTCGCAACACTTACTAGGGGATCGCAGCGATCGTTAAGACACTTTAAAGCGCTTTAGTCGGTAGAATAGCGTAGTCGTGAACTTGTACAACCCTTGCATACTGCACTTGTAATACATCTCTTATCTCTTTCACATGAATTAGTTACTTTTTAAATATCATTGAAACAAATACGCAGTGCAGATAATTAGCTAATATTTAACATTTATTGAACACTATGGCTGGCCTGACAGTCTTTGCTGACAGTGGGTGACTTAACAAATCTTAGTATTTAAGTAAGTAATATTAGTCTATGGAGAAGTGCAAATTTCAATTGCAAACAAAGAGGATTTAATTACTTTCTATGGACGGCAAAGCAGAGGAGAGGCAAAGGGGTGATCGGGGGAAGGCAAATGTCATATATGATTTTGCTACGACGTTTCTCGTGTCTAGTTTTTTACTAGATAGATTAATACCCGTGGTGAAGTTGATAGCGCGCACAAAGCACAAGCTGTCTAAATACGCGCGCCGCTGACATATGAATGAAATTGATATCTTCGACCAAGGAGTACTTATGTCTTCGACATGCATTGCGTCAGAGCGGGGAATACTTCCTTATAGTCCCTACTACGCGCACCAGTGCAATGAGGACATTTAGAGAAGTCCCACCTTTCTACCTTCCTTTCACCTATCCACCTGTTTTATAAGCAATATGTGCATTGCCAATGATAATATTCAAAAGCGGATACAGTGAAAGGGCGATCATGACGCCATTGACGTCATGCGCAGTTTCGTTTAATCTGCTATATCCTTTTAACCCTTCAGGTACCGTGATAATTAAATCAAAAGATTTATAATTGAAACGCATGTACGAATTTACCCGCTTTACATGTTTTTACTGTACTCAAAAAAAAATATTGTAAGTACCGGGGTTTACTCACCAATCCATGGTTCTGTTGGGCAGCTGCATTAACGTTTTTATTTCTGCTTTTAAGAGCCGATCCGTGTAGTGCTAAGTAAATATTAATAATTGAAACAGAGTTGGCTGAGTTGGTATAAGAAAGTCTGAAGTAACCGTTTAATTGCTGAACACAAACTAAGCACACTCAAACACTGCGAGATGAGAATGTACAATCGAATGATATCTCAAACAATTGAATCATTAATTGGATTTTCTTACCAATTCCAGGTACCTACTGTTGAGTAGCTGGATTTACATTTTGATCTCTGGTTATAAGAGCTAGTTGGTGTAGAGTTTACGGTTGCTGATAAAAATAACATTTTATAATTAAAATCACTGCAATTTAAACAGCACGTTCATCATTCTCTTTTAAGGAGCCATTAAAGGAGAAAGGCCCTTTAATGGGCAATAAGAATAGTTATGTAATAATATTCTCACCTGCACAAACGATGATGACACTGAATCATCTTTTAATCTTATGACATGCAGTGTTCTGCCCCTAAACTGCCGTTAACCAAGGAAATAATGGTCTATCTATTGTGTCTGGTTTAACGACAGCTGAAGGATTATATATATCTTCATAAAAATTCATAGGACATAATTTTTATGTATATGTTCTCTAAATATGTCCTTAAATTTTATTTTCCCTCTCTTGCCTTATTTTTTTCCTATGGTAACTATGTGGACGTCTAAAAACAAAAAAAAACTTGATATTTTAACAAATAAGATCAGTTTTCTTTTTCTAAGATGTTGGTTTCATATTTAAATCTTTTATATACAGCTACCCCTGTAAGTGCATTTGTGACTCTAAGCGATCTTTGATTAGCAGAGTGTGTGAATTAAATCTAAATAAATCAGAGTAAAGAAGCAGCTTCGTGAATTTCCGATAAAGAATCAACAGATTTGAAACCTAAAATGTTGAGGTTTGCCACAAAAAATAGCGATAAATTATTATAACAAGAACATCACTATTGTCTAAGCAAATAAAATTCAAATAATCATCAAAACCAATTTATGTAATATATAAACGGAGGTAGATACGTCCTTCTGCGCTCGGCTTAGCGATATAAACACAAACTAGTTGTCTTGAGTCAACTTAGTTCCAGCCAGCCTGTCTGGCAACAATGCAGCGCGTGTTCAACACTTAGGAAAAAATGCCTTCTTGTGTGTTCAGAAACTGCAGAGCATATACTAGGACGAGTGTAAAAACAAGAACGATTTATCTTTTCATTTGTTGGTATTTTTTTCAATTATATTTCACAAAAATGAATAATTGTGTTTTAATCTAAATTAACACCTGCTACGATGCCGCTTCGCCACCCACGCGAACGAGACAACTAGCGACCCCACAGAGAGAATGAGGCTGTCATTGGCGGTTGAATGGTCGGCCACAGGCGAACGTTGTCAATAATATATTATGTAATATCCCTTTCTGACCACTAGGATTAATATATCTTCGTGGTTTTTTTAACCACACACGTTGCAGTTCCTAGAAAATTAGGTTGATTTCTGCGAAATCTATTGTATTATTGGCCAAATATGACGAATCGCGAGTTAACGGCTTAATCTTGTCGGTGTAGTAAATTTCGTCGTGCGAGTTGTGTACTATAGCTATAGGTAGGTATAGCATACAATTTGCCATGTTTAAACTTCGTATTCAAAGAGTAAAACGTCTCGATTGTTAATCTCATTGCATCAAGTCACAGTACTCACAGTTTACACCACAAATAAACAGCGTCACAATATGGCGCACAAGGCACACGTTTGACGTCACGAAAAATGTTGCCTTATATATATAGCGTAACTGTTGTGTATATGGTTGTCTTATTTTTATTACATACATACGATAGAGCTGCCACTATGTTTAATATTTCGTCTTTCAAACTATTTCATAGATAAGTATCTATATGTTTTAGCAACATTTCCGTCGGTTTTCTTATTCAGAGCATGTAAATAGGACGAATTCTGTGGTAAAAACAAGCTCAATGGTACATTAGACAGTTTATAATCTGTGTTTGTTAGCCCGTCCGTCTGATACTTAGATAGTTGTAGATCTGTGACACTCATTGCACTTATTGGCTGAAATATTCCTTTTTTTGCTTTCCGAACACTGAACAAAAAAATACGTGAACGACATTGTCTCCGACATAATATTCCCAACACGAACGCTCTTTGTTAGGGTTTTCGCGTTAGCGAAAATAACGCAAAAAACGCTCACAAGGGGTCTATTCGAACGCACTATATTATTCCTTCCTTGATTCTCTTGGATTCTCAGCTAGGCAAAAATAGAATTTCTATCATCCGACTGGAACACGGCCTAAAGAAGCCATCTAATAAGAAGAAGAAGAATTATTGTCTATGGTTTATCTAAGTGCAAAATATTCACAGACTATAAGATAGAGTCAGCGCCACTATTCAAGTCCGATAGACGCGGCGCTGTTAGCGCGTAACTAAATGTTGCCAGTAACTTATGATAAAATTACTCATTTTCTACTTATGCTCCAAAACTAAAGTTAAGAATTGTAAAATGATAGTAAAATATTAGTTCTACCCATGAAGTTATATCAGACAATAGCCTAACGAACTATTTAAACGATAAAATAAAACAAATGTTCTGTATCTATTTATTTTTCATTTGTTATATATTTTTACAATAATTGTGATCTACTTCACATAATGGTTTTATACCAGTCATATCGCAATCGCTGTCACTCGTATCAATTAAGTCACTATCATGATCCGATTCAGTGTCGCTATCATTTTCTGTACAAATTATAAACCTTTCCATTTCCACATCGATGAGTCCGTAATTTTTGAAGTACTCATCCTCAACATTCTTGACATGATTGCACTGAATGTGCAATCATGTCAAGAAAAGCAGCTTCAGTCAGTTCAACTATTTGTTTGGGATCTTGAGCAACATTTTTCTCGGCAACGCGTCTTTTGACAAGACTCCAAATTTTTTCTATTGGATTTAAGTCACAATGATACGGAGGTAACTTTACAACTTCATGGTTGTGTTGCCTCAGCAACTCATCAACTGCTTAAACTGGTGGCTCCTTGTTTTTTTTTTTATAGTGTCATATAACACTGCTTTGGTCCAGCTGTCTTCAAAGAAAATATTTTTTTCTCGTAGCCATATTTGCATGTCTGATTTAAGGTTTGACATGGTTGGATCTTTGTTGATCTGCGTGCAGTGGTAGGGTGCGTTGTCCATAACTACCAAAGAATTTTCAGGTAAATTAGGTACTACCTTTTCAGTCATCCACTTTAAAAAATTAGAGGCATTCATGTCATCGTGATAGTCAGCAGATTGCGATTGTGACCTAAAAATCAACAAGCATTTGGCACGAATCCGTTTTCTGATCCAGCATGAGCTATAATGAAGCGTTTCCCCGGTGGATCTGATATCAGCAAACCATCTTCATCTGCGCTTTGCCAACAACTCTTGGCATGATAGGTAGGGTGAATATATGTTTCATCTAAATACAGGTCTCTTGTCTACCAATCTATTTTTTTCTCAATCTTTCAACATATCTGGCCCGCCATGCTGTAATATCATAACGTTCCATCAACACTTTGCGTTTTGACTGACAGCGTTTGAAGCGAAATCCTAACCGTTTTAATATTCTTCGCATTGTTGTATTGCTTCCTTGAAAGTTTATATCTTCTTTAAGTTCCATAACTAGCTTGTTTACCGTTGGAAATTATTTTTTAACCACATAGAATGCATGGATTTTTTGGCGTATCGCACAGAGGTCGAAATCGTCCAAATTAATCTTTTTCGGTTGCGGTTGGCTTTTCCCGGGGGTAACTATTTTCTTTGATGTGCTTGCCGCTACTTGTCCTTCTTTAGTTATTCGAGACACTGTCTTTACGGAAACGCCTGAAATAAATAAAACATCAAGGTAAGTTTTGGTATATTTTCAATCACAATTAAGAATAAGAAAAAAACACTGAAGATATCGTCAATCATTACATTAAATTATATCGTTTTCATCAATTAGGCAAAAACAAGCAGCTATGGCATCCCTAATATTTACCTGTCATGGCAGCGACTCTCATCTGCACATTATTTAGCGGGATTAAAATGTATTTTTTCTTCTTATCTAATTCACAAAATTCTTTCACTTTAAGAATTAGTTCACGAGCTGCACTTTTCACTACTTTTCGCTGCATTTGCACGGATATTTCAACAATAAACAAAAAAAAAACAATAAAAAATCCACAACCTCTACTCTTTACAAGCATTCTTAACAAACGGCAATATGGCGGAGCTGTCAAACTTAGTTCCTGTTTTTTCCGTAAGACTTCAATGGTGGCGCGGACTCTACTGCTTATATTGTGATCATCATAGAGTAAATTATATATATGTAGAGTGATCATTATTATCGGTCTTGGCAAAAATATCATCCGACTAGAACACGGCGAACGAAATAACAATATTGCTTTCGAATAGATCACTTCTGAGCGTTTTCAGCGAAAATAACGCTAAAACGCTCACATGGGGCGTTCGAATTGGGAGTCTGAAAGAGATGAAAATGTCGTTCATGCCTCTTTTTGTTCAGCGTTCGGAAAGTTAAAAAAAGAGGTATTTTTGCCACCAAAAAGTTCAATTTTGGACCCACCACAGGTGCGTTCGTTTATCTTATGAGGGCATTGGTGGCGTTTTCATTGATGGCTCTTTTGTTAAAGCGTTCGTAAAGCTCGAAAACGTTATTTTTGCCACTTTCGCCCATACCCTATTCGAACGCTCAACTTTTTTTTTTTTTATACCGAACTGGGTAGTACTTGACCACTATCTCACCTGATGCTAAGTGATGATGCGATCGATGATGGAGCGCGCTTACCCTGACTGAGCATAAGACCTAAAATAACATGATGAAGCTGTCAAATAACGATCACAAACAACCATGCTCCGGACGTGGGTCAAAAATTGCACTTTTTGGTGGCAAAAATTCCTCTTTTTTAGCTTTCCGAACGCTGAACAATAAGAGGCATAAACGACATTTTCACCCACAGATTACTTATTCGAACGCCCCTTGTGAGCGTTTTTAGCGTTATTTTCGCCAAAAACGATCAGAAGTGATCTATTCGAACGCACTACACGTCCGGAGCATGGTTGTTTATAATCGTTATTTGACAGCTATATATTTGACAGCATAATCATGCGATTTTAGTTCTTATGTTCAGTTGAGCGTCCGAATAGGGTGTGGGCAAAAGTGGCAAAAATAACGTTTTAGAGCTTTACGAACGCTTTAACAAAAGAGCCAACAATGCCCTCATAAGTTAAACGAACGCACCTTAAGAAGAAGAATTATTGTCTATGGTTTACCAAGTGCAAAATATTTAAAAATATTATTTGTTTTTTATTCAATTTTATCAAATCTTCTATTCTGTAAAACTTGTTATTTGCAACATGTAACCCATAATGTGATAATACTTACGCTGATGCTGTAGCAAAAAATCATCAACAAATCAAAAATAACCTTACCCTCAGAAGTCGCCCTATTTACATAGGTATTTACATTACGGAAGTTGAACTTAGCTACAAAATGAGGCTTACTTTCCGCTTGCTATCATCTGTAGCTCAGAGAAGACCTTTTTATGTAACTACACCGATATTCTACGCCAATGCAGGTAAGGAAATATTCCCTTCATCATAGGAAACCAATTTTGTGTATAACGGTACATAGACATAATCAGAACATTGCTATCAAACTGGAACTGCTAGGTCTCGGGCCTTGCTCTTAGGGATAGCAATCCCCTGTGCCGGAAATTTTACATAGCGCCCAAAAGCCGTCTAAATGGCAAAATCACCTGTGTTCAGACAATAACCAGGCCAAATGGCCTAGTTTCAGCGGGCGCCAATATCTTATAAAAATAATATAGTATAAATAAAAATATAAATAGCTTGCTCCACAAAGAGTCTTGCATATGGAAGCCTAGTTGTCCCACAATTGACTTGTAAAACAATTTGGTAATAGTAAAGAGTACAAATTGAGAGCTTTTTAAGTAATTTATCTCAAACACTGGAGATCACTATCAAGTTTCTGCCCGGCTCTAAAAATTGTAGATCAGGGGCTGGGTTTAGTGTACACTAAAATATATTTAGCTCATGTGAATAAGCCCAATAGGATCTGAAAATAAATGCTCTTTAAAATGTGCATAAGGTGTGTTCAATTAACAGTGAGGACATTGGTTGTGTTATAATTAATAGCATTCTAATGGAAGTGTTTGTAAAGGTCAAAACATTTACTTTGCCATTTTAAGCCAAACCCTATCAGAATTCTAAGATAACTATTTCTTTTGAAACAATCTTTTTTCTTTCTTAGTATATATCTACAATCAGTGTGTACTATAAGCAGATGTGTTGAGGGCAGCTTGTCTTGTATAGGGTACACTCCCCTCTTGAGATCTAGATACTACTCTTTTAATTAGAAGGTAGTACTGCTTTGCACTTAAGCCTTTTTTTTTTTTTCTTGACCCCAGCGGGAATTATGGCTCGCACTTCTTATGCATCCGCCAGTGTCAAGTTTTATTTTCTGTTCCTATTTATTATTTTTCTTCCATTTTTATTATTTTGGTGTAATCTTCTTTCTTGACTTCGTGTTAGTTTTGGTTTTATTTTCTTGATTTGTGTTTTTTACATGTTGTCTCAATGGACTTTTATTTTAAAAGTGGGGAAACGTTTCGCGAATTTAACAATTGTATTTTAATTTTAATCAGACTTCGTTTGTAATAAGAATAGGATCAGGGAGAAGTAGATTATTGGTAGGTTCATATATATTGTTAGGAAGATCTATTATAATATCGTAAAATATCTATGAATACTTACATAACTTAACAAGAACATATGAAATATAATACAGGATATACACATTTACAATTTTATGTTATTAACGCAAATATAATCAGCTATAATAATATATAATAGAAGGATAGATAGTACAGAGCAGAGATTTGATGTTTGTGGGGAGAGGGACATGAAGGGATATATGATTATTATAAAAGGAGGCACGGTCGTGATTAGGACAGGAGAGAATATATGGTCCAGATCCCCAAAATCATGACCACATTCGCACTGTGGACTATTGATAATGTTATACTTTGCTAGATGTGCTGGACATGTTGTATGTCCAAAACGCATTCTAATTAAAACTGATGTGACGATTTTGCTTAGATTTATTACTGAAAACCATGGCTTAGAGGGAATTAGTGACTCTATGCTATAGTAGTGAGTACCGGTCATCTGACCACTTTCTCTCCAGATTCTACCCCAAGTATCCCGGAGATACAAACCGGCTAGCCCAGCCAAGTCATGCGGATAATTTTTAAATGGATACAGATCACCACATGCAATAGCTTCATTAGCAAGTCGATCGGCTCTTTCGTTGCCCTTAATACCGCAATGACTCGGTATCCATACAAATGTTACTGAAAATCCTTTCAGAACGCATGAGTACAGTTTTTTTCTAGCTTCAATTATAAGAGGGAAATGAGACTTAGACTTAAAAGGATATCGTAATAGAGTCTTCAATGAGCTCATTGAATCACTCATAATCAGCACTTTGCTAAGCTTGAAACTTAAAACATATTCTAGAGCTTTAACGATGCCAAGACATTCAGCTGTAAAGACGGACATTTCAATAGGGCACTTTATTTTTTGTACTATCTTATATTGAGAATGATATATTCCAACTCCTACAAACATATCTGGAGAGTGTTTAGATGCGTCCGTATAAATATGATGCCAGTTTGGCCAATTTTCCTGCACTACAGCCTTAAAATAGAAATTGGCATTATGTTTGTCTATATCTAAATTGAAACAAACTGTTGGGACATTGATCAGAGCTTCGTATGCACAATCGAATATATCAATGAATGGAGATCGATGAGTTGGTGCGTGTATTGCCTTATATCCATATTCATATTCATATTCATTTATTCATAATACAGATTACATGTCAAAAAATATATATTTAATATAAGTGTTTATAAATGTCAAGTATAGGTACTTAATTATGTATAAGTATGTGCTTTCAATTATTAACTAAAATAAATACATTTACCTAAGTAAATAACTCAAAATCATAGGGTGTTTGCTCAACTAACCACTTCTTTAGTTTATTTTTATAGGATTGCATAGAGGCTGCATTTTTTATATCGTTTGGCAGTTTATTGTAGACAGTTGGAGCCATCACGTGCACCAGCTTCGATGACTTGCCCAGTCGCCGTGGAATAGCACTCAGCGTCTGCGCCTTTCTAGTGTTATATTTATGAGAGTCCCCCAGTCTAGTAAACGATGACAGATTCTCTCTCGCGTACAGAGCCGTCTGAAGGATTACCATCGCAGGGACCGTAAGTATCCCTAGAGACTTGAAGAATGGCCGAGCGGACGTTTGTCTCGACACTCGCACGATGGCCCTCACTGCTCGTTTTTGCATTCTGAAGACTCTTTGCCAGTCGGCAGCGCGTCCGAAGAGTTCGATGCCGTACTGTAACAGCGAGTGGATTGATGCGAAGTACAGGCTCCTAGCTGTGGTTTCAGGTAAAATAGCAGATATTCGCCATACAGCAAAGCAGGCACGACCCACCTTCTCGCTCAGCTTTTCGATGTGCCATTCCCACGTTAGACCACTGTCTAGCTGAAAACCTAGGAAATTTGTACAGCTCAGTTGTTGTATACGCTCCGCGCCTATGTCTACAGACAGTTTCTTATATTTACGACCTGACAGGTTGAAATGTATGAAGTGAGTCTTGCTCACGTTCAATATAAGCCCGTTGGCTTCGAACCATCTGTTTAGATCGAAAGCAGTTGCGTTCAGGTTACTCTCGAGCAGGTCGACATTCGGTGCGGTTACTATCGCAGCAACGTCGTCGGCGTACATGAGCACATGACCTCTTCCTACGTTTTCGGGCAAGTCGTTAAGCAGCACCGAAAACAAGATGTTAGATACGGAGGAGTATCTAATGAGACTCTTTATCAGGCAAGGTAAAGATTTATGATTCCAGTAATTCGTTGATTCGACAAGATCAGAGAGGAGATGCAATTTAGAAATTAGAGGACTGTTGGAAAATTTTAAAACTCTGTAAAACATGCGGTCTGCAAGAAACTGACGTCTCAACTGCAAAGGGGGCTCTCCACATTCAACGCGTAGTGCATTTAAAGGGCTAGATTTCATTGCTCCGGCTATTATTCTCAATGCTTTTGACTGGATGGCATCCAACTTTCTAAGACGCTCAAGCCTTGGCTCGTAACTTTGCGAAGTTAAATTAACCGCTAGTATGTTTGGATGCTTCATTAATCTATCATTGTAGATGTTGCTGGCATTCTTAATCTCTTGCTTAATGGTTTTCATCTCAAGATTTGTGTGGATTTCCTTGTTGGTTATGTACCATGGTACATTGCTCATTGTATGCAGGATTATATTTTGCATTCTTTGAAGCATTGATATGTTTGAGTCACAGCAGTGCCCCACAGCTGAATTCCGTACATCCAAACAGGTTTTAAGATGCATTTGTAAATAAGCAGTTTGTTGTCGATGGATAGCTTGTTATTTCGGCCAAGAAGCCAGTACATGCCTTTATAACGTAAGTTGAGTTCTTCTTGTTTAGATTTAATGTGGTTTTTCTAGGTTAACCGTCGATCAAGGTGGGGGCCAAATATCTGACTTTGTCTTGATGAGGTAGAGGCACGTTTTCCAGTTGGACAGGTGGACAGTTCCCCTTTCTGAGTGTAAATGTGACATGCACAGATTTTGTTGTACTGGCTTTGATCCTCCATTTCCGAAGCCATTTGGTTATTAAGTCAAGGCTCATTTGCAGTGTTTCAGAAGCTTTGTTTCGATTTACAGAACTAGCAAGAATAGCTGTGTCATCGGCAAATGTGGCTGTGGTGATATTAACAGCTTGAGGTAATACTACTGTGTAAATGGTATATAGTAGAGGTCCCAAGACGGATCCTTGCGGGACTCCTGCAACGATTTCAAAGAATTCTGAAGAGGGATTTGACTCTTTAACTTGGAACAGCCTATTTTTTAAGTAGGAGTAGATTAGGAGGTAGTAACTATGCGGTAGGGCAGACTTTATCATACATAGCAGGCCTTCATGCCATACTTTGTCGAAAGCCTACTGTATATCCAAGAATGCCGCGGAACAGTACATTTTTTCTTCTAGCGCTTTTCTTATGTGTTTATACATGTACACGGTGTACTTGTTCATTAGTGGAATGCTGTCGCCTAAATCCATATTGGTGGTTAGGAATAATTTTATTAATTTCCAGTATTGGAGTTATTCGTTTCAAGAGTAACTTCTCGAAAACTTTACATAGTTGGCAATAGGCTTATGGGTTGATATGAGGTAACTTCATTAATTGGCTTGCCTGGTTTGTGGGTCATGAGGATTATCGAGACATTCCACTACTGTGAAAGTACTGGACCCTAATAATTCCATTGTATAAGAGAGTAAGGAAAATTGAAACTTTTTTTGGAAGTTGTTTCAGTACTTCCTTAGGTATTAGAGAAACCAGGAGCTTTCTTGTCCTTAAGTTCTTGTATAGTTGTCCATACCTCTCTGACTGTCACTGGTGAAACAATCTACGAGTACAATATCTTTCATCTCATACATACAGATATACAAAGAGAAATAATCATATATTTTATCACAGATACACTGCTTTCAGTCTTGTGCACTGTGGTTTATTTATGAGTCTATCTATGGTATGTTTCAAACCCCCGGCGAAATTCGGACATTGACCTAAGAGCATGCTGTAGGTATGACCAACATTTTTAAAAAGCTATGAAAAATGTTAGATGAATTGTAATCCTATAGCAATTTTTGTTTTTTAAATAAAAATTATAATACAATTGATATTTTTTATGATTACCATTATAATTTCAATATTGTGGAACCAACTTAAACATTTCTTGTTTCCTATAATATTGTTTAGGTACCTATTATAAGTCATGGTCAGTATGTTACTTTAAGAATAAAACTAAAATTCTATATAACGCATACTACATTTATTATATTGGTGTTGTTCACTACACTATGAATCTTCTTCTGTGTCCGTTTCATCATCATCCGACGATGCAGTTGACTCTGCCACATTGATAATAAAACTGTCAACAGGTTTGTCGATACTGTGATCAATATCAATATATCAATAGAAAACGTAACCACAAAACAACTCAATAACAAATTAAATGAAACATTTTTACTGCAAAAATCCACATTCATTTGCATTCTACAGCTGAATTAATTCTGCAGCAGAACTTGTTGAAAACAGTTTGCGGGCCCTGGTGGGCAGCGGGTTGTGCGCAATCCGTACCACGAAGTGTTAACGACAGATAAATTCAGAGAATACAATAATTTTATGAATGGGCAGCGACACTATCATTTTGTTTTTTTTTGCTAACATAATACTTAGGCGTCAATGTCTGAATTTCGCTGGAGGTTTGGAACATACTATAGAAAATTTGTAGGATTCTAGATCTAATGATTTTATTTTACTTTATTGTTATAGGAACAATAAACAGCATATTATTTACATCTAGGTACACAGTAAAGTAACTTACATAACAGTATAACAGACAAGCTACAATTATTATTATGTAGACGAGTACAGTGCAAGGTCATCTTTTAGAAGTGATGTGAAGAGCAGCTTTTTAAATTTATATAAGGTACAAGCAAAAATGTCTATACTATGAAATGATTTGTTGTAAGACTCTACATACTGATTTGTTGTAACCATACGCCATATAGATACTCAAAGTCCTGAGTTAGTGCGACAGGCATTCAGTGCGAAAAGAGTTTTATCACGGGTTTCTCTTTGGTTTTTCAAGCATGTTAAAAGTTGTGACACCTTTAGACATATTTATCATCCTATAGACCTATTATCAATGGATAGTGCACTAAAACAGACATTTTCTGAATAATACAGTGAAATTTGGTTAAATGGACCCTGGATAAATGAGAAACCTCTATTATTGAGAGTTGCAATGAGGTCCTGGCACTTTTTCATTGAATTACCTCTATTAATTGGACTTTTCGAACCTGGTTAAATGAGATCTGATTTCTAGGATTATTCGATGTTTACCTTTATAATTGGGACTCTGTAACTCAATTCCCTCTATAAATGAGACAAATTAATCGGGTTGGGATAGGTTTTGACCTTTGTTTGTCAGTACTACCTCATGTCTAGACCTAAAAACAAGGGACTACTCTCCCTCTAAAAATGGAACAGCCGTACAATTCGACCTCTATAATGGGAGCCTCTGTAAACAACTATAATTTTAAACCTGCCTAATTGGAAAACTGGATTAATGAAAACCCTCAATAAATGGTACAACATTCTTGGTCCCTTGAGATCCCAATTAACCAGGTTCCACTGTATAGCGTTTCTGCACTACATTATCTGGTGTGTTTGTTCCAGCTCCTCACTTGGGTCACCTCTACACAGCTGTGGTTGCAGACGCGATACAAAGGTTCGAGAGACTCACAAATCCAAACTGCAATATCATATTTAGTACAGGTATATTAAAATTATTCTTTGTCTAACCTTCAGAGCGATGAAACATTATTGATACCTAGATGGGTTTAATATCTTTTTTGGAATACATTTATATAACCCGTTGACTCGCGATCCGCCATATTAGGCCAAGAATACTATTGATTTCGCAGACAACTTTTCCAGGAACTGCAATGTGTGTGGTTAAAGAACTATTTAATGGACTTACTTGGATTATTAGTTTCTATAGAAGTTATAAAGAAGTCAGGAAGGAAGTAAGTCATAAGACAAAGTAGATAAATAAGTTAATTTAAAGGATTAGACTTTAGGGTTAGAGTTAATTAAATAATTCAATCTTTTGGGATGCGAGTCATAAGAAAAGTTAATTTGTAAACACTCTGATCGAAAATGTTTTTGATTGAGATTAACTTTTCTAACATAAATGTATTACTGATTTTATATTTAAACGCCTTTCCGAGATAGCGAGGTTAATGTATTCTGTACATCCATTTCTATTGGAGGTTGGACATTATCTTGTCGATTTAGATCTGCAAAGACGCTGTCCAAAAGACGCAGGTATTACTACAGTCTAATCACTTCCTCGGATCACTTAATCGGTAGTGTGGTCTTCGGCATTCAAACTAAAATATAATAATAAAAATCGATTCATACAATATACACCCAAAAACATAAACTACCAAACTTATTTTGGTGTTTATATTACGTGTATTCTTCGCAATTCCATCCAGAAAATTAAACTTAAGTATTCCGTGACATACATAATAGGCGAAGAAGTTACTATGCTATAAAACTGGGAAAGTGCCAGAGCTTACATGTTTTCGGTGGTAGTTTGCGTTTCGTCGGTTTGTGGGAGGTTCCGGAGGCCCGATTCCCCCCATCCTCATTCTCCCTCTCTTTCCCCTCCCCCTCAAACATTTACCCCTTCTATCTCTCCCTTCCTATCATATTTCCTCAAAGGTCGACAACGCATCCTCGAGACCTCTGGTATTGCGGATGTCAGTGGGCGACGGTATCACTTACCATCCAAGTGCTCGTTTGCCAACCTATCCTAAAAAAATGTAATCCACAATGTACCTGTATTTATTGAATATTGTTGCCACCTCTGGGATGGAACCGCTAAGTACCTTATGGATGTTCTCGACAGACTGCAACCTCGCGCTCCGTAATATTGTAGACACTGAAGTCACTGAATACCTAGAACCCCTACAAATGCGTAGAACTATAGCTTTTCTAAGCGTTTTTTACCGTTTTATTATGGTGAATGTTTTGAAGAGCTCTTTAATATTATTCCTTCCTCACCATTCCGATCCCGAACTACTACTCAGTCCGGCCTAGCATGCCTAGCCTAGCATCTACATACTGTTCAAAATGTCTCACCAAGAACCAAAAAGTTTGGCAGTTCCTCCCTCTGTCGTGTAAGTAAATTGTGGAATGCTCTGCCGGCGTACGTTTTCATTGCTGTGACCCTGGGTCTATCAAGCGGGGCGTGAAAAAGCATCTCTCAGGGTCATTACAGGGGTGGCGATTAGTGCATCTTACGGCCATCGGATGGTCATCGCCTCTTGATTATATCTCCGCTTTCAATCGGGCGAGAGGGAGTCATTTTGAAGAATCGTTATATTTAAAAAAAAACCTTAAAACAGACCCGCTTAATGCGGGTGGAACGCGCATTGCGGGGCGCGGAGGTAGACCATTATGTACTTAATAATTAATCAATTCTCGAAATATCGAATTTCCAGGCACTGACGAACATGGCACTAAGATCCAACAAGCTGCAGTTAAAGCGAACTTGTCACCATTAGAGTACTGCACTAACATATCTGATGAATACAGGGAGCTGTTCAAGGAGTTTAACGTTGGCTATACGGACTTCATACGCACTACTGAGGAGAGACATAAGAAAGCTGTCAGACATTTTTGGGTAAGTTTATGTTTATTTATCTACGGCTTTGGTTTACTTTTTAGCCTGAGGCCTGCTGCATGCGGTTATTTATGCTACTAAAAACGCTCAACATATACACGCATCACGGTTAAAAACCGCCCTCGTTTTCACTATGTTACTTGTGTTTCAAAGAGAAAATTAATAGTAATTAATAATATTATATTAAGTAAGAATTTCTTGACGCGCACCAATTTGTAACTATTTTTGATTTTTAAATCAGTGCCGGAAACCGCCATGGCGTCCGCTCAGTGGCGTAGCAATAGCTTTTACATAGGGTCCGCAGGTAAAAACTAAAAATCTAATAATCTTAAAAACTTACTTAAACTTAAACTGCATACAAAAAATAGTTACTTACTTTAAGTACATAAAAATATAAATTTAAGAAATGCTAGTGTATGAAGCGGGCATAAACCTTTTTATAGCTATATATATGAGGCAGCAACTTTCATCTAAAGTATCAGTGCCTCCTTCATTAAATGACGATAAGTATGACTAATTCAATAGTTAACAATCGCTAAAAAGTTGCTGAAATTTTTGCCCGACAGCAAAGTACGAGTACTTGGAGCGCGCGGCCTAGATTTACTTACTTAGTTAATTGATTTACTTGGGACTCAAGGCAGCCGAAAAATGTTATCTACATAGATTATGAAAGGTTTGTTTGGGTTTTCTTGTGTGTTTTTTATTTTGTATTCTTCCTATTAGCAGTTTATGCGGGGAGGATGGTGCGCACCCCCAAATAGGCCAAAATCATTGTTTTTTTCAGCAGAAGTGTCACTAAATATTTTTAATATCGTTTTTTGATAATGAATTTCCGCAAAGTAACGCCTGAATCAATAAATTAGGCTCTATATATTTGGAATGCGGCGGTAGTCTTTAAAGTACTTTATAATGAAAAATTTACGTTCATAAGTGCGTCTTTGATGCCTAAATTGAATAAATGATTTTGACTTTGACTAGCTATTAGCATAATGTGTGATACTAACAATAGTTTTCAAAGACCTATATATAGTGTTACATATAACTTTATTGTAGCTTATCTCATATAAATTGTAATGACCTGTATGTTTTATAACAATATTTCCAGAACAAACTGTTGAAGAATGATTACATCTACAAGGCGAAATACTGCGGGTGGTACAGCGTCAACGACGAATCGTTTGTGCCCGAAACGCATGTCAAAGATGAGCTCAAAGACGGAGAGACGGTAAGTCGCACCATAATTCATGAGTATTGAGCATTCTTTAAATGAGACTTTATTATCTCATGCCATCGAGTGACTTATTTATGCATCATTTTGTTATTACTGGAGTTCTAATCCTACTAATATTATAAACGCGAAAGTTTGTCAATATGGATGTATGTATGTGTGGGTCTTTGTTACTCTTTCACGCTCAAACAGCGCGGCGGGAGCAATTTTGATGAAATTCGGTATGGAGGTAGATGAGGCGCTGGATTAACACATAGGATACTTTTCATCATCATCATTCATCATCCATCACCACGCGGGTGAGAAAGCGTAATATGCTTGGGCACAGCGTAGACAAAATAATAAGATCTCCACCTACGTCAAGATTGTAATATTGATTATGAATGAATTAAGATTGTGTCAGTTTCTTATAACTTAGTGAAACGTTTATCATTTCGACAGCTCAATACACTAGCACGTGCTCGGCGAACGTCAAGGTGATGAAATGTAACACAAATACCGTCAAGGGTGATGAAATGTAATGACAGTTTTTTCCATGGTGATTAATTTTATATTTGTATGTACGCAAGTCCTATATTTTATTATTAGTGTATACTTAAATAATAAATTCAAAATTGCTATTTACTCATGTAAATAGCAATTGCGTTTAACCATGTACATATTTTATGAGATTTTGGTATAAGTATGATATGGTAGGACAAGATAATAAGCGACTCGAAGTACTTATCCTGCGCAGACGTAGTCGGGTGCACCAGCTAGTATAAAATAAATGTTTTGGTTACAAAATTTTACATCTAGAATGGTGGTCCACGAAGCCATCCAAATTGAAAGATACAATAATATAGGTACATACCTATATTATTGAATATATATATAGAGTAACCGATATACATATGAAAAAAGTATGTATGTGAAAAAAGTATGTATGTGAAAAAAAGGAGCTTATCTGTAATATAAAATTGTCGTCAAATATTTAAATTCTGGTTTTTTAATAATATACTAGATGCTCCCCGCGGTTTCAGCCGCGTAGCGATGAATGATGTTTGATATTGTCTTATGCAGATAAAGGAACATAAATATAATATAATGAGGGAGGTATATATTCAGCAGTAGACATCCGGCGGCTGAGATGCTGATCATGATGATTAGTGTTTAACTCTTTGCGTCCCAGAGACGTAAATTTACGTCGGTTTACGTCATAAATCTTTTGTTTTAATTATCACGGTATACCTACGTATACTGTTGTTACCCTATGGTTGAAGTAACTTTACTTTCCAGGTCAAAGTGTCCATAGAATCCGGCCATAGAGTTGAATGGACAGAAGAAACTAACTATATGTTCAGACTGAGCGCGTTCAAAACGCACCTGCTACAGTGGCTCCAAACTGGTGAGGCCACTATCTATCTAAAACCTTTATACACCAAATTTATAAATATTTAAATGACAATTCTTGTATATATGTATATAACGTGTATATATATATATATATATACAAGGTGACTGGTTGAACACTTTACATATTGATATATAGTGCTCAGTACTCGATTCTCGTTCTAATTAAGAAAAAAAAATAGGTGCCTAATATTTACCTAATTTAACTTTAATTGTCTACTCAAAACAATAAACATGGTCACTCGCGGCGCGCGTGTAGTAATAAAAGCGGCATCCTTTGGCGGCGCGGGCGGCGCGGCCCTTTGGGTCATTAACCCCGTTCGGACGGTGTCCATAATTTTCGAGTTATAGCACATTCATAGAATGAAGGTTTCCTCTGTAGTTTAACGGTATTTTTTTAATTTTATACTTTTAAACGTTTCATGTGACCATGAATTATCATGTCCTTGTTTATGTAAAGTGTTCAACCAGTCACGGTGTATATATATATATATATATATATATTTCCATTATGTACAGCACTGTCCTAGAGTAATTATACATAATATCTTTTCCATCTTAGGTTGTCTGGAAGAGATCGCTTTAAGCGATAAGACCGCCCATTGTACATAGCTTCTGTTTTTTAGTTTATTTTGGTGCCAATAAAGTGTTATTGTATTGTATTGTTAGGTCTTTGCTAATTTGACACATTGAATGGGGTGAAGGGTGAAGTTACGTCAATATTTATAAATAATATAATATGGACAGATGAAAGTCAATGCGGCCAGTTAAAACAGAGACGTTTCTCTCGCTCGGTCTATTAGTTAGGGTGTGATTTATTATAGTATAAAATGTGATTATTGTTTATATGTATTTATTGTAAAGGGGAATTAATAATAATGGTGAAATAATGTCGTTTATTACCTATTTAGCAGTTAAATACAAACTTGTTTTTGTAATAACGAACAAACTAAACAGAAGAACAAACAAAACCACACGTTGCGCCATTGTCAAAAGAATCACGAGTTTTCCTAATCGTTGTATTTACGCATTACTTTCTCTAGATAGCGTAACTTTTTAAAAGTATATTAGTTTTGTACTGGCTTCTTATTAATGTTGAAAAAAAAAAAAAATTTCAAAAAAACTTTACGCTGTTACATAAAATAAATTTGACCATGAAATTGGGTTCTCTTCACACAAGAAAAAACTAGTGGAAAATGTTTTTTTTTTTGTTACGATGTTATAATTCCATGGTTTTACGGTGAAGGTTATTGAAATTGTGTGAGTAGCGCCTGTACAAAGTCATTTGGTCTTGAAGAGTATGAAACGTCAAACGGTATCTATTAGATTTGAACGACTAATAGTGACAATAATGGCGGCCGCTCACCGGAAGGATATCTTGTGTCTTTTCTTTTACTCTGAAGATATTTTGTGGGTTTGTACGCAAGAAGAGCTAACTACATTTTGATACAATCATTTCGAACTAGCTACTTAATACAATTAGGATGAGACTTCACTAAGGTAAGTTCGGCTGACCTCATAATGATGTCTGGTTTCCAGAGGGTGTGGTGACTCCTGCAAAGTTCCAGAAGCAATTGGTGGATATGTTGGAGAACGAAGTGTACTTCCCCGATATATCGGTCAGCAGGCCGAGCTCGCGGGTCCACTGGGCGATCAGGGTATGGAGCCACAGACATACACACAGGGCTGGGAAAAATACTTGCTTTCCTTTAATTGAAATACAAATTAAAAAATACTGTATCGCAAGTAATTAAAATACGAAATACATTCAAGTACGGTATTGAAAATATAAAATACAGTATTTTAGCTATTTTTAATTTAAATACGAAATACAAATTATTTATTCCAAAAATATGCTGACCAATCACGTAATATTAGATCAGAATATAGACTTAAACTGATAAAACCAAAGTCCAATCTAGAAATGTACAGATCCGGCCCTAACTCAATGGCTACAGAAATATATAATAAACTGCCTAATACGCTAAAAGACATAGAAAATGTAGAATGTAGAATTCTTAAAATTCTTACTTGAATCGAAATGTTATCATGCCTTACGAATTTGTCAACGATAAATTGAATGAAATTAAAATAGATCGTTCCATTCCTACTGTTGCCATACGCTTATAGCAGGCCTCCGTCACTCCATGTACTTGCGCGCTATAAGTGCCTACCGCCCAGCCGAGTGGTCTCGGTCCTCCGGCGGATCAAATTCAGTGCGGTTTTCGCAAGCGAAGCGCGCGCACGCCGTTCTATTTTAATAGTGCTGTTCGTTCGTACGCGTATTACGCGTATGGTGAAATTGATTACCGACTTGCCAACAGAAAACGCCTTAACATATATATCGGGTTATTTACTTTTTAAATGTAGCAAAAAGCATACCTGTCCTGACTTTGTTGCTGAATTACAGAACATTCCCGATTTAAATGAATCTATGAATAGATTGTTTATCCATTTTAAAGCATTCAACAATTATCGGGTTATTTACTTTTTAAATGTAGCAAAAAGCATACCTGTCCTGACTTTGTTGCTGAATTACAGAACATTCCCGATTTAAATGAATCTATGAATAGATTGTTTATCCATTTTAAAGCATTCAACAATTATCGGGTTATTTACTTTTTAAATGTAGCAAAAAGCATACCTGTCCTGACTTTGTTGCTGAATTACAGAACATTCCCGATTTAAATGAATCTATGAATAGATTGTTTATCCATTTTAAAGCATTCAACAATTATCGGGTTATTTACTTTTTAAATGTAGCAAAAAGCATACCTGTCCTGACTTTGTTGCTGAATTACAGAACATTCCCGATTTAAATGAATCTATGAATAGATTGTTTATCCATTTTAAAGCATTCAACAATTATCGGGTTATTTACTTTTTAAATGTAGCAAAAAGCATACCTGTCCTGACTTTGTTGCTGAATTACAGAACATTCCCGATTTAAATGAATCTATGAATAGATTGTTTATCCATTTTAAAGCATTCAACAAAACATCGTCCTTTTACGGAAAGTTAAAAGTGCCAACAGATGCTTTTCATAATTATGTAAAAGAACTTGAGACTATGTTCATTAAAAATTTTGAAAAAAATATGAAACAATGACCGGGTAGTACTCTTTATGAAATTTTAAATGACATACATTTTAATTCTCCCTGCCCTTGTTTTCCAAAACAATATCTCATAAAACTTTTTATTAGATTCAGGATTTTTTCTACACTAAAATTTAATAATCGAGAATTTAGAAAAGGTAAGAAATTTATAAAAAAATATAAAAAAATAAAACACGTGTAACTTTAAAGATTTTTTATTTTACCTACACACTGATGTATATAATTATGTTTTATCTAGGTTTCTTCCACAGTCAGCACCAATATATAAAACAAAACAAACTTACAAATATAATAAAACAAACTTTAAGAAAGAGAACCGACTTCAAAACACTAAACCGTAAGAAATAATTTCTTCTTTGATGTCGGTGCTTTTTCGATTCGTAATTACCAGCTGTTAGCACTAACATAAAAAAAACAAATTATTTCTTACGGCTTAGTGCTTTATTTGAAGTCGGTTCTCTTTTTTTAAGGCTTTTTATTTCATTTCTAGTGAACATCTCCGAAGATCATCATCAAACTAAGAAGTATTATACTTATTTTAAAACGTTCTCCTAAATGTAACAAATCCTTTTCTGAAAACCGCATCGATATCGGTTTAGCCAAACGCGAGATTATCGCGCACAAACATACATACCTACAAACCATACAAGTCAAACATCTCAGTTTGGCCTGTACCTATGTCTGATCACCTCCTTTTTTTAAGTTGGTTAAATATTTTATAAAAAAAATTTAACTGCCACATAAAAGTCAGAACATATTCACAGTTCTCAATAACATCGATAAAAAGTTATGTTAATTTAATTTTATCGAAGAGGCAGCCCTGCGATTACTGTGGAATCGCGCGGTGCGAAGCAATCACTGCTGTACGCTTGAGCATTTAGGCGCATTTTAGCATACAGTGGTTGTTGACGCGAGGGAGTAGGCAATTATCGTAATAGGTATTGGAAATTTTCTACTGAGTGAAGTATCTGTTAATTCAGTAATCTGTGCTTATAGGGTTATATGTTATACAAAAAAAACATGTTCAATAAGACCTACATGTAGCTACATATGCTGCAATAAATAATATTGTGTATTGAGTTGCCTGTAGGATAAGGATTAAACTAAACTCTGTCAAGAAGGTTATTACAAAATTTCGGATTACTTGGAGGATAAAACAGCTTGGGACTGATCACTCCAGGATCTATCTACTCGTGTACTAAGATGTCAAAGTGTAGCGTGTCTTGCCCTACTGATACCATTATTATGTTCTCTTTTGTAAGGCAACACACTGGAGCTAATATGTGTAGTACCTAAGTAAAAACATTGTAAAAACATCTTTATAAAAAGAATGGCCCCGAGTTTCTTGCCGCTTCTTCTCGGTTGGCTCTATGTATTTTGGAACGCGGCGGTAGGCTTTAAAGTACATTATAAAGAAAAATTGACATTCATAAGTGCGTCTTTGATGCCTAAATTGAATAAATGATTTTGACTTTGACTTTGTTGTTGACAAAAGAGGTTCACCAGTAAATCGTTGATAGCTTGTAAATCTTCCGATTTCAATCTTTTTTTCCTAAAGTTTGTTGCCTGTATTTTGCTAACATATATAACACTCTTGATATTTGATAACACCCCAATGAATAAAAATTAAATCAAAAACATATTTTCAAGACGATTCAAGAGACGGAGCGAAACAATTTCGAAAGTAAACTGTTATTTTCTTAATTTTATTGTCAATCCAATCCAATTATCACACCAAATTGAACCGTTATTCGATTAATCAAAAAATCGAAAAAAACGAATGAATAAATCCCGTTTCATGTAAGAAGAACCTTATTTTTATATTGTCGATTAGGTTAGTTCAATAAATACATTTAAAGTATAACAGGCGGATGCTTAAAAAATGGTTGTCTGTAAAGTCGGTTTACGGACGATAATTTTACGTGATAACGTCATAAGACAAGCCGAACGCTTAGGCCGCATCATGGCTCTCTATCGCATGTTCCGCATTCTCGCTCGCACGCGGCACGTGACAATGTTCATACGTTTTCGTACGCGCAGAAAATTTTATCAGAACAGTGTTACTACAGTCAATCAAACAAGCAATCAAATAATTTATTAGTGATACACAGGTTATTAAGGCGAAATGAGTTCCAAATTTTCTAATTCGACTTCGCGAAAACTTAGTTTTTCGACGCTTAAACCTAATAACCGAAGTTCGAAAAAAAAACTTAGTGTAAATTGAATATACATCCTTATGAAGTATGGGAGCCAATACACGATTGAGCTAACTTGGCTCGATAGAAAAAAATTGGCAACATTCCCTAAATTTTGTAATTTTTCTTACGTGCTTCGTGGGATAAAGCAATTTTATTCAATTATGGGCAAATATAATTTCAATGAATGTATCATATACGAATTCCCAATGAAATTTATTAGTTAACTATGGACTCCTTTATCATTTAAATTTAATCATTTGATTGTACGAAATAAATATTAAAAGTATTAACACGTATTCGATTGAATTTACGCGTTACATCGTCCATTCTGGTAAGCAATTCTCAACCTTATGTAAAGCACCGTAAATGGTTTTTAATTTAGAATTGGACCGCGCCTTAACAAAGATCTTAATTATTAGGTAGATATATAGGTATATGGTTCATGCCGTGATCAGCCTTGTGAGCATACAAATATACGTTAATATAACATTCTAAATTAATATCAATAATATTCTATAAATGTAATAATCATAATAATTACAACAAATTGTAGCACGTCAACTGGGCACAAATAAACAATGTCACGTACGATTTCACAACTGAAATGACATAAAATCGCTCACTGAATAAAAGGTATGGTCAATTAAAAATTTAAAAAGTTTGTATTTAAATAAGTTATAGTCATTGCACTCTTTTATGTAGTTTGGAATCCTATTGTAAATCTTTGGCGCCATTACAACAACACTCTTGGCGTACAGAGCAGTTTTGTGTTGAATATTATTGAGGGTATATAGTTGTTTACGGCTACGAGATCTTAACACAGTTTTAAATAGTTTTGAATTTGCCTGATGAATAGAGCCATCTCGAAAATATATAGCGAGGGCATAGTCAATAAATTATTATTTTTAAAGAATGTTCTGCAGCTATCAGTCCTTTTCAAGCCGCACATAGCGCGGATGCATCTTTTTTGACACTTAAAAACTCTTTCCCAATTGGTGGCATTACCCCAAAAAATAATAGCATACCTTAACCTGGACGCGACAAGTCCGTGATAAGATATAAGTAGTGTCGGGAGGTTAACCTTTTTAGCTAACATGTAAAGATGGTATGCCGATTGAGACAGTTTTTTACAAACAAATTCTATATGAATTTGCCAAGTTATCATCTATGTGTAAGCCAAGAAATTTTGTTGTTAATGTTGACTTTACCTCTTTTCCGTCGTGTTGTATTGTACCCAAAGTGTGAATAGTTCTCTGTTCAAAGTCCATTATTTTAGTCTTGTCTACATTTATAAGTAGATTATTATTTTGCAACCATTGTACTATACCAGTTTCTAGAAAGTTTGTCAAAATTTGATTTGATCAGTTAACAGACAGACCGCTGATTGGTCACATATCGCGTCGTAGAATACCATTTACCAATGAGCGTTTAGTATTTAGTTGGTCAACTTATCAAGACATTGACAAACGCTCTAGAAACTTGGGGATAGTTTGTTTGTAGTACCCTACAAAAAGATCCCATAATAATGTTGCATTTCAGGTGCCTGACGATGAAGAACAAAGCATATACGTGTGGTTGGACGCTCTGGTCAACTACCTGACGGTGATCGGTTACCCGGACGAAGAGGTCATGAAGGCACAAGGCCGCCCTTGGCCGGCTGACGTTCAGGTCGTTGGCAAGGATATATTGAAGTAACTACTGCTTTATTACTCAATTCTGTCCGTATATTTGTTAGATTGTTCGTTTGTCCTTCTGTACAGCCGCCTTATTGTCTATATGTATATTGTCTAACTTGAATGAGAATGAAATGTCACATCATTCTCATTCCCATTGATGGTTCCAGCCAATAGGCTAACATGGTTTCGCCCAGAATGGGATTCAAATGTCAAAATGAAGCCCATTCCCATTATCCGCAAATTCCCATTGGTCGCATTTTTCAACCAATCTTGACGATAGTTGGTATGCATATTCTAATATTTAATATATTCTTTTTGTCGTCGGCAACTTACAAACGGTAGTAAACAACGGTTACTTTCCTAAAAAAGTTAGCTTATTCTAAAGAGAAATTTCGAATATGATCATAGTTGGTCAAGTGGGTTCCGAGATAATAGGTTGTGAAGTACTGCGAAAAATTGTCGCTGATAAAACTGTGTGCTGGCCAGGTTCACTGTTTGTAGAACTACTAGTAAAATAAATATTGTAGCCTTAAACACCTGACTAATATATCTGGTCCGTCTTGTCACACACCTGAAAAAACCTACTAAACCGATGATGTCTGTTCAAAATCCTTAGATTTCACGGCATCTACTGGCCGGCATTCCTAATGGCCATCAAATGGCACCCGCCGCGCCGCCTCGTCTGCCATTCGCACTGGACCGTGGACGGGGCCAAGATGTCCAAATCTTTGGGCAACGTTGTGTCGCCGCTGAGCGTGAACGTGGGCAACAGCGCCCTCAGATACATGCTGCTGAGGGAAGCTACCATGCACGCTGATGCCAGTGAGTTTATTTTATTTATTTTAGGGATATTTACAGCTAGGTATAAACATAATACTTCAATATGTACTTTATAGCCAATTACAAATTTCCACTTTTAATTATTTACAATATATATACAATATAAATAGTTCGCAAACAATCCATAATAATTTAAAATTTAATTAAATAATGTATAAAATTTATTAAATAATGTAAATTGTTCAACGAACGGTTACACAAAATATAATAATAACTATTATATAAAGTATTTGTTAATTAGTGCACAATATTAAACGGGTTGGTTTGGAATCGATAACTGGTCATGTAAGTAAAAGAAAAAAACGACATATATTTTTTATTGTTATGAACCCATATTCATTGCTTCGCGAAGGAGCCATCAAAGTGGCACAACGAGCTATGGAGAGGGCTATGCTCGAGGTTTCTCTACGTGATCGAATCAGAAATGAGGAGATCCGTAGAAGAACGAAAGTCACCGCCATATCCCAGAAGATAAGTCAGTTAAAGTGGCAGTGGGCAGGCCATGTAGCACGCAGAACAGATGGCCGATGGGTCCGGAATGTTCTGGAGTGGAGACCACGGTCTGGTAAGCGCTGCGCAGGTCGTCCACCGACACGGTGGACAGACAACCTGATAAAGGTCGCAGGACGACGTTGGATGCGGGTCGCTTCCAACCGGTCCTTTTGGAAAATTATGGGGGACTTCCCACGGCTGAGATGATGAAGGAGCCATAGTGCTACAAAGTCAAAGTCAAAATCATTTATTCAATTTAGGCATCAAAGACGCACTTATGAACGTCAATTTTTCATTATAATGTACTTTAAAGACTACCGCCGCGTTCCAAAATATATATAGCCTACCGAGAAGAAGCGGCAAGAAACTCGGGGCCAATCTTTTTATATAGATGTTTTTACAATGTTTTTACTTAGGTACTACAAATATTAGCTCCAGTGTGTTGCTTACAAAAGAGAACATAATAATGGTATCAGTAGCGCAAGACACGCTACACTTTGACATCTTAGTACACGAGTAGATAGATCCTGGATTGATCAGTTCTAAGCTGTTTTATCCTCCAAGTAATCCGACATTTTGTAATAACCTTTTTGACAGAGTTTAGTTTTAGTAGTAATTTTAAACTTATTAATAGGCAAATCTCGGATAACATTGGGAACTTTAGTATACAATCGTACTGAACGTGAACCTACTGAACGCACGACGGCGCCGCTACATCACAGAGTAGATAACAGTAACTACGCGAGACATATCGATTCCATACCACCCCATTTAATATTGTGCAATAATTAACAAAGAATAGTTGATTACTGATGCATGTGTGCACGGTACATAGCACATTTGTACCTTTCATTCCAGACTACAGCGAAGGCAAGCTGATAAACATCGTGAACTCGGAACTGGCGGACACGCTGGGCAACCTCGCCTCGCGTTGCTGCGGCGTCGCGCTCAACCCGCGCGGGGAGTTCCCCCTGCTCAGGGCACAACAGGTAACAATACATACCCTGCTCTCAGGGCACATAGGTACCTAACATACCCTGCTGTCCGAGTGGAGTCATAACCGATTTTGGCGATTATGTCACTGTTCTTCATTCCGATTTTGACAGGTGAGATCTGTCGGCCATTCAGAATGGGTTGAGATCACGCTCACGTTGCTCACGGCATGGCTGACTGTGATTGGTTATACGCTTCTTACAAGATACTTAACAATACGGTATGGAAATAATAAACCATGAAAATATGTTTAAAACAAACCACAAAAACCTTTGTTTAGCCGAAACGAATAAAAGTAACACGCACACACTGACAAACAGATGCTAGCGCGTCGCGCACACATCAACGAACTGTAATTTTTGACAGAACTGTTTACGGTGATTTCAGTTCGTAGCGTGGTCGATGAAATAGGAAAATGGAGTCCGTGGTGACGTAATCCATGACGGCACATGGGTCTACGTTGTCGCGCTTTCGTTGATTTGGAATGAAGATCACAGCGCAGCGCCAAAATCTTTGTGATTTCAATCGGGTTAGGCAATTATACTTTCGGCAACATCGGATAAAAACCGTTCTATTATTTCGTAACGTGTTTTCGAGGTTTTTCGCTATAAGGCCGTTTATTAAATAAAAAACATGATTATATTTTTTGTATTGAAATTCTCGTGAGTTTGACCCATATTAAACTATTACTGTTAACCGGCAAAACGCTCACGTGAGGGATCGAATACGGCGTGAATGTTTTGCCGGTTAACAGTAACAGTTTAATATGATTATGTATCTCAGTTGCAAACAGATGTTGATTGAAATCTTTAAAATGGTTGCTCTATGTCACTTTTGTCAGCTCCAATCATCAACTTACTAACGTTTGTTACTTACTGGCGTTGTCAAAACATTGCAATTGATAGTAATATAATATAATATGGGACAACATCCACACATAGGTCTTCAGATCCCAAATTAGGCAGAGCCTTTACTATGGTAACCTGATGTCTGATATACATACTTATATATGATATTAAATACTTATATACGAGTACATATAAACACCCAGACACAGGTCAAACAGACATGTTCATGCACACAAATGTTTGACCTGTGCGGGGATCGAACCCGGGACCAGCGGCTCAGAAGGCAGGGGTGCTACCAACTGCGCCAACCGGCCTGTCGATATATAGATCTACTGATATATAAGAGCCCTTCATATTTCCTTTTACAGTTACAAGAATTAAGGCGTGATGAATGCACGGAACACTTGTTGCTGCAGTGTATGAGACTACCGGGTACGTATCTAATAATAATTATATCGGGCTGGTCCCCCGCCTAATGATAAGCGACACGTCTGCCCATAACTGTTGCATCACCCCTGTCGCGACACGCTGCATGAATTAATTTCAGGGGGATAATTAGGCCAGCGTGTAGCGAAGTTGTGTATAGTTGAGATATCAGGTTAGAGAAAAAAATATAATTATTGTTTACTCACATAATACCCCAATGTTCTTCAAAGTACTTTCCATAATACATTTGTGTTTATTTCATATATCTGCTTCGCTTTTACATTATTTACCCGTTGACCTGCGAAAACACTGTATGCCCGGTGACATCGCTGCTTGCGATGCCATAGCGCTGTCTACTCAGCTCTACTTGACTAGGTTACACCTTTACTACTGGTTAATTCCCACACTCCTCATTGAGTGTAGAAACCAGATTGTTATGTTAAGTTGAGGTCCATGCCACTTACTTGGCAGCCCCACTTAGGAAGGTTACACCTCTACTACTGGTCAATTCTCACGCTCCCTACAGAGTGTAGAACCCAGATCGATAGCAATGCTCTTGTGTTAGTAAATCCAGGATCCTGTTGAACAGGATATACTTATCCCACTGGTTAATTCTCCCACTTCTTATTGAGTGTAGAACCCAGATTGTTATGTTAAGTTGAGGTCCATGCCACTTACTTGGCAGCCCCACTTAGGAAGGTTACACCTCTACTACTGGTCAATTCTCACGCTCCCTACAGAGTGTAGAACCCAGATCGATAGCAATGCTCTTGTGTTAGTAAATCCAGGATCCTGTTGAACAGGATATACTTATCCCACTGGTTAATTCTCCCACTTCTTATTGAGTGTAGAACCCAGATTGTTATGTTAAGTTGAGGTCCATGCCACTTACTTGGCAGCCCCACTTAGGAAGGTTACACCTCTACTACTGGTCAATTCTCACGCTCCCTACAGAGTGTAGAACCCAGATCGATAGCAATGCTCTTGTGTTAGTAAATCCAGGATCCTGTTGAACAGGATATACTTATCCCACTGGTTAATTCTCCCACTTCTTATTGAGTGTAGAACCCAGATTGTTATGTTAAGTTGAGGTCCATGCCACTTACTTGGCAGCCCCACTTAGGAAGGTTACACCTCTACTACTGGTCAATTCTCACGCTCCCTACAGAGTGTAGAACCCAGATCGATAGCAATGCTCTTGTGTTAGTAAATCCAGGATCCTGTTGAACAGGATATACTTATCCCACTGGTTAATTCTCCCACTTCTTATTGAGTGTAGAACCCAGATTGTTATGTTAAGTTGAGGTCCATGCTACTTGCTTGGCAGCCCCACTTAGGAAGGTTACACCTCTACTACTGGTCAATTCTCACGCTCCCTACAGAGTGTAGAACCCAGATCGATAGCAATGCTCTTGTGTTAGTAAATCCAGGATCCTGTTGAACAGGATATACTTATCCCACTGGTTAATTCTCCCACTTCTTATTGAGTGTAGAACCCAGATTGTTATGTTAAGTTGAGGTCCATGCTACTTGCTTGGCAGCCCCACTTAGGAAGGTTACACCTCTACTACTGGTCAATTCTCACGCTCCCTACAGAGTGTAGAACCCAGATCGATAGCAATGCTCTTGTGTTAGTAAATCCAGGATCCTGTTGAACAGGATATACTTATCCCACTGGTTAATTCTCCCACTTCTTATTGAGTGTAGAACCCAGATTGTTATGTTAAGTTGAGGTCCATGCTACTTGCTTGGCAGCCCCACTTAGGAAGGTTACACCTCTACTACTGGTCAATTCTCACGCTCCCTACAGAGTGTAGAACCCAGACCGATAGCAATGCTCTTGTGTTGGTAAATCCAGGATCCTGTTGAACAGGATATACTTATCCTACTGGTTAATTCTCCCACTTCTTATTGAGTGTAGAACCCAGATTGTTATGTTAAGTTGAGGTCCATGCTACTTGCTTGGCAGCCCCACTTAGGGAGGTTACATCTCTACTACTGGTCAATTCTCACGCTCCCTACAGAGTTTAGAACCCAGATCGATAGCAATGCTCTTGTGTTGGTAAATCCAGGATCCTGTTGAACAGGATATACTTATTCCACTGGTTAATTCTCCCACTTCTTATTGAGTGTAGAACCCAGATCGATAGTAATGCTCTTGAGGAGGATACACCTATACTGCTGGTTTATTCTCATACCCATTGTGGAGCCATAGAACCCAGCTTAAACATACAGAATACCACACCCGAAGGAAGTGGATCTAACTTCGCTTAAATATCTTCCTTTGGAAGGGCAAGTACTACACGTACCTATTATGATAAACATCGCTTCACTGGTTTGACTAAATAATTAAACTGTTAACTGCGTGATTTAAAATATGTGAAGAATAAAATGAAACAAAACATAGATAGCAAAATTATTCGAAACCTTATCTCAATGCAAGCCGTTAACCATAGATAATCACTCGTCCACAGATAATAAAGTTTGATAAAACATTTCGCGTCATTCGCGACAACCCCAATTGAAAGTAGAAAGCAGTAGGGATACTATGTATCTGAGTTGCTAACAAATGTTGATTGAAATCTTGACAAATAGCGGCTCTATGTCAGTTTTGACAACTCCAGTAAGCAGAAATGTTACTGACTGAAGCTGACAAAAGTGACATAAAGCAGCCATGTTTTTAGATTTTAATCAACATTTGATTGCATCAGTAGGGATATTGTATGTATCTTAGTTGCTAACAAATGTTGATTGAAATCGACAAAAATTGCGGCTCTATGTCAGCTCCAGTCATCAACTTACTAACATTTTTGTTTACTGGAGTTGTCAAAACTGACATAGCGCCGCAAGTTTTCAATCAAAATTTGTTTGTAACTGAGATACATAATAGCCCTGCTGAGATACGTAATAGCCCTGCGGGTCCTCAATTCAAACTCAAGTCAACCTACACAGTAATGTTTTCATATTTTGGCTTTAACGCAAAATGTCTGATAATAGTCACAGATTATGTTTTTCTTGTTCGGTTTGTATCTTTTTGTATGTTTACGTTTTATTAGCGGTTTACTGTGTATATACACACATGAGTACACACATAACGACCAAAAAGTTTAAATAAGATGCGAGTTTTCTTCCGTGTTAAAATAATAAAAAAGTTGACTAATTCCTTTCATTTTTAGCAATACATTTCCTTGCAAAGTTGATCCTTGTCAGCAACAGAATCCATTGGTTTAGTAATACAATTATTGAAAAATCATTCGGGTTGATATCCGTCACAAGTAAAGGACTAAAAAAACTAAATAAGCATTTATTGTGTATCATATATTCCTTGCTTTTCGAGTCGCGTCAACACTGCTTTTGGCGATTTTATCACTTTTTTCCATTCCATTTCAATATCGCGCTTTTGAAAGGTGAGATCTGTCAGCCATCCGGAATGGGTTGAAATCACGCTCACGTTGCTCACGACATGGAATACACGCACACGCAGACAGATGCTAGCTATCGCATCACGCGCACATCAACTAACTGTAATTTTTGTACGGACTGCTCACGGTGATTTCAGTTTGTAGCGTGGTCGTTGAAATCGCAAAATGGCGTCCTTAGTGACGTAATCCATGACGTCACATCACATGGGTCTACGTTGTCGCGCTTTCGTTGATTTGGAATGACGATCACAGCGCTAAAAGTGATTTTGACGCCTCTCGGAAGGATTATACTCGACGGCATGAATCCTTTCACGACTTTTCTCTAGTTCTCTTGGTTTCCTACTTGGCCATCACCCGCCCTGCTCAAAAAACAACCTGTATATTACCTTTCTTTCCAGCCATCTGCCACCGCCACTACTCAAACTACCAATTCTACAAGGTAGTCGACGCAGTCATACACGTTCTACACATCGCCAATCTGTTCTTCGAAACTCAAAAACCTTGGGAACTAAAAAAATCTCCAGATTGCCAACCGAAACTGGACACAATTCTCCACATAACATTAGAAACTTTACGTATAACTGGCATCATTCTCCAGCCGATCGTGCCAGACTTGTGCGACCAGTTGTTGAATAAACTTCAGATAGATAAGAGCCGTAGAACGTGGCAACACTGCGAGACGCCATCTTGGGCCGACTCTAACGCCATCTCTGAAACGAAATCGATACAAAGCGGCAAGTTTGTGCTGTTTCAAAGGATCTACAGGGATAAACAAGTTGAACAGGCGGTGAAATCGGATAAGAAAGAGAAAAAAGAGAAACAGAAGAAAAAAGCTAGTGTTTGATTATGGTGATGTGATATGATCAAATTGTGACAGAGACGGTAAACGGTCTTCAAACCCCCGAACAAGTGTCCTTCTCTATTTCACTTGCTCCCGACATGCCCCGAATGATCAAATACCAAGTACAATTTTATCATTCTCGTAATGACTATAATAGAGTCTGCAAAGGCGTGAACCCATTTTTTTTATTGCGATATTTATAGTATTAAGGTACCTATCTGATCCTATTTTGAACATTAACCTGAGAAATCCTGGGGATTCGCGAAGCACGTAATATTGCGTGATGGAGGCAATTAAACGCTGCGCGCGGTTATTTGCATCTAAATCTAGATTGATTGTCATTGGAAACACAATGAATTGTACAGTATCACATAAAATCATGCTCAATTCGTTTCGTTACTTTCGGTTAAATTTTATAAAATAATGGGGTTCAAGAAATATCTAAATAATCGTTTTTAGAAGCAACAGAACATGGTGTTACAGTTTTTATTGTATAATTTTTGAAGCACCTACGTCTGCTTAGCGTAACCAAAGTTCATCATTATGTATAGAGACGAATTATATGCACGTATGGGAGGGACCTTGGTGGCTTAGCAGTCATAGCGTCTGACACGAATTCGAAGACGCTGGATCGTGTTCCGTTCGTACATATCTAATTACAGAATATAAGTGCCACTACAGAGGTACCCACCCATGCACCACCACTATCTGTGGACCTAGCACGAACGATTTCCTACCTCCAAAAATGATCTGTAGGGCTAGTATGTATGTCAGTTGCTAACAAAAGTTGATTGACATAGAAAAAAAATGGTGGATCCGTGTCACTTGACAGCTCCAGTCAATTTACTCAAATTTTTGCTTACTGGAGTTGCCAAAACTGACATATTCCAATGATTCCAATTAACATTTGTTAGCACCTGGGATTTATAATAGCTCTGTTGATTGTCCAGACGACGTAGGGACTCTAGTAGTACCTTTCTACGAACTAGTCCGAATCGGTGACCCTTGTTTTTTCTACCGACTTCCAAAAAAAAGAGAATTATTATTTTTAATTTTTGTTACTTCATAACTTACGATAGGGAGAACCGATTCTCAAAATTATTTTTTTGTTTGAAAGCTGCTGATTCCCGTGTGGTCCCATTTACTTTTTGAGTTACACTCCTATAACTAAATAGAATGGAAGTCGGTATTAACTTTTTCAAATTGCACTTGTTATTATGTAGTAGGCTAAACGTATGAAACCACGAAGTACAGATAAATGTAGTCTTAACTTAAGAAGAGTTTAGAAATTCTCATGTATTATGTTTCATTGATGCGACTAACGGCCGGTCCCAATAATCTATCTATCGCCGGTTTACCTTACTAGAGATAGATATTTGACACTTTTTGTATGAACGTTATGTCAAATTTCTATCGGTAGTAAAGTAAACGGTGGATAGATAGATTATTGGGATCCTCCATTATATAGATCTAAATAAAATTGTACGTTATGTTTGTTAAGTAGTTAAATATTTGTATAGACTAATATTAATTTTCAAATGGCTTCCAAAAAGAGAGAATCCTCAATTGCCCGTTTGTATCTGTGTGTGTTACGCGATTTTTTGACTTGTGAATCGATGAATAAGTATCTAACTTCTAATTCAGTTTTCCCATTTAATTTAATTCACATAAAAAGTTATTGTGTTGTTAAAAATGTTTTCATAACGCGGAAGTCAATTTCAAATTCAGTATTTTGTGATGTAACTTGTAATTTTATCTTTATTTATACATGTATCTATTTAAACTAATTAAAACATTGACATTTTCTTTAATTGAATAGATCCATTCGAATTAATGACTGATGCATTTTCGTTATCATTGAAATTCTTGTAATTTTTTTAAAACAAATATTATTTTGTGTGCATGTTTTGAATTATGCATTTTATTACCATATTCTAACATCTTTGTACAATATCCTAAACAAATATCGGTGCTAACCCATAATGGAAATATACAACCTTAGTAGAAGAAATAATGTATAATATGTAAAATAAAACGCTGAATTCTATATTGGAGTCAATTTATTTATGAATACGCTTATTAAATAATAATATTTTCATCAAAATACTGCAATAACGACTAACAGTATCCGGAAAGCTAGTTTACATCTAATACAAGCTACATACAGCGAACGCTCGCGGTTACATTGCAACCGCGTTATTTTAAGTAAATGGGCGTGGAAAATATGACTGACATCTAAAAATACATGTCATATACGTAACTTAATTGAATTGCAAAGAAAAAAGAAATAGCGAAGGTTTGCACTATATATCGCTCTGATACTACCTCTGTACTTCAATTACTCTGGAGTAAACTTCAATTAAACTGGAATAAACTTCAATTCCACTGGAGAAACTTCAATTCCACTGGAGTAAACTTAAATTACTCTGGAGTAAACTTCAATTACTCTGTTTTAATTGATTTAGGCATGGGTATGTAATTTAAATCAGTCAAATTTTCCACGCGCATCTATTTTTCAGTATAGCGAGCTACACTATAACTTCAAATTATACAAGCTATCGGCGATTACGTTCCATAAAAATATACTTCTATAACAGCTTGTTGATTCGAGACAAGCTGTCAAATCTTTTCCGCCAATCCAATACAAACTATCATACCTGTACCTTTGTACTTGAAACACTAACCTCCAGTATCAAGAACGTTTGCCAAAGTTTGATCAGTTAAAATACTGATCGCTGATTGGTCACATATCGCGTCATATAATGTATTGACCAATGATCGTTTCGTATTTAGTTGCTCAACTAATAATGGCTTTGACTCACGGACAAGACTTGAAACTGGAGTTTACCGCCTTTTAACACGTGGACTAAAGATTCTAAGCAAATTCTTCATATAAAATTCACTTAAACCATGGTCTAAACTTGGGACTATCTTTAATTTTATAGTAAGGCGGTATAAGTTTGTATTGATATTCGCAGAAGGTATTCGACACCACACCTTAGTAATACGTTTAAAAAATAATAATATCTTCGAAAAACGCGCGTTGCGGATAGACGAGTCTTTCTGTACATAACACATTTTAATAAGTATTTAAAATCACATGTATATGATGTAACAAAGTTTAAACTATATTCAAATTGTAGTGTCTTTTTGTTATTCCAAATTAACAGATTTTCACATAATGTATATGGAAGTATATACGGTTCAATAGAAAAATTCTGTTCCTAATCTCTGAAATGGCTGGACCGATTTTAACGGGACTTACACTGGTAAATAGCTGATATTATAAGGAGTCACTTCTGCTACTTTACTTTCATTATCATCACACGGGTGAAACTACGGGCGCAGCTAGTTGTCAATATGATGACAATAAATGGTTTTTCAAATTTATAGTATTTAGAAATATACGGTAAACATCATGTTTTATATTAATTCAATCAAGACGTTTTCAAGCCTTTCAGTAATAACGAGTCTCGATTAGACTGGACTAGACCATCATTGCTGAAAGTGGTTATTAATTAGAGATAGGCGGAGATAAATTATATGTTTATTGAAATGCATGCTATTTATGCAACTCAGTGTTTATTTTAAATTGTTTCTAATAATGACATCGTTGAACCTAGAAATATGGGCGACAGGCTTCATATCTTTTATTTATTTATATTATTAGCATTATGTTCGGTCATCGGTTAATGTTTTTGCCGCAGAATTTAAAGACTGTTCAATATAACTTTTACCAGAACGTTTAAGGTAAGTACCATCACAAAATATACATATTTTTATATGATTATAAATAGTTGCTGACACAACGATATTTCTTCAGAATGTTTTACAATGTTAATTTTAGAGATTCGTCTATTCGCATCGCCAGTCAAAAATGCATCAAATGAGTATGACACAGGTAAAATACAATATAAATTCATACAAAAATTCGGTGACACAAACATTTCTTCGTAAATGCTTAAATTCGCCATCTTGTTTGCAAACACTGTTATCATTCTTTAAATGCTTTATAGTTTTCAATTATTTGTTTTATGTTATCTTCTTTCCTTGATGTGAGATGAAAATGAAATGAAAAGATCAAACCAGCCAAACAAATGATTTTTATCACTGTCTAACTATTTACTCATATACTTAAAGACCTTAGAAACATTTTCAAAAAAAATACTGTTCTGAAAGTTGCATTTCACTACTAAACAAGGTAAGAAACAATACTGAAGCCAGCGGGTCCATAACGAGCCAACAGTGTTTGCAAGAGAGACAGCATACAAAAATCATCTCGGACACACCTCACATATTCTAAAACTGTACATTTGAGCTCCGCGACTCGGCGGTCCATCGGTAAACCTTGGTATCTTACCCCAAGCACTTACAGATAACCAGTTGCTTTTCACGCTGGATTTTCGGCATGGCAAAACTATAAGGATGTACTTTAGTGAAACTATTTCACTCCCGTGATAAGGTGACCAATTAAAAGCACGTACTTTACTGATACTATTTCAGTCCTGTGATAAGGTGACCAATTAAACATGCACTTTACTGAAATAATTTCACTCCTGTGATAGCGTGACCAATTAAGTATGTAATTTAACGACGCATTTCCCTCCCGTGATAAGGTGACCAATTAAACATGTACTTTACTGAAATGATTTCCCTCCCGTGATAGAGTGATCAATTAAGCGTGTTCTTTACTGATACCATTTCACTCCTGTGATAGGGTGACTAATTAAACATGTACTTAACTTAAATATTCACTCCCGTGATAAGGTGACCATTTAACTTTACTGAAACTATTTCACTCCCGTGATACCTTTATGGTGACTGACTATTATTTACACCTTTTCTCCAGTCGATCGAGTGAAAACAATTCGACTGTTCTCCTGTTAATAGTCACTTATTCAATTAGGAGTTTATATATTACCCGATGTAGCTATTTCACTCGCGTTTGTTTGGTGGTGTTCTAATTTTATCCGATAATTATACATTTTAATCTAGCGTCAGGAAACGATTCTCTGGTATAATGCCAACACTACAAGTTGCCATATATAAACATTATTGCATTGATTATAGGCTTATGTGAAAATTATAAACTGGACTGTTGAAAGTGCATGTGGTAAGACACCTGCTTTATAAACGTGAATGTATGCTGGTTCGATTCTGCGTTTGGATAATAACTATATATTCCTACTATGAATTACTATTATTTTTCAATACTACAGATGAATATTAAGTCTGATTCATATAGATCCAGTAACAGACCGTAGCAGTGACTATTGTTTTCGTGACATTTCTGGTATGATCCAGATCTATAAGCTTTAATTTTTGCACAATAATAGAAGCCTACTCTCAAAAAACGAACTATGAAGTTTCGTTTGACGGATTTCGCGTTTCCTACTGTGATAAACGCACAAATACGGTCAAGTTGATGAAATATATGACAATAAAAAAAAAATATTAGCAGAAATAGTAAGACCGTAAGTCAAATAGAGAGTTAAATTCAATCCTCGAACCCGAAACTCGCTAGTCCTAGTTGGGTCAATGGCGTCTGACACAGAGAGAGGATGTGAATTTTTCTCTATAAATTTCAAGCAGGCGTTAGTGCTTTAAAAAGTAATACCATAAAAAAGAAATAGTTTATGTTTAAGGTATAATACGACATAATGTATTTTTAGACTGGTACACTCGTTTCCACCACATGATAACATATTGTGCAAACATCATCAAATATTTACCATAAGTAAATTACTTGTTCTTAAAGTAGATCAATCGATCATCTAATAATAAAACATATTACAAACCTAAATACGTATATTATAATCACTAAGACAAAAAAACAAGTCAATACCCTTGACTGTATTTTCACTTTTTTCCTTACACTAGAAATCGCAAAATTCGTCAAATAATACTTCGTAGTTCAATTTGCGAGTTGGCCTTTTGCAATGAGCTAGTCGATCCGACAGATACATGTTTAATCTGATTTGCTATAGTGGCCTTTAATAATAACTATCCAAACGCATAAAATTCCATATACATAAATAGAAGCATAACAGTAGTCGCAAAATGTTCCGTTCATTCACTCACACACTGTCAACTATATCGAAATTGTATACATTAGTCTATGGCAATTTGAATTTGGAATGGGCGATGTCAGTTCAGAACGAATGATTGAATGAACGAAGCATATCGTTCACTAGAATATACTTGTGCGCAAATACACGTACATTTTTCTGGAAGAGGTTACACTTACATTTGTAGATAATAATGGAAGAAAACTATGTAAAAAATAAGTTTTATAAAACAAATTGACTATTGACTTTTAAAGAGTAACTTTTTTATGTAGATAACGTTTTTATAACATTTTGTACGCCCAATATACACCGCAACGGTAGAAAATTACATTTTAGGCAATTCAAATATCAAAGTACGATTAAAAAACATACACATCAAAATACTTTTAATACTTACAATTTTAGTAAATGGAAGATGTTCTGGCATTGCACAAATTACCCATTCACGGACCAACACGAACAATAACTAAAATAAAACTATAATAATCAAATCGACCCGTTTCGTTTCAAGAATAAAAGCATATTTTTAAATAGGAGACATAAAGTAATATGATGATAATGTCAGTCCGTGAATAGGACATGTTAGTGATGATACAACTAGAGATTTGTGCGATAATTATGAGAAAATTAACCCATTGAATGAATTCATCATTGAAAAATATTCACACACAATAAACTTCATTCAATTAGGTAAATTGCCAAAATTATTTTTTACTTAAAAATATATAATCGACCGGGACCATAAGTCTCTAACACCATAGACAAATTACCACAGATAAATGTTTATGTGTTACTATTTATTGCTTGAATCGTTATACCAGTTTATAAACCACAATGTCAACAGTATTTGAAATAAATACACTAAAAGAGTACCTACTTAGTTATCTCTGTTATTTTAACATAAGATGCTATCAGGCAGAGAGCGGTCACGCGTTCAAGCGTTGCCAAACAGGAGGCGTTCTGACCGCGTCGGTCAACTGTGGGTATATCTATGTAACGTAATACAACACAACGAACGCAAAACTGACCGCGTGAACGCATGACCGCTCTGTCTGATAGCACCCTTAGCACAGAAACTTGGGAACTTCGACCACATTATAATTGTACAAACTTAAGAAACAATTCCGTATTACGGTATATGTATATCCGTATACGGTAATAAGATGACAAAAACAGTTATACATAATGTTATATATCAAATAAATATAGTAAACATAATATAAAATAAAAATATTCGGTTACTTTCCAACTTATCCGCGATAAACTAAAAAGATTACGACTTTCTACCTAACAAACTATTAAATAACATAATATATAACAAATAATTATACACAATTTGTTCTTTTCAAATACCCAGTGTAATGTAATAATAAATGTATGATTTTGAGCTAAATGCGTTAATATTCACAAACACATGATATTTATTCTGTCAGTCGTAATGTAGGCGATGGCGATACTGGCAACATTGAGCATTTTGTTAACATTACATACAAGTATATATGTATATGTGCATGTTCTGGATAAGCCCAACCACTGCATCCGGTTCGATAACTCACAAATTGTAGCTAGGGAGAACCGCTATGTGCCGAGAATGTTAAGAGAGGCCATAGATATTAAAAAAATACCCTAATTTGAATAGAGATGATGGTTGGCAAGTACCACCTGCTTGAGGTCCAGTGATCAAACTAATAAAATCCCGCGTCCAGCACAACACTGCCAGACCTCTGGACACTGTGTGCCTACTGCGCGCATCGGGAGCGTTTCGATTCAAATATGATATGCGTTACATAAAAATAATTTCCATTACTTTATAATAGACAACTGTCATCCAGTCTGCCCGTGACCATGTTCACTGATGTGTTCATATGAAAATAATATCAAATTATACGCGATTGAATCCGTTCAAATTTGTTTAATTTCAATGTATAGGAATCGCGAACGCCTTAGAAATTATTACATACAAGTTCGGAAGCGCTCATAGCACGCACAGCTTTCCTGCAAGATCTCAACTGATCATCGGTGCCGACTGTTGCCTTGGAACAAAAGTCGTTAGTTTTATTAATTATACCGGTAGCTCTACCATGAGTTTACAACATTGACACCATTCGATGCTCAAAGTCAAAGTCAAAATCAATTATTCAATTTAGGCATCAAAGACGCACTTATGAACGTCAATTTTTCATTATAATTTACTATAAAGACTACCGCCGCGTTCCAAAATATATAGAGCCTACCGAGAAGAAGCGGCAAGAAACTCGGGGCCTTTTTTTTATATAGATGTTTTTACAATGTTTTTACTTAGGTACTACAAATATTAGCTCCAGTGTGTTGCCTAATAAAAGAGAACATAATAATGGTATCAGTAGGGCAAGACACGCTACACTTTGACATCTTAGTACACGAGTAGATAGATCCTGGAGTGCAGTCCCAAGCTGTTTTATCCTCCAAGTAATCCGAAATTTTGTAATAACCTTTTTGACAGAGTTTAGTTTTAATAGTAATTTTAAACTTATTAATAGGCAAATCTCGGATAACATTGGAAACTTTATTATAGAATCGTATACATTGTCCCATAAAAGAATGACTTATTCTGTGGAGACGCGTTACATGTACGGATAGCTTGTGCTTATTCCGCGTGTTGATGGAATGAGCATCACTCCTTTTATCAAAACTGCTAATGTTTTTCTTTACATACATTAGATTTTCATAGATAAACTGAGAGACAACAGTTAGAATGTTTATGTCTTTAAACTTCTGTCTAAGGGAAACTCTGGGAGCTAAACTGTAGATCGCTCGTATAGCCCTTTTTTGCAGTATAAAAATGGAATTAATATCTGCAGAACATCCCCAGAGCAGTATGCCATAAGTCATAACGCTATGGAAATAACTAAAATAAACTATTCTAGCTGTGTCTCCATCAGTTAATAGTCTAATTTTTTTAACAGCATAAGCCGCTGAACTGAGCCTACTAGACAATTTTTTTATGTGGGGTTTTTATTTTTTTATGCAATTTAGCGGTATCGACTGCCGCGAAAAAATGTATGAAAAAAATAACAGTGCCACCTCGCGGCCAATTGTAGAACTAAAATTGATAGACAATCACAAGCTTGATAGGTAGGCGAGATCGAGTATCGACTATAGATGACATTTAAGTTGTCAACTCATGGTGGAGCTACTGGTGGATTCGGGCGGCCTCAACATTTCGTAGTCAAATATCTCGACCAGTTTCGTGACCGTCCGGGCCACTTCTTCATGGAGTACGTGCGCACCCGGCTGCGTTCGCGCTAGTACGCTAGTAGTCTTTTTGTACTTGTTTTAATGTTGGAAACCATTTTAAAAAAACTGGTATTATTGGCCTATAGTGCCCTATATCGTTTGTTTGATATTTTGCAACTTTTTAAAGGCTACTGTAAAATATATACATGTTTAATGTTAACAGAACATCCAATCGCTTTAACAATGTGTGAGGTGCATACAAAAACGTTATCTAAAGCTAAATTGTTCATGATTTACAACATCTCGCTTAACAAATCCAATTGATTCTTTTACGTATTCGTCGCCGTTACATTAAACCTTAGTGCTTGTTTGTAAGTATTGTACGAAATTATGTGAGAAAACCCCTAATTTATTAAATGTCATTTTTTTAGATAGTTTCTTTGAGTTTTGACGTGTATTTGTGATTAACCGTTATGTGTTCGTAATAGTGCACGAGTGTGTGAGTGTAGGAAAAGTGTACACAATCTTAAATAAAAATGTTAGTTTTGAAAATCACACTCAGTAAGTCTTTCCGCTAAGGATCCACGGCGCGATTTTTACTATAACCTGATGTGTTTTGAATAAATTGCGATGTACGACGTTTATTTTACAAATATAATGTATTTATTAAGTATACGTTGACCACTTATAACGGTATGCGATGATGCACTATCTAGATATATACCTAAAGTACATCATCATATCGCACCCGTAGTAATTTAAAGGCACATCGCAAAATTTTAGGTATTTTTGTTTACGTGATAGATAGGCTCATTTACGAAAGACCTACTGCATGACTTCAACAGACAGAGAAAAAGGACATCTACGAATGAAATATTATATATGTGTCTCTTTTACACTTTCTACTCCCGCCCGCGCCCCTTCCTGTTAGAGGGGCCGATTTAGTCTGGTGCCGATATTTGACAAGGCAACACCGCGCGCGTGTTGTCCGTGTTGGAGTTGTGCCCCTCTATTACAAATTTTAAGGTAAGTTTTGAAATTTGTTTTACAATTTTAAAGGCCGATTATGATTTAGATCCCGTTTATACAAAAAGTTGTTAGTAAATACATGATTTCAATTTGAGTTAAGTCCTTATAATTCGTATATTTTAACATTTATTAGTATTAATTTGGCTTTATTTCTGTATAGCGCGGATGGAATCCGTATTTATTGTGATCATTAATAGTTAGACCTATCTAAGATGAAATTTTAGGTTATAAAATTAGACTTATGTTTATTCATTATTACTATTAAGTTGCAGCTTTATAATTTGATTTAATTATTTATGGAATTATTATTATAAAACTCTTTGAATTATTAATTTATCCTATCCTATTAATATTATAAACGTGAAAGTTTGTATGTATGGATGTATGGATGTTTGTTACTCTTTCACGCACAAACGGGGGGGCTAATGTTGATGAAATTTGGTATGGGGGTAGATGAGGCGCTGGATTAACACATAGGATACTTTTCATCATCATCATCATCATCATCCATCACCACGCGGGTGAAACCGCGGGGCGCAGCTAGTAATATAATAATTTAATTCTTGTGTTTATCGAACCATATTTATTAATTCAATTCAATTATTAATTCATATTTATTCATTTAATTTAATCATAATTTAAATAGATAGGTAGCTTACCTTTTAAGTATTGTTGGATAGGTAGGTACCTAGGTACTTACCTTCTAAATACTACATAAAATATTTTATTTTTACAGAATGGCATCAAGATCCGAAAAAATTTTAAATATGCTTAATCGAGATGACGACCCGCCCGAAATTGATAAAACTTTAGCTGTAGGATGGAGTGAAATTCAAAAAGTAAAATAATAATTACCTACCTATATTTACCTATGTTAAGTACCATTTGAATTTAAGTTTTTTATGACAAGTTGTATCTTAATTTATTGTTTTCAGGATTGTGATCAACGGCGTCAAGAAAAAGAAAATATTCCTTTGGAGAATGTAGAAACCTATCAAGTTCAACCAATACCCGCTTCTTTGAATCCAGTAACCAATTTAAATACTATAAAAGCATCTAAACGTGCATCAAGTAGTTCTGGGAGCAACGGGTCAACATCTTCATCTTCGAGCAATAGCAGCAGCAGCAGCAGTAGTAGCAGCACTTCATCTAAGGTACACTCACCTACAACTCAACCAGATGTTTTAACAGTGGATACCAATATAGTAATAGAACTTCAAGAAGAGCCGAATCAAGATTCACAATCGTCACATCAAAATATTATGTCTACTTCACCTTCAATTTTTACACTTCAGAACGTTGAACCAATAATGATAACTAGGAGTGCTGTTGTGGATTATCAGATATCTCCAGTTAACACAGACGAAAGTGATGCTGATCTCAGTGATAATGATCCAACCTACAGTACTTCGCAGCCGCGCCGACGTGCACTATCTTGTTCATCAACTGAGACTACTGAGAGTGATGATACTCCTACTACTAATACAACAATTGCGGAACCATTGTTGGAGACTGATAACTCTTCTAGAAACAAGGGTAGAAAACGTAAGGCAGATCCAACCAAATGGAAGCAAAACATGCGAAAAATAAAACGAAACTTAGGGCAGGGATACTATTCAACTTTTGCTAAAAAACAAGTTAATGCACGGGAGATGAAGCCACCTTGTACTCAAAAATGCAGATTAAAATGTAGTGAAAAATTTAGTCAAGAGGAGAGAGCGGAACAATTTAAGTCTTTTTGGGCGCTTGGAGATCTACAACTGCAAAGATTGTTTGTACTGTCTTGTATGACTACAGTTACACCTAAATATAAATACTCAAATGCAGAAAAACCACGAGAACCTAACAATGCCTACTATATTACAAAAAACGATGATAAAATAAAAGTCTGTAAAACATTTTTTATTAACACATTTGATATTTCAGCAAAAATGATACGAACAGTAAGATCTATTACCAAAAATGGCAACTTAAAAGCTGATGATAAAAGAGGAAAACATCAGAAGCATAACAGTGTTGACGAAGCTTTAAAGAAAGACATTGTAGACTTCATTAACACAATACCTCGAATTGAATCACACTACTTAAGGGCTTCCACATCCAGGGAATATATCAGTGGTGGGAAAAGTATTGCGGAACTATTTAGAGACTTTGAAGAGTTACAAAAGAGTAAAGCTCTGAATGCTGGTCGATTCCATACTTTTTCTGAAATATTTAGAACAGAATTTAATATAGGGTTTTTTCAGCCCAAAAAAGATCAATGCGATCTATGTTTACAGTATAACAACTCTTCAAGCTCCCAAAGACTTAGCCTTCAAGAAAAGTACAATACGCATTTGGAAGAAAAAACTTTAAGTCGGGAAGAAAAGAAAAAAGCGCGGCAAAATATTGATGAGTATAACTTGTGTGTTTGTTTTGATGTTCAAGCAATAATGCAAAGTCCGAATGGAGATTCTTCGGCATTTTATTATAAATCCAAGCTTAATAGCTACAATTTTACCATGACTGAGTTAAACAAATTAAATGAAAATGTAACTACTGGAGATGACTATAAAAGCTATGGAGATGTTCACTGTTACTTTTGGGATGAAACTCAAGGTAAAAGAGGAGCAATCGAAATTGGAAGTTGCGTTCTGGACTATTTGAAAAGAGTTTCTGACAATATTGGGGATAGAGAGTTTTGTGTGACTTTTATATCTGATAACTGTTGTGGACAGAACAAAAATAAATATCTAGCTGCATTGTTAATGTACGCTGTAACTAATATAAGAAACCTTACAAAAATTACCCACAATTACCTCATAAAAGGCCACACCCAAAATGAGGCCGACAATGTTCATAGTTTGATTCAGAAGCAAATAACTAAAGATTTAAAATGTGGTCCAATATACACTCCTCTTCAATATATTTCAGCAATTCAAAGAGCTAAGAAAACGGGGAAGCCTTTTACAATACATAGTTTAAATTACGATTTTTTTATGATGTCAAGGATTTACAAGATAAATGGGGTTACAATTATAACGTTAATGAACAAAGAGATAGTGTTGTATGGAATGATATAAAAGTGATGATGTTTAAAAAAGATAAACCTTTTTCCTTTTTCTATAAAACTTCTTATAAAGATAATTTTAAGGAAGTAAATGTTAGAAACAAGAGAAAGAAGATGTTAGAACATGGTCAAATATTAATCAGTCTTGCTTATGATAAACCCTTCGAATTAAGTCAAAATAAAAAGAATGATCTCAAAGAATTAATCTCTAAGAAATTAATTGATTCCTATCATGCAAATTACTTTAGTAATATGTTAGTATAAGTTTTTATTAATGCAAACCTACTTTTTGATAATTTTTACGTTTTTATATTAATATTTTAAGATTTGATTCTAATTTCTATTAAGGACAATAGGTGCCAACTGTAGTATTATTTAATAATACTATGGTGTTTTTAATAAGTAAAAGATATTCGTTATTAAAAAAATATTGAATATTAATAATGATGACTGAAGTAAGTAGTAACTTTAGACTGAAAAAGGAATAGGTACCTTCCTACCTACTAGGTATTGAAACTGTGATTCAGTAAATTATAATTGTAGGTACTTAAGTAATAATCCTAAAGGTTAATGGTAAAAGGAAGTGCGTGCTGTGTGGGAGCACCGTAAGAAGTACATACAGTATTATGTCATTATCATTTAGTTATTATAAGTCTAATACTAATGAGACTGATTTTTTACATAAATACTAATTGATGTTTTAGTTACCTACTGTGTTGTCTTTTTTAAAAGAGATTTAAGATTTTAGAATATAACTACCTATGTTAAAATAGTTATTACTAAATAATGTATGTTTGATTTCATTGTATTTTTTAAGCTTCAATAAACATTTTATAAAATAAATTTGATATTTTATTATGTTTAAAAGTTAAATAAAATAATTGAGGGGCATAATTCAAAATTAATTTAAATGTTACATTTCCTTCTTATTGCATATTAATGATATTATATGGCATCTTTTACAAATAGCGCTCAAGATTAAGTTAAATCTAAGAAGTTTAAGGGCACATTTCAAATAAGAACCAAAAATAAGACTTAAAAAAATGTGATAAAGGGGCCTAACTTGCAAGTCCTGTATTTCATAGCTTTTATCTTAATTTAAACTTAAAATATTCTAAGTTTCAGTTGTTTGTAGCATAGCAATACTATCAAAGACCATGTGCCTAAATTTTCATTTCATTATCACCACAAATATCGACGTTATGGGCAAATATGCTAAAACATGTAAATATCTTTTTTGTTTTTTGCGTTTTCCCACAAAACCACTTTTTTAAATTGTGCCTTTAAATTATTACGGGTGCGATATATGTCAATAATGCCGAAATCTCAGGACAATTCCTGACATATGGTAACCCTGCATGGGTTACCATATGTCAGGATTACCGATTAGCAGCTCACAGAGGGCAAATTCAAGTTGACTTTAAAAAACATTTTATTAAAAAAAGCTTATTATATAGAAGATAAAGATGCTTGGAATACTCTACTTCTGGCAAGCTGTCTCTCTGCCACCCATAAAATGTAATATTTGTAGTACCTAAGTAGAAACATTGTAAACATCTATATAAAAAGAATGGCCCCGAGTTTCTTGCCGCTTCTTCTCGGTAGGCTCTATATATTTTGGAACGCGGCGGTAGTCTTTAAAGTACATTATAATGAAAAATTGACGTTCATAAGTGTGTCTTTGATGCCTAAATTGAATAAATGATTTTGACTTTTGACTTTTTTTACTTTCAGGATTTGTCCTGAGATTTCGGGATTATTGGACTCTTCTTAAGATTTCGGCATTGCGGCCAGTAGGGCTATTATGTATCTCAGTTGCCAACAAGTGTTGATTGAAATCTAGAAAAATGGCGGCTCTATGTCAGTTTTGACAACGCCAGTAAGCAAATTGTTTGTAAGTTGATGACTGGAGCTGACAAAAGTGACATAGAGCCGCCATTTTTTCGATTTCTACCAACATTTGTTAGTAACTGAGATAGATAATAGCCATGCGGATTTTAAAAAATTCAGGAATTGCAGGATTTTTAGAATTTGCAATAATTTGTAGTACATTTTAAAGTTATCTTTAATAAAAACGTCAAAAATCTAAAAGGTACTCAATTTTGGTAATATAATAATGCAACACTTATTTAACCAAGTAGGTACTTAATCAGTTTTATCATATTTAGTGTGTGAAGATACCTTTTTTAAGTAAGGTTGTTTCTTCAATCATCAAATTATAAAATGCTACGTTTGAGAGAAAATTATCAAACTGTAACAATATCTCAGGATGTTTTAGTAGAATTCGGGCCTTTTTTTCCAGACCTTAATTTTTTCATCTGGTAACCCTAATCATATGTAATCTTCACACATTAAGTAGTAGATAGTTTGGATCTACCGTGTAGATTCTATCAGATTTAGAGTTGAAAACACTAATCAAAAAATAATCGATTTAAAAGCAAATAGTGTACGTACGTTTAATTTTTTTACCCAGAACATAGTTTCACGAAATCACAAACACAGAAATACGATCAAAAAAAGGATGCCGTGAGTTTTATCGTGAACTAGTACAACAATGTACTATTTTACGTATTCGTTTTACTTCCAAATCGCACATTATTTACGAACAAGCACTAACCTCCGTACACTTATAATAAAACTCCAAAGCCGAGGAAATACTAACAGGTACAATGAGAAATGCATCGTAACCGGGTCCGTAGCCAACGTTAAAAAACTTAACAACACTACTAATACAAGCAACTGTACTGATTTGTGATTCGCAAACATTTGTGTGATGGCGCCCTAAGTATCACAATGATGATATTATAACATAACTTTCAGATGTATTCCAAAAGGACGCCAAGTTATAACCCTCGGCTCGAGTAGAGACACCACAGATATATAACGTACAATAGATAACGTAAGTATCACGATTTGTTTTAAAACCAAGCGGCCGACTTTTCAATGAATTGAATTAATTTACGCACAACATAATATTAAAATAACTTACTTGTGATAGGAAATATGTCCTTACCTTTGGGGGCTCGAAATGTTGGGGCTATTGCAGTTAATTATCAAGAAATTTAGTTTTCGCGTGTGTCCGGCTGCAACACACTGCGCGGACTGTAAGTAGCGGCGGCCAACCTTGACGCTCGGTCGGGGTTCGGACACGGGAAATACACGCATTTGCGTTCTCTATTGTACATATATCTATGGATTTCACAATAACTTACTAAGATCGATCTTTCAAGTTAAGATTCACTACTGAGCGCCCTATTGGAAACGTATCTGTAAATAAGCAGCGTTTAGGTATAAAACATATTTTTTATAAATGTTGGCTTTTGCTTAACGTAATGGCTATATAAATGGTAGCGTCGAAAACATTAATTTTTTTGTAAACTTAGCCATGTGTAATGGACTATTCTTTGTTAGCTATCTGTATGATTGATGTTAATTGGTCCGAATCAGCAAACCTCCGGTTCATTTATTAATCTTTAGTTACAGCGTAAACTTGATGCGGACAGATTAATGTCACAATTTTGTGACGACTTTTCGTAATTTTGGCCACGGACCCTCATAACTCTACGTATACGAGTAGAAACCACTTGACGCGAGTAACACTTAAATCGAACTATAAAAGACATGTCGAAGCTTCCTACAAAAGTTAAAGGTTTGCACTGCGTAGTGTAGGTACTTGGGGTGATCATGCAATTGGCAGCCTAATAGACATAATGATGGATCAACTGCCTCAACTTAGTCGGGGTGAGTAGTGGTTTTCTGGACTTGGGATAATCGCTCCTCGCGTAGACCCACACCAAAAGTTTTGACCTAATCACGGTTATAACTTCATAATGCGGTCAGAAAATAATTTAGTTGACGACGAAATGTAGAATAGTTTCAAGAACCTTTGAGTTTTGATTTGGGCGAGACTTTAATATTGTGTCAAGCTACTATTATAAATAGGCAGCATATTTTGATCCAAAAAATGTCTGTCAACTATCCACTGTTTTATCGACAGGTGATATATGCATCTTGTAAAGACAGTGTGGTCATAGATAAATCTCTGAGCATTGATCGTCTTCTTTTGTCTAAACACAAGACCAGAGTGTGACCAGAGGTCTTGCATTTAAATAATCAGTGCAGAAGTAGTGAAGAAGAATAAATATTAGCTTCTTTTGTTTTTTACAATATCAAAGAGAACATGAACTTTTTATCGCAACTGAGAAATATATAGCCATTGCAATGAAATAATATCATGTAATATCTACAAAATGTCGACATGTACATTTGTCAATAGAGATGTTCCTACGACCTGTCACGTTGATACATCCAATGCTGATTTACAATGAAAACTGGCTATCACAGAAAGCATTCGACAGAGAATGAACGATTTTTTGGTCAAAAACATAAATAGCTGACGACATTGCTGTTTAGCACAACACCATCCATTGTACCTTCCATTACCTCTTTATGTATACACAATTTCTTGTTCGTACAATATACATACAATTTTAGTAATATTTTTAATTTAATGTTTGTAGTTTTTACGCAAATAAATTATATAAATCTGAATAAATAGTGAGTGCGTATGGTATTGTATGTGGTGTGTATGTACAAGTGTGTATGTGTACGCAGCACAAACCTAGTGAGATATCCGTCTAGTGCAAAGTGTTAGAACGCTCGGGCGGCGGTCAGCTGTTCGCGGGGGGAGGAGATGCGGGCGCGGGGGAAGGGGGAGGCGGGAGGAGGTGCGCCGGGACTGCCACGGGACGTAGCCGTGCCGGAACTTTCTTCTGTGGACATAGTACCTGTGCGAACAAATTCTACTGTTATAAAGGAATACTATAAACGTTTTATAATAAATTTATTGATAAAGGCGTTACATTGCGAGTATCTATTTTGAAAAACGATATTAAAAGAAATATTTAGAGATACTTCCGCTGGAAAAAATGCTTATGGCTGAGATGCAGTGTGCATCCTCTCTCGCGCATAAAATGCAAATATGAAGCAAGTCAAGCGCTAGATCGGCAGTGAGTGATAGTGTGGTGCACACCACAACTCGGTAACTCTCAGGTTTATCCCGAATTATTATCACAAAAATCTAATACTTACATATAAATAATAATTGAATGTTTAATAACATTATTTGTAACCACTACCTAAAGATATTCTACGAGTTAAGTCGAATGGTTACCCGGTGTAGCTATACGATAAATAAAGTTGATATATAATTAAGAGTTTGAATTTCCCACTAAACACGTGAGAATTTACCACCAAGTCAGTGTCTACACGCAGATAACAAATGAGTTACGAATAAATCTCGCTGGTCGCTAAACCCAATGCATTAGTTAACTAGGTTGGCAAACGAACTTACCCGCCTGGCGAACACGAAGCATCCCGAGGCCTCCTCGGGCGGGGTCGCCGCCGGCACCAACGTTAGGTCCGCTGTCGCTGCCTCGCGCCCTTCCTCTCCTACACAATAGTTACGGTTCATGGTGACACGTTTTATTTGAGTTACAAATAATAAGTGTGAGTGTGAAGGGCACTGTAGCAAGTTAACTTACTGTAGAACAGAAGTCTCGGTGACCAGCACACTACAAACCAAGTTAGAACTGCAATACTAAAGTCTGGGTGACGCTGCAGCTGTCATAAGTAGGCGTAGTGCTAAAATCAGGCGCTCTTGTTCATCTCATCACTTGATAGTTAAATACATATAACATAAGTAATCCAAATGTACAAATTTCCGTCGAAATATTTCTAATTCTTAGAATTGAAAGATGACACCGTTTATTCACATCAGATTGCAAACTGTATTCTTCTTCAAATATTTTGTTAAACAGACTTCTCCTTTAAATGTTTTATTCAATAATCTTTAAAAAAACATCTCGGGAAAAACTGGACACAATGGCACTTCACCCTTCTCGAGCACCGAATTTCGGAGGCGTCTGGGAGTCGAAATGAAAACCATCAAGTTTTATCGGGATAACCGCAGTGCCACGCAAAATATCTGCGTGAAACTACTATTATGGGCAGTTATAACTTTTAACATGAGTCACTTATCCGACACAAAATATCACCTCTAGCGAAGATGTTGAGTTCTGTAAAGCATCCGGTCTCGATCATCTCAGTCTGCCATGGGATGCTGACGCTGCCCGTGTTGAACTTGCCGTAGAACGTGTCGTCTCCCGCGTCCAGGTTGACTCCTTTCACAGTGCTGAACTGTTCAATGTCGAGCACATCTTTTGCGTATACTGCGTGTGGCTGAAAATTGGAAACTTAACGGTATAATAATAATAATAAAAAAAGACGTGTGGCACTTGGAGACTGCCGCGGTAAAGCTATTGCAAAGCTGTTTTTATCAATTTATGCAATTATAATTATTTAACCAATGCCATCTAGAGGCAAGTTGCTGAACTAAAGAGACAAGCGTGATATTTCAAAAAGTCATTAAAAGCTCTGCTATTCATCGATAGATGGAGTCGGAGTGGGGGGTGTTAGGTTATTTTCGTTACGGAATTTCTGGATTCAGTCTCCACGCTCAAGGCCCGCGATAGAAGCTATGCAATAGCTTAATTATAATACCGCAGGGGCGGCTTTGTGGCAAGCCGTCGGTGAGTGGCGACATCGTAGACCCTGATTTTCCCTGGGGCTAAATAAGACCCCTGACTTGCCTTAATTGGCCGTCTGGGGGTGGAGACGCAAGAGCAAGTAACAAAAGCTCCAAGGGTGGAAGAGTTAAAGGGCATATCGCCGGTAGTACAATACAATACAATTCAATAATACTTTATTGAACACCAAGCTTATAAAAGAAAAAAAACAAATAAGAATATTTTACAAATAAGGTTGTACAATGGGCCATATTACTTTTCAAAATATTTCGTTTGCTCAGACACAATCAAATATATACATATAAATAACACATACATACACAGATTAGGTACATATATAATAATATGATACATAAATACAATACACACATACATACAATACATATTTATTATATACTCGTATGTATATAATATAATATAAACATACCTACTATATGATCAGTTAATAAATAAAGAAATTAGATTTACAATGCTATATACAAAATATTCAAAAGTTATGACTAGCAGCCTTCAGACATGTAATGCTTCTTTACCATATTATTAAATAGATTAATTGATCGAGCGTGTCTAATATCAACGGGAAGAGCATTGCACAGACGGGCAGCTCGAATAGTAAAAGAATTTTGATAAAATGTTGTCGAGGAAGTAGGGGTTTTCAACTGGCGGGTACAAGAAGAACGAAGAGAAAAATCATTAGAGATATGGAGAAATTCAAAACGTTCTTTAAGATAAGATGGAGTCGGAGGGAAGAACAGAATATTATAAAGAAGGGAAATGACATGTAAATCCCGGCGACGTCGGATGGGTAACCAATAGAGCTTAGACCGGAATTCAGATACATGGTCATACTTGCGCAGACCAAATATGAATCTGATGCAAAAATTTTGTATACGCTCTAGCTTATGGGTAACCAATAGAGCTTAGACCGGAATTCAGATACATGGTCATACTTGCGCAGACCAAATATGAATCTGATGCAAAAATTTTGTATACGCTCTAGCTTATTTAGCTGCTCCTCAGTTAAGTCCAGATAGCAGGCGTCAGCGTAGTCAAGTATTGGAAGGAGGAGGGACTGTACTAACGCAGTTTCGGTGGCAGTTGGGAGAAAGTTACGGATTCTTCTAAGTGATGCTGCTGATGCAAAAACCTTTCGACTGACTTCAGCAAGTTGAGGTTCCCAAGATAAATGACTGTCAAGGTAGACACCCAAGTTCTTGACCGTTTTCTCGACTTCTTAAGGATATAGTATTGCCGTCAAAAATAACTTGTGGTAGGCAAAACCAGTCAATCTTAATTATCATTCTGGAACTTCCAATTACAATAGCTTGCGTCTTTAAAGGGTTTATGTTGAGACCATAAGATTTACTCCAGTTAGAGATACATTCCAAATCTTTATTTATTGTATCGATAGCAGTGTGTAATTGAACTAAAGGGGCTGTGTATAAATCTGTAGATCGTCCGCATAGAGTTGATAGGAAGAAGACAAGTTTTGAGAAATAGAATTTATAAAAATAGCAAATAATAAAGGGGATAATACGCCGCCCTGAGGAACACCAGCAGATGTATTACACCAAGTAGATACATTCTCATCAATGCGAATATGTTGCCGGCGCCCATACAGGTAAGTACGAAACCAGTCAATAACCGTTGGAGATACGTTAATAGAGCGCAAAAGTCCAAGTGAGATATCAAAATCCACATTATTAAAAGCATTACTGAAGTCGAGTAGTGTAAGCAAGGTTAGTTGCCCGTTACTCATACCATATCTGATGTCATCAGTGATTTTTACCAAAGCGGAGGCAGTACTATGACCAGGACGAAAACCGGATTGGAACGGGTTGAGGAGAGCGTTTCTGTTGAGAAAGGAGGAGTTGATGATAAACAAGTCGTTCTAGTAGTTTAGATAAAAAAGGAAGAATGGAAATGGGTCAAAACTCGGTATAAGATGATGGGTTGGCTTTTTTAGGAATTGGGGTTATTAATGGTTCCTTCCAGGCTGATGGGAATATGCCGCTGGTAATTGAAAAGTTGAGTATGAAGCTGATAACTGGAATTACTTCATCAAGTATGGGTAGGGTCATCTTACGTCCGATGCTGTCACTACCTACTGCGTTGGATGAAATGGATAGTACGCCTCTTTTAACGTCACAATCGTTAAATTGATCGAACATGAAAGGAGAGTGGTCGGGAGGTGGAATTTAAGATAATCCCAGGTTGAAGATTTTTTTAGTCTATCAAATTCGGAAGAAGAGCAGAAATATTTATTCAGCACATCAATATTAATATTTATTGGGAAATTGTCTTGACGAGATTTTCCCACTCCCATGGACCTAAGAAACTTCCAAACTTTAGCGGGATCGCCATTTTCTACTGAGTTATAGACATGTCGGCGTAGCGCATTCCTACAAGCTCTATTGCAGCGATTTCTAGCCTCAACGTATTTTTCTTTATTATAGTCGGATGGTCTATTTTTACCCCTCGTCTTGGCTACTACGAGTAGCTCCTTGCGCATTATTGCTTTTATGTCATTTGTGAGCCAAGGTGAAGGTAGATGTTTTAACTTGACTGGTCGCAATGGGGCATGGATGTCAAATAATTTAGTTAGAGCACGATTGAATGCTTCCACTTTATCGTCCAAGGAAAGTCTATTTACAACAGCCGACCAATCCACTTCCCGTGCATCGCTGCGTAAACGTTCCAAATCTATACCACCAAAACTACGTAGCAGAAGAACTTTGGATTTTGACTTAGGTGGACGAATTTTGTATGAAAGAAAAAGCAAATCATGGGCAGAGAAAGCGTCCGCAGAACATTGACTATGCTTGCTAACATGTTTTGGTGAGGAAACAAGAATAAGGTCAAGGAGAGAAGATGCGGAATTTGGAAAGTGGTGCGTGGCATTAAGCGGCAAGATGGTCAAGTTGCTAGATCTTATTAATGACTCAAAAGTTGACGATCGCGAATCACGTTTTATTAAACAGGTATTAAAATCACCCATGATGATGTTATGATCATAAGAAGAGATCGCGTAATGAGCTGGAATGCTCTGTGCATTTATATAAAGAACATTTTTTGGGACATCACTAACAAAGCATTCGATACTGTCTGAAAGAGTGGGTATGCTACTAAAACTATCGCTACTGTCATCTTAAGAATTACAAGAGATATATTCTGCAGTAGTAGCGCTCTAGTGACACCACAGCACACCTCTTGACACCCTTTAGCCATCCACACCAGGCACCGGAGCGGGAGCATTCTCGCAGGAACTAAACATACACATAGCAACAGGACTAGGTAAACACAACTCTATATTCCATCAGAATGTGTGGGTGTCATCCAAGCCACAGCAGCGGTACTTCGCAGAAAGGTAACCAATAGTAATATTAAGATACTCTGCGACTGCACTGCGGTACTACGAGCCCTAAATAGATACGACCACTCTTCGGGGCTTATCATACAATGTCACCGACTATTGGAGGAAGTAAGTAACCATAACGATAATATCACACTCCAATGGATAAAGGGGCACAGCGATTCCAGAGGTAACGATGCGGCTGATGAGTTAGCTAGGAGAGGTTCAGGAATGACGTGTGCAGGACCAGAACCAATGATCCCCCTACCTTTCAGCCAAATTCTTGCATGGATTCGCAAAAAAGCTAAAGACCAGCCTCAGGACTACTGGGCAAGTATCGAGGGTTGTAGGCAGTCGAAGGAGGCTTTTCCGATTCTAAATCTGAAATTCTCCAGAAAACTCCTCAATCTTAAAAGAAATAATGTACGACATATCGTCGGAATTATGACCGGACATTGCTCCCTAAACAAACATCTGTTTAATCTAGGTCTTAAAGACAGCCCCCTATGCAGAGGCTGCATGGAGGCGGAAGAAACAGAATGCAGGAGCGTGGCGGTACAAAGGACAGACAACCTCGGCTCGCCGAGGACAGTGTGGGAAGCCTGCGCCAAGCTGAAGGAGGCTTTCCTGGGCGACACCGGGTGGCTGGACTGGCCAGCGTCACCCGGTTATCACGCAAAATGGGCCGCGGAAAACAGCCAGCCCACCAAGTACCAAGTAAGCCATCCACACCAACGTTGCCCCTGTGGTCACAATTGATGGGGGGCCCATTTAGTGGGTGGCAAGTCACCACCCTGCCTTAATATTTGACGATTTGACTGAAATTGGCAGGTGTATTAGTCTCGTCCATAGCCATCTATCTTCCTTACATGCATAAGTTCATATCAATAGCCTTGTTATTTAACCCATTTTTGTATTAGATAATCCATGTCACCGTCATCCCAACTTATGTTTTTATACACTTTTGTATACTTTACACCAAACAGGTCTCTAAGGGTGCGTTCCGGGAAGCGCCGGCAACGCTAACAACTGCTCTCGCCCCGGTTTGCCGTTCCCTTTGGTTGACAGTGACAGCTCGCAATGATCACGTAGACTCACCTAAGATCCGCGAGCGTGGCGTGAGCGTTTTCGGTGACGTCATTGATGACGTATCGAGCGCCGCGAGTGATTTCGGTCCTTCCCGGAACGTAGCCTAAGTGTTGGCTACAGCCCCACTTATGCCTTTGCAAAGGACCGGATGAAATCCGTGATATAATAATAATAGTGAAGTACTCGAACAGAGCCGTGGCCGCCTCCATTAAAATAACTTTGAAACGCGGGTTACCGCGCTATTAGCCTGTTTTTCGTAAATATCCGTTGATAATGTGAATTTTGTAATGATTTTGACGGGATTAGACAAACCTAAAAAATTAAAACTAAATTGGCACACATTGGCACTGGATTAGTGCAGAGTACTCACGTCGGGAACAAAAGGCGCGGGGATCATGCCCGCCTCGAGCCGCGCCCAGTTCATGGCTGCGAAGAACCGGTGCGTCTTGACCGCGGCCGCGCCCCGCCGCCCGCACCCGCCGCACCCCAGCCGCGCCACCGGACTCTTGGCGAGCAGCGCGCCGCACAGCGACCGACCGCACTCGCTGAACTTCGCTGAGTACTTCTCTGTCTCGTGCTGGTAACAACATCTTTTATTTATTTCTGGGTCTACATAACTAGTTTATACAATTATACATTAACTAGCTGCGCTCCGCGGTTTCAACCGCGTGGTGATAGATGATGACGATGAATCAAATATAGCGTGTATTACTCAGGCATAGGTAATGTTTCTTTCTATTGGTGAAAGAACGTTTTAAATTTGGTTCAGTAGTTTTTGCGTTTATCCAGTATACACAAACAATCAAATCTTTCCTCTTCATTATTAGAGTAGATAAGGAATAATACCAAGGTACAAATAATGTGGCCTAGTTTGTAACGGCGTTACTATTGTATATTTTAACATGAATAAGTAGTTATTGTGACATAACTGTAATATTGCAATTTTTAGAGAGAAAAATTCACATCCTCGGTTCGGATTCGAACCGGCGTCTTCCGACAATCAATGTCAGACGGCATGACCATCTAGGCCACCGAGGCTCGAGGTCCGAGCATCGAATTTTAACTCTCTATCTGATTTAACCGTCTTACGGGGACGGACCGACATCTATTGACAGCTTTGACAGTACTATCCAACCGAAAGAAAAATTAATTATATCTAAATATATATATTAATATCGCTAAGCAGGCGTTAGTGCTTTGAAAAAGTAATACTATAACTACTAATAAATTAAAATATAATAACTTTAATAGTTGTACATATGGTATTGTAGACTTTTTTTAGATATTGATGTCCTCTATAAAACATGTGTAAGGGTCTCATAGCCAGTCTGAGCCCATACATTACCCGGCGGGCAAAGTGCCCGTAGATTAAATCAATCTCCTCTCAAAATGCTCGTGAATCATCGCAAAAAGTTTTAGTAATGCGTTTACCGGTATACTAATACGTGACTTGATGCGATAGACTCCGATAGAGGAACTTACTGACGCAAATTTAATGTGACTAATTGATTAAGACCATATACAAAATTGATTCTACCCAACTAATACTTTTACTTGATGATTGGTAAATGTACAACCCGTACGCGTCCATAAAAATGAACCACGAACTGACCTTGACCCGCCTGTCAACCTCTTCCCGTTTCACCTTTTCCTTTCTGGCACGGAACGGCGCTCGTCCCTCGATCATTTCGTAGACCAAACATCCGAATGAGAACCAGTCGGGACTGTAAGTGTACCGTTCGTTGTCTATCACCTGTAACAGAAATAAATGATTTTTACGTCGTAACGAACACGATCTCGTCATCTACGACAAACATCTATCGTTGTTTACAAAGGTCGCTTCCGAAAAAGTCTAAATAGCTTCACAAAAAAATCAATGGCCTTGTTTAAAAGTAAAGACAAATTCTACCAATAAAACCTTATATCAAAGGCATAAGGAAGACTGTTCATTGACTATAAACTTGACTAGAAAAAGTTGTTTACTAAATGAATGGTTAGAGACCGCTATTGATTCTTGGCTAATGTCGAACATTCTGGACCTCTTAATGACAGCGTATAAATACTGGGAATCCGCCAACCGTACACAGTTCAGTCTGAAATGCGATATTTCTGTAAATAAAAGTGTCAATTTGATGATATCGTGCAGATTATTTATCGCGAACCCCCAAGCTCGTAACATTATTAATTGAAATTGTTGAGTACATACGTAATCACTAATGAGTAATTACGTATGTACAGTTTTCTGCAGAGTTCCACGTTCTGACAGTCTAAAGACGCCGATTCGAATCCGGTCTGGGGCTATGCGATTCTTCTATCTAAAATAGCAAGTTTCGGTAATCAGGCGTTAGTGCTTCAAAAATCATATACAACAAAATATAAAGGATCACGACAATGATACGAAAGTGTTTGTAAAAACTCTTCCCTCGTCATGGCATGGCGTCTGACACGGATTGTCGAAAAACGCGGGTTCTAATCCCGTCCGCTGATATGTTATTTTTCTCTCTAAATTTGTTACTATAGTAGATCCAACCGTTTATCCTCTTTTTGACAGATCTAATTTGTCAGTTAAAGTGTTGTGACCAAGTGATTATAGTGGACACGATTTCGATTCATTTTTCTATCGAGTCTGTGCGGAAAGAGAATAGTCCTAGGAATGGCGCCATGACCATGGCTATTGGCCATCTAGAAATACGTCAGCCAATGGGGAATGTTGAAAGGGCGTGGACAGGCCGTCATGGCATGGCCATCTAGAAACGCATCAGCCAATGGGAAATGCTGACGCATTTCTAGATGGCCATGCCCAGATGGCGAGGCCACGCCGTCCGGTTACACCCGTGTAGTTTCCAAGGTAAGCTATCAAATTCTGAGTTATAAGTTTTCACTTCTATCGGCAATTCCTATGACTGCCAATTTTTTTGTCTATGGGTAAGCAGTAGTATTTTATCAAGGTAGTAAAACTCAATGGTCCACCGCCGTTTTGTATTTGTCACTGTCACTCGCAACAAGACGCCCGTGCTAGTAATTATTTGCTGAGTTTTATATTGGAACTATAAAATGCCGAAAGGATCAGTGCTGAAAGGACAGACGAGAGAAATGGTGATCAAGCTTCGTAATTACTTTGAAGCAGAGTATCAAAATGGCGGCCCGCTTTTACCATTGTCGCAAGTGAGAGAGCGCGTTGCGGCCGCGTTAGGTATTAGTGCATCTACGATTACAAAAATTACTACCGAAGCCTACGGAACAAGCGGCATGCAGGAGAATAAGCTTCGTACGCCGAAGAAAAAACGCCAACCACGTCGTGTGACTTCGGTTGACAACTTTGACGCAGACGCTATACGCCGTCATATATATAACTATTACTTACGTAAAGAAGTTCCAACACTTAAAAAACTTGTTGCTTCTTTGCGTGAATGTGATTTGTTCCGAGGTCAAAAATCGTCATTGGTAAAGGTCTTGAATGAAATTGGATTTACTTATAAAAAATCGGACAAACGCAAAATATTGATGGAGCGTCGCGACGTAGCTTTTGCTCGTTGCGAATTTTTGAGCGAAGCCAAAAAAATTACAGATTGGTCAAATGTTGTTTTCACTGACGAAACTTGGCTGAATGCGAACCACACAGTGTCTAAGAGCTGGACTGATGACACCGCTGCTTCCACTACCTCAGTACCGATGGGAAAAGGAGAACGTCTAATCATTTGCCATGCAGGGTCTGTGAAAGGATTCATGCCAGATGCTTTGTTGGCCTTTAAATCCAAAAAAACAGTTGAGTACCACGAAGAAATGAATTCTGAGGTTTACGAAAGTTGGTTTAAGGAAATGGTACAATCATTGGAAGAACCGTCAGTTATTATTATGGATAACGCATCCTATCACTCACGCCAAATTGATAAAATGCCGACCCAGGCCGACAAAAAACAAGTAATCATTGACTGGCTTCAACGACATGGTGAAAATGTTGATAACTCCTTACTAAAAGTACAATTACTAAATATATTACGAACAAAAAAACACTTCCCAAAACGATATGTGATCGACGAAATAGCTGCAGAACATGGTCATTGGGTTCTTAGACTTCCACCCTATCATTGTCAATACAATGCCATTGAATTAATATGGGCTCAAGTTAAAGGACACGCTGCTAGAAATAACACAAAACCCCCATTCACGGCAAACAAAATGGTAAATTTATTAAAAAATGCATGTGTGAAAGTAACTGCGGAAAGCTGGCAAAATGTAATTCAAAAAACACAAGAAACTATAATGGCAGATTGGGATAAACACGTGGCGATAGATTATATGAGTCAACAATTAATTATAAATGTCGGCAATAGCTCGAGTGACAGCAACGATGAATCTGATTTTGATTAATAAATAAATAAAAATAAAAGATTGGATTTCGTTTGCTTAAATTGGAATTGGGGTTGCTCAAACTTTACTATTTTCTGGTACCAAACGGCAGACTTTAATGTCTGCCATCCCCAGCGAGCAACACGGAAGGGAGTAGCCTTAGCTAAAAAATATTGTTCAAATCTTTCTGTCATTTCTTGCGGGAGGGGAAGTTGCACACTAGCGCAAAGCCGCACTATTACATACAAAACATACCTGTACCGATCCATTGCCGATCATACTCACACAACCAAATCACTAACACATAAAAAATAAAGCACCATTCACAAATCTAGCCCCGCCCTCACCCCACAGTATATTATCAAACTCCATGGTCCATGCGGACTTGTACTTTGACAGAGGGGAAACGCTGTGTATGCCTACTCCCTTCCGTGTTGCTCGCTGGCCATCCCAGATTTAACCGGTAACAGCTTCGTCAAGTATGACTTGTACTTGTAATCATCATAGTCATCATAACCTTGTTCTTTTTTGGATATACACCAGGAGATAAACACGTCTTCAAATAATGCTGTATGTTTTCCTGAGGCGCATCAATATAACGGTTTTACATAAAAATAAATCCGATATTATGTGCCGAGAACGGAAAACACCCGTGTAAAAATAGTTCATAAACAATATCGATATCTCAATCGTAACTTCGTAACATCACTATGTTGATAGCCATAGAACGTAATTTTTTAAAAACGTTTGTTATTTTATGGAATTTATAAAAAAACTACTGCACTTATGGACTCATTTTGTGAAAGATGATTATTATACGGGATCAAGGAGCAAATTTAAGCAGTTGTCATATTTTTAAAACCTCGCATTTATAAGTTAACTTTTGCGTAACATCGTCATGTTACGTTCTATTGGTGCTGTCAAAAAGAGGATAAACGGTTGGATCTACTATAATTACTGTTAACCTGCAGACCCTGTGTGTATGTGCACATAGATCACTAGTGTAGAGTAGCACTAACCTCAGGCGCCATGTACCCGACGGTCCCCACCCTCCCGCGCACCGACCCCCCCTCCGGCACGTCCACCGCCAGTCCCAGGTCCGAGATACGCACGTGGCCCGCGTCGTCCAGCAAGATGTTCTCGGGTTTGCAATCTCTGCAAATGAAAATGTTATATTTTGAGAGTATGGATGGAGGGAGGATATGAGGGAGGTAGAGATAAGAGAAGTTTATACAGGATTTGTGCAACTCAGCAGTGTGCCTATGACGATTAACTGGGTAAGTGTAACATAACGTGTCGTTCACGTGAAACAATAAAAATTGGTTTCGCGCTTGCACTCGGAAAGAAGGCATTCACGTTTGTTAGATCCGCAATTAATTCAATTTTAATCTTGCAAAAAGTTAACTAATAACAGTGATATTTACATATTTTTGTTGCTGACGGATAGGTGGCTGCAGTGACGTTCAGCCCCGATAAAATACACAAGTGATCGCAAAATAATTAGCGAAAAACTGTTCTAAAACTGTTCAAATTATCGGCAACGGTCTCTTAGCGCCTGACCTTTGCACTGTGCGTAGTGTGTATTGGCACCGCTCGGTATCGTTCGGCGTGCGTCGGCTCTGAGTCACCGCATCGCTCGTCGACTGCACTGCTGCGCCCCGCTATCAGCTGTTCGTGTTATTTTGTTTATTTACATTACGTGCAACTGCTATATCTTGTGCGTACCACAGCTAACACTGATTTTCCACTTTTTCACTATGAATTGTGCAGCGTGTTGTAATACAATATCTGCGGAAGTAGAAGAGTACTTGTGTTGTACAGTGCAAGACTGCAATAAAATTTATCATGTCTTGTGTACTGGAGAAAATGGCCTTGCTCGATTGCAAATCGAAACGTGGATATGTCCAGAATGCTGTTGTGCCGCAAAAAAGGGCGGCGATAACAGCTCGACTCCAGTGGGAGCTACGAAAAGACACAGAGAACCAAATGTGACTGTCAGGACGAAAGCATCACGTATTCACGCTGAGTTCGTACCACAAGTAGATGTAGTTCAAGATCTCGCCTACGAAATTAGTCAATTGCGTAACGAAAGGATTAGAATGAGTGAGCACCTAGCGAGATCGGATTCGTTATTATCGGCCTACGAAGCACAGCTTAAACACTATGATTCTATCATAGTGGAATATGATAAAAAACTCGCCCGGTCGACATCGATTGTTGAAAACTATGAGACAAAGATAGAAAAATATGCCAATCTAACGGAAAAATTACTTGATAGGCTTAATAAATGTGTGTGCAGTCAGCCGTTGCCTGTAACCGTACCGTCGGCCGAGCTCCTGCTTCAGGTACCGGCGACGTCGAAGGAATTCCATGCGCCCTCTGCTGCCGCTCTATCTCGTTTGTCAGACCGCACCAGTCAACAATCGTGCCTTACTAAGGCAGATAATTTAATTGTTTCCGCCCCAAATAACATGTCACCAATGACCGTGCCAAATACCGCCACTCCTGGACGCCCATTACAGATAAAAGGTGCAAAGCCTCATAGATTCATTTCGAACAAGAAGGCGTCACCTGAGGAAGGTGCTTCAGTGGTGTCTCAACCCACTACTGCTGATCGAACATGGACAGAGGTTCGACATAAGAGACCGCGCCAGTCCCTATCGCTGCGTTGTGTCGCTGGGCCTGCTGTGACATCACTAAAAGCGGCAGAGGCGAGAAAACATTTCCATCTGTGGAACATGCTGTCTGAAGTTGAAGAGGTAAAAAAATACCTAAGCGAGCTATGCCCGCAGAGGATTATCACAGTTGAACCGCTGAAGACCTCAAGGCATTATAATTCCTTTAAAATTGGAGTTCCGGAAGACTGCTATGAGAAGTGCTTTTCGGTAAACGTCTGGCCGGAAAACGCCCGGGTCAAGAAGTGGATAAATTACAAAAAGCAGACACTTACTGGCCCCTTGGCGAACGTTCAAACATTTCGTGGAGGAGTCGGCGCATAGTGTGCCGCGCACCGTCGAGCTGTCCCAAATCACCGTCTTTTATCAAAACGTCAGAGGCTTAAAGACGAAGTTGCCCTTATGGATTGCCAGTATGTTGGTCTCTGACCATTTGCTTGTTGCTGCGACGGAAACCTTCCTCGACGGCTCAGTGGAAGATGCCGAGGTGGTACCGATCGGCTGGACCCTACTGCGACGAGACCGGCCTTCTCGATGTGGTGGCGTCTTACTCGCTGCGAGGCCCGGAGTCACCATGCATCGAATACAGGACCTCGAGTCAGAACTCGGAGAGGACCTATGGGCTTCCATCACTTACCGCGGTATTTCTTTTATGGTATGCGTAGTTTATGTTAAGCCAAAAGCAACTGATGCCGTTTATATGAATGTGTTAAATAAAATTGAATCTAGTTTAGATACTATGAATGAAAATATATTTATTGTTGGCGACCTTAACATAAATAGTACGTCAAATAATATTAAAAATTATTACTGTTATTTCTTGACATACTGTAATTTAACTGATCACAATGACATTGTTAATTCCCATGGAAATACTCTCGACGTAGTGTTGGCGCGGGAGTGCATTGAATCGCGGCGGGTATACGTGTGCGAGGCAGACGGGTTCGTTCCCATTGACCAGTTGTATCATCCGGGCCTCGATATAACCGTGACTCTTCGATTTCGTGATAACAAACCCGCGCGTCTCCAGCCGAGTAATATGAATGCTTCACGTGACTGGAACTTTAATAAAATTGACGTTGCACAGTTTCGTTCATTGCTTGAAGAAACTTCCTGGGCACCGGTCCTCGAGTGCGATGATGTTTCTGCTGCATCTGATACTTTTTATAATATTATTTACGAATTGTTTGATTTGTCAGTGCCTAAAAAGAAAAGGCAGTCTACTAAATTTAATAGATATCCTGTTTGGTTCGACGCTGACATAATTAGGGATATTCGGTATAAAGGTAGATTGCACAAATCCTGGTTGAAGTCTGGTTGCGTCGTAACACGTAAACGGTTTTCGAATCTACGTGCCAGTTTGAAGATGCGTATCTCTAAAGCGTACAAGGCTTATATAATGAGTATTGAGGAAAAGCTACAACTTCGGCCGCAATGTTTTTGGAGTCACGTACATAGCCTTACATCTAAGGGTGGTTTTGAGCCCTGTGTCTCTTATCAAGGGAAGTCGTGCACTGGGGTAGACGCAGCCGAAGCGTTTTCTTCTTATTTTTCTAGTGTTTTCTTGGATGAATCACCGCAGTTAGATAGTAACTCATGCTGCGATAGTGGAGTCGCAGGCGGTTACGTTAGTATACCTACATTGTCACTTCAAGATATTGCGCTCGGTGTCAATAAACTAAAGTCAGGTAGCTCACCTGGACCGGACAATGTGCCTAGCTTTATTCTGAAGACGTGTAAAGAGCACATAATTATTCCATTGTACCATATTTTCAATCTTTCACTTCTAAATGGCAAATACCCCGCCCAGTGGAAGTTATCCCGAGTGACTCCTATCCCTAAGAGTAGTAAAAAGACCTTAGTTAATGAATACCGTCCCATAGCAATACTGTGTGCACCGGCGAAGGTATTTGAATACATACTAAATAAAGGGATATATCGGCAGGTACGCCAGCTGCTGGGCGACGAGCAACACGGTTTCAGAGCGGGGCGCTCTGTAAACACAAACTTGTTGTGCCTGGTTGATTATATATCTGATGCGATGGATCGCGGCCTCCAGGTCGACGTGATTTATTTTGATTTTCAGAAAGCTTTTGATAAGATTCATAATGACATGCTGTTGCAGAAAATGTCCGCCATTGGTTTCACCCCTGGTCTCCTTGCCTTTTTCTCTGACTATATGCGGGATCGTCGTCAATTTGTGAGGCATGGATGCTATGAATCTGAACCTTATCATACCAGATCAGGTGTAAGCCAGGGCTCAGTTCTTGGCCCTCTCCTCTTTTCCATCATGATCCATGACCTTCCTAACGTTTTAAGTAACGCCAAGTGCCTTTTATATGCCGACGATCTCAAACTCTTTTTAGAAATAAATTCTTATAGTGACTGCCTCAGCTTACAGAATGACATACATAAAATATTTCAATGGAGTATGACAAATAAAATGCAATTTAATCAAAATAAATGTAATGTTATGACATTTGACCGCAAACGAAATCCTATACATTTTAATTATAGTTTAAACGACTTAGTTATAAATAGAGGTGCTGGTATTAAAGATCTGGGGGTAACATTTGATCGTGGCTTGACATTCCATGATCATGTTGCGAATCTCGCTAAAGAGGCTTACCGTCGTCTAGGATTTGTTTTACGTAACGCCAAGGATTTTGAGAATCCTCAAGTTTTAAGAACTTTATACAACGCTCTGGTTAGGAGTAAGCTTGAGTCAAGTGCCTGTGTATGGAACCCGCATCATGTCACTTACGCGCGGATGCTTGAGAAGGTTCAAAAGGCTTTTTTGCGGTCACTTTATAAGAAGCTATATGGCTATTATCCTTATATGTACCCGACAAAGTTTCTTCTTGGGCTGCTCGGATACAACTCTTTGGAAGTGAGGAGGTTGCTGGACCAGCTGACTACTTGCTGCAAAGTGCTCAGAGGGTCAGTTGACTCCCTACAGCTGCATAACTTATTATGCACGCTGAACGTACCAAACAACCCCTGGGTTCCTGCGAATAGACGCGGTCGGAAACATGACCTATTCCGCACAGATCAAAGTCGTACTGTTGCACGATCTATGTCTCCTTTAATTCGTGCCCGCTGTCATTTCAATGCACTCCTTTCCGCTAACACTGATTTAGATTTATTTTTTGACAATTGGAGAACTCTTTTAACACACTTTTTGACATACTGTGAAAATTTGTCTGATCAGTGGGACAGATCCCAAAAATGTGATAGCTCATTTGGTTTTGACGATGTTTTTACTGATTTATGACATTAATATTTTGATTTTTGGACTTTTTAATTTGATTTATGGATTAATGTATTTTCTATTTGTAATGTATGTGTAAAATGTTTTTAATTAAATTGTATTTGATGATGATTTTGTGACATAAATGTAAATGTGTAATTCGTTTTTATGTCAATAAATAAATAATAATAAATAATAATACAAACTGTCATGTATCTAGGACAACTGTGGCACACACTCATAGTTTGTACGCCGAAACTTGCCATGTTGACGCTTACGATACGAATACACTTATTTTTATTCTGTGTGCATGTGACGTGACGTCCCGCTTGGGGTGTATTGTGCATTACCCCCACCAGCCTCTACCCGAGCCATCCCATCTCCTTTATGTACTGCTCTAGGCCACTGGCACAATTTGTCCAGTTGTAATGTATGGTGTTCTGAGTCACTCCTATGTGTTTGCTTTTGGTCCTCATGCAGTGTTATGATATTTCACCTGATTTCTTCTGCGGCTTTGCATCGCAGTTAGCACATGCTCTACAGCCTCGTCTTCTAGCATACAACCTCTGCACAGGGGGCTGTCCGGCGCTCCAATCTTGTGCAGGTGGTAATTAAATTGCAGTGCCCCGTTATTAAACCATACCATTAGACGTAAGTCTCGTCTTACGATACGAATACACTTTAACAAATTTTTGACTCAGGTCGTCCAATGGACCCCCAGTTGTTGCCAAGCCGATATTAAAGGCCACCTTAATCTAGAATTGGCTCGCTAGCTTACCGCCCCCAAACATTCAGTACAACCTTAATACGGCTGCAGCGTCACGGTGGTAGTACACATTGTTTCTTGATTAATTATATAAATCGGTGTTGGGGTTTTGCGGTTGATAATTGAGGAGGACAACTAACATGTAGAGGTCGTATCGGAATATACCTACCTTGGACATAACATCACGCTGGTTAGCCTGAACCAAACCGCAGAAGTCGGGAGACGTATTGCCCGAGCCTGGGCGGCTTTCAGCGCAAATGGTTATATTTTGCGTAGCAAGCTGTCCATAGGTCTCAAAAGAAAAGTGTTCGAGCAGTGTGTGCTGCCTGTATTTACTTATGGAACCGAGACTATGACCCTGACTGAACACTCCGCAGAAAGATTCCGTGTTGCCCAGCGAGCGATGGAGAGAGCAATGCTTGATATCTCCATACGTGACCGGAAAACTAATGAGCGGATACACTCGATAACCAAAGTCAGGGACGTGGTCATGGACATAGCGAAGCGGAAGTGGCGATGGGCATGACATATTGCGCGAATGGACCACGAACGATAGACTCGGAGGTTGCTGGAGTGGAGACCACGACTACACACAAGACCCCAAAGAAGACCACCTAAAAGATGGAAAGATGACATGATGATGGAAGACACACGCAGGTCGTGATTGGATGATAAAAGCTCAAGACCGTAGTGATTGGAAGAGATTGGAGGAGGCCTACATCCAGGAATGGATATGAAGAGGCCGCTATAGGATAGGAATTGAGGCACAAATGCCCGAAAGTTCACATAGAAATTATGAGAGATAACTCCGAAAAACAAAAAATTGAGCCATTTTGAACGACAACAAAAAACCACAAGGATTTCGAACTTAAAGATCGAAATCGAAGAAAACGAAAAGAGGGTTCCCTGAATATACGTTGAATGTAAATATATTATATAATAAATTATAAAGACTAAATTAACCTTAAAAGTTATATGATTATTAACGGGATATTTACAGTGGTAAGGTTGTGGAATGAGCTCCCGATATTTCGGCGCAGTTACATGCACCATGTTCACGGGAAGACTGAAGAATGCGGGTGGTTGGTCAAAAAGTTTAAAAGTTAGGTGCAGACATAACGATCTACCCTCTTTCTTAGTCTTTTGCTACGGTTATCACTGGAACTCGAACTCGATCCTAAGTCCCGACAAAACACACTCACTGTATCACTGCGTATAGTATTTTGAACACATTTTGAACGCGGACTTTTATTTTTAAAACAACCTAATACAGGATTCCACGCACTGGCGAGTTGAAAACCATCACCTCGATTGAAATTCTGGCATTTCGAGATCTCAATAGTTTCCTTTACTAGCCTTGGTATGTAAGGAATAGTTAAAGAGTAAAGGTTAATAAAGGAAGTACGTACTTTTATATTGATATTAAATTACCTGTTTTCTTGTTATTAAGATTGCCATATAAGTATTTCTTTTGGTTAATTACCATTAAATTTAGGTTTTTAATTCATAATTCATGGAAAAACACTTAGGATAACGTAAAAATGTGTAGGCCAAAATTAATACCCATGGCTTATATAAAAGATTACTTTATTGGCATCGGTGCCAATGATAGTGAGTAAGTGCGTTACACTACGCCTGTTGTATGGAGATAAAGATATCAATATAATTGAAAGTAAAATTCAAGAGGATTTTGATAGTATCATAAAATGGTCACATGACAACGGAATTATAATAAATACAGATAAAACTAAAATAATTAGATTATACTCACCATAAAATAAAACCACACAAGAAAATGCAATAAAAATAATTGGTCATTCCTACATATGTCTACATGCGGATTTAAACACCTGTGATTGTAAACCTTTAGAAGAAGTTATGCAGATAAAGTACTTAGGATTGACTATAGATACCAATTTTTCATGGAAATCTCATATTAATAATGTATGTAATAAACTTAGGATAATATCAGGAAAATTTTACCAGTTACACAATGTAATTAGCCGAAGCACGATGTATAGCATTTATTATGCATTAGCAGATTCTGTTATCAGCTATGGCTTAAGTTGTTATGGACTCACATTTCCTACATATTTAAATCTAATTAAAAACTTGCAGATTCGAATCGTAAAGAAATTAGTGAATAATCAAACAAAAAATGAATGAAATAAAGAATATGATAAACTTTTCAATGTATGTAAAATTCTGCCAGTTGATGCTAAAGTTAATTACTTAATTATGTTGCAACATTACTGCAATGATAAAAAACCTAGAACTTACCATTACTCTACCCGTCAAGCATCTAAACCCCAGCTTACTATAGAAACGAATTACATTCAAAACAACTACGGTGAACGAATGTACAGATACAAAGTGCCACTATTGTACAACAAGCTGCCACAGAACTTTACTGATATGTATTTTACAAAACCTGGTTTTAAAAAGGCATTAAAACGCTTAATGTTAGAAAATAAAACGGAAAATGGATAGGGTTAACATGTAACATACATAACAGTGATATGTGATCAGCGGCATTAAACATTCCATACTTACATTTAAGTTAGTAACTACTTAACTACCTACCTAATTTTATTATAAAAATACTCATACGGCATTGTAATTGCTTAAGTAAAAGTAATTACATTAGCAACGAATTTAATCCTATAGAATATAAAATAGTATTTGCTTGAAATTAGAACTATCAAAGGCTAGAATTCTTAGCCGACTAATAGTCACCATTTTGATTTACTTAAAAGCATTGAGAACATCTAAATTTTTCGTTGTTATTGCAAAAGTGAAGTTGTATAAAAAAAAATTATATACGCGCACAAGTCTGAACTGTAAAGGATCTATTACGCTGTAAAAATTGAAAACCCATGACAACAACCTAATACAAGTGTAAAAAGATACATCCAATGTTGAGAGGGTTATGTCATTACTTACTTAAGCATTTACTTTAGTAAGTAACGTTCATTGCTCGACTATAGAATAAGATTTTATGTTGAAAATCTATTGTACACAAATTGCTTCATTGAGAAATTACTTAGCAACAAGTAGTCACTTGTTTATAAATGCGAGAATTAATTATATTATAGAGAATAGCATGCAAAACATAAATTGTAATGAGATTGTATCTGCCGACAAACTGTTCTGCAGTTTGGCAGAATTTAGATTAAGGTAATAAAAATGTATGCTTATTGAAAATAAAAAATTTAACCTTTTAATAAGTGCTGCTGACCACTCCGTTTTAATTAATTTGAATCAAAATGTCGTCGGACAGCATTAACTAGATTTTGGCAGGGCCAATTACTATATTTTTCCGTCATTGGCCATGCTAATCATTATAATTTTACCTATGCCAAACATTGCAGAAGGAGATCTTCTACAGGGAGTGATGCTAGAACCGGCACATTCTATCAGTAATTAATAAACAAATTATACTGATGATTGGCCCTAACAAGGTACAAAAATTGGCAGTGCTAATAAACACAAGGTACATTGGTAGACATGCCAATTATTATTATACTTTCGGTATGCCAATTTCTGTACTATAACGGTCAATGATACTACTTTTGGCTCCTTTTTTATGTTAATTGCCATAAAGTTATAAATGGCAAGCATTATGATTAGGGTAAGAATTTATTCAAATTCTCAGTTTTACAAGGAACAACATGACATACAATGTTTTATGATTTTACCTTAACTTGGAAGAAGAAATGTTTAAAGTCCACTCTCACCTTAAAGGGCCAATCATTGCACTCCTATATCATTTAAAAGCGTCAAAGTTGCTAAACGATTCGATCGACTAGTACTCCCACCACGCTATTCGCTTAAATACTCAGTGGCGCAGTTCATATGACTTGTCAATTCTATGCTGTCACTATACCTATATAAGAATTAAAATAATATATTAATTGATTTACAATTTCACAAGCTCATTTATTGTTGAATATTAATGAATTATGTGATTAGCCACAATTTTACCTACACTTAAATATTTACTCAATATAAATTATAAATATTTTTGGTTTGAATGAACTTGCAGTTTTATTTACGCCATCTCCCACATGTATATGTAGATTACCTATATACAATGCCCATCCTGTGCAAATGTTCGAGTCCGCAGGCCACCTGCGCGGCGTAGAACCTCGCCCGGTCCATGCCCAGCCCTGTGTCCGCGCCGCACATGTTGTAGATGTGGAATTTGAGATCGCCACCTGGACAACAAAATAATTTATTGATTCAGGCGTTACTTGGCATATATCCATTTTAAAAACGATGTTAAAAAATATTTAGTGACACTTTTTTTCTAAAGTTATTTTAGGATCAACAAACAGTACACTCAGGAAGCGCTCGTAGCAGAGCTCGACTTAGTGATCTTAACCGATCAAGAAGTTAAGCGACGCTTGCTGCGGTCAGGAGTTGGATGGGTTGTGCTAGTGTCATTGTACAACTGGACGCTTCCGTGCTTCGGAGGGCACCTTAAGCCGTCGGTCCCGGTTGTTTGTCTTAGGACAACAGTCGTTAGGCTGTGTCGAAGGCCTACGAACCGGGCCGGCCGCACTTGGCCCGCGTGGTGGATTATTGCCCAACTCCTCCACACAACAAGAAATAGTTTAATATTATAAAAAAATTATAATGGCTGGGTAGTGTACCAACAATGTTGGCCGCAGATTTATCTTCTAATTATAATTCTGAACAGTAAAAGGCAATATAGATACATTATGAAATGTTTACTTACAACAATTAATTACTAACTATTAGGTTAGAACTATATGAGTGAACTAGAGAGATCCTACTGCTGCTGCAAAAGCAGTTAGGAATGCACACATAGATATAATAAAAAAAGCACCAGGCGAACGAACATTGGATAGTAACGAAGCAAATATGATTTAAGCGCCAGAAGTACTCGTTTATACAACTGATTCAAGACTCGTGTCCGCCTGCGATCACCACACCATTCAATACCCCGAATACTGACTTTCGAAAATCACTATGGGTACGTTCCGGCAAGCGCCGTCAACGCTCACAACTGTCGCGCCCCGGTTTAGCGTTCCGCTACGCACCTTCTATCCGCGAGCGTTGTGGTCACGACGTGAGCGTTTTCGGTGACGTCATCGATGACGTACGAGCTCACTCACGATGATCGTGGGCTTATAAGGGAATGGGTGTGTGAACGCCGCGTGTGATTTCAGCGCTTACCGGAACGTAACCTAAAGCGTTCGTGACAATGTCTATACTGTTAAAGTGATCGTTATAAATTATAGACACTTCTGTTGGAAAATGCTTATGGCTAAGATGCATTGTCCACCACCCCAACATTCCCAAGTCAGCCATAAGCATTTTTCCAGCCGCAGAAGTCAATAAATAATACTTTATGAGTGGTGTAAACTGCACCTCAGCCATAAGCGTTTTTCCAGCCGAAGAAGTCAATAAATAATACTTTAAGAGTGGCGCAAACTGCACCTCAGCCATAAGCGTTTTACCAACCGAAGAAGTCAATAAATAATACTTTATGAGTGGTGTAAACTGCACCTCAGCCATAAGCGTTTTTCCAGCCGAAGAAGTCAATAAATAATACTTTATGAGTGGTGTAAACTGCACCTCAGCCATAATCATTTTTCCAGCCGAAGAAGTCACTAAATAATACTTTATGAGTGGCGCAAACTGCACTTGAGCCATAAGCGTTTTACCAACCGAAGAAGTCAATAAATAATACTTTATGAGTGGTGTAAACTGCACCTCAGCCATAAGCGTTTTTCCAGCCGAAGAAGTCAATAAATAATACTTTATGAGTGGTGTAAACTGCACCTCAGCCATAATCATTTTTCCAGCCGAAGAAGTCACTAAATAATACTTTATGAGTGGCGCAAACTGCACTTGAGCCATAAGCGTTTTACCAACCGAAGTGTCAATAAATATGTTATAATATGGTTTTATATAACTATTACTTTTAATATAATTTTTGTACAACCAGTGTTTGGACAACATTTACATCATTTATAAACCAATTAAAATTATATCGAAATGCAAAACCCACATATATTAGCAAGGACGTGTATGGTGAGAAGGTGCGAACTATATCGCAGCAAGCAGCATCAGTGAACCCAACTTTCTGTCGCTAACTACCATGTCCGAGAGATCGGTTTTTTTATATATTATTATTACCAAAAGTAGGCAGACAATCAAGCGGCCCAACTGATGGAAAGTGGTTACTGTCGCCTATAGACGTTTGCAGCACCAAGGCCGTTACCAACGTGCTGCCGACCTCTAAGAACTTTAAAGCCGCCTTTTTTAAACAACTCCATATCGTAGCGCAGAGGGAAAACCTCGGCGGGAAGCTTCATTCAAATTTTTGTTATACGCGAAATGAATGTTCTTGAGACCGTGACAAGATTATGGGATATTTACTGTTCGAAGTTTACTACTCTAGTCTGGTCTAAAAATAGGAGAAAAAGTCCTTTGTTTTTGAACTTATTACTTAGGTGTTAAAGTTTGTATTTGGGTAGATGGATCATTTAAAATAAAAAATGTTGTTCCTTGATATATTTTTAACAGGGATGACTTAGGGGGTGAAAAACGTATTGAAAATTCTATGTTTTTAACTTATAGAAGGGAAAATTAGTATTAAGATAATACATTTAAGTTGAAAATTGTTTTCCTTAACATTTTTTGAGAGTGATGACTTAGGGGGTGAAATTAAGGATGAAACTTTGTGTGGAGATTTCTGTGTTATTGAACTTAAAGTTGTGAAAATTTGTATTTAGATATTTCATATTATTGAAGCCAATATATTAAGTGAAGAGAATCAGTCTTCGTGCCACTTGTACAATTGATCCGAAATAACTTTCCACTTAGATTTAAGATTGTCCAACTTAAAAAGTTCCAAGGGCCTTACTCCCACCTCTAAAAGTAGTCATGTTCAACCTTGCCATTAAATTTCGTACCACCACGTCAATATAGCAAGCTTAAAATAATAATGGATTACGAACATCAAACGATGTAAAATTTTTGAAGATCCGTACTCCCATCTCTTAAAGTAATCATATTGCAACCTTACCATTAAATTTGGTTGACCGTTTTGGGTCGGTGGGAGTACGAAAGTATGATTATTCTAAGCTTATTATAAAACGCTCCTGATTTATGATAGTTTCGTAAAAGGTGGGAGTAGGCCCCTGTTATGGTTTGTTTCGCGATGACAAATCATACAGCCAAACTTAAATTTGCTGGAGTTGATTTGATCTTTTGTCAAATATCACATGTATTGGCGGGCAATAGTCATGAACATAGCTCTATTTATATTGTTACAATAATTCATTTCTAGAAAAGAAAAGAAAATACCATACACGTACGAAGTCGTGGGCAAAAGCTAGTTAAAAAACCATGGTGATCAAAGGCCGAACAGACCTCCTGGGTGCCTCCCGGAGTCACAAACTCTGATCAAAAACAAACCCCGCAATTCCTCTTCTTGATCCACTAAAGTACAGACAATTCTCACCGTTCATGATTGTGAGCACGAGACACAAGGCGTCCTTCGTCTCGTACGCGTACGCCAAGTTGACGACGAACCGCGAGTTGATCCGCTGCAGGATTTGCTTCTCGATCAGCACCATCGCCTCGCCTTTCCGCTTCTTGATCCGTTTCTTCTCTAGTTTCTTGCACGCGTACATTTTCCCCGTCGCTCTCACCTGGAATTGACGATGGCTTGATTAACCAATGTTAAAAGTCGTTCTGCAATCATGAAGGTATGAGTATGTAACAAATCTGATATAAAAAATTGCAATTTTAGAGAGAAAAATGAATATCCTCGGACGGGATTAGAACCCGCGTCTTCCCACAATCCGTGTACGTACCGGTTCTACTCGTAATCACAGGAGCAAATGACAAGACGGTGAACTGGAGAACAACTGGTTTATTGCTTTGCTTGCATACAGTAATATAGGTGGCACGCTCGAGTAGGTACCTATATACATTTATAACTAGGCAGATATATCACATCAGATGCCATGACCAACTAGGCCACCGAGGCACGAAGTCCGAGCATAAAATTATAACTCTCTCGGCCTTATTAATAAACTTGTAGTAAGCCCGGAGTAGTTAAAACATCTCAATTTCTGTCAATTTTTCGCTTGCAGTAAATGTCACGCGTGAAAGCAAGACAAAGCATGTTACGCCTAATCTATGTTTACGCAACGTTTATCAATAAAGGCCTCTAACAGCCGCACTCAGAGACATTACTTAATATTTAATGATTACTTAAACCATCACTAAGTAAAAATTTCGAAAAGTTACCACTCAGAGTCAGTTAACGATTCGTTAGCGGGCCTAATCATCCCTTAACTTTAAGTAGCGCCCAAACCTTACTTAAACTACTTAAGGGATGGTTTTGACATCTACGATTGAGGTTATATTAGAAATTGAAATTAATTGGTGTTGATCTTGTGTTGATTTTATACACATTATTCTTTCTTGTTTTGTTTTCCTTTTTTTTTTGTTTTACTTAAATTCTGTCTCTGGGATGTAACGATAATTAACAGACTTAATTTAAATTAGTTAAGTAATGATTAGCGCTAATTTAATGAACGTTTCTGAGTGCGGCTGTAAGTATTTGATTTTAGCCGTCATATGGGGACGGCAATGATTGGTATCGCTAAGCAGGTAAGCTTTAAAAACACATTATACAAATCTGATATATCTGCACATACGTGATCGTACAATCGCTATTTGGGTTATGAAAAGAAACTTTCATAAAATATTACACATTTGAAGCTAAGGTTTTGTCGTACTTTTACCGTCAAAACTCAGGAAATAGATTGTTGGTGTAGTTGGTATATGGTGGAATAAGGAGGAGGACAACCCTCTCCATTCCACCATCGGAAGTGTCTTGAGGTCAGGTCATTATTTCGGGCATTTGGTTTATACACTGAGCTAATACTATACGTTTAAAACATCGAGAACGGTTTATTGCTGTTAGAGATGTATGATTACTGTTTGGGGATAATACTGGTTTCATACTAATTTACCTGCTGGGCTATTATGTATCTCAGTTGCTAACAAATGTGGATTGAAATCTGAAAAAATGGCGGCTCTATGTCACTTTTGTCAGATTCAGTGATCGAATTAATAACATTTCTGCTTGCTGGAGTTGCCAAAACTAACATAGCGCCGCCATTTTTCAAGATTTCAATCTACATTTGTCAGAAACTGAGATACATAATAGCCCTGCTGATTTCATTGAAAGTATTATAAGAAAATCATTAACCCGTTGAATGGCGATTCGCCATATTCGGCCAATAATACAATATATTTCGCAGAAATCTACCTACTTTTCCAGGAACAGCAACGCGTGTGGTTAAACAGTTCCATATATTACCTAACATGCCCAGTTTTACCCAGAGTCACTTATTTATAAACCTACATTCAAGAACGTGTTTTCAATCAGTTGTAGTGGCTGTATGGAAGAGTTCTGCCTCCACCTGTCAATGCCTCAACCTATTTTGCTGAACCCCATTTTATCCTCCTACATCCGAATGGGACACTAAATATGTACGGTAGAAGTTCACTAACAACGCTGCCAATGATAAAACCATAGATAAGTCTTTAGGCGTTTTAAACGTTACCTGGCAAGCGCAGACCTCGCCAAAGCCCCCTTTTCCCAAGACCCGATACATCCTGAACGTGTGCTGAGTGATGGGTTGAGCCTCCAGCCACTTCCACTGCAGATACCGGTAGAAGTACATGGACTGCTCGAACTCCGCAAACGGAGTACCCGCTAGGAAGTTCTTGACGCAGCGGACGCATTCTGAGAATATGTCTTTGGCGCCAACTGCAAAAAGAAATTATCATCATTACTTTCTCCAGATCTTGTCTCATGAGTTAACTCGATTATTTTTAGAGAAGTAACGTATATTATTAGAAAATAGAGTAGTTATAACTCGTTAACCGGCACCGACTGCCCGCATGACACAGGATTTAAATCATGTCTGGGAATCAATTTACTACCCTAAAAGTTCAATTATCTCATGTTATTCATTCTGTCAACAAATAAAGATAATATACGAATGTTATGTTGTATAGTTTTTTTAACTAAAACATATTGTTAGGAATATATTGCTGTCATGAAAAAATTACGCTCGATCAAGTCTGCATCATATGAGCATGTTCTGGATAAGCCCGACCACTGCATCCGGTTTGATAACCCACAAATTGTAGCTAGGGAGAACCGCTATGTGCCGAGACCACTATGTTAAGAGAGGCCATAGTGTTAATTCTTTAGCGAATTAATGAAGTAAAAACACAATTTGGATCGATTTTGTAAATAAAATAGATTTTGTACGGTTCTAGTGCTTTAATAGCATTAATTATAATACAAATACAATTTTGTGGACCGACCAGAGTCGTTGAACTTTTTGAAGAGAGAAAAACAGGGTAGCTGGCGAATATTAAATCTAATTAAACGTAATGCGGTTTAACGTTGCTGTAGGTAAAGTATTAGGCGCCAACACATAGAAATGAGAAAACACCCTAATTTCAAGAGATCACAGAAAGGAACATTTTCAACTGTTTTTCAACATTGGTTTTTAATGTTCTAAGCTATTTAAGCTTAGTTTACAGTACAGCTGTAAGTATAGATATGTACTTACAATGTTAATTATATGCCTAACATTAAAAAAAGTATTTAAGACTATTAGTAATTAATATGAGGCTAGCTTCATAAGAAAAAATAGGAGGAGGGCGCTGTATGCTGAAACACAGGCGATGAGCCTAGTTCGACTACAGACACTTCAAACATTTTTTGTATAACATTCCATATTATATAACTTTCAAAACTATGTTAGAGCAATATGTAAGTGAAAAAAAATATTAAATTAAATTATTAGATGATGGTTGGTAAGTACCACCTGCTTGGGATCCAGTGATCCTGCTAATAAAATACCAAAGCCAGCACAATACTGCAAGACCTCTGGGGCCTTACTCCCACCTCTTAAAGACACTGAAAGACACTGGACACTGAATGACTACTGTGTGCATCGGGAACGTTTTGATTAACATATGATAGGCGGTACATTTAAATAATTTCCATAACTCCATAAAACAACACTCTCATCCAGTCTACCCGTGACCATGTTCACTGGAAAGTGTTGCAAACGTCGACGGAATAAAAATGATAGAAAACATACGCGATTTAATCCGTTGTTTAATTTCAATGTATAAAATTCACGAAAGCCTACAACTCATAGTGGATAGTGGTTTAATTAAACTACACTGAATCAATCTTCGTATTCCTCCTTTAATTGTATCTCGGCTAAATATCAAGTCAGAAATGAGACAGTAGTCAAAATGTATTGGAAAGCAAAATAAACCCACAACGAACGTAAATAAGACAATAATCAACAGTCTTGCGACCCATATTTCTTGAAGCTAAAAATACTGCCGTTTCCATGCTTATACATTTACGAAATGTCGCTATTCGTTCGAAGTAACTTAAACTTGCATGAATTTGGTCGAGGTACACAAAGTAGACATAAAACTTAGATTAATAATTGACTAGATACCGCGCTATTTAAAAACAACGGCTCCGTTAATGCGGCAACTCAATATTGTAGTGTGTGTAATGCAAATTGGGAGGACGCTAGTGTGCGTGAAGAATTGTGTTGCCAGCTACTAAACTGTTACCCAATTAATGGGAAAAAATATTGTATGTTGAGATTGTGTATGTATGTTACTGGTTACAAATGTAGTTCAGAAAAATACATTAGCCTCTCGTATAATGAGACACTTGGCTCATTTGTATCATAAAATACTATTATTCAACTATGTATTTAGATATTTATATAAGAAGTAAAATAGCAAGTATTTAGTAACACTCGTATCTATAGTCCTTTCTATTTCCATTCTACCAGTCCGTAATTTGGTTCTACGATTACCTTTTGTACGTAATGTCTTAGGTTAATTTACAATGAATAGCTGCGTAGAAACAAAAAAAAGAATAAAACTATAATCATATAGGCATAGTTAAACCTACTATAATGTACAGGTGGAAAGTCTAAAATTATTATTGTTAATTAAATATCACATTCAACTAACTTGTACTAGTTTACGATACGTTTGCCTTTTAGAATTTACACATTTCTGCAAATATTCTCTATTATTATAATAGTATATATAATGTGAAAAATATCGAAAAGAAAATTTGATTCAGCTAGTGGTTGAGAAGTGAATACTTGGCTAGCCGAATCATTTAATTTTATTTATAGCACCGTTATTTACTCCTCACGTTTTTGAGTTCGTTAGTATATTTCGGTTTGGTATATTAAATAATAAAATATAATAACAATTAATTCACATTATAATAATCTCAACCATAGGAACTTGATTGTTATATTATACGGCAACACTAAATGGCGTTTAAGGTTCATGTTATTTTATGTTGAAATTTCGAAATTACATGGTATTTACTGATGGTATGTGATCCCAGTGTATTTCTTATTTCTTAACATTTTAGTATTATTTTTTAACATTTTAGCTTTGCAAACTGGCATTTTACTTTTAAGCTTTTTTACGACCAAAATTACAAAAAAACACTCGGTACGTTAACACCACGCTGCTTGGGACGTGACTGGCTTCAGTGGGCTCGAGTACGCCGAATTCGGCGTAGTATTTGTTGCCGAATTTTGCAAGTACGCCGGCGGTATCTAGTCGAAGCGCGAGCGCGTAGACTAATCATTAATCTAAGACATAAAATAAAGCACAGGAGAGCATGTTTTACAGAGGGTGTGTTCGGTATGGGTCTTTTGATAAACAATCATTTACCGGGAGCAATACTGAATTCGGGGAGTATCACAGTATTTAAAGAAAAAATATTAACTTTTCTAATAAAAAAACGATATTATAAAGTAGGCGACTTTCTCAAAAGACAATATTAAAAGACTTGTTAAATGACTGATTAAATTTAAGTACATATATATCTGTGGTCACATATGAATGTGACCACAGATATATATGTACAATAAATAATACATTTATATCCACACAGAGCTAAATGCCATCATAATTATAGGTGATGACTGCGTGCAATAAACATAACAGTAAAATACAAAAATCCTAGTTGAATACAATCAGTGAAATTGGTTTCATATAACATATGTTAAAAATTAAAGGCAGAAATATAATATTCATAACTAAATTTTGACAGGTATTGATACTGTGTCAGGAAATATGCCTTGCCTTTGCTCGAAATGTTTGGGCTATTGCATTTAATTATCACGTAATTTAGTTTTCGCGTGTGTCCAGCTGCAACACGCTGCGCGGACTGTAAGTAGCGGCGGCCAACCTTGACGCTCGGTCGGGGTTCGAACACTGGAAGTACACGCAGTTGCGTTATCTGTTGTACATATATATCTGCGTATGTGACTACTTACTTAATTTTAGTTGACAAAATGTAAACCTATTGTTTTTTTGAAGACTCACTTTCTAAATGCGAGCTAGCGTCATCAATGATCTGTCTGCTGACCACATCCGACACAGCCTCGAAGTCGTCAGTCTTCAGATACTTCCCGAAGACCTCAGACGCGTGGAGGATCCTCGTCTCGTCCACCTCCACCTCGTACCTTTCCGCCTGGAATAGAATAACGAACTGCTTCGAGTCTTTTGGATGATCTGCTGAGGACTACATATGATGCATGGTTTGTGGGTATACATGAATGAATATGGATCGAGAGAATTACAACTATATTCTGTTTTATATATCGTTTTATAACTTGTTGAAGTCGGTACTATGCGCACAATATTGTGATAAAATTGGTACTATTGAACTAATAATTCTTGTCGAATATATGTTCTGTCGAAGCAATGACTTGTCGAACTGTTTTTTTCGAATTAAGCGACTGTCGAAGTATCGAACTTGTCGAAATTCAGAGGTACGCCGAAGATGTTAAAAGTCTCTTGGCCAGTAGTTTCACTGGAAACATTGCCCTTCAACGAAACACAGTAATGTCTGCACACTACTGCTTCACTGTTGAATAACTGGCAAATTTTGCAAAAGTCCAGTGCAAAAGCCACTACAACAGTTGCACAGTACCTACACTTCAAGTACATTTAGGATTTGAACAAAAACTTTTCATTTTTTTCAGACTTTTCTAGACATTTGTCCTGTGTCAGGTTAGCTATGATACTTACCGCATCGAGGAAAGTGTTGTACTTATGGTACTCCGGCCTGTTTCTCTCGCAGAACTGCCTGAACAGCAGCTTCCCGATAGGCTGCTGGTCTACCACGTAGTCGTAACCTACATCTGTAACAATACAAACTTATCTTAGAACGTGCATCTTCCACTTAAAGCGTTACTTACCAATACTGGGTTAAAGGAATATGTGAATCAATGGTTTCACCAATGGATCTTAATCTTTGGTATTAAATTAATAAATATTTATTATTATTTATTTATTTAATTATAGACGAGCAGCATGACTGCTGATGTGTCTATATCACACAATGTTGAAAGTTTATCCACTAATGTTCGAGTTTGTTCATTGTTATTTGATTTCATTTGTACGTAACCAGTTATCTAGTTTATTTTTAAAGGAATTGAGAGTAGTGGCAGTAACTTCTTCTTCTGGTAATCTGTATCTAAATATCTTAATCTAATCTTCATGTATAGCCTTATTATATATTTAATATATAATATAACAAGCTGCGCTCTGCGGTTTTACCCGCGTGGTGGTGAATGATGATGAATCAAATATAGCGTGTGTTACTCAAGTATTGTTTGAATCGGTTAAGTAGTGTTACGTGTATCCATTAGAAACAAACAAATAAACATATATCTTTCCTTAGAATTGATAAGGATGAATACCAAGATACGAATGTGGCCTGGTTTGTACCGGCGTTATTATTGTATATTTCCAAATGAAAAGTATTATGTGGCATAACATAATTTATCTACTCTGATACTATAATACAAAGATTATAAAACTGAATACAAAATTCTTATGACACACATTACGTACAGGCCAAAAATAATAAAAAAAAAGTTTAATTACGATACAGGTCTTGTATGGACACCTGTAACATAATATAACTTTTTAATCATAACGTTACACCTATACAACCTCCAGCTGGACCAAGGAGGTTGAACCTCTACTTTAAAAAAAAAAAGGTTTCAATGAACGAGTCCGCGATGATGCAACACGCATGCTCAATCGATGTTTGCGCCTTGGCGCCAACATTTGGCATTTAAAAAATCTTTTCAATATTTAAACAAAGTTTGGTTTTGTTTGTAAAATACATAGGTTTTTGTGTAAAAACATGTCTGAAAGCGGGGATAGTGGTGATTGTACACCACCAGACATTCTGGAAGCTGCGTCAAACATGACCATGAACCTGTTGCCGGCGAAATCTAGGAGCAACTATAATAAATGTTACCACGAATTCATGGAATGGAAAATGAATAAAAATGCTACATCATTTTCTGAAAATGTGTTGTTAGCGTACTTTCAAGAGTTATCTGAAAAATATAAAGTGTCAAGTATGTGGGTTAAATACTCCATGATTAAAAGTACACTCAATATTTACAACGAAGTTGACATAACTAAATATAGCAAGCTGATTGCATTTTTGAAACGAAGCTCACAAGGATATAAAGGGAAAAAAATCCAAGACTTTTACAGCAGAGCAGATAAATAAGTTCTTAAATGAAGCCCCAGACAAATTATATCTCTTCACAAAGGTATTTTAGTTGTTTATTAGTTAACCATGTACATTTTTTTGTTAATATTGAGTTAATTTACCGTAATATATATATGAGTTGTTACAGACTGCACTAATTTTTGGTATAATGGGTGCTTGCCGACGGCAAGAGTTATACAACATACAATTCAAAGATGTTGAAGTCTTCGAAATTACACTATTGATCAATATAAGTAAAACTAAAACCAAGACGGACCGCTCTTTTACCATTACTGGGAAATATTATGAACAATGCAAAAAATACATAGAGCTACGACCAACTGAGTGCAGCAATCCCAGTTTTTTTCTAAACTATATTGACGGAAAATGCACGACGCAGAGAGTTGGCATTAACAAATTTGGAGCTTTAGGCAAAGTAATTTCCAGCTATCTTCAACTTACCGACCCCGAATTGTACACAGGACACTGCTTTCGCCGAACATCTGCGACCTTGCTAGTTGACGCTGGTGGAGATATAACGGCACTAAAGCGACACGGTGGTTGGAAGTCAACGACAGTTGCAGAAGGCTATATAGATGATTCAATGACTAACAAGATCGCTATATCCAATTCAATACTTAACAGTATTGAAAATAACAGAAATGAGGTCAACATTAACATACCCTCTCCGAGTACCTTCCTGTCCGGTTCAAATTCATTTTCATAATTGTAATATTCAGGACATCAATATTTATTACAAGTAAAAATAAATTTGTTGTTATGTTCAGCGTTTTATTTGCAATATTGTTTTACGTATTATAGTATGAGAGTAGATAAAGTAGTGTATGACACTGTACATAACTTGGTCTTATAACACTCGTGTGATACTATAAAAAAACTCGCCTACGGCTCGTTTTTTTAAAACACACTCATGTTATAAGAACCCTTATTATGCAACAGTATCATAATCTACTATTATAACTATGTAATAGTTAGAAATTATGTTAATGTGAACTTTGTAGATATTGACGCCTTCTATAAAACTGTAGTACGTCACTTTCCTCTATTGTCAACAGCATAGACTAATAATATATGGTCAATAGTTTCCACAGCGTACGCGATTTATGGACTTTTAGTGTTATTTTTTCCACACCTTGGGTTACATTATCGAAGTTTTCGAAGACACACGGATCCCTATTTTTTTTCTAAATATTATGTAGCCTATGTTCATCAGGGAAAATGTAGGATTCTAATGGTGCAAGAATGTTTGGTAATTTTCTGTAGTTTCGGAGCCTATTCAATTCAAACAAACAAACATAATATATCCACTTTATAATATTAGTGTAGTCACAATATTAGTGTGACAAAATGGGACCACCGGTTCGATTTTTTTAAACCAAATAACAACACTGAGGCTGAGCTTGAATATTATGATAATATCACCGTTTTCCACCCCGAAGGGAAGAAAACGATTATTTCAGGTCTTGCCGAGGCTTGACCTTTCGGAGATTACCTACCCTACCTAGAGTACACACATGCTTGCTACTTACGTCCATTCATGTTCGTGTGAGCTGCGGGCGGGCCCAGAGACGACCGCGCGGGGGGTGAGGCGGCGGCAGGCGTGCGATCGCTACTCGAGCGCGCGGCTTTCGTCAGTACCTATCTCCGAAAGCCGGCAAGAACTTGCTCAGGTCAAGCCTCGGCAAGACCTGAAATAATCGTTTTCTTCCCTTCGGGGTGGAAAACGGTGATATTTTAGGTCTGTGCCTTCGGCTTGACCTTTCGGAGATGTGTCTACCATCTGCCGGCGCTATTAAGCGTACTGTGATAAAGGTGAGAAATAAAACCTTTGGTCTTAATAATCAAACTCAAATTGTTTTATTAAAATTATGAAAATAATCAACCACTGTTATACAAGTCAGTCTGCTCGATCACAGCACATGTTTCTCATAACGATAAAATGTTTTTGAGATTTATGACTAATAGGAATTATTAATTCTTAATCATACTTTAACAATTTAACAAACATAAAATGACTCTGGAGCCCTAATCATCTTTAACATAACAAGGGACCTCACCCTTATAAAATAATAATAATAAAGATAGGGATCATCACTGAGATCAAACGTTCATTCCTAGACTGCATTAAAAGAATCATTAAGAAAATTTACATTTCTACTTCGAGGCTGCTCCACTGATTTACAGTAGTGTTTGAAGAAGTTTGTCGAACCTCTCCAGTTCCCTCGTTGCAAGATCTCGTCCAGCGGCACATTGTTCTGGAAGTCATTAGATGCTACAACTGATCGAACCGAGCCTGGACTGCAGTCTATGCCTATATCCTTGAAGGGTTTCTTCAACCAACCTGCAATAACGGTTCTAGAAGCTGCTTTAACCTTACCTCGCGTTGTAATAAACAAATTATTCAAGCCGTCTCGTGCCTGTCTTCTACTGTTGGTCACTTCTATGAGACAATTCACCCATTTTACTAAACTCAAAGCCATATCACCTGAGCATGTTAGATGCCATCCAGATTGACGGTTCCTGTCACTCTGGACAACTGTTTTTGAGCCAAATTTAGGCCAAAACGTTAACGAAGAATCTGATTTCTCACAATGCATGTCATCTACCATAAGAAGTGTGAGGTCATGTATACGTCGGCCTGAAGCTAACAGTAGAAGAAGCGCCACATGACGAGATACTTGAAAAATACTTTCCTTATCAGGTATATTTGACGTAAGCCACTGAAATAAGTCTTGAATGTTCCAGATCTGAGTCTTTGGTACTGGTGCTGACATACATCTTTGAATTTTTATGGCTTTAAGCATTGCAGCTACTACAGGATGATTTCCTAGTTGTTTTTCTTGAGTAGGGTCCGCAAAAGTAAGAATTACAGACTTGTGAACCATAATTGTGGATGGAGCTAATTTTCTTACTCGAGAAAGGGAACCTAGGTAAGCAGCAACATCCAGAGGTCGAGGACTACTAGGTTTTCTCCCATTTTGTCTACACCACGAGACCCATTGCTTCCAAGCGGATTCGTAGGTACGCCAAGTTGAATCGCGCCATGCTGACTGTATGAGATTAACGTCACTTTGGTCTAATCCAGCTACTAAATCCGACCACCCCGTATCTTCCAGACCTCCAAACAGAGATCTTCTACCTTCGGAGGAGGGAGGTTCGTGGATAAGTCGATTAGGTTCTCTTTCAGGTTCGGTATCAGGAACGGGGCGCCTAGGGCTCTGTGTTTGAGATCGCTTCTCCAAAACACTGTCTCCCATCGAGGTACCACGATCAGAAACGTTCCGGATGACTTGTTCAAGTGTTGGAGCACCTGAGGGATAAGGGGCGGAGGGGGGAAAATCCAAGCCAACTCGAAGTTCCAAGTTCGGCTGAACGCATTCACGAAGAGAGCTTGAGTGTCCTTTGCGTCTATTGTGACATAGACCGGTACTACATTCGATTGACCTGAAGAGAAGAGATCTACATGAGGGACTCCCCATTTCAGAAATATCTTCTGCGTGATCTCGCTCTTAACGTGCCAATCGGGCAGAACTTTTCCTCTGGATAGGCAGTCGGCAATTGAATTGTAGCGACCGGGTAGGTAAAACGAGTGAATAGTTGCATCTAGACTCTGAGCTAAGACCAAGATTTCCCTTGTCATTTCTAGCAGTGCGATAGACTTGGTTCCCCCTTGGTTTCGCAGATACGACACCACTGTCCTGTTGTCCGATTGGACCATTACTGATTTGCCTAGGACAATCTCTTGGAACTCCCTCAGAGCTACTAGGACTGTGTAAAGCTCCTTTCTGTTGATATGCCATTTTAGTTGATCTTCTGTCCACAGACCTGAAAGAAGGTGGTCGCTCACTTGAATGCCCCAGCCGTCGTTGGAGGCGTCTGTGCTCAAAAACAACGTCGGCTCTGGTACAAAAATCCTTCCGGGATTTATGATATTTTGAGCCCACCAGCAACATTCCTGAAGAGCCTGTGAAGTCACTAAGACTCTTTTCCCGGGTCGGTCTTGTAACAGTTTTCTGGCCGCTCTTTGCATATGCCTGGTGTGAAGCCTTCCTAGAGGGGTCACAAGTGATGCGAACCCTAGCCTTCCGATCAATGCCGTGCCCGATTTCCATGACCACTGTTTTGTTTTTAGAACTTGATCGACATCTTTTAAAATCCGTTCTATTTTGTCTTTCGGAAGTGACTTTTGATTTGTCGATACATTCCAATCTATTCCCAGAAATTCTATTTTCTGTGTGGCCTTTAAAACTGATTTTTCTAGGTTGACACACCAACCCATGCTCTGTAGAATTTCTACTGCATACCGTATGTGACTTTCTAGCGTGTTTGGGTTCTGATTTGCAAATAGAAAATCATCCAAGTAGACTAGAACGCGTAGACCCTTTTCTCTCAGGTAACTTGCCACCCACTTGCTGACACTGGAAAATGCTATCGGTGCGGTGGACAGGCCGAAAGGTAAGGATGTCATTTGATAAACCTGATTCGCGTAACCGAACGCAAGATATCTTCGATGACTCTTTTTCACGGGGATATGAAAATAGGCTTGGCTGATATCTAGCTTTCCGAAATAATCCCCTTCCTGCATAAAATTGGGGACTTGTCGTTGATTTATCAGTCGAAATTTCGGGGGTTTCAGGAAATGGTTTAGGCGTCGTAAATCGAAGACTTGTCGTAGTTTTCTGTTTTTCTTGGGTATTAGGAATATTCTTGATAGGAATCCATTCGCAACGTCGCAACTCTCTACCACACCTGACTTGATCAATAACTCTATCTCTTTCGACATAGCAGGGGACAGTTTTGTTGAAAACCTTACTAGATTCTCGCGCAGGGGAACTGAAGGAGGTTTTGCGGCAAAGGGTATTGTATATCCCGAAATAATTTTTAAAATTTTGTTTGGAGCTCCTAACTCCTGCCACCGGGTTTGAAAATTCTCCAACTGTCCCCCGTGAAAATTGTCAGTATTTACGACCTCTTTGTGATTTTTGGCCCTTTCCGTGACGGTTGGGATGCCTGTTTGACGAATTAGACATTCCGGTTCGGCGGTAGTTTGCACTGCGATTGGACGTGGTTGGCGTAGCTGTTGAAGGTTGACCGCCGCGACCAGACGATTGTTTGCTTTTGGAAGCGTGTGAAGACTCTTTACGAAATGAGTTCTTGCGAAATGAATGGGTAGCTTCTTTTTTATTTATATATGATGGAGCAAAGCATCCTGATGTACCACCGTTATCCTTAATAAACGTGCTGAATAGTCTTTCATCAAACAGGTGGGTTGGTGAAGGAGGTATGTTGTTGAGGGCACTGGAGAGAAGTTCATTCTTAGGCCTCAAAGTCTTTCTACGAACTTCAATGGATTCAGCCCTGTTAGCGCAAACGTACTGTAGCAGCTGATCTGATACTAACTTGAACTTGGAGTCCTCTGCCTCCACCAATCGCCTTAAGTCCTTACTAATGTCTGGGCACTTTTTAATAATAACGTTGAGCTCGTCCGCTAGCGCTTTGCGCTGGAGCAACAGTCCGTGAGTTATCGTGCCTAAAATTCCTTCCTGCTTTGTCACCCACGGAGAGAGTCGCGAGGCTAATGCACCTAGTTCTGTGTTTACCTTTAGCGGGCTAAATGGCGAAGCGGCGTGTAATTGCTTCTCTACGTCTTTGTATCTGATGCGATTCCAGCTATCAGTGCCCAGTCTCTGACATTCAATGCCTTCCCTTTTGGTTTGAGCCGACGGCTCCGGAACGAGAGGGTCTGCTTCTTTAGTCGAGAGTCGAAACTCAAGCTCCTTTTCGTTTCGCTCGTCATGCTCGTCTGGATATGAGCCCCAGGTAGGGGCCTTCCACGATGGAGAGTCCGACCTATCCGAAACTACTTCTTCCTCGCCATCGGAAAATAGTTTTCTTTGGCAGATTCAGAGTCCGAATCTTTGTTTTTGTTTCGGACGACCATCTCTAGGAGCATTTCCATCTTTTGTTCTAATGCACTGAATCTCTCATCCTGACGTGACGTCGCTGTGGAAGAAGGTGGAGATTCTGACCTGCGTCTACGTGTCGGAGGCTCTTTGAACCGAGACGTCGACCTCCTCTTCCGATTAGTCTCTTCTGATTCAGAGAGACAGCCTGACAGAATTCTATCTGTCTCGGATCGTGTGTGGAATAGGGGTTGGAGTATTGCAACCGATTGCTTGACGAATTCTGTGCGCGCCGCAGATCCCCGGATGCGGTTTGAGATAGCAGGTGGTCCAATTATGAGCGCTCGTGTGAACGCCCAGTCCAATAGCTTGTGACGCATCTCCCTGTACCTTTTCTCTGACAGGTGATCTGCCTCTGGTATGAACGCGCGAGCTAATCCCACGGTTGGCAGAGCGAATAGGAGTTTGTTCAGAACGTTCGGCTCAATTTTCTCCCCAAAGACTTCTGCCTTCGTCGCTGTAGTCACCTCCCATTGCGTCCATCCATCGGGGAGATGCTCTTGTGCCAAAACCGTTCTAAAATCTCGTCATCTTCTTCCGTTTCGGCATGCTCATCCAAGAGCTCACCAAGTGTCACCACTCCTCCAAGCTGGGTCATCTGAAGCAAAGTGAAAAAATTCACCAAATTGCTCTACAGTTTTCACCTATAGCGCGCCACTCAAATATCGAGCCGCGCTACCCGAATGTTTGGCGGCGCCGACCAGGCAACGGGGCGCGCCGCCCGAACGTTGAAATTGAGCACATAAACCTCAGCAATCTGTTTACAGTTAACCCGCACCTAAAACAAACAACTCACACAAAACAAATTAGTGAATAACTTACCGTTCTAACTGCCTTTCTCTGAAGAAAACGTTACAACAACGTTATAATCACATTCAGGTCACAATTATAACTAACAAAATAATACACGCGGGCAGTTCGATTACGTTTCGTAGCAACACGTGCGCACACTAGTGTAATGATAGCGTACTGACGAAAGCCGCGCGCTCGAGTAGCGATCGCACGCCTGCCGCCGCCTCACCCCCCGCGCGGTCGTCTCTGGGCCCGCCCGCAGCTCACACGAACATGAATGGACGTAAGTAGCAAGCATGTGTGTACTCTAGGTAGGGTAGGTAATCTCCGAAAGGTCAAGCCGAAGGCACAGACCTAAAATAGATACTTTTGAAACTTTTGCATTGCATTTTACTGAATTGTGTGTCGAAATATATCTAAATACCTACAGGTACATACTTAATTATAGAAGAATAAAAATAAACCCGAATCCAGCTTCAAAAATATAGGAGGTTAATTTTAACTCAAAATAGCTTCAATATATGTACAGATTTTTCCTAAGTACACTCCGTAGCCAAATTGTGTTGAAGCATTCACTTTATTGGCAAATGTTCCATTCCTTTATTGAATTGGCGTAAGTAATAGCCTAATCCTGTTGCCATCCCATCCAGCCATTCCCAGTAGCTACGAGTATAGTATGAAGTAAGCCCGACCTCCTCGTTTGGAAGTTTTGATGGCCCCCAAGAAAACTAATTTCAATTTGTTAGCGGCAGGGCTCCCGAGAGAGAACTAGGTGTGGACCTAGGACCGAGAACATACAAAATGATTATTATAAAGGGCGTACGAATTTATTTGTTCAAAGTTTCGATGAGAAACAGATAATATTAAATTTGAAAAGAGGTAAATAACTAAGAGATAACTAGTAGTTATATTTATATTTCTATTTTGACATAATTTTAGCTAAGTCATAAGTGGAATTAAAAATGGGAGAAGGAGCTGGTCTTCGAATCACAGTGTAACGCTACATCGAGGACCAGAGGCTTCAAATTTAAATTGCACACTCTTTTATATCAATAAATATTTTTTTTATGTTTAAAAAAAGTTTTCCGAACAGTAGACCTCGCTAGCACAGTCTTATCAGCGGCAACTTCAAATCCTGCAAATCTCGGAAACCACATGACTAAATTATTCTCATATTCGAAATTCCTCTTTAAAGTAAAGCGAAGAAAACAATAACAATATTTCATTTCCTACACTTTGCCTACACTTGTGCATTATTACGTACACTTAGCGGTTAATAATCAACTTCCAAAACACGGCAGAACTCGTTAATCTAGGAAAAATAAACAAAATCAAAGATTGGAGCCATTGTTGGTCTCTGTCCGCCATCATCAACCACAACTATGTAGGATAGGAGTTTCTAAATTCAACTTTAAATGATGATTTAACTACTATTCAATAGTAAAAAATAAATGTTACAAAAATACAAACTTAAAATCTTCTCTCGTATTCTAAAAGCTGCTAGGGAGGCAGGGGCATAATGGCTAAGGGGTACTATTTTTGTGTATCGATTTAGCTATCACCAAGCACGTTCTTCATGCGCCTTTACATTTTTCATCCGTAAATAGACTCGTTTTAAGAGACAGATGCTTTGATGTTATATATGACAAATAGATATGACTGTTCCACGCCTCCCCCGGCAACTAAATATAAACCGCTTATAACTGGTTCGAAACCCCCCATATCTAGGAGAGCGGTAACTCCATTCTCTTTACGACGTGAATTTGTCAAGTAAACGGGCCAGGGGCTGAATCAGCCTTATAACCAGTAAGGTAACTTTGACTATATTCTATCGTTCCTCTATTTTACACTTAGTATACTATATAAACTCTAGGGTTTTTAACCAAGTAATTCCTGAGAGTCTGAGGTCGGAAGTTTTTTAGTTTACTTAATACTTTTCTTTTCAGCAATTCAATTCTTGTATGTAATGTAATGTCGAGCAATTCTTGTACAATACGTATACACAAGAACCTCGAAGGACCTCGGAAGCGATTTTCGTGAAATTTAGTATGCAGGGGGTTTCGGGGGCGATAAACCGATCTAAGTAGGTTTCATTTTCAGAAAACGTTATTTTATCCGTGTTTCCGGACAATTAAAAATAAGTTTGATCGTTGCGTTCAAACTAGATGGCGTAACAGTCGCATTGCAATTTCCTGAATCACCGTGACAAGATTCTCACGGACCATGTGTTGCTTTGTCTTCAAACTAGATGGCGTAACAGTCGCATTGCAGAATCCTGAATCGGGGTGACAAAATTCTCACGGAACATATTGTGTTGCTATTTTGTATTCGTATCTACGGCTGAGATGATGATTCGTATCTAAATCGAGCAAAGCTCGGTCATACAGTTACTTGAAACATAATAGAAAAAATTGTTTGCTTAATTGAAGACATTATGTTTCAAAAGTTTAACTTTTATAATAAAGGAATACTCGTTTTCGCACAGTTTCAATTTTGGTAATTATTTATAAGTTGATACTCAGATGAAGCTTGATAGCCTTATTTTCAACTTTATATAATGCAGTAATTCTAGGTGCTTACGGAATGCAGCTTTTATTATACCTATTCAGTTTTTTCAATACCCCGACATGCACATTTCAAAGTGCATGGCTTCAAACAAATCTTGCATTCACGGGTTTGTAGAGCTCGTGGTTAAGTTTCTGCGTTTGCTATGAATTTTCCATACTGCCCATAAAAACTATAGGACGGCAATGGGATGAGTCTTTATTACTATCGCTGCCGTTATATGGGGGAGCAAATGAGGATTGATAGTATACGAGTATACGCCATACATTTGTCCTGATTCTTAACGGGGTTAGGAGCTTTTTCTATACAAAAACTGTGTGGAACTGCAATAAAATGTTATGAGCTTCAGCTTTTGTCTGGCGGTGTTTGTCGCGTGACAGCGAATTGATGTTATATAAATCTCATTTTTTACAGCCTATCAAAAAGCTTTTATTTTGCTAGACAAGGCTGCCTGATAGAGGCTACATTACATCACATGTCTTCCATTCTAGAGTTAGCTACAGGTATTTTTGCGATGCCCTCCGGCAAGGTGAGTGGAGTACATAGAGATACACTTTTCGTTGAATAATATACCTTTCGCCGTAGTTATGAGATGGTAAGACTGGTCGTCTGTCTATCTGTCTGTCGGTTTCTTACCTTTTCACTGTTAAACGGCTGAAATTATCAAGAAGTTTGGTTATAAAATTACAAGGGCTGCGAGGTCAATACGAAAGTTTAAGTATTTCTAAATAATGCTTCTTTCGGTTGGATGGTACTGTTAAACTGTCCAATAGATGTCGCTCCGTCCCCGCAAGACGGTTAGTCAAATAGAGAGTTAAAATTCGATGCTCGGACCAGAACCACGGTGGCCTAGTTGGTCAATGGCGTCTGACACGGAGAGTCAGAAGACGCGGGTTCGAATCCCGTCCGAGGATGGAATTTTTCACTCTATAAATTTCAATGTTTGAGATCGCTAAAGCAGGCGTTAGTGCTTTAAAAAGTAATACTATAAAAAAAAATGTTTGGTTATGTTACCTTATGTTCGAGGGTAAAGTCGGTTAAAGGGCAGCACAGCTATAATCTCTATCTCTCTATCCAATACCTTACGAGCAATTCTCTCTCTATATTAAATAATATATTATATAATCTGAATCTCGGAAATGGCTTAAACGATTTTCAACAATTTAGTGCGCAGGGGTTTCGGGGGCGATAAATCGATCTAGCTAGGTTTCATTTGTGGAAAACGTCGTTTTATCCGTGTTTTTAGTCCATGAAAAAACTGCTACAATACCAATATGGCAACTAGGTACATCAGTTTAAACGATAACTAAACTGTTTTACCGACAGCAACACTAAAGCTACTTAACAATAGATGGCGTTGTTAAGCAACACTAAGCCGATGAGTGTTTGGTTTGAGGTCAGACCAATAAAATCAATTGACTTACGAGCATAGCTCGGTCATCAATGTAATATTTTTAATCATAGCTCCGATTAACTAGCCGTCTTGGTCGGTACCACCGCAGTGTAAATATATTCTGCACCGCAGCAACAGTGCGCTAGACTATCTGGACGTGAAGGGCACTGTAGTACGTAATGAGAATCATAAGCTTCGGGATGACCAGTACGATTCCACGCAAAACTCCACTACTAAATTCAGGGTTATAATGTAACTGATAAGGGAAAGCGTAGTACGTACTTAAAAAACGATATTAGAAGAAATATTAAGTGACATTTCGCGGAACATTAATTTCTTCTAATATCGTTTTTGATAATGGATTTCCGCAAAGTAACGCCTGAATCAATATATTTTTTGAGATCGCTATGCAGGCGTTAGTACTTTAAAAACGTAATATTATAAAAAAGTGTGTAATAACTTGGTGAAGTCAATTATTTGGTAAAATGTTTTTATAAGAAACCTCACGCCCACGTTAGTAACTTTGCCCATACTAATTAGAACTGGCATATGCACTACAGCGTCGAATCACATTTTAATTTCTTGAAATCAATTAGTTTTTAATTAATTAAATAAAGCTAAGTTAAATTGCCGACTTCGTTTGCTCAGTAGGTAGCGGAGTTCCAACTAGAAAATAACACAAATGACTGTACTGTTTCATGTTTTAGGGTTCCGTACCTTAAAGGGAAACAGGAACCCTGATATGATCACTATGTTGTCTGTCTGTCAAGAACTTTTATTCTCAGAAACGCGAAAAGTTATCAAGTTGAGATTAATGTTGTAAAAAAATTAATAATATTCTTTTTATATACTGTATCTTGAAGCTGTGGAAGAATCAAACTTGTTGGTGAACGCGACTAAAAGATATGAGTGTTTACGTCGCATATTTGCTTTTTTTGCGATTTCACAAGGGAATCAAAACCTAGCGGGTAAATCCTGTTGACCTAGAATCATCAAATTTGGAAATAAGCTATGCCTATATATACAGCACATGTAAAGGAAAAAAAAATAGTTTGATAACAAAAAAAGTACAATTTGAAAAATTTAATACCGACGTCCATTCTATTCAGTTATTGGAGTATAACTCAAAAACTACTGGACTGAATTTGATTAATTTAAATTCGACAACACGGGAAGCACCAGCTTTCAAACAAAAAAAAAGAATTTGAGAATCGGTTCATCCTATCAAAACTTATGAGGTAACAAACATAAAAAAACAGTCAAATTGAGTACCTTTTTGGAAGTCGATAGAAAAGACTACAAACTGATTACTTGCGGTTAGTGCAATAAGATTAATCGAACGATAATTAAATCGAACGGCAAAGTTCAGTGAGTCCTTTAACCATAGTTGTATCTTTATTTATTTACTAGCTGCTCTCCACGGTTTTACCCGCGCGGTGATGGATGATGATGATGATGATGATGAATCTTATATAGCATATGTTACTCAGGGTGAATGCAGCTTTCCAATGGTGAAAGGATTTTTGAAATCGGTTCAGTACTTTTTGAGCCAATTCGTTACAAACATAGTTACATACAAATCTTTCCTCTTTATAATATTATTATAGTATTAAGGCTACATTCCGCTTCCAACCGGTCCTTTTGGAAAATCATGGGGGAGGCATATGTTCAGCAGTGGACGTCCTACGGCTGAGATGATGATGATGATGATGAAGGCTACATTCCAGGAAGCGCCGAAATCACTCGCGGCGTTCGAAACGTCACCGATGACGTCACCGAAAACGCTCACAAAAACAAATAAATAATAAAACAATAAAATTCAAATATATATCGACAACGGTAAGATTTACTATAGGGTGTTGCATAGTCAAATCAGTCAGAAACGATGTAAACTGCACGCGCTTTACGGGAATAGGTCGACTAACCAATAACCCTGTATAAACTTCACTTTGTTTAAAAACCTAAATGTTTCAAGGGAGTGCCATAAACCGTTTAAACTTTTATTACAATGTCGTTGTAAAAGCCGCGTGTAAGAGGACAAACCGTCCGAGCTCTCGGCTATATATTATCTTAACTACGACTTAGCCACGTTAAGTGCCTCGGAATGGCTCTGTGACGTCACACTGCTATCGTCGGAGATATACACCAAGACTCATGATCGTGCTACTTACTCCTAGTGCTTTATATTTAGGACAAAGTTTAAAGAAAATTGCATTATGTGCCCCATTCTGGAATCTAACTTGATACCTACTTATCTAGGTAGTGTTATATACCCAACTGTAGGTATATGGTTATTTTTTAATTTAGTAAAGTGATGGGACGAGTGAATTGTTCGTTTAATGGCCCGTGATGTCACCGCCAGTCTCAACGGAAGACCAGCGCTGGTTAAGCGCTCTACAAACGATACAACCCCGAACGCAACATGCTGTAGCAATCTGTTGTAGTCGCGGTTGTACGTACTCTACACACGTTGCAGCGGCGATTACAATTTCATTCCGCGTTGCATCGCCACACCGTGCGCACGTGAAAGAAAATGGCTCAAATGCTGTCCAAATATTAAAAAACGGGTCTTGCAATTGCCTTCGCTGAACTAAACCTACTGAGACTCAGAGACAATAAACATTATATACTCGTATTATATATTATACTTTTATATTATTTTACTTTGAACATTAATATATGCACAGCAATACTACAATATATAATACCTATTATTATGTTATTTAATAATTAAAATAATTATTTCTAGTCTAGAGAAATTTGGATAGGAAGGAACAATGGCGGGTCAATTATTTTCACAAAGAAAAAAACATCAGCTGCTTAGAAAAGTAAAAATACGCCATTACTATTTTATTATTCCACAAATGTGGCAAGTCATTAATAGATTTCTGAAATTCTTATCAATATAATTTTTTATGTAGTATAATTTTTTGCATCCATTTAGAAAATCACAGCGACGCTAGCCACGGGCGGCGGCACGATCGCAACTGAGACCAGATTGCATGCAACCGCACTACTCACGTTACAACGCGGCTTACAATTTGCTTTAACAATCTGCTGGATGCTAGGACGTACGATACGACGTCCAACGTGTTGGAATGGAGTCACAACACGCCTACATACGATACAATTTGCTGGGTCATAGCAGATTGCTACAGCATGTTGCATTCGAAATTGCATGGTGTGTAGAGAGATTTAGTCTCAGCATAATGCAGCATAACAAGCATAACAAGCATTATTCTGACTGAGTTGGGGCTGGTCCGTGGCAATACAATTCTCCGTCCAACGTGTTGGAATGGAGTCACAATACGCCTACATACGATACAATTTGCTGGGTCATAGCAGATTGCTACAGCATGTTGCATTCGAAATTGCATGGTGTGTAGAGAGATTTAGTCTCAGCATAATGCAGCATAACAAGCATAACAAGCATTATTCTGACTGAGTTGGGGCTGGTCCGTGGCAATACAATTCTCCGTCCAACGTGTTGGAATGGAGTCACAATACGCCTACATACGATACAATTTGCTGGATCACAGCAGATTGCTACAGCATGTTGCATTCGAAATTGCATGGTGTGTAGAGAGCTTTAGTCTCAGCATAATGCAGCATAACAAGCATTATCCTGACTGAGTTGGGGCTGGTTCGTGGCAATACAATTCTTATATTAGTGACTACCTGATGAGTACCTATGTAAATTTTCTGTTGTATTACTTAGTCCAGTCACTATATACATTAGGAAAAGAAAGTGAACCGGGAAAGCTAAATGTTGGATATTACTTAGGGGAGGCATAAAAAAGCTTTACTTGAAAAACTCGACCAGCACTTTTTGGTTGATTTTCCGCAATCTTGAAAAAGCGGTTAATTCAGACTTTTACAATAACTCGGCTCTCTGTCGAGATACGAACATTGTGATGGAATACTTTTTTGTTGCTTTTTTATGCTTTATAATTTAGGACCTATACATGTTTCACCTAGCTGAAAAGCTAGCAAATTCAGCTACTCGTAGTATAATATTTTTTTTAAATTAAATTTCAACTTTCAAAGACATTTTAATTATTTTACTACGTTACAATTTCGCGATATTGATTGTTAAAAACAATTGCATTGTTTGAGCTGTCGTTAATTTCTTAGAGAAATATACTGGAAATGTCGACTATTGAAATATTAAATAATCGACTTTACTCGGTCAATATAAAGTACCTACAGATATTAAAAGGCTGCGTATAAGTAATTATCTACCGACTTCCTAAAAGGAGGAGGTACTCAATTATATTTTTATGTTTGTTACCTCTTAACTTTCGACTGGGTGAACCGATTCTCAATTTTTTTTTCTTTGAAATGGTGTTTCCCGTGTGGTCCCATTTAAATTCCATCAAATTCGATCAAGTTTTTGAGTTACACTCCAACAACTGAATAAAATGGAAGTCAGTTTCAAATTTTTCAAATTGTACTTGTATTCACTAATTATTTTTATTACCCGACTGTACATTGAGTTTTTCTTCTTCGGACCGAGTGGGTGCTGAGCCCAGCAATAACCCAAATGACATTACGCTGTGGAAATACTTGTCTTGTGGTAATGGTCTTATTAAAGGTGTGGATTCTCGACAAGCACTTGATATCAACCTTCCCAGATCTAAAATGGGACTTGGTTGGAAATCCAATTACGTATCCAACCCAAGAACGGCTCGGATAAGAATCGTTCGAGAAACAATCAGAGCATCGCGTCCAATGCAATCCCAGCTCGATAGAACAGAACCTATCATTCCAATCTAGGTCTTATCTGCTTTTTATCGGACAATACGCTTTTGTAATGCACAATTTAAAATAAGAGTTATTTGTGTTGCAGGAGGACAAAACAAAATTTAGTGGTGAGGGCGTTATTTTGAATTCAGAGCGAAGCGAAGGATGCTACAGTAGAACCCTGAACGTAGCAAGGAATTCAATATACGCCGCCCGGGAACAAAATATGCCCCGAGTGACACACACAATTTTTCATCACTACCTATATAAAAAAAAAGCCGGAAAAGTGCGGGTCGGTCTCGCACGAAGGTTTTCGTACCATTATCTAAAAATATCCGACACAACAGACATGATTTGTATGCCGTTTTATAGATAATGGTATGAAAACCTTAGTGCGCGAATCCGACTCGCACTTGGCCGGTTTTTAAGTATTTGTTGTTATAGCGACAATATAATACATCATCTGTGGAAATTTCAACTGTCTTAACTATCACGGTTACTGAAGTTCGCTATCACCTGGAAGAAATATTGGGCTAACAAATAAGTAATGAAGTCAGATATGCACTTAAAGTGGAAAAAGAAAGTGATGGAGTCATGTCTTCTTCCATGTATTACGTATGCATGCCAAACATATCCATATATTCGACTCCACAGTCAGGCAAAAACTAAGATCTTGTCGAAGAGCCTTAGAACGCAGCTTTACAAAAGTCAAACTAAAAGATAGAATACGGCACAGCAAAATAAGACAAAGGACTAATATTATAGATGCTCTATCTTTCGCACAAAGTTTAAAATGGAGATGGGCTGGATATGTAGCTCGTTACTCTGTCGACAGGTGGACTAGAACCGCAACACTATGGAAAGGGCCACACGGCTATAGACGCAGAGGCCGACCGAACGCGAGGTGGAAAGACGAAATTGAATCCAGCAGAAGCAGAAGTCGCCACTAACAGGGCAACATGGAAAAACCTGGAGGAGGCCTTTACTCGTAGAGGGGTCACGTAACAAGAAAAAAAAATATATACGAACATTTACTATTAAGGCGCGCTCGTACCCTGATTAAAGAAGAAGCAGAATTTTTAAACACCTAGTGTAACGAAACAGATCGATAGTATATTATGAAAAAAATACAAAGGTTAGAAAAGGAATAGGAAAAGAGTAATAACCGAATAGGATTCATAAATATAACTCTCTATCAGCAGAAAAAAATCCTGAATAGGTCCACAAAAATAAACTTTCACGTCCAAACTCTCAGAATTTTCAGCGATAACACTAGATTTTTTTTTAGGTAATACATAGCTAACGTATAGTACTAAAGTAATAACCAACAGTTTTTTCAATTGTGTTAGTATATATCGAACTATATAAAGAAAACGTACAAAATTAACGCATTTTCGCATGACATCGTCCAATCTAACAAGCGATTTGCAACCTTACGTAAAGCATCGTAAATTATTTTAAAATTGGGGTTGGACCGCGTCTTAAATTTATTAACTATTGTGAAATTATTACTATTTTTATATGTACTATGAATTTGAATATTTAAAACTACATATTAATATTATGTTGTGATTATAATTGTGAATACAAGTAACTTACGTGAATAAATGGGCTATTTATTATTATTATTATTCCTTTTATTCAAAATAAATCTCGGATTTCATCCGGTCCTTTACAAAGGCATAAGTGGGGCTGTAGCCAACACTTAGAGGCCTGTTTGGTATAAAAATACAAAGGAGTATAAAAAAAAAACCGAAACTTTTGGATGGATGGTGATATGGTATATCTATTATAAAAATGGGTAAAATGACAAGGCTATTGAAATGATTTTATTAGTGATAAAAAGATAGTGGGCTATGGAAGAGACTACGGCACCTGCCAAATTCAGTCTCATTTTAAAATTTTTGGGCAGGTGGTGACTTGCTATTATTATTATTATTATTATTAGAACTATCACGGTTCATGAGATTGACAGCCTGGTGACAGACGGGCGGACAGACAGACAGACTGACACATAGCGGAGTCTTAGTAATAGGGTCCCGTTTTACCCTTTGGGTACGAAACTCTAAAAACTTACTGACGAATATAATGTAGCTCATCCAAATCCACATCTTCAAATCTTGACCAATACATTAAACAGCCGCTGTTGTGAAGAATTTGTCGAGGTCTATTTAGCGGATATTTCAAAGCGACATATCATATTTGAAATACGGTTAATCCACTCTGATATGTGTATACGAGTTATTACCAACAGCTGTGCCGTGAAACAGCTCTTGTGAATTTTAATCCAATTGAAAGGAGACATCAAATATAATTAGATCATAGAACGGAGATGATATAGAGCTCGTATAGCTTGGACTCGTTTAGTCGTTCCTGCAGGAGCCTTACTATCACCTTCGTAAAAACCATGCAAGTTCCGTGCAGTTCTTAAACCTGGCATAAACAGTTTTGAATGAAATCTTACCATGACGCGCATTTAGGTGAACTGTTTAAATAATGTTTTCTCAAAGGTGAACAGATAATATTGTCTCTGGCATTCTAACAATTTACTATAACCAACATTGCAGATGCCTAGACGTTTGTAAGCTAATAAACTGAGTGGATTTAGAGCGACATGTTAACGAGAGTTGTTAAAAAAAACAGATGAACGGTTTTTCTGCGGTTCTTGAATAGGCCTGGGCAGGCCTGCTTTAAAGTTGTCATGGTACGAATAAACCGGGCAGTTGTTTAGAAGTCCTGCTTTAAGAGCTCATAGTAAGGCTCCTGTGCAAGTACCTACCGTAATAGTCGTTAAATTTGTCGAGTCGCTAAGATCGATAAAAAATCGTATCGCCCCTAGTAAGTATGGAAGTCATATAAACGACCTATAAGATTGCCAAATTGTCGACAGCATATCGATTTTTACGAATTTTTTGCATTCCACAATGCGTCCTTCTATCATTTGAAGATTTCTACGAGCATTTCGCTCTTCTACGATTTTTATTGAATACTAGTTGCGCCGCGCGGTTACACCCGCATGGAGATGGATGATGACGATATTGATGAATATTATCTATGTGTTAATTCAGCGCCCCATCTACCTCCATGCAAAATTTCATCAACATTGGGCCAGCCGTTTGAGCGTAAGAGAATAACAAACATCCATTCATCCATAAATACAAACTTTCACGTTTATAATATTAGTAAGATCAAACGCAACTAAACAATATCCCTATTCCCGTCGCCTGTCGATAAGCTATATCGTGGTCATTTTCAAAGCTGACAAAACAATCGTTAAATCGATTAAATAGACGATCTCAAACGTAATTTAACATTTCCATGCTAGGGTTATCGTTATAATCGTAAAAGCTTATGGAATTTGTCTACCGATCGCTTAATTTTGTTACTTACTTGCAATGATCGACACAAGATCGATATAGCCAGTTTTTCGAAGTATGTCGAATTTATCTATTGGTAAGTTCGGTACTTGCACTGCAGGATATTTTAACCAGATTCCAATTTAAAATTTCATATTATTCAGATACAAATAAGCACAATGTGCAGATACAAAAATATAGAGTATTACAATTTAATTGCCGCTATATTGGCTTGTTATTTACATACCATTTTTTACACACAAGTTACAAAATAACTTGTGTTGTATCTGTAAAATCTTTCTTGGTACACTAATTCTAATGAATATCTGATTCTATAGATATGCTTTTACTACTGTATATTTATTTAAGAGTGTGTGTGTATGTGTGTGAGTACGTGTGTGTTTGTGAGGAAAAATATCATAAATGCTTCTTCGGGTTACAGTATAATTATAACTTTGCCAAATTTGATTACTATTCGTTCAGCTGTTTAGACGTAATAATGTAACAAACAGACGGAGACAGAGTTTTATATTTTAATTTTCTAAGATAAAAATAGCCTAAGTAACTCCTTATAACAGCAGCGATCTGCCAGTGAAAGTTTGGTTAAAATAGGTCCAGCCGTTTCACAGATTAGCCGGAACCAACAGACAGAAAGGCATACATTTAAAAATATATTTTTTTAAGTAAATACCGTATATAATTTCATAATGCATTTAATTAAAAGCTTTTCATTTTGAATTACAGACAGACACTTCAATTTTATTTATCTGTATAGATTATAAATATAAAGTAATTGTCTTGCTGTTTGTCTGTTGCCTTTTTAAAACTACACGGCACTCATTTCTAGTATATATTTTTACCTTAGATCATAGTTCTCTATACCATAGATAGACCTGGCTGGCCTGATGTCTCGATTTAGTTCTCTATTCCTGGTGGAATAGAGAACTAAATCGAGTCATCATCAGTGACGTCACAGCGGTGACAGAGGAAGTGATCGGCTGATCAGATTGATTTGCCAGTGAAAACTTATGAGTACTTTTGTGATTTATACATCGATCGGCATCGAGAACATTGGAACTTTGAATATTTGTGCAATAAGTGGTCAATAATTTCGTAATTTCAGTCAATATTCATTCATCAGTGCTTACACTCAAGCATTACTGCAACGTTTACGTGCTATTTCACCAACTTAGAGAATTTAAGGGCATTTGATTGAAGCATAGAGTATACTCATTATCCATCATTATCTTCTTTGCTGGTCTCAACGCATTCCTTAAATCTTACCCGGACTGTGACATTTTTGTGACAAGTGGCCTGCTATACTTACCTACCCTATTTTTGACGTTCAGTGAAGATAATTGTTATTTGTAATAATTGAATGTATGTGACTTTTTATTTTGTAATCGATGTTCAGTTTAATGCTTGTTTTTTCTGTGTTGTACCTATCTTAACTATGTATTTGGTCTTGGCCGTATAGATAATAAATAAAAAAAAAAAAACTTTAGTTATAAAACACTGGCCATTGCTAATATTTTAATATGTGTTCATAAAAACAAGCATTCACGATGTAGCAAGGACGGTATTATGCGTCAAGGTGAGATATAACGCTGTAACTTGAGTCACCATAAAACATTCATAGGTCCCAGGTTACCTCATTATGTAAGGTCAAAGCACCCGGTGAACCCTCAGCCCCGGATCTAGGGGGGGAAAACCGGGGCACTCGCTAAAGCGGCAGGTACAGGCTCCCCAAAATCATACTATAGTACGATTTAAAATAAAAAACTTGCTCCACAAAGCGCCTAACATACAAAAGCATGGTTGGCTCACCGAAAAAAAATACTAAAATATGGAATCGACGCAACGTCAATACAAAAAAGTGTGAAATAATCCATAATTTACATTTTTTGGTTAAAAAACATTTTTCACCATTTTAGTGACCCCACTACCGAACAAAAACAGAGTTTTGAGAATCGGTCCACAAATGGGGGAGAAATCGGCTAAATAATAAATACATACACACGAACATTATAACCTCCTCCTTTTTTGAAGTCGGTTTAAAATGGGTAAATTATGTAGATAATAAAGTTTTTTAAAGTTATTTATCTCAAACGCTGCTCGTATCACGTTTCTGCCCCGGTTCGAAAAAATCGTAGATCCGGCCCTGACAACCCTGCACAGCCAATATACCTTAATACACTTGCTCATGAAGTCTCTTACAACGATCCTTATCAAGGAAGCCAAACCAACTCTTCGATCCGTTCAAAAAACCCAATCTTTTCAGTGACGTGAAAAGTGTCAACATAGAAATTTTTATACTAACACTTTTCATGTAATTTTTACCCTTTTTAGTGACCTTTGCTACTTACGGGATCGATTATCGTTAACCGGGACTAATCTGTAAAAAGTTATGCGATACAAAATTCTGGCTGTTCCATATAAATTTCTTCCTGTATCTCACCATTTAGGAAAGCTGTAGTCACATCTATGTAATGTATGCTTAATGCCCGTTTTCACCAACATTTTAGGTGACACCTAAGCTAAGTTAGGTGACATTTTTGTAGCACTAAGTGTTAGTTAAGTTAGTGGCCAACCCATGTCGATTTATTTCAGGCCGTCCGAAGGCAACGACATAGCCTAACGACTGTTGTCCTAAGACAAACAACTGGGACCGACGGCTTCACGTGCCCTCCGAAGCACGGAAGCGCTCAGTTGAACAATGCCACTAGCACACACCCATCTAACTCCTGACCGTGGCAAGCGTTGCTTAACTTGTTGATCGGTTAAGATCGCCAAGTCAAGCTCCGCTACGAGCGCTTCTTAATAGAACCAATACGAGCTAACTCAGTAACTGTACTGAATCTGTACCTTATCTGTTTTTTTACCGGCTTATCTATAGCCCAAACAAAATCCTGTTTACCGTTCAAGTTGTGTATTGATTCGTGCGTTAACACATCTTGCGGTTAGGCGGTAACGTATCAAATGTCATGGTGTTGAACGTGGAGTGCGATCTCAGCCGTGCGATTCTCTACAGCCGTATTTATAAACAAGCAAAAGTAATTACTTGAGAGGATTGCATAGCTAGTACTTGTCCACACTAAAAGGAAAAACTCTTTGCTACCTCTTAGCATTGTCCAAGACATTTTTTTTCATGCAATCAACACATTGCTTGCTATGCACGTACGTTTTGTTTTTTTCAGTATTTCAAAGTAATATAAATTTATTTTTTTACAACTTAAAAAAACGGAAAAAATAAAACAAAAAACTAAATCAAAACGTACGGACATAGTAAACAATGTGTTGATTGCATTAGCATGAAAAAAAAATCACTGAAATCGGACAATATTAAGAAGTGAAAAGAGTTTTTTCTTTTAGTATGGACAAGTACCTAGCTATGCAATTCCCTTAAGGAAAAGTAATTACATATTCAACGATTTTAGTCTATAGACCAGAATTTGCCTGAAGTTAGAACTATCAAAGGCTAGAATTCTTAGCCGAGTAATAGTCACCATTTCCTTTGCTTAAGCAATGAGAACACGTCAACTTTTCATTATATATATTATAATTCATATTTATAATTTTCATTTACAAAAGTGAAGTTGAATAAAAATGACATTGGCACACAAGTCTGAACTGCGAAGGTTCTTTTATGCTGTCAAAATTAAAATCCCATGACGACCTAATACAAGTGTAAAAAGATACATTCAATTTTGATAGGGTTATGTCATGCATTTACTTTAGTAAGTAACGTTCATTGCTCGACTAATAGAATAAGATTTTATGTCGAAGTATTATATAGTGCAATGCTTACTTAATTGAGAAATTACTTAGCAACAAGTAATTACTCGTTTATAAATACGGCAAACATTGTTGCATCTTTGACAACATCCGTGATACATCGACGAGATGACAAGGAACGTTGGAAAAACAACCTTGTGGGTGATATCTCAAAAAGTACTTGACATCGGTGAGCTCGACGACAATCGCAACGACGAATCATTAGAGAATTGCACGGCTGATATGGTGATATTGTACTAATGAGACCGAAAAAACTATCAAAAAATAAAACCGACTTCTACACTTAATAAAAAATACACTCTTTTTAGTGACCTTGGGGACGGGAAACACCGTCAATGATGATATCATCAAGATAAATCAACACTTTTCATTTTTAGGAGTGTAACCCAAAAACTGATTGACTCTAAGCAAAATTATTTATATTATTTAATTAATAATAAATAAATTAATTAGTATTATTTATATTACGCGACTGCAGGGTACTCCAAACGGTTGTGTTTGATCATGGGGAAATCCCCATGGTGTTGCACTTTAAAAGTATTACCACTACAAAACTTCTTATCTTGAAGAACGATAACACGTGTAAAATAGTAACTGGTACCTTTAGATTAACAAAATCCGTAAACATTATATTATGTATTTATCCAGGATAAATCTCCACCACACCTCGAACACCAATCTCGAGTTTGGCCAGAACGCTTCGTAGAACGCACTCTCGCCGCGCACCGAACATGTTTTGACATTACGCCACAGCTTAGTGGGTTATGAACACAAATCAGTATGTCGTCATCTTGTAATTGAATGCAATAATGATGCGAAAACAAGTTATGCTAAAAGTTTACTGTTTTGAAACGAAATTATTGATTTAACTTACAATTTGCTAGAAAGTATATTCGTATCGAAAGCACATGTCACGCTTCGGCGTACAAACTTATCTGAAGAATTAACGACTTAATTTTTATTATATTTTATTTTAATTTTCAGGAAAACAAACAGCTTAGAATTAAACAGTAATACACAAACAGTTGAAAAACTTAAGCCAAAAACAATTTTCACATTTAAAAAAAATAGTTATACTGGGTGGCGCAAAAGTAAAGACTCAATTTGATTCAGTTATAAAAAAAATTCTAAATTAGAAAACTTGATTAAGGTAATTTTAAATGTATATTTGTGCCATTAAATTTCGTACCATTAGGATTTAAAGATGATGTCTTTTAAATGGTGACCTCTAGAGTTGATGCACATCTGAGCCCTATTTATGACATTTTGCATAACTAGCCGTAACACTTCCTGCGATATGTTCCTTATTTCTTGATAAATGTTTTCTTTTAGAGCTGCGAGAGTCTGTGGCTTGTTCACATACACCCGAGATTTCAAAAAACCCCAAAGAAAGAAGTCTGGACTGGTCAGATCGGGTGATCTTGCAGGCCAAGGCAAATCGCCAAAACGAGAGATAACTCGGCCTGGAAAAGCGTCCCTCAGTAAGTCCATAGTGTCGCGCGCTGTGTGTGCCGTAGCGCCGTCTTGTTGAAACCAGATCTGCTCTAGCCCCAATTCGTCCAAACTGGGTATCAAAAACTCACGTAACATGGTTCTGTAGCGTTCTCCAGTGACAGTTATCGCATTGCCTCCAGCGTCTTCAAAAAAATAGGGTCCGATTACTCTGTCAACACAGATGCCACACCATACAGTAACTTTTAGTGGGTGTAAAGGTGTTTCTTGAATAATGCACGGATTATCAGTGCCCCAGAACCGAGTATTCTGCTTATTAACATGCCCTGAGAGATGGAAATGCGCTTCGTCACTCATAACCAATTTTGAAGAAAAACCATCCTCTTCAAGGTTTAGGTTTATGACGCGCTGGCTGTATTCTAGACGAGCTCGGTGGTCAGTAGGCAGCAACTGATGAGTCATTTGAGTTTTATACGGAAACATCTTTAAGTCTGTCACCAAAATACGCTGCAGGGTCCGTCTGGAAATGCCCAATTGCGTGGCACGTCGCCTCGTTGATGTCTCTGGACACTCTTCCACATCTTCGCGCACAGCATCGATATTTTCAGTTGAACGACCTGTTCTTGGTCTCCCAGACTTAGGTCTATCCTTTGTTGAGCCAGTTGCTTCGAGGCGTGTGGCAAAGCGTCGAATTGTGCGACCCATCGGTGCTGGACGGTGGGAAAATCGTCGACGAAATTCACGTTGTGTTTTTATCACTGATGAATTATTCCGTAAGAACATTGACACGATTATTCCACGTTCTTGGGGAGTAAAACGGTTCATGTTTATTTTCAGTGTATTTTACATTTGTTCACTACACAATTTACAAAAACAGAATGACAGGATATGTCAAATAAAAAAAAAATATTTTCTTTAGTGCCAGTACTTTTGCGCCACCCAGTACAATGGAGGTAATACAGTATTAGAGTATAAAACGCCCCAACACTACGGAAACCAATTAAGGGTATGATAATCTTAAACACTTAGTTATAGATAAATAACATAACCAATCTCTAAATAGTACAGACAAATGGACAATCGCAAAAGTGTTGGATATTAACCCCTTAAAATAAGATTTAACGTTAACGACTCTCCGATTTAGATAAGTTAGTTAAGATTAATTTTTATAAGAAATTTGCTGATAATATGATAGATGTAAGGAATCAAGTAGAGTACTTTAAAAACATGACACATAATCCCACTAAAATGATAAATGTGAAAGTTTGGATGGATGGATGGATAAATGGGTGTTTGTTACTCAAAAACGGCAGAACGGCTGAACGGATCTGGATAAAATTCGGCACAGAGAGAGATTATGGTCTGGAACATAGGCTACTTTTCATCGTCATCATCATCCATCACCAAGCGGGTGAAAAAGTGTAATATGCTTGGGCGCAGCATAGACAAAATAAGATCTCCGCCTACGTCAAGATCGTAATGATGACAGTTCTGTCAAAGTTTGTGTCAGTTTCTGATAGTTTAGTCAAAAGCAAGCTATCATTTTGACAGCTTGATACACTAGACGTGCGACAGTAAAGGGTGATGATATGTAACACAAATATCGTCAAGAGTGATGAAATGTAATGACAGTTTTTTCCATTGTGATAAATTTTATATTTGTATGTACTTAGGTACTGTATTTTATTATTCGTGTTTACTGATTCATTTACTAAGTATTTAAATTTACTAATACTATTATAGCAATTGCGTTTGACCATGTAAATATTTTATGACATTTTGGCCTTAGAGATAATAAGCTACACGATGTACTAATCCTGCGCAAACGAAGTCGCGGGCACAAGCTAGTATTATACAGGGTGTTTGGTAGAGGTACCGACATACCAAATGAGCGTGTTCGGGGGCCCACTTGGAGAATACAAGTTGGCCAAAAAAATCCCAGACCCCCCCAATTTGGTCTCTATACACCTTCAGGCCAAGCAAAGCAAAATTGGATATCTGGATTTTGAATTGGATTGGCCTGAAGGTGTATAGAGACCAAATTCAACTAAAAACATCCTGTCTAAAACAGATTTTACAAATGTTATGGTGGTAAATAGGTACGATTTCGGAGAAAAAGGGAAAATTCACAAAAAAAAGTAAAAAAAAAAATGGGGGGTCTGGGATTTTTTTGGCCAACTTGTATTCTCCAAGTGGGCCCCCGAACACGCTCATTTGGTATGTCGGTCCCTCTACTCTCTTCTCTCACTCGTTACTAATACCACCAAGATCCGGTTAATACGCGCTCTTGTATTCCCCATTTGCCTATCGTCCATGTTTCTACGCCATATCGATATATATATCGATGCATTCGAGATGTGAGGCAGATGTTGTTGTGAGAGGTGGATGCTGCAGATACCATGGACCACCAAGCGCACCAATGCAGCGATCCTCAGCTTCGTGACCGGATTCGTCTCTCCACAATCTGCCAACAGCACATACTGACCTACTTTGGCCACATAGTTACAAGCAGTGACAAGAGTCTTGAAAAACTTATCGTGGTGCGGGCAAAAGAGCCCGCGGGCGATCCCCAACCAGATGGAGCGACAAGTGAGAGATTCTTCCTCAATCAAGTTTTTCTCGCTTGTCAGAGACGCGATGGAAATGCACCGATCGAAGCAGATCATACGATCTTGGTGTACACCACCCACATCTTGACCACGATCCTCGGTCATGAGGGAACGACCACAGAAAGATTCTCTCACTTATGCCGAAGTCACAAATTTTATCATCACGACATTCTGACAATATCCTTCAATACGCCGATATTTTTAAATTTTGATACACACTACGGATATAATATCCTTACAAAACTTCATTACGCCGTCAGTTCACCGTAAAAGCCATAATTTGTCCTTCGTAACCTTTCTCCTTCAGGAAATAGCCGGAGTTACATAACTTGTTCGAAATAACAACACAAATTGGTTCCCATACCAGCCTTTGAGTCGCGTCTTCCCGAATAACTTTTACATCGTTCGAGAGACTTTCCTTACGGTATACAAGGGTAGGTAAATTACAACGAAAAATGTTATTGCTCTTTGAAATGGGGCCAGACGCGAGCATCTCTGTGTTTGAAGTTTTGTATTTGATTGTATACGAGTATGAGCATTCGGGCATGTGATTAGGTAAGTTGTATATATATGTTGGATCATATCATCCTCCCCTTTTCTAATCAATGTTGTGTTTGTCGTGATACACGTGGAGGTATCTTTTTCTAACAGGTTTTTAAACTACGTCATATTATTGGAAACTTGTGTTAAGCCGTTCGACCTACGACCAACACTAATTAATCATAATTAGATCGCGTAAAGCCAATTTTCAAAATATGGCCATGAATTTTCTCATTCCCACATCGAGCCGCCTGTTTCAAGCCGTACAAAGACTTTTGCAGCTTGCAAACCTTGCTATCTTCCCCATTTAGAACGAAAAATTCAGGCTGTGCCATATAAATTTCTTCCTGTGTCTCAACAAGGAAAGCTGTAGTCACATCTATGTGATGTATGCTTAAGTCTTTTTCAGCTGCCAGCGCAAGTAGAAGGCGAATTGATGAAATTTTCACAACAGATGCAAAACGTTTCAAAATAGTCAATTCCTGGTTTTTGAGATTAATATAAATAAAAAAGAAACTTTAGAAATAAATATAGTTGTAATAAACTATAATGCATGACCTGGCGAATTCACACTTCACTGTACGTCCTGGAAGGTCTGTTCGTTTCGCAGGTTACACACGTAGATGTTCCAGTCAGCTTCTGGCTTCGAGGTAGGCTTCAGCTCTGGGTTAAGAGCGCGTGGGACTCTCAATGTCTTATTCTGCATAAGGAGTCCATTAAATGCCTGACGAGCTTTGATTGCGTCGCCAGGATGAGAGTACTCGACAAACCAATACCCTCGGTTTGCTAGTTAATTAATAAATTAGTTAATTTACAACTTAAATTATCTAATATTGGTGGGCGATTCATCGGGTCCAAATCACTAGTCCATCTTTTTATTAATTTTCACCACTCGCCATCAACACCATCCTTCGCTCGACACATCAAATCGGAATCATCGCATCGCTAGATCTCAAATCGGAATCCTTGTTTTTTCGTGTCACCGTCAAAAATCTTTTGATTTCTTCAAATTTAAAACATCGGCTGAGGCGAAAACTGAGGCTTAATACAAAATTCGGAAAGTTATATCAAAAAGGCTTTAATAGCGCATAAAAATGTGTGATATGAATGTATCACAAACTGATAAACAAACGAAGATTCAATATATTAAATTTGGAATTTTTATGAAATGAAAAACATCGACTTTGTCTTCAATCATCTCAATATCTATGACTGACTGGGGACCAATCAACATGGTTTTCCATTTTACCAAAGACTTCTACATTTTCCTTGATTTCCGAGTGGCGTCAAAATCACTTTTAGCGCTGTGATCGTCATTCCGAATCAACGAAAGCGCGACAACGTAAACCCATGCGATGTCATGGATTACGTTACCAAGGACGCCATTTTGCGAATTCAACGACCACGCTACAAACCGAAATCACCGTGAGCAGTCCGTCAAAAATGAGTTTGTTGATGTGTGTATGATGCGATAGCTAGCATCTGTCTATGTGTGCGTGTATTCCATGCCATGAGCAACGTGAGCGTGATTTCAACCCATTCCGAATGGCTGACAGATCTCACCTGTCAAAAACGCGATATTGAATTGGAATGGAAAATAGTGACAGTATCGCTAAAAGTGATTTTGACGCCACTCGGAAAGCAAGCTATATTTCACATTGTCGCGAAGATTGTCAATGTTTATGTTAGCAAAGCTGTGATGTAACATTCTGAGAGATATTACGACTTATTACGTATCAGCTTTTGCTTTGACATATTTTAATGAAAATTGACGCAAACGGAAATGAGATGTCTGATGAAAAGGCCCTTTAGGTATGAAAACATCTTGTGTCCTCGGAAGGTGCTTTGCTACGTAAGAAAATTACAACATAAGGTCCAGAACTTTCAATTTATGGGTAACTTTTTAATAATATCAGCTGTTGCATAATCGAGCTTTGTTTGATTCCGCAACATACTTGTCACGCTTTGTCACACAAGGTAAGCTCATTTTGGTATATACTTGGTATATCTCTGTACAATTTATTAACCGAGCGAGCGAAGCGTCTCTGCTTTAACCGGCCAAATTGACTTTCTTCTGCCGTATGTTTGTTAGGTTGGACGTCTTCCTGTACAGGTCGCATTTTTCAACCAATCTTGAGTGGAGGAGGTACTTTTCCTAAAAAGGGAGCAAACTTGCAGCGGCACTATTCAGCGAACTATTCTGATAAATTTGTACACACATTGGATACCTGACTTTAAAGAGAAATTTCCTGTATGAGCATAGTTGGTCAAGTGGTTTCCGAGATAATAATCTCAGAAACCACTTGGTGTGAAGTACTGCGGAATGTTGCTTGAATTGTTTGAATCGGTCCAGAAGTATTGGAGCCTATATACAAACAAACAAATCTTTCTTCTTTATAATATTAGTGCAGATATACATGAGACCACGGACCGGCAAGCGCAGCGTAGGTCGTCCACTGACGTGGTGGACTGACGACCTGATAAAGGTAGCAGGACGACGTTGGATGCAGGCCGCCTCCAACCGGTCCTTTTGGAATTTGTGGGGGAGGCATATGTTCAGCAGTGGACGTCCTAAGGCTAAGATGATGATTATGATGAGGAGATATACATGAATACTGGACACTATAACATATCCTGGAGTCAGTCCTTAGTCGACATTTACGACAGCTACGTGACGGACAACATTTGAAACTGTGAAAATACGTATTTGCTGCCTGTAAGAGATTGCTATAGCGATAAGGCCGCCAATTGTCCAATCTACTGTAGCGCTTTTTATTGTATTATGTTTTTCTTTTATGATTGGTTATCAATAAAGAATTTTTGTATTGTATTGTATTGTATTTGCATAGAGCCAAAACATTGCAATTTTGTAGCGCCGCTAAAGTCCGGTAACTGCCTGATTTCAGTTACCGTTCTGTACATTACCGGTAATGTTTAGAGAGCGGAATACTTCCCCTCACAAATCTCAAATCAGCCGGAATAGCTCCCTATTACGCAATCAGAGGTTGTGTTGTGTCGTATTGGACGGGCGGTTGTCGGGCTATCGACCCGCCTCCGGGTATAAAATGGATTTCTTCGGTCTACGTTAGAAAAACTCTTCTTGTGTTGTTGCTGAATAGGAAATGATCGTACGTAAAACTACCAACATCATGATAATTATTTGAATATTGGTGTACATCTGTACTAAATCAACAATATTGATAAAACAATTTAACCTACTTCAACACTAAAAAGTATGAAATAACTTGAATCCGACTTCATTTTTTGTCATGCGCACAATATTGTGATAATAGGTACTTTTGACTTATCATGGTACCATGCGCACAATATTGTGATAATAGGTACTTTTGACTTATCATGGTACCATGCGCACAATATTGTGATAATAGGTACTTTTGACATATCATGGTACCATGCGCACAATATTGTGATAATAGGTACTTTTGACTTATCATGGTACCATGCGCACAATATTGTGATAATAGGTACTTTTGACTTATCATGGTACCATGCGCACAATATTGTGATAATAGGTACTTTTGACATATCATGGTACCATGCGCACAATATTGTGATAATAGGTACTTTTGACTTATCATGGTACCATGCGCACAATATTGTGATAATAGGTACTTTTGACATATCATGGTACCATGCGCACAATATTGTGATAATAGGTACTTTTGACTTATCATGGTACCATGCGCACAATATTGTGATAATAGGTACTTTTGACTTATCATGGTACCATGCGCAAAATATTGTGATAATAGGTACTTTTGACATATCATGGTACAATGCTCACAATATTGTGATAATAGGTACTTTTGACTTATCATGGTACCATGCGCACAATATTGTGATAATAGGTACTTTTGACTTATCATGGTACCATGCGCACAATATTGTGATAATAGGTACTTTTTACTTATCATGGTACCATGCGCACAATATTGTGATAATAGGTACTTTTGACTTATCATGGTACCATGCACACAATATTGTGATAATAGGTACTTTTGAGTTATCATGGCACCGATTTCGACAAGTTATTTCACAATTTTGATGTTGCAGTTGGTTCTATTAGTTTGGTAAAGAAAAAAGATAAAGAAACAAAATTACCTATTTTAGTGACCCTTCCGGGATCGATTGTCAAAAAGGATATCACCAAGATAGGTGAAACACTTCAGTAATTGGAGTGTAACACAAAAACAGCTTGACCGAATTCGATGAATTTTAAATGGGACCACCTCATGAGTATACTCCACCAAACAAAAAAATAATTTTGAGAATCGGTCCACAAACGGGGGAGAAACCGGTGAACAAAGATACATAAAAAAATATAGTCGAACAAAGAACCTCCTACCTTTTTGAAGTGGTTAAAAACACTATGACTAACACTAAAATATTATAATTACTAATACATTTGCAAATTTATCGATAAACGTAAACATAAAAGAAAATGAAAGTACAAAGAAATCGTTAGGTATTCGGTAAGCGTCTGGTTTGCCCATACCTACCAAATTATGGTTATTTTACCAATAAAGTGCTCAAAAGATTATTTACTAGATGTACGGATACGTAACATCTTAATTCTTCAATTTTATAGTCGTCGAGGGATTTCAATAAGAGATTTGTTATTTGTGATCGGAGTCGGTTGGATTATAGTGGCACTCACGAAATTAATTCTATCAATAGCTACAAATAGAGCAAAGCTTTTGCCACAAAATACTGTCATACTTTATCTACGTCAATATTTTGGAAATTATTATTGACTGAGCGAACGAAGCGTCTGCTTTAACTTGCCAGCCGTGCGATTAAAGAGCAAACATCGTTGCATCTTTGACAACATCCGTGAAACAAATGAAGTGATGACAAGAAACGTTGGAAAAGCAACCTTATGTACAAGGGCGATATCACAAAGTATTTGACATCGCTGAGCTCGTCAACGAATCATTACAGAATAGCACGGCAGTTTATAAAAAAATTGACTTTCATCTGTCTGTCCGTATGTTTGTTAGGTTGTATGTTGGTCCTCCTGTACAGGTCGCATTTTTCAATGTACTACGAGTAATATAACTAAGAGTAATCTTGACGAAACTTGGTATGCACTTTCTACTAATATATATTTTTTTGTCATCGGCGATTTTGTTCTTGAGCCGAAAATCTGTTAGAATATATAAAAAGGATTTAACATTCAGGCGATTGCGACGGCCGATATACAAGAATGAGAGCACATATCGTATATTGGCAAGATTACATAGAACCTCGAATAAAGAAGGATATTTGGCAAATCTCTGAGACGAAGCGAAGTAACGGAAAACGGTGTACAAGTTCGCAACGCTACACTAACTTCGCAATACTTTAACGGCCGGTCTCAATAATCTATCTATGGCCGGTTTACCTTACTAGAGATAGATATTTGATACTATTTGTATGGACGTTATGTCAAACTTCTATCGGTAGTAAGGAAAACTATGGATAGATTGATTATTGGGATCCCCATAAGGCGCTCTGTAGACGACCTGGGCGGTCTTTTTGACCGCGAAGAAATAAAGACCGCGTCTGCCCGCCGATGCCCGCGGCTGCCCTCGCCTCTATGTAGCTACGGATATATATACGCGGCGCAGTCTTTTTGCCCTCCGTTGCCCTGCGTTGGTAGTATAGGATTCCTTTTGCGCTATCGTTCGCGGCAAAATTGACCGCCCCGGCCCACCCCGTCGTTTGCAAAGCGCCTAAACCTCTCCTATAAAAGAAGTTTTGAAAGTACTGGCTCCACTATCAAAACTGTCATATAGTCCTACCACAATCATAACCATTATATGAGCAGACCGATCTAAATCGCTTACGTTTGATGTTCTTATAACGTGTTTATGGACCTATACAATTACTAATGTTTTTTTTTATGGGATAGGTTGGCAATCGAGCAAGCGGCTCACCTGATTGGTAATTGATACCGTCGCCCACGGACATCCGCAATACCAGAGGTCTCGAGGGTGCGTTGCCGGCCTTTGAGGAAGGATGATAGGAAGGAAGAGATAGAAGGGGTGAGGGTGGAGGGAAGGGGGCGGAGAGAGAGAGGACGGGGAAGGTGGGAATCTGGCCTCCGAAACTCCCACAAACCGACGAAAAGCAATAGCAAGCTATGTTACTTCACGACGGTGTTATGTAGGAATGTGGTACTTCTCCGGTCGTGCCGGCCCATTCGGCTGTGGGGTTGCAGCGTGCAGCCAGCAGTGCGCGACTAGCGGCCATCACTGCTAGAGCACGCTCTCCATGAGGGTGGGCATCAGTACTGCCCGAACACCGTTCGGAGTATAACGACTAGATGCTAGACGTGAGTGTTAGCCAGTTTTACCATTTCTTACATAAGTACACTGGACATCCAGTTAAATATTTATTTTTCTTTGACTTAAACCTTAAGGATGCAATATTACGAGTATTATTGATACACACACTACTGAAAATTTCTGTTCCGCAGTTATAATGTCTCATTTTAAGCATGGCTGACATAGTCAGATGTTTTTCTACTAATTTCAAAAGATCTTCTTCACTGCTCGACAATGTAGATCTGTCGAATAAAGAGCCACATCAATCAGGAGGTCGGAGCCGAAAAGCGGTCAGATTATATTAGACCCTGACTATTGTCTAGGAAACTACGGGCTTCACTTGTAAGCTTCGCTGAAATATCTTACGAACTTAACGTTTTGAGGCTAAAGGAATTGCATACGCAAGTGTCCACGTTATAAGAACATAACACACTGTTATCTTCTACGCGAACAAAGTCGCGGGCAGTCGCTAGTTTGTAATTATAAAGCGGGATTAACGTGAGACATACGAGTTTTCGATACGCAAATATTTTTTTGATACGTGGCAGTGCGAGGTGGTATGAATCTTAATTATATTTATTCTATTATTACATATATTAATTACATTGCATAATATAGTACATATTGTAATGAGTTAAGTTATAATTAGTCTTAACTACTTCTAAACTTTATTTCTGTGTAAGTAACTTATTTCAATATTTGCATCGGCCCGTCATCATAAATCTGTTAGGTTGGCGATGCCATTCGCCTTCCTCAAGTTTTAGAACCCGGAGAGCCCGGTTAGAAGCTTACCAATCTCTTACTTTGTTACCACTCCATTTTTCGTTTTAGATGATTTTATGTCTGAGTACTTCGTTTTTTTAACCTATATATTTCAGTGCAATAATTCAACAAGCCCGATGCCAGCGAGATTGCCGAGCTTGAGGCCATCATTGCCGCCCGTCAACTGCCTTAACACCGACCCCGCCACCGTTTCCCTGTTTGAAGAGCAGCTGGCTTCCATCATAATAATTTTTAATAATAATTTATTTGAACAAACATTAAAGCACTGTTTACACTAGAATATACTTAGAACTATGGTTATCATGGATATGTTATAAACACATACATTCTATTATTTAAATGTAAGTAATTAATCTTTATTGTGCTAACATGGTACATAGTAATAGTAAAATAAATTGATGCAAATAAATAGATAACCAAATCATCAATTACCTACCAGCTTTACAGTGTGGACAATAGAGTGGCCACTAGCCCTCATACTAGGATTCCCTGTGTCATGAGGACTAGTTCTCCCATTAATCTACTAATATTAAGGTTACATACATGTCTTATTTTGCAACAATATTGAGGAAGTGACTTCACAATTAAGTTATACCATCGGCGAACTCAACCCAATCATTGACTTCCCCCTCCCTGATGGTGGTGCCGTCACCGATCTAGATAGAAGTCTCTTCGATCTCTGTTGGACCCGAAATCATAGATTTCCCTGTCCCCATGGGTGCTGTAGAACCTACCCCCCATTATCCAGTGCAATTATTGCAGCATGACCACGAAATATTAAATAAGTACCTGGATGACCGAGCTATGCTCGATTTCGATACGAATACAAATAGTAACACATGTTCCGTGAGAATCTTGTCGCGATTCAGGATTTTGTAATGCGACTGTTACGCCATCTAGTTTGTTTATTTATTATTATTAATTAAAACGGCATGGCCAATTACATTAATTAATTAAAATGAAACATAAATTACAAAAATAAAATAATAATTCGTCAATGATATCAATAAAATTAGTCAATAAAAACTAATAGTCAGTATGTATACAATCCAGTAATCCGTCCCTTTCGCAATATCTCAAACACGCTAAGATTAAATCCTTTTTTGAATTTTTGAACGCAACGAGCAAAGTTGGTTGTTGCTCCATGAAACTCTTGTTTCATTTTTAGAAAATGTCGTTTTATCCATGTTTGCAGGCAATGAAAAACTGCTATAATATCATTATATGGCAGCTAGGGCCTTAAACAACAACTAAACAGTTTTACCGACACAGCAGCACTAAAGCTACTTGACAATAGATGGCGTTGTTAAGCAACACTAAGCCAATGACTGTTTAGTTTGAGGTTAGACCAGGACAAGCACAATTTGAAAAATTTAATACTAACTTCCATTTTATTCAGTTATTGGAATGTAACTCAAAAACTACTGAACCGAATTTGGTGAACTTTAAATGGGACCACACGGGTAGCATCAGCTTTCAAACAAAAACAATTAAGTAAATCGGTTCACGCAGTCGAAAGTTATGAAGGTAACGAACATAAAAAAAAGAAAAACACAGTCAAATTGATACCTCCTCCTTTTTTTGGAAGTCGGTAGAAAACCAATTGTTTACTTACCAGCAAAGCTTGGCACTATCTATTATATGATAATTAGTAAAGTGCCAGGTGATCTTGGGTTAGAAATAATCAAAAAACATTGATCTTCGTATACCCGTCGTACTGAAAATTGTTAAAATCTACGTCGATAATATAACGTGTTAGAAGTAGTGCAGTAAATCACAGTCCACACAGTTAAATAAAACTCCCCCGCTGCTTTAGGCTCCCACGCCAACGTAGAATGTAGTAATAGTAGTAGCCGATACCAGTAACACAATGTGTATCTGACACGACGTCTGTTTGTCCGACCATCGACCACTAACGATTGATTGCCCGCAAACCTAGTCCAAGAGTTGCCAGAACTAAATGATCTACTCAATTCACATAGGAAATAAAAGTTATCTAGCTTACGGAATATAATATTTATTAGAATATGTCTATACCAGTAAGTAAATGATACAGTACATTTTATCACGTCTTTCAGTGGTAGTTGCAGTGCTATGCAGAGTATCCAGAGCTTCTAAATTTCAATGTTCTGCCGTGCGATTCTCTACGGGCAAACATCGTTTCATCTTTGACAACATCCGTGAAACAAATGATGAAATGACAAGAAACGTTGGAAAAACAACCTTATGTACAAGGGCAATATCTCATAAAGTATTTGACATCGATGAGCTCGTCGACGGGCGCATCGACGAATCATTAGAGAATCGGACAGCTGAGCGCTCCTGACCACGAGACGTATAGTAGTAACGTATGCTGTAGGTTGACAAATTTATATATAAACAAAATTTATATTTTTTTCTTTATTATATGTAATTTCCTACATGAGTGTTATTCCTTAGCTGCACTTAGTTATTTTCACCTATTCCATTCAGGTACTATTCGTAAGAACCAGTTATAGGCTTTTTTAGTGTTATATTTGATCTCTACGTGATCAAATCAGAAATGACAAGATCCATAGAAGAACAAAAGTCACCGACATAGCCCAGAAGATGAGCCAGTTAAAGTGGCAGTGGGCAGGGCACATAGCACGCAGAACAGATAGCCGATGGGGCCGGAAGGTTCCAGAACCTTCTGAATGAAGACCATGGACCGGCAAGCGCAGCGTAAGTCGTCTACCGACACGGTGGACAGACGACCTGATAAAGGTACCGCTTCCAACCGGTCCTTTTGAAAATTATGGGGGAGGCATATGTTCAGCAGTGGACGTCCTACAGCTGAGATGGTGATGATGATGATGATTATGTAATCTCTAAGTTATTGTAATACAGCTTTTCCTTAACAATGACTTCTATTTGCGCTGAATTCAAAATATTGTTTGGGCCTATTCTGTAACGGGAAGCTCAGCGTTGTTATTTAGTTGCAAAAATACGACTCATCATATCTAGAACCGGCTAGTCATTATAAAATTGGCATAACAATAAACAGGGAATGAAGATAAATATGCAAAAAAGACAGGAAACGAGCCGGCAAGGCGGAAGTCTTACTGAGGCGGAAGGGACGCGAATCTTATTTTTTCCTCCCAGAAAATAAGTGAATCAGCATAAGCACAATAACAAACTTTCCCTAACTACTCCCTCCCTAAGTTTGGGTAATTTGGCGCTAGCTCTGGCAGCCCTCGCTGCTAAAGTACACAGGGCTTCAGCTATTAACAGTATGGACAGAACTGGACATTAAGATTTTTAATTTGACTGGCGCTGAACCACACACGTTGCTGTTCCTGGAAAAGTAGGTTGATTTCTGCGGAATCTATTGTATTATTGGCCAAATATAGCGAATCGCGAGTCAACGGGTTAATGCTTTTGTTTCATAGTGTGTCATGTGACCATTAACGTAGTATCTAATATTATAAAGAGGAAAGATTTATATGTATATATATATACATATATATATATAGTATGTTTGTAACGAATTGGCTTAAAAAGTTCTGGACCGATTTCAAAAATTCTTTCACCATTGGAAAGCTACATTCACCCTGAGTAGCATAGGCTATATAAGATTCATCAAAATCATCATCATCCATCACCGCGTGGGTGAAAACCGCGAACCGGGTGAGTCCGAGTGAATCAAGGGACATGGCATGGATTTTTCAGTTTCCCTGTTTTTGAAGAATTTACATGGTGTTACATCATTCACTTACATTAAATACATAGAGCTTTGCATTAAAGAAACCGATGACTGAAGTTCAAGATTAAAAACATACATAACACAAAATACATACACGAAGATAAGTTTTGTACAACGAACTATAAAAATAACCTCAAATAAAGTAAAAATAATGTTTGTTATTGAAACTTACGTTCATTATAATTTTATAATAATAAAACGGGATTAACGTATAACTTACGCGTTGTCGATATCACGATCGACAACTGCTTCGACTTCTTCCGGAATTCAGAGTCGTGAGCGCGGTGGGCTCGTCGCTGCGTTTATTACAAAATGATTTGTTTGTATTACAAAATTAATATGTTGTTATAAAATCATAGTATGCCTAAGAATGTACAGTGATGTGAAGCATAAAGTAATACTATTCAGATCTAAACAACAAAAGATTTAATATGCAAGAATAATTTGAGAACATTGGGTTTTCCTACGTGTAGGCACAACATGAACCCATACTGCTCGAGTTTTGTATATGTACAATATACACAGGGGGAGCAAAAATACCGACAATACGACGACAGATATAAAATAACAGTTCGCGTAACGCCGTCCGGTTTATTTGTATTCCGCGTATCTCTGACCGCTGGCCGATTGCGATTCCGCTCTCAGAAACATACTTTCGGATTTATGTTGCCACCACTAAAAGTTGCGATGAAATAGAAATGTCTGATAACTTATTTTAAGTTTTTCCGGAAAATGTGTCAGTAAATGCGTAAAATAACCTCCTTTCTGGGTCGGAGTGTGCTGTTAAAAACGAAAAGATCAAAACGACTGTTTGGAATCCTAATTTTGAAATTGTAATTGTTTTTATTGTCCAAAAAATATACAGTTGGTACACATGCTTATCTCTAATTAATATATTACACTTAGCCATAAGTACCTAACCTTGTATCCACACTAAGCTTTAGGCCTGTGTTGTGGAAGAGTTTGATAGATAGAAAGGTTTGAATTTATTTAACAAACTGTCAAAAGAACATTCTCTAGTCCTTATACTAGGATGCCCTGTGTAACGACTAGTTTCTCCCAATGACCTTTTCATTTTACACATTACTATGAACCACTAAACTGAGATCAAATCAGTAATTCATACTTATATTATAAATACTAAAGTAATTGTAATTTGTAACTGTCAAACAGTTTAGATTAGATACTATTACTGTTTTAGCAGCCCTGTGTACCTATCACGAATAACTGCGCAAGTGTAACGTAACGTGTCAATCACGTGAAACAGCACAAACTGTCATGTATCTAGGGCAACCGTGACACAGATAACACATAGTTTGTGTACCGAAGCGTGACGCGTTGACGCTTACGATACGAATACTTTTTCGCAAATTGTTTGTGCTGCGGCCTCTGATCTTACTATGTTTTTTCACGTGGACGTCTACAACGCTACCTGTAAATAATCAGCCTCTATTGCTCCTGTCAGTACGGACTTCTTTTTAGGGTTCCGTACCCAAAAGGTACAACGGGACCCTGTTACTAAGACTCCGCTGTCCGTCCGCCTGTCTGTCTGTGCGTCTGTCATCATCGTCATGAACCGTGATAGTTAGACAGTTGAAATTTTCCCAGATGATTTATTTCTGGGGCCTTACTATGAGCTCTTAAAGCAGGACTTCTAGACAACTGCCCGGTTTATTCGTACCATGACAACTTTAAAGCAGGCCTGCCGAGGCCTATTATTCAAGAACCGCAGAAAAACCGTTCACCTGTTTTTTTTGTATGGACTCTCGTTAACATGTCGCTCTAAATCCACTCAGTTGATTAGCTTACAAACGTCTAGGCGTCTGCAACGTTGGTTATAGTAAATTGTTAGAATGCCAGATACAATATTATCCGTTCACCTTTGAGAAAACAATATTCAAACAGTTCACCTAAATGAGCGTCATGGTATGATTTTATTCAAAACTGTTTATGCCAGGTTTAAGAACTGCATGGTTTTAAAAAGCTGATAGTAAGGCCCCTGTTGCCGCTATAACAACAAATACTAAAAAACAGAACAAAATAAATATTTAAGGGAGCTCCTATACACCAAACGTTTTTTGCTCGTTTTTATAGATACAGAATGGTACGGAACACATCGTGCGCGAGTCTAACTCGCGCTTGGCATTTTTAATAGCAATATAGGTACTCCAATGCTAGAGTTCTTATCTGAATAGAACACTTCTCCAAACAAACTGGCCTTCAAAGACTGCATGTATATAATTTTAGAAATACTTCTATTATTTCATAATACGTAACACGTCACATAATTACAATTCTTATTTTAAAAGTAGCATATATATAGAAGAGAATTATATAAAATTAACTATAACCTAGTCAGCCAAAAAGGCCGAAAGACGTATTTTATATAGAAACTTCTGAGTGGTTTTTGACGGCTTTGACGAGTTCCGAGGGCAAATTATGCGAACTTTATGTACTAAGTTCAGGAAGGCGTAAAAACAGTTCCTTCGTAACCTTGAATATAGGGCTTAGATCAGTAGGGTACCTCGAAACCAAATGTATTTTCTACTTCTGTCTTTTTTTTGGATTCTGATAGAGACAGACTCACGTTTCATCAACATTAAACATGAGGCAGGAATAACCTAATTGAAACTTTCATAAGCATTACACATTTATATGCTTTTTTGACGGTTTAACTTACGCGGTAAGTATAGTCGAATATCTCGACCGGTTTCGTGACCGTCCGGGCCACTTCTTAATGGTACTTGCGCACCCGGCTGCGTTCGCGCTAGTACGAAAACGGTCAAGATATTCGACTATACCTACCGCGTAAGTAAAACCGTCAAAAAAACATTTAAATCTGGCGGGAATATCAAACGTGCATTCACCAAATGGCTCCGAACAGAAGATCAGCGCTGGCGAACAGCTAGTACGAGTATTATGCTGAGTTGGTGCCAATTTATGACAATTACATGTTTTGTGCTATTGTCTACCGACTTTCAAAAAAAGGACGAGGTAGGTACTCAATTCGACTGTTTTTTTTAAATATTTGTTACCTCATAACTTTCGACTGGGTGAACCGATTCTCAAAATTCTTTTTTTGTTCGACAGCTGGTGTGGTCCCATTTAAATTTCATCAAATTTGGTCCAGTAGTTTTTGAGATGAACTCTTATTGCTGATTTTTACCAAAATAATAGAATGGAAGTCGGTTTAAATTTTTCAAATTGCACTTGTTTTTAATTTCATGTAATACCATCATCATCATCATCTCAGCCGTAGGACGTCCACTGCTGAACATAGGCCCCCCCCATGATTTTCCAAAAGGACCGGTTGGAAGCGGCCTGCATCCAACGTCGTCCTGCGACCTTCATCAGGTCGTCTGTCCACCGTGTCAGTGGTCGACCTACGCTGCGCTTGCCGGTCCGTGGTCTCCACTCCAGAACCTTTCGGCCCCATCGGCCATCTGTTCTGCGTGCTATGTGCCCTGCCCACTGCCACTTCAACTAGCTAACCTTGTAATACGAATACATTATTATGTCGCTATTTTCTATTCTATTCAAATACTGCCAATTTTCTTTATCCTAAATCATGTTAAGCGAAAGGTTTTGCAATCTATCCAAGTATTTAAAGTAGTAGTTCTGCGAACAGTAGACCTCGCGAGTACAGTCTTATCAGCGGCAATAGTCCGCAGTACTTCACAACCTGTGACCTCCGAAACCACTTGACCAATTACGTTCATATTCGAAATTACTTTTTAAAGACAGGTATCTAATGTGTGTACCAAATTTCATCAAAATCGGTCGGTAAATAGCGCCGCAGCAAATTTCCCCCCTTTTTTAAGAAAAGTATACCACGAATAAGTAAAACAACTAAACACACCATACACGTACTGGATTACAATTGCGTACGACAAACTCGACCAAGTAATATTATTGAATATAGGTATATCATAGTTGTAATAATTCCAACCAGTAATTTTCTATAATTATCGGAGTTAACAAGTCAAAGCTTTTTCGTGGGTGCAACCGGCGTTCATCGATTTATAACGTTATCACTTCAAATTGAATATATTAAACAGTAGAACATGCATACCAAATTTCGTCGAAGACGTACATACAACCTAACAAACATACGGACGGACAGGATGAAAGTCGATTTGGCCAGTTAAAGCAGAGACGCTTCGCTCGCTCGGACGAATATCTACTTAAGCCTTATCAATGCTTTTTAAAGCGATTAGTAACCGATTTTAACTTACGTAATACGTCGAGTATGTAGGACTCGACCGGTTTCGCGACATTCAAAGCCGCTTCTTCACGGAGTACGTGCGCTCCCGACCGCTTTAAAATGTGTTCAACTTATGAAAGTTTTAATCAAATCTTATCAATGCTCTTAATATTTCTTACCAATAGGAAAGCACGGGATTGGCAGTCTGTGATCACATTGGTGCGACTTTCCTTACTGGTACACAGATGTGAATTCCCTCGACAAGTGACTAGCAAATCCTTATTCCAGTCAAGCGGCGGACATTTTAATCAAATTGCGTTCGGAATCCTCTTTCACAATCGGATTTCAATTATACACGGAATCTCGGAATTCTCGGGTCACGTTACTGCACGATCTGGATTGAACGTTAAAACGTCGTTTCGGAATACCGTTTGTAACTTTAGCTACAAAAACCATGAAGAAGTTTTGTACTCAAGAAGGAATCGTAAATAGAGTTATTTACGATTCCTTCTTGAGGCTTTCGAGGCGTACGAGACTACAGCACAATACAATACAAAAACTCTTTAGTGGGACCAAAGTAAACCACAAAATAATGAACTGAACAACTTAAATAATCGGCACAAAAATGGGTGGTCTTATCGCTAAAAGCGATCTCTTTCAGACAGCATTTCTTAGGTTACTTTATTGCTAAGCGTTCACCGTCCGTTCATCTATCTTACCTTGAAACAGCAGTATTAACCATAATCTGTACCCCATTGAAATGTTCACTGAATACGTGTTATTATGTCGGATGCCGTAAAAATAATAATAAAAAAACAAAACAATTTAAGGAGCCATCTCTTTACAAGTAATTTTTTTTTTTTAATTTTTGGGTAATGCTGCAATACATTAAAGCGCCAAATTGTGTGTGATCATTATATTTAATATTATATGTTGTATAAAAGTGAAGAATCAGCCAAATCTGTTCCCTATTCTGGGACTCGGCCCTCTCAGACTCTCTCGGCCTTTCTCCCAGAGGGAGAATGGGCCATAATCCACCACGCGGACCCAGCGCAGTTCGGTAAATAGGGTTTTCTTTCATAACGCCCGAAATCCTTCATCATTGCCTAACGAATGTTGATCTAAGACAAACGACCGGGACTAACGTGATAGTGTTTAGAAAAAAGATTATTGTATTATTTCCGTCTTGGTTACAAATCGTAGCTTATTACTTTTTGTAATGTCAAAAAGCTACATTCTACTCGTCACCAACACTAACTTTTTATAGGAGTCCGACACAGAAGGCGCACGACCAAAGAGTTTTTTATAATGGCGACTGACATGGCTATTATGTATCTCAGTTGCTAACAAATGTTAATTGATATCGAAAAGATGGCGGCGCTGTCACTTTTGTCAGCTCCAGTCAACAACTTACTAACATTTGTGCTTACTGGAGTTGTCAAAAGTGACATAGAGCTGCCATTTTATCAAAATTTCAATCATCATTTGTTCGCAACTGAGATACATAATAGCCATATGGCTCTCAAGACTGCCGGACAGATTAATAGATGCTTCTGAAAGGTTTTCAACCTTGGGTGTGATAGCCATGCACCAGTTAGTGCCCTACCACCGTGCTGTGGATATCATCACAATGTTACCTTCACCACAGACAAAGAAATAATAGATCTTTACGTCTCACAAAACAGGAAAGTCTAACATTACAATAGTGCTCGCTGTTTTATCTATGAATGCAGCTCATGTATTCGAAGTCTGTACTCAAAATGTATTTGGTCTTCAAATGCAAAGTTTAGGTGATGGTTTTCTATTGAATTCCAAAAAGGAGGAGGTACTCAATTCGACTGTATATTTTTTATGTTTGTTACCTCATAACTTTCGACTGAGTGAACCGATTCTCAAAACTCTTGTTTTGTTTGAAAGCTGGTGCTTCCCGTGTGGTCCCATTTCATCAAATTCGATCCAGTAGTCTTGCGTAACACTCCAATAACTTCATAGAATAGAAGTCGGTTACAAATTTTTCAAATTGTAGGTACTTATTAGTAATGTCCTGTTATTATTGAAATTTTTGTATCAGAGTACCTCCTCCTTTTTTGGAAGTCGGTAGAAAATACTTGATAATGTTATTTTCTATATTTATTTAGTGATAAGTTTTAACTAATTATAACATTCGTCTTCAAAATACATCGACAAAGCTGTTATGGTAGAACGCAAGCAAACAAAAGAAGAATAAAATGTACAATTCCAAAACAGTAAGCACATCCAAGACCGAACGACGTCTGTTTTACGTAAAATCGATAGTCAAACTGTGTTGAGATTTCCCTTTTTAGCAAGTTAAATGAAGCATTGCTAGGCAAAACTGCCGCAAGGTTGTCGAACACATCGAGGTGAGTGTTCCTTAGAGATGTCAGCGATTCTAATTTCTCTTTCATCTTTCTCCAATAAAAATAAGCACTTCTTGTATTTAAAAATAGAAAATAAAATAAAAGAAAAAGAAAAAAAGCTTTGGATCGGAACTGAAGACTTTTCTTGTTTGAATAAGTATTTCATTCATACATGTATTATATGACTTCTTAATAAAAAAAACCTAGTTTGATCCAAGATCATATTATATACTAGTCACGTATGAGAAATTTTGGTGTATATATGTAGACCGAGCCTCTAAGTGGGTACTATGTAGATCAGCCTTTTCCAAAGTGGGCGACAACGCCCCCTTGTGGGCGCTGCAGGCCTAAAGGGGGGCATTAAGAGACCCTGGAAAAAATGGGGGCGTTATGTTGAGTAAATTGGAACCTGATATCCACAAACTTATTAAACAGAACAGATACCCTGTCTGAATACTATAAAGTTGTGTTTCAATAATCATTCTCATTGGCCCTTGTGTATTTGTCTCAACAGTTTTCGCGAAGTCGAATCATGAATATCGTTTTTCCTACTTAAAAAGTTAATTAGAAATTTACTTCCGTGAAAATTTATCTAAGATATGAAGCAATCCGCATAAGATCCATATCTGGAATAACATGCCTACTACCTGGTAGGTCAGGTTTAATCGACTTTTACGATTCGCTGCCCGCTGAAAGGAGGAAGGAATATACGGAGGAAATATTCTAATACGTCCCATCACGGTGGTTTCCAGCAGTAGGCAAGCAACACTCCTCGAAGATAATGATAAAGTACTTTGTTAACTGATAATGCATGATAACAGCCCTGGGGCCAATTCTACTTTTTCACAACGTTCAACAATCTATCCCGCTGTAACTGCAGAGGCCGTAGGACAAACAAATTGCGAAAAAGTATTCGTATCGTAAGCGTCAACGCGTCACGCTTCCGCGTATAAACTACGAGTTATCTGTGTCACAGTTGCCCTAGATACATGACAGTTTGTACAGTTTAACGTTAACAACACGTTACGTTACAATTACGCAGTTATTCGTGCTAGAGGCACAGTACAACTCCGGTTTACCCAAAAAGCCATTCTACTTTTTCTACAGACAAATTGGAACGTAACGTCACGTAAACGTATCGTAAACGCTTCTTTATAGTAAAGTAGTTGTGCCCCGCGGTTTCACCCGCGTGGTGATGGATGATGATGGTATAAAGTACCCTATGTTCTTCCCCGAGATATGATATATGATATTTATGAGATGATATGATATGTATATGTATATGATATTATGAGATATATACAAATCAAAAAACGAATATCATAAAAATTGGTCCAGCCGGTCGTGTGTTATAAATGGTGCAACTAACACGACTTTGTTTCATATTTATACATTTTAGCTTTTTTATTGTATAATAATAACTATAAAATAATAATGTTATATTGTTGTCAACTCTTTTATCCAAACAAAAGGTTGTAGTGTAAGAATAGTATATTATGCAATTAGCGAACAAAGGACGCATTTAAAGCGAGGGCCATAGATGAATCACGAGAAGTGAAGGATTCTAACGACTGAATCACGACCGCAGGGAGAAAAAAGGAAGGTTACATTAATTAAAATGCACATTAAAATTAGAACAATTACTAAATATAAGAGTAATTATCTTATTATTATTATATATTTTTTTTGCTGTAATGGCAGCAAAGAACACAATTCAGTTTTTATTCAAATGTTAAACTCCTTGTCGCAAATACCGACCAATCAAATCTCGAGGAGTTACTTGCACAAAGAGTTTGTATGTCGAGTATTCTTTGCGCAAGGAGTTTGTATAAGCTCAATAGATCGAATATATTGGTGTGTTCTAAATTCAAATACCAAACAGTGATTAAAAGGCCTTTTTATTTACTGTTTTCAGTGAATAAAATAAGCTTAAGAGTGGGAATGGTATAAAATATAAATAGCGTTTGGACCGCTCACTTTAGAACCTGCATTTAGATATTTTTAACCACACACGTTCCTGGAAAAGTAGGTTGATTTCTGCGAAATCTATTGTATTATTGGCCAAGTATGGCGAATCGCGAGTCAACGGATTAAATAGGTAGATTTAAGTTGGAACATATTTAGTTAGTGGAATCGGCCTCTGATACAGTCCCAAGCGGTTTGACTCATCCATTACAGATCACTATCTTATCAGATAATTAGCGCCGCTTTAATTATTGTTTGTGATAGTGTCAAAGTGGTAGCTATATGGATCGTATTGTTTGTCTACATTAATTTTTCTCTCTATACGTTTCAATATTTGAGATCGCTAAAGCAGGCGTTAGTGCTTTAAAAATGTAATACTAAAAAAATTACGAGTACAAGGTTTGCGATGTCAATACGAAAGTTTATGTATTTCTAAATAATGCTTCTTTCGGTTGGATAGTACTGTCAAAGCTGTTCAATAGATGTCGCTCCGTCCCCGTAAGACAGTTAAAGTCAGATAGAGTTAAAATTCGATGCTCGGACCCGAACTTCGGTGGCCTAGTTAATAATAATAATAATAATAAAGTATTATTATATTAATTATTATATTATATTATATTATATTATATTATATTATATTATATTATATTATATTATATTATATTATATTATATTATATTATATTATATTATATTATATTATATTATATTATATTATATTATATTATATTATATTATATTATATTATATTATATTATATTATATTATATTATATTATATTATATTATATTATATTATATTATATTATATTATATTATATTATATTATATTATATTATATTATATTATAATATTATATTATAATATTATAATATAATATTATATTATAATAATTATTATATTAACCCCTTCTGTCACCATTCATGGTGGCCTTTATGGGGGGCCCGTTTAGTGGGTGGCAAGTCACCACCTGCCCAAAAATTTTAAACTGAGACTGAATTTGGCAGGTGCCGTAGTCTCTTCCATAGCCCACTATCTTTTTATCACTAATAAAATCATATCAATAGCCTTGTCATTTTACCCATTGTTGTAATAGTTATAAGTACCATGTTACCCTTCATACAACATTCTTTCTGTTTTTGATACTCTGCATTTTTATACCAAACAGGCCTCTAAGTGTTGGCTACAGCCCCACTTATGCCTTTGTAAAGGACCGGATGAAATCCGTGAAACTTTTTGAATAAAAATAATAATAATAATAATGGTTTATTTATTTAGAACAGAAATACAGGTACACAAACATACATCGAGAATCGATGACACCTGCAGAAGTGTGAAACTGTGTCGCAGATATCAACGCCATCAACGCAAGTTGGTCAATGGCGTCTGACACGGAGAGTCAGAAGACGCGGGTTCGAATCCAGTCCGAGGATGTGAATTTCTCTCTCTTTAAATTTCAATGCATTAAGAATATATTATCAACTTTTAGTTACGATTTTTAAAGCACTAAAGCTTTCTTAGTGTGACCAAACATTACAATTTTAGAGGGAACACACATCCTCGTCCCCATACGACGTTTAAAATCAAATAATGAGTTAAAATTAGATACTCGAACGGTATGGCTGGAGTTAAGGCGCGGTCCAACCCCAATTTAAAATAATTTACGATGCTTTACGTAAGGTTGACAAAAGGGCTTGTTAGATTGTATGCGATGTAATGCGAAAATTACTTAATTTTGTACGTTATATTATATATAATATTATTAAGTTATATTATTTTTATTTTTTGGACTTATTTTTTCGATATATAGGTACTAAAACAATTGAAAAAACTGCTGGTTACTAATTTAGTACCATATGTTGGCTATGTATTACCTAAAAAAATATAGTGCTATCCCTGAAAATTCTGAGAGTTAGGACGTGCAAGTTTATTTTTATGGACCTATTTAAGATTATTTTCTGCAGAAAGCGAGTACTATTTAGGATTTCTGTTCGGTTATTGATCTTTTCCTGTTCCTTTTCTAACTTAAGTATTTTTTTCAAACAATATTATCAATTTGGTTCGTTACACTAGATGTTTAAAGATTCTGCTGTTTACTATCTTCTCTCTGATCTGATGTGAGCGCGCCTTAAGCGGCAAGGGGTTGCCGCTTAACTCCTGGTGGGCCTTGTGATTTCTTTAATTAAACTAAATTTAATTTAAATTAAATTCTTTAAAAAAAAATTATATGACTACTCGTTACTACTCATATAAAAAAATCAATGTATGATAATAGTGTTTAATTAGTTCAATGGATGTCAAGTTTAAAAAAACATAACAACCACAACTCTTTTGCTTTGGGGTAAGACCAGATATCAAAATTAAAAAAAAAATCTATCTTTGTTCTTGGTTTAGGAACGATATCTCAAGAAGATATTTTGGTTTTATAGAGCTTATGATCCCGGCTACAGAGACGATTTTAGAGAATGTAGTCCGACCTTACCCTGTTAAGGTCCGGACTTTCCCTGGGTTTTAAAAAAAAAAGATCCACTTTAATCACATTCAGCTCTGGAATCATCGCGTTTAGAGAATCATAAAAAAACTGATATAAAATCTATCTTTTATGCAGGACTCTATGAAATTATTTCACCTCCAAGTATTTTTCAAGCCAAAAAAAATTATTTAGCAACACCTTACAGATTCTTGAAAAAGCATCCGGTCTTACCTCGGTGCACCTTAAATATGTTAAAGTATCAGTTTTTGAACTGAAAACTTCTTAAGGCGCTTTGATCACTTTTTGGGTGAACAAAAATCAAGGAACTCTCGTCATCGTCACCGCCACCGAACGCTTTGTCATAAATAATGTAGTTTTGAAGTGAGAACTTCTTTAGGCGCGATAATGGTTTCCATGACTACCTATTGTTGTTGATTAAAAATAATTCCAATAGTTTTCACTCCTATCGCAATCCTCAAAGACTGCTCCGCATGATTATTTTTCTATCGACTTCCAAAAAGGAAAAGGTACTCAATTCGAATGTATTTTTTATGTTTGTTACCTCATAACTTTCGACTGGATGAACCGATTCTCAAAATTTTTGAAAGCTGGTGCTTCCCGTGTGGTCCCATTTAAATATTATCAAATTCGGTCTAGTAGTTTTTGAGTTAAACTACAATAACTGAATAGAAGTCGGTATTAAATTTTTCAAATTGTACTTGTTTAAATATGTTAGTGCTTAGTCTCGTCTTTGCCCACTATTTCACTTGATCAGTGACGATGCTGACAAAAATGGTATCAGAAACTTTAAGTAATGCAACCACCGTTTTACTAGAACGTGACTTACTTAGACAGGGCAGTGACAGAATGACAAACTTATTTGTAGGACTGAGACTTGAACAAAACTCTCACTTGATGCATCTATAAGTATTAACTTAATTACCATAAGGAATGGCAAATGTACAAAACGTATGAGACCACTCAAAAAGAAAAAAGAGACCGTAACATAACCGGAATTTGGCTAATCAGCGACCGACCCTCGGTACTATATTATAACCAGTCCATTATGTTCCCACTATCGTTAACCCATGCCGATGTTTTCAGGACGCCCGAAAGACCTTCGACATAACCTAACTGACAAACAACCGGGACCTACGGGACCGCGGCGACGGCTTAACGCCCTCCGAAGCACGGAACCGCTCAGTTGAACAATGCCACTAGCACACACCCATCCAACTCCTGACCGCAGCAAGCGTTGCCTAACTCGTTGATCGCGAGCGCTTCTATACACTTATAAAGCTGTACTATTTGTTTACTTTAGTTTCTCTTTTTGTAATTGAATATATTTGAGTCTAAATGTAAAGTTTACATATATTTAGTTGAATATTGAAAAGGTCCCGCTAACAAAGGATTGGTTTAATGACTCATGCTCGGGTTGGTTCAATCTGAATTGAAAGCAATTGACAATACATTAAAATTCAAAGAGAAATCTGTCCTCAGTCTCAATATACTCGTAGTTTAACTTTGAGCGACTTGTGTTTTTGACATTGAAGAGTTCATTGTATGAAGTAAATTTAACACCCTTAAACAAAATGTAAATGTAAACATAACTTAGCTGTAAGTAGTTACCCGTAATCTTTATAACTCAGGTGTTATATAAAATATCACAAGCGGCCTTAAGGCAAGAGTCTTCAACCAATGTGTGTTACCAGTGATGACTTATGGCACTGAAACGTGGTCTCTTACAATGGGCCTCATAGATAAGCTCAAAGTCGCACAACGAGCTATGGATAGGGCTATGCTCGGGGTTTCTCTACGTGATCGAATCAGAAATGAGGAGATCTGTAGAAGAACGAAAGTCACCGACATAGCCCAGAAGATTAGCCAGTCAATGTGGCAGTGGGCAGGACACATAGCACGCAGAATAGATGGCCGATGGGACCGGAATGTTCCGGAGTGGAGACCACGGAGCGGCAAGCGCAGCGTAAGTCGTCTACCGACACGGTGGACAGACGACCTGATAAAGGTACCGCTTCCTACCGGTCCTTTTGGAAATTATGGGGGAGGCTTATGTTCAGCAGTGAACGTCCTACGGCTGAGATGATGATGATACAATATCAAGGTAATGCATAGAATGCCTGTCGCGTGCAGGCAATTAATGAAATACGATTGTCCACTAGCGACTGCCCGCGACTCCGTTTGCGTAGTAGGCTCGGCTTCGGCCCTGCCATATCTTACCATCTTTTTGTTGATTGTTTTTTCATAAGAACCTTCTCTTGACAAATTAACACAACAAAAATAATGCGAATTTGACACATATGTAATTTTATAACCCTTCACCAGTCGATTGTCAATATAACAATGAAATTTCTATTGTGTCTGGGTCGTTCGACTCATGAAGTAATAATAATAAATATAAGGCCTATATATATACCAGGGGCATATATATATATATATATTTATATATATATGTGGCCCCTGAGGGATCGCGGCAACCTCCATCAACGAAGGACGAAGTCGCGGACAGTGGTTACTACCTAGACATCCTTTATGACAAGTTATATCTGTAAACATGCGTAAGAATAGCTGCGCCCTCGCTGTTACACCCGCGTGGTAATGGACGATGATGATGATGAAAGTATCCTACGTGTTAATTCAACGCCTCATGTATATACATACCATATTTCATCAAGATCGGTCTAGCGGTTAGATCGTAAAGAAGTAACAAGCATAAAAACACACTCGCACACTTTTGCCTTTATTCTACCGACGTCCAAATAGGAGGAGGTACTCAATTCGACTGTATTTTTTTTATGTTTGTTACCTCATAGCTTTCGACTGGGTGAACCGATTCACAAACTTCTATTTTTGTTTGAAAGCTGGTGCTTACCGTGTGGTCCCATTTAAGCTTTATCAAATTCGGTCTAGTAGTTTTTGAGTTAGACTCCAATAACTGAATACTATAGCAAATAAATGATTTGTATTTGTCAGTATTAAATTTTTCAAATTGTACTTGTAATATTAGTGTCATGTTACTTAGTGTGATAACATGAAGTATGTTCTTTCTTTTTCTTGTATATAGCATTAATTCTTAATATTATTATATTATCGTCTGGCCGGTTGGCGCTACTGGTAGCAACCCTGCCTTCTGAGCCGCTGGTCTCGAGTTCGTTCCCGGACAGGAAATCGTGTGTGCATGAACATGTCTGTTTGACCTGGTGTCTTATCTATATTTATATGTATATCAGCCATCAGGTTACCATAGCACAGGCTTAGATTGGGACCTAAACGCCTTGTGTGGATAAATAAAAAATATCCCTCTATTGTATAAAGTTAATACTACGTATACGTATACGTAGAATAATATCATTTACTTTCCTAGCTACTTAGTAGGAAGTTCTAAACGCATGTTTTCCAAACGAGACATCATGCGGGAAACAAATTTTCGAAATTGCTTCCAACGCTTTAACAACTCGTTAATAAAGTGCTTTCAAAACGAAGTTTAAGTATGTATACGGTAATGAACGTCTTCTGTGCGGTACATAGCATAAAACTCGGCTCATCAAAACTTTTTGTCTAAGGCCTTTATTAATAAACGTTGCGTAAACATAGATTAGGCGTAACATGCTTTGTCTTGCTTTCACGCGTGACATTTACTGCAAGCGAAAAATTGACAGATAGATGTTTTAACTAGTCCGGGTGTAAGCAAAGTTTATTAATAAGGTTTTTTTTCGAGATCAGAATATTACATACGATACATCAAAAACAAACAGTTAAATAACTGACAACAAAATATACTGCCACCAAATAAATTATGTGTACCTACGTACAATGAAGAAATCGAGAATGGTCATCAATTAGGTACGCAATTAGTCTCAATAACCATAAATACGTGTAAAGAATATAAATTCAACCATTCGATTTATTGTATGAAACAAGATCGTCGTTAAATTTTGATTTATGATAAAACATATGATAATGATTATTATTATGAGCAGAATATATTTATATGACGGCTGCAAGCTAGGCGTAAGGTGTGCGGAATAAAAATTACCGAGAACATAATATATTAAGCAATAATACTTTGTTCTCTTTACTACCATCATCCTTACATAGTATAAAAGGTCAAGTCTTGAATCGAGTCGCCTGAATTTAGGGGGGGAGGGGGTGGGGGGAGGGAGGGGAACCCCCCCACCATTTTTCCCTGCCGGAATCGCGTAGTTTTTTTTAAATTTAATATCAAAGATCAATTTTTCTACTCTATTTAAACACTTTTACACTTAACTTTGGGGGAGGGGGAGTGGGTAGGAGGGGGGGTTGGGGGCAGGGAACCCCCCCTACCATTTCCCCCTGCCGGAACCGCGTAGTTTTTTTTTAAATTTAATATCAAAGATAATTTTGTCTACTCTACTAACACTTTTACACCTAAATTTAGGGGGGGGGGGGGGGGAGAGAGGGGGGGTCAGAGTTGGATTTGTCACTAATTTCGACCTAACCGGTCTGACTTGGACTCCGGGTGGGCTCCCGCCAGAAGCTCTAGCGGTCGCCCCTGAACGTTGCTTCGCCACAAGCAAGAAGCAAGCTTCGCGAAGCAACGTTCAGGACCTCCCTTGAGCTTCTGGCTCCCGCATTATTTATAAACACTCTAGGGGTAGTAGCCACAAGAATAGGTGGAGTCGGGGTGCTCTGTGTCGGTTTTCTGACTACTTTCAACCTAACCGGTCTGAGTTGGTCTCTGGGTGGGTAAGGGAGGAAAATAATTTTCACAAAACTATGAAGGAGTATTTATTTTATTTTGTAAACATAGTTAACTACATTGATCAACTCGACAAAGGGATCTTTTTTCTGCTTGAATAGATCTCGCCTCCACAAATATTCAACTATAGCATCACTAAAATCACACGGGTTATTATAATTGTCTTTTTTAAAAAACCTTTTCACTGCTCTCCATTGAGATTCGATTCTCTGGGTATGGACCCCATCTGGGGCCACAAATGTATGTAATGTAAATGTATTCAAATTTATGCAATATTTCCTGATATTGCGTTCCGTTTCACGCATCCGCATGTTTTTCGTGTGAAATTACAGAAACTTTAAATATTAATTTAAAATACTTTCGCGTAACTCCGGCAGCCAAAATCGAATTGGGAGGGTCAAGACAAAGCCCCTTGACCATTCCACAGTAGCAGAATCCTCAAATTCAGGCGACTCGATTCAAGACCCGACCCGTATAAAATATTAGCAAGTATTAATATATCTACTAATATTTATTATAATATTATCAGATACAAATAGCAGAGCTCGCAAGTGTTTCATACGACGATTTCCAACACATCTGCGAGAAAAATGTAAACTTATATTTCAAAATCAAATTAATTTAATTCAGGAATTACACACTTCCATTTTGCATAAAAATGATGAAATTAAATTAATATATCTATATTAATACAAAAAATAAATAAAAAAAAAACATAAAAGCTATAACATATTGTCAAAATAATCATATTAATTTAAAATCACATATGTCAATCAAATAATCATAAACCAATTATAAGTATAGTCATAAGTCATAGAAGAGTCCTAAAACCGACACAAACAGGTATACGAGTAGATATCTCCTCTCCGTAACTGTTGCTGGGACATGTCATCCATCACCTAGCGACAAATACGATAAAAACAAAATATGAAAATTGAAATTTTAAGTGATAAAATGCTAATTATCAATATTCTATAAAAAAATATTGTGACCTGTACCTCTACCATGAGTTGGCAACATAAATGTCATCTATAGTCGATACTCGTAGTGCGTTCGAATAGATCACTGCTGATCGTTTTTTGCGAAAATAACGCTAAAAACGCTCACAAGGGGCGTTCGAATTGGGGACTCTGTGGTTGAAAATGTCGTTCATGCCTCTTTTTGTTCAGCGTTCGGAAAGCTAAAAAAGAGGAATTTTTGCCACCAAAAAGTGTAATTTTTGCACCGAGCATGGTTGTTTGTGATCTTTATTTGACAGCATAATCATGCGATTTTAGGTCTTATGGTCAGTTGAGCGTTCGAATAAGGTATGGGAAAAAGTGGCAAAAATAACGTTTTTGAGCTTTCCGAACGCTTTACCAAAAGAGTCATCAATGACAACGCCACCAATGCGCAATGCTAAACGCACCTTCGATCTAGCCTACCTATTAAGCTTGTGATTGGCGTACTCGCTGTCAATTTTAGTTCTACAATTGACCGCGAGGTGGCACTGGTCTTTTATACCTTTTTTTTGCCAGCCCATACCGAGCATCGATTGGTGTCAATGTTGTAAACTCATGGTAAACCTACAGCGCATGAAACCAGTATTTAAAATAACTGATTTTTTTTCTACCGACTTCCAAAACAGGTGGAGGAATACCTCCTCTTTTTTCAACTGTATATTTTTTTTTTATGTTTGTTACCTCATAACTTTCAACTGGGTGAACCGATTCTCAAAATTATTTGTTGTTTGAAACCTGGTGCTTCCCGTGTGGTCTCATTTAAATTTCATTAAATTCGGTCCAGTAGTTTTTAAGATACACTCCAATAACTGAATAGAATGGAAGTCTGTATTAATTTTTTCAAATTGTACTTGTGATTACCAACGTTTTCCATGATACCGGTTATCTATTTAGATAACCGAAAAAGTTCAATGGCAAGATATATTTTTACACAATTAATACCGGTTGGATACCGGTAACCTATAAAAATAATACTTAATTTTTACATGTGCCTCTTTGATAAGTGCCTACAAACGATGACGAGTGAGCCGCCTGTTCATTTTCCAACCTATCAAATAAAACATTCAGTTTCTTCCATTTTTTGAAACTTGAGCATTTAAATGCTCCACGTTCTTAACGAGTCTTCTTCTCATTGCTGAGACAGAATCTACTTACCACTTTCTCTAAAATCGAATTGGCTGGTGATATGTGGCGGTTCACTGAAAGAGAAGTGTACATACAAAAAATACTGGACCTAATATGATGGCATTTATATGGGACAACACACGAGAAGCACTAGCTTTAAAACAAAAAGAGAATTTTGAGAATCGGTTCACCCAGTCGAAAATTATGAGGTAACGAACATAAAAAAATACAGTCGGATTGAGTACCTCCTCCTTTTTGGAAGTCGGTAGAAAATCATATATACTTAAAACATAGCTCTCTAAGACAAAAACTTCTTTAATACTCGTAAACTGAGGTTATATACAAGTCTTTGAGTTAACGTATTTATCATTCCACTCAATGCAACTTAGGAGGACATAACAATTTATGTTTATAAATACATACGTATATTACAATAATATCTAATATTGATTCGTCGGTGTCAAATAGGTACATAACTTATGCATAAGCGGAAGACTTTTTTGGCAGCGCTATCCTAAATATTTAAAAAAAAAGTAAACGTAGATGTTTTTCTTAACCAAACATGGAAGTTACATAGGCTGTGGTGACAGCCCATGTAACTTTTTTTATGCAGTGGAATCACTTCGTCCACTAAAGTGTGAAGTATCTTGTCGAAGTCGGTACCAGGATAGTTCAAAAGTACCTATTAGGTATTACAATATTGTGCGCGTGGTACCGACTTCGACAAGTTATTTCACACTTTTTGGTGTTAAAGTCGGTTCCATTTTTGGTAATAAAAATGTTTTCACCATTTTTAGTGACCTTGCTACTTACGGGATAGATTGTCATTCACATTCACAGACAATCACGATATCATCAAGATAGGCGAAACACTTTTTAGTTATTGGAGTGCTAATCAAAAACTGATTGACCGAATTTGATAAAATTTAAATGGGACCAGTTTCGAAGTATATACTCAACCTAAAATAAATAGAGTTACTCGTATCACAATCGATCCACTCTGTAAAAAGTAATTAAAATTGGGATTGGAGCGCGCCTTAAGGGGGTGAAGCGAGCGATGCCGCTGGCGGTTAAACTAGTAGAGAAACTTTATGTACTTTATTCTTAAAGACAAAAATAAATTGGACTACCTCTATCACATTATTCTTGGAGGTACAGTCATCTACATACGTAGCACGTTTAACTACCCTTAAGTGTGTGAATTCTAATAATTTCTGTGATTTCGTTTCCCATAAATGATTGAAGGCGTCAGTTAAGTATAATATCCATCTATATATATAAAAATGAAACCCTTATTTTCATGGTCACGCTATAACTTGAGAACGGATGGAACAATCTCGCTAATTATTTTTTGTTGTGTTAATTATTGTCAGGAAAAGGTTCTTATGAAAGAAAAAACCTAGAAATGATGGATGGTTATGGCGAGGCTGAAGGCCTAACCTACCACGCGAACAAAGTCGCGGGTAACTAGTGATATAATAATTATAAATAATTAATGATATGTGTTGTGATGTTTAGCACAACTTAAACCCATACAAGGAAACACTTCATTCAATGTCAGCCTCATTAAGCGAGAGGGAAACAACACAAATATTAGATAGAGCAGCCGACGCGCGCACTTCTGTACAATATCGAGTGTGATGACGTCTAATGAATATCGACGGCATTACGCCGACGGACGGTTTTAACTGCTTCGGCAATTAGTTGGCCGTTTACATGTCACCTTCGTGTAGTTGTTGACGCTTTAGAGTAGGCTCGTAAAATAATAAAGAAAAACTCATTATTACGCGACTGCGGCAAAAGACCAAAAGAAGGGACGTGTTTAAATTATGAACCGAATGAAATGAAATGTATGTCCGTTCCTATGTCCGCGCGTAACTACTGATTTTTGTGACTTGATTAAAACGTTCGTAACATTTCAATATTAGACATTACAATAATGTTTTGACGATTGCGTAATAGGCAGAATCGAGATACTGTACCTACCATGTAAGTTAAGTACTGAAAATGATATTATTAAAAAATATTTAGTGACGAAATAATAATCGAGTATGGTCGGTCTAGCGCTCGACGAGTCAACATCTCCTGAGGATGCCTCGTGTAGAGGCGAAATACGTGTCGAATCGTTTTTGGTTTATTTGGGTTTTCTTGTGTGTTTTTTATTTTGTATTCTTCCTAGTAAGCAGTTTGTGCGGGAGGGAGAGTGGTGCACACCCTCAAATAAGCCAAAATCATTGATTGTTTTTTTTTCAGCGGAAGTGTCACTAAATATTTTTTAATATCGTTTTTTGATAATGGATTTCCGCAAAGTAACGCCTGAATCAATAAATTATCTGAAATTACAATAACAGCATCTATCCTGATTCGTGATCTACATAATTAAAATAATGATTAAAGTGATCGTCGTGAAGCAGAAGAAGCGCATCTCAGATACTGACGTCAAGAACAGCTGCCTTTGAATCAAGTAAACATAACTTTTATTCACTGCATCTGTATTTTATACGAATATCCTAACAGGTTTCCTCTTCGTGGCAATATAGAAACTGATAAATACCACCCTCGTTGCAATCGCAAACTACTATAGGTACATAAGTAATCGCGATGTCTTGCGAATAGCAAAACTTACTTTACAAGAACATAACATAATGAAACAGACAAACAGAAGTTGTAGATTGATTTATCTACATCAAATAAATTATTCAAAGCGCGATTCGCCCTAGAGCAAGTTGCTCCAAGTGATCGGATATCGGCGTACGGGGGCATACTCCCACCTTTTACGAAACTATCATAAATGAGGAGCGTTTTGTAATAAGCTTAGAATATTTTATTATGAAAACTAACGTGGTTTGTACACATTTTAATATGAACAGTGCGAGGCGAGACGCAACCGCGAGCGCTCTGCACTCTCCTTGAAAAAGACCACTGTAGTAGGACAGATCTGACTTTTTTACGTTAGTGAATCCCGTTTTTCATATTAAAGATTTTAGAATAATCATAATTACTATCGTACAGACACAATACGGTCGAACACTCTAGTATTTATATAATGAGGATAGCAGGTTGTATGTAAGTTTAATTTATTGTATCAGTGGACTATACAGCGTGTAACAAAAATGTGAAATACAAACCACGCTCACACTACCTCAACTATATTTTGAGTTCTAATTAGTTGATTACCTAAAAAAAACGATATTAAAAAATATTTAGTGACACTTCCGCTGAAAAGAAGACCGACAGTCGGTCTAGCGCTCGACGAGTCAACATCTCCTGAGGATGCCTCGTGTAGAGGCGAAACACGTGTCGAATCGTTTTTGGTTTATTTGGGTTTTCTTGTGTGTTTTATTTTGTATTCTTCCTATTAGCAGTTTATGCGGGAGGGAGAGTAGTGCACACCCTCAAATAAGCCAAAATCATTGATTGTTTTTTTTTCAGCGGAAGTGTCACTAAATATTTTTTAATATCGTTTTTTTGATAATGGATTTCAGCAAAGTAACGCCTTAATCAATAAATTATTAGTTAATTACCTCTTATCAGAGATGTAGTTAAGATGTCCAGTTATGGAATGTCATATATTGGAGAGCAAAGCAATCAGTGCAACCCACAGTTTAGTTGGATTCAGATAGGACTCAAAGCGCGCGAGGACTCGACATGCCTATGAAATATGACAGAGTCCTCGGAAATATTGTACATTATCAACCTACTTCTAAAAAGGAGGAGTTACTCGACTGTATTTATGTTTGTTACCAAATAACTTTCAATTGGGTGAAATTGAAATTGGGTAATTCTCAAAATTCTTCTTTTGTTTGAAAGCTTTCCGTGTGGTCCCATTTAAAGTTCACCAATAACTGAATAGAATGGATGTCTGTATTAAATTTTTCAAATTGTACTTGTTTTAACAATTGTTTCGTAGTTCTTCATTTGTAATGTATTTGTACTGTTGTGTTTCAATAAAGAGTTAATCTATCTATCATGTCATTCTCAAACAAGTACGAGATGTTTCTAGTAATTCCCGAATAATACGGAAACTGATCCCAGCCAAGAGTCGGCGTACACGTTTATTCCATACACCAGATATCTGAGTGAGTGATTACTCCGGGATGTAACCATTACCAGTTGCTAAAGGAGATCCGCAGGGATATTATATCTGGAATAAATCTATATTCTATTCTGTTGTATATCTCTGTCGCAAACAAATGTGGATTGAAATCTTGAAACATGACGGCTCTATGTCATTTTTGTCACTTGAGCGACCGCTAGAGCTTCTGGCGGGAGCCCACCCGGAGTCCAAGTCAGACCGGTTAGGTCGAAATTAGTGACAAATCCAACTCTGACCCCCCCTCTCCCCCCCCCCCCTAAATTTAGGTGTAAAAGTGTTAGTAGTGACAAAATTATCTTTGATATTAAATTTTAAAAAAAACTACGCGGTTCCGGCAGGGGGAAATGGTAGGGGGGGTTCCCTGCCCCCAACCCCCCCTCCTACCCACTCCCCCTCCCCCAAAGTTAAGTGTAAAAGTGTTTAAATAGAGTAGAAAAATTGATCTTTGATATTAAATTAAAAAAAAACTACGCGATTCCGGCAGGGAAAAATGGTGGGGGGGGGGGGGTTCCCCTCCCTCCCCTCCCCCTAAATTCAGGCGACTCGATTCAAGACCTTACCCTCGTAACAACCCATCCAATGAAACGAATCTCGCGACAGCCGGTTTAAAATTAAACGTGTGATAAGAGCCAAAGTAAATAAATATTTGTGATAATGTTTTGTCTACGGAACGTACTCATTGTTATTGTAATTTATATAGCGACTGCATCGGTGACACAACGTTTACAATGTGGAACGATCCATTCTCGATACGATACGTTCTAGTGACACATTAATAGTAAATAATATACTGACTAACTACTTATAATATAATTTACTACTAGCTGTTCCCGCGGTTTCACCCGCGTGGTGATAGATGATGATGATGATAATAATGAAATGAAAAGTAGCCTAAGTTACTCCCTGTAACATCGGCTATATGGCAATGAAAGTCCCGTTAAAATCGGTCAAGCCGTTTCAAAGGTTAGCCAGAACAAACGGACAGACATTTTTTGAGTACCGAGTATACTTTTGCATTTAGTGGAAAGCTGTTAATGTGGATTTACAAACAGACACATCAATGCACTGTTTTAGACTTTCGCGGTTGTTAACTACATTATAATTAGTACTCACGGGATGTACACCCGTGATCAAACCAACATTCGCAGTGATACAGTTTGTATTGTCGAGACTTACAATCGAGTTCGAGGGCCAGTGGTATCCGCAGTAAAAGAGTGAGAAAGAAGGTAGACCGTTTTGTCTGCTCTTAAAACTTGAAACTTTTTTCACATCCACCCGCATATTCAGTCTACCCCTGAACATGGTGCATGTAACTGCGCCGAAATATCGGGAACTCCAAAACCCGCCTAATCGTGGTGAACATCCCGTGAGTACTAATTATAATGTAGACACATCAATTTTATTTATCTGTTTAGATATGGATGATAGTAAGGAACGGTGTCTGTATTGGAACAGTTTGTTTAGTATAGAGCAGATCTAACTTCATCTCATATATCATCCCGAAATGTATCTCTTAACAATCTAAGATTTCAACTTGAAATGGTATAACCCGCAGGGCTATTATGTATCTCAGTTGCTAACAAATGAGGATTGAAATCTGAAAAAATGCCCGCTCTATGCCCCTTTTGTCAGTTTCAGTGATCAACTTACTAACATTTTTGCTTACTGGAGTTGCCAAAACTGACATAGGGGCGCCATTTTCAATCAGCATTTGTTAGCAACTGCGAGATACGTAATAGCTCTGCGGGTTAAGAAGAAATTGATATTGATCGTGTTATATTGGTACATGATCTTTATCAACCGTTTATTAGAGACACTGACTATTTTAACTGAAAAATACGGGATCAAGTAATACTTGCCGGATAGAACCGACTATAGTACAGCTATAGTATATATGTACATACATTGAGCTGAGTGTCACGCCCATTACGATAAAACAATAAAACCAAATTACACACATGTATTCCTTACGTACTTGTAATACGTACGGGCATAGTAAACATTGTCATGATTCCATGAAAAAATCATGCCAAACCAACCGCAGACCAAGAAAGATATGGAATAGACTTCTTGATTCTTCTTCTAAATGAGGATACACACATATCTTACGCGTAATCGTAAGCTTCAATAAGTCACGTCGGTGTGCAAGACATTTTGGTCATAATTGACACATCAGCATCGCTGGTCCAAAAAGAAGACAATATAATCTATATACCTATACAGATAAATAAAATCGAAGTGTATGTTTGTAATTCCAAATTAACACATTTTCACTAAATGCAGACATTGTCTATATAATCGGATTCTGTATGAAATTAATATTCAATCCTATTGTAATATATTGACATTCGGTAAAACTCAGTTGAGAACTGGTTTTTACTGAATGATCATTCTAACCGGCTACTCTCAAATATTCCTCGAGTAACACCTTTCTTCGAGAAAAATGAGTATGCTGAAAATCAGCCATACATAGACTAAGTGTCTACGCAGCACAGTGCTGAGCATACCCCTATTGCCTATGAATAAATATTTAGTGTTGTTTTATAAATGTACTTTTCTGTGGCAATAAACATGTTTTATTATTACTCGTATCATTATTAAAGTCATATACGAAAGTATTTTTGTCTGTCTGTTTGTTCTGGCTAATCTCTGAAACGACTGAACGGATTTCATCGGGACTTTCACTGGCTGAAAGCTGATGTTTTAAGAAGTAACTGAGGCTACTTTTATTTTATCATCATCAATCACCACACGGGTGAAACCGCTGGGCGCAGCTAGTGTAAATGAAAATCCAAAAAACAAACGAAAACCACACCAACACCACACCAGACGAATCATTTATGATATTTGATAGTACAATACATCGGGGACATCGGGGGGCCGATGTTTTCTCTCCGTATACATAATACGGCTGACCTAAATATCATCGCTATCACTCAGTGACATATTGTTATGTATTCACACATCGCTCTGATTTATTCCATTCCAGTAAAGCCGCGTTGACACGATCAGAGTCCGATTGGACGAGTGAACTCGGATACATACTCGGACGCAACTCGGATTGTGGCAACCCATAATCCGTAGCTCTACTATGAGTTGGCAACATAAATGTCATCTATAGTCGATACTCGATCTCGCCTACCTATCAAGCTTGTGATTGGCGTACTCACTGTCAATTTTAGTTCTACAATTGACCGCAATGTGGCACTGTTCTTTTAAGCTATTGCATAGCTTCTATCGCGGGCCTTGAGCGTGGAGACCGAATCCAGAAATTCCGTAACGAAAATAACCTAACACCCCCACTCCGACTCCATCTATCGATGAATAGCAGAACTTTTAATGACTTTTTGAAATATCACGCTTGTCTCTTTAGTTCAGCAACTCGCCTCCAGATGGCATTGGTTAAATAATTATAATTGCATAAGTTGATTTGGCATCTATCGATGAATAGCAGAACTTTTAATGACTTTTGGAAATATCACACTTGTTTCTTTAGTTCAGCAACTCGCCTCTAGATGGCATTGGTTAAATATTTATAATTGCATAAGTTGATAAAAACAGCTATGCAATAGCTTTACCGCAGCAGTCTCCTAGTGCCACACGTCTTTTTTTTTATACATTTTTTCGCGGCAGTCAATAGCGAGCATCGATTGGTGTCAATGTGTAAACTCATGGTAGACCTACAGAGCGCACTCGGACGACGGCGTCCGATCCGTGTAGACTCGGACAATGTTCTACTTTTCCGAGTTAGCTCGTATAATAGTAGGGAAACAAAATGGCGTATACTAACGACAAGCAACCGTCTCGTGTGAAAAAAGTGGTCTTAGCGAGCCAGATAGAAGACTAGTAGATTTATGGAACTGTACGAAGCTTAGAAGAGTTACATACGTTTCGGAAGCGCATCTGAGGCCTTACTATCAGTTTCGTCAAAACCATGCAAGTTCCGTGCAATTCTTAAACCTGACATAAACAGTTTTGAATGAAATCATACCATGACGCTCATTTAGGTGAACTGTTTGAATATTGTTTTCTCAAAGGTGAACGGATAATATTGTCTCTGGCATTCTAACAATTTACTAAAACCAACATTGCTGACGCCTAGACGTTTGTAAGCTACTCGTAATAAACAGAGAGGATTTAGAGCGACATGTTAACGAGAGTCTATAAAAAAAAAAACAGGTGAACGGTTTTTCTGCAGTTATTGAATAGTAGGCCCGGGCAAGCTTGCTTAATTTGTCATGGTACGAAAAACCGGGCAGTTTCTAGAAGTCCTGCTTTAAGAGCTCATAGTAAGGCCCCAGGGAGTTTTTAAAAACTGTTTTCGAATTTTATGAATGAAAATAATTTTATAATATTAACTAATAAACATAATTGGAAGAAAGAATAAAATGATCCGAGTGAACTATGTTAGTATCAACAGCTATCTTAATAAATTCCTATGAAGCTTACTCGTACGAGTCAACTCGGTCCGAGCAGACTCCGATCGTGTCAACGCGGCTTAAACCAGATTACCGATGCTCGTCTTAGCTGGTGGAAACATTAAAACAGTGCAGCTCATTACGTTTATACGAGATAAAAGAGACGCAGCGCTTTGTAAAGAAAGAGGGCGAAGGGAGGAGACATGCTAAGAAATAAAGGACTGACGTTAACATGAGAGAACAATACGCGCAATATTATGCAATGGATGGAGTCGTAACAGTCGTAACTGAATACATGTTGAATAAAATTCAAAAGAATATTATGCGAAGAGCATGAACTCTTCCGTAGTTCCTTTAGAAATTTTTCTGCCTCTTTTAATTTTGTTGGATTGAAGTTGAACAATGTACATATACCTACAAATGAAAAGTGTATGCTTATTATAACAGAATACTATTTTTTTACTAAATGCATATGAAAGGATATGATCTTCAAACATAACAGACTTGTTGGTTTGTCTGTTTTTTCCGGCTTATCTACGAAACGGTTGGACCGATTTTGACGGGCCACACCAATGATCTTATATGATAAAGTTACCATTTGCTATTTTTCATATAAAAGATGATTGGGCCTGGGAGATAGCTAACGTTTTAAGGAGTAACTAGACTTAGGCTACTTATAATTTAGAAAAATAATATGGATACTGCGTAAAATATTGTGTAAATGTCAGTATCGGCGCGAGTGAAGCCGCGAGCGCAGCTAGTACATTACAAACATTATATTAAGTAGTAGAAGTAAGCTATAAATCTTAGCTCCGTTCTGGCAACCCATAAATAACATTCTAACGTATGCTCAAACAAACAACTGCCAAAGAGTTTCCAAAATGCTTTGACACCCAAAACTTGTCAGAAGCCAGAGCGTGTTACCAAAGCTTGTTCGTGAAGTCTAGAGCATAATAACTTTATAACATAATATGGATGACCCAAGCGAGCCAAAGTTATTTGATAACCTAAAACTTGTTTCAAAAAGAGCCACTTGCTCCTGCCTTGGACCAAAGTTGAGAATTGTGCACGTTCAACCTAAGTTTTATTGACTTTGGGCTCTGAAACGTATTGAACAAGTGTAGGTATGTAAGTTTACGTGAAGTTTCTGAGATTGTTACTGTCACAAAAAAGCTTCTCCAGTTATGGAAAATTCTGTACAAATATGCTATTTTGAAGATAGTGAATAGAATGTGAGTGGCACCCACCGGACGCATTGAAAAACTTGCTATTTGTCTCATTTCACTCATTCAGCGGTAAAATGATGCATGATGAATTTTGAACGGCAATTGACAGTTTATAACTTAATTCATAATATTTAAAGGCACATTTTTTAACATCTAACTAATTAAATAACATACAAAAATTATATACAACGCAAACAATATTATGTCATCCGTTTATTTCTGCCTATTGTTTGTAGTTGATACGGGCATGATGACGTTTTCAACACAATTATGGGAAGATTTTATATCCTATATATATCCACGTATCCCACACTGGCCTAATAGTGCGAAATTTCTGTCTCTAGTAGGGTATACCGTCGACAGATAGATTCATTTGAGAGAAGTCGAGACAGTACCTTAAAATTTTAAAGAAAATGAAATTTTGAATAAAATTAGATAACGCATTCCGCTTTATTATAAATCGTGGACTTAAATATAGTCCCCAGTTTAAACCATTTTTTAAGCAATTTTTTATATAAAATTTCATTAAACTATGAAATCAAATCAAGACTAAATTTAGTCCACGTATTATAATCAGGCGGTACTTATATATTGAATTTTCCGTTGTAAAGAAAACGTGTGTCGAGTCATCGAGCAAAACAATCAACGTGCATATGGAATACTCCACTTCTGGCAAGCTGTCTCTCTGCCACCCATAAAATGTAATATTTGTAGTACCTAAGTAGAAACATTGTAAACATCCATATAAAAAGAATGGCCCCGAGTATCTTGCCGCTTCTTCTCGGTGGGTTCTATATATTTTGGAACGCGGCGGTAGAGTCTTTAAAGTACATTATAATGAAAAGTTGACGTTCATAAGTGCGTCTTTGATGCCTAAATTGAATAAATGATTTTTGACTTTTGACTTTATGAAGAAGAAAATGTGATACAAAAATATCAATAGAAACAGGACACTATAAAAATGAAGCTATATAGTACACGGATAAGGGATCATAAGAATAATGTTCAAAAGAGTACGCTCAAAGCAACAACATTCGAGCCAAGGGGAAGTCGCGAGATAAACCACAACAAACATTTGATATCCCAGGATGACGTAAGCGGAGAAGTGAGCAAAAGCCAACATAATATAAGGAATGAAATTGTTTGCTATAAAACAGAATACGCAATAAGGAACAAACACATGGGAATGCTGGCAGAAATAAGAATAGGAATAGCGAATTTACCTAGAGCCAAACACGAGTACACTCGTATGATGGAAAGATTCAGCTCTTACAGATGTATCATAAACTCTACGTATGATCTCGCTGGAGGAAATTCAAATACTTTTATCACAGCTTTGATCATTTCACCGATTTTCTTTTTAGCTATTCCTTTTGATGAGACGAAAAAAGGTTCAATAGGTTTCATACCAAACAAAATAACCAGAAAACAACAAGACACAGGAAATGAAGAACGAAATGTTAGGGGAATAGTACATCAGCGTTTGTAGAATTCGATGCGTCTGTTAAGAAGTAGTCTCGTCGCACTGTGTCTTTCAAATCTATCTTATGATTCGACGTAGGACTGTGTGTTATAAACTTTACCAATCTCATATATAGAAAACGTTTTAAGTCTCAACCCTCCCCTTTCTTTGTTATAAGCTAAGATTCGTCTTTATCTTTGCGGCCGCTAAAAGCCGAATCCCGCTCGTGTATAGGGAATTCATTCGTCACTCCAATTGACCCTAAAACGGTTTTATTATCTCTGTTCGGAGGTCGGACAGAAATCCGATTGGCCGGGCGGCGCGTTAAGCTGCGTTTTCATTATAAGTATATTGTATTATTGGAATGAGCTTCCTGCGAAACTCCAGCTGATTTATTACAACTGCGCGTCCAGAAGATAATGTGCAGTCTTTGATTTTCTCTTTTTACTTCAATGCATTAGTGCAGTATATTAGTAATGAGAACAAAATAAATGCATCGTAATATTTAATGTACATAATATATGACTGTATGACATGCATTCATACAAAAAGTTAACAAATCCCTGAATTTATATAACAATAAAAAAAATTCACCATCTGTCGATTATCATTTCTTACGAAGTTCACTTTGATATATTCCTTTCAAAACAAACCTTACGTCCCAATCCCGTTTCTCCGCATATTTTTACATGATTTTTGACATGAACCCATTTCCATGTGAATACAATATACTTGGCTTATTTTAGTGACCACGGGCGTTACCTCGGGACTTATACCAGCGCCTCAGCTAAAAGCATTTCCATTTATGGCAAAGAGTAGTAGAATGTTCGGTTGAGACTAAAAACTTGAACCTGAACGGAAAATGGCATCAGAAAAGTTTATAACTTTTACATCTCTCATATTCGGTAAGTAGGTCCTTATTACTCCCAAATGGGGCTTGTAGGTGACCAATTAGCGCTCTAGGTTAATAATGTAGCTGGAAAAGCCCTAGGGCGGTAAGTAATTTAAAAAATCTCTTCACTCTTTCAAAAAGTTCGCGTACATCTAACCATCATACTGGCAATAGACATCATGCACTCAGCCCAATGACAAAAGAGGTCGCTTCGCTATTCAGCCTTGTCTTCGTATAAGTATAATTCATCAATTTTATTTTTGTAATGCCAGTTTTTTCTACTTACCTCACAATCGAGATGTAAAGCAGAGTAGTTAGCTCGGGTGTACGCATCAATTGCCTAACAGCCCTTGGCTACTAATCTACTATTAATAAATATCTATCTAGGCTGGAGATATCGAACCTAGCCCCTTTCGTAACTATCGTGATGTAAGTATTGTCGAGCTATAAACACCCACTCATCCCAAGAAAATGAACATGTTAACACTCATCCTGGAAGAGGTAAGACTACTACGAAGATTATGTTTACTGAATTTTCTTAGTTTTATTTTAGTGACCAAGGGCTTTACTATAAGCACTCAGTTATTATAATCCTAGTCCTACTAATATTATAAACGCGAAATTTTGTGAGTATAGATGTATGGATGTGTGGATGTTTGTTACTCTTTCACGCTCAAACGGCGGGGGCAATCTTGACGACATTTGGTATGGAGGTAGATGAGGCACTGGTTTTTTTAAATTTATTTACTCTCATTCTCTTTTACTGACGTCAACCTTATAGTTATACAGATACCAACTTAAATATTTCGTTGATACTAAACTAGTGCTATTAATCAGTTTCTAAACGACTATTCTAAAAACAATGTGTCTACTATCGTACATTTTAGTTACATTGTGACCATTGTGCTATTTATTTATTTAGTTCGATGGATTAACACATAGGATACTATTCATCATCATCATCATCCATCACCGCGCGGGTGAAAAGCGTAATATAATATATAAATAATAAGATCTCCGCCTACGTCAAGATCGTAATGATGACAGTTCTGTCAAGTTTGTGTCATTTTCTGATAGCTTATAAAAACCAAATCAATTTGACAGCTCGATACGCCAGACGTGCTCGGCGACCGTCAAGGGTGATAAATGTAAGAATGACAGTTATACAGTTAGATAGATAGATAATGACAGTTTTTCCATGGTGATTAATTTTATATTTGTATGTACGTAAGTCCTGTATTTTACTATTATATATACTGTATTTTAATATTCGTCTTTACTGATTAATTTAATAAGTACTTAAATTTACTTATATAACCATGTAAACATTTTATGACATTTTGGTATAAAAATAGATATGGCTTTGGAGAAGATAATAAGCTACTCGAAGTACTAATCCTGCGCATACGAATTCGCGGGCACCAGCTAGTTATTACATAATTTAGCACTAGCACAAATTTGATACTTTAGAATATGGCTTGAATGTTACACAATAATCAACGTTTGTGGCATCTGTCGCCGAATTAGGCTCATCATCGCGTGCATCTCGGCATACAGCGCCATCACCCTTGATTTTTTTCATAAAATGAACTTCATAATATGAAGATAACATGCTAACCTATATATAGCCTATCAATACTGTTTAATTAAAATTTGAACAAATACCTATATTAGAAGATTTTATACACAAATGAACAACGTCTCTATGAGTGTTTACTTGCACACTGGCGCAGGGTAACGCCCTAGTTACGACTGTATACCAATATACAATACAAAAAGTAAACTTTATCACAGGGTGAGTCACCATCCCGAGCCATAACTCACAGTTTACCGCTTCATCTGATTACTGCAATTGATCTCGTGGACCTCCTGTCGTTGTTTTTTACAACCCATTAGCCGACTGACCTCGGCTGATGTTTCGTCAGTTGGATCAACAATCTACAGGCTGGCGGCTGGCCCACACGAGATCATATCTCGTCTTAAATACCTATACCTATTGTCAGATTAAGTTTATTTATTCATTTATTTAATTTGTTATTGCACGAAAAATAATTAAGCAGAACTTAAGGCGCGCTCGTATCCTGATTAAAGAAAAAACAGAATTTTTAAACACCTAGTGTAACGAAAAAGATCGATAGTATATTATGAAAAAAATACTTAGGTTAGAAAAGGCATAGGAAAAGAGTAATAACCGAACAGAATTCATAAATATAACTCTCTTTCTAAAAAATAACCTTTCACGTCTAAACTCTCAAAATTTACAGCGATAACACTATTATTTTCTTCAGGTAATACTTAGCCAACGTATAGTACTAAAGTAATAACCAGCAGTTTTTTCAATTGTGTTAGTATATATCGAAAAATATAAAGAAAACGTACAAAATTAACGCATTTTCGCATTACATCGTCCAATCTAACAAGCGATTTTCAACCTTACGTAAAGCATCAGAAAATTATTTTAAAATTGGGGTTGGACCGCGTCTTAATGTTAGAACATTATGTATTTCAATTTATAAATATTATACAAGTACAATTTGAAAAAGTTAATACCGACTTCCATTTTATTCAGTTATTGGAGTGTAACTCAAAAAGTACTGGACCGAATTTGATGAAATTTAAATGGGACCACACGGGAAGCACTGGTGCTTCCCGTGCTTTCAAACAAAAAAAAAGAATTTTTACAATCGGTTCCCCTATCAAATAAAAACAGTCGAATTGAGTAACTCCTCCGTTTTGAAAGTCGGTAGAAAATTAATTGTAATGAAGTCATGATACGTGACAATCGCGTTATCGGCTTAGCAATTTTGTAGAAGATAGTGCGCACGTACTAATTTGTTATTCGAATGATGTTAAAGCATTAACGTTTAAATTAGATCTATGGGGGGAAATAAACGTGCACTGCCTTGAACTTAGAACTTCTTGTCTTGGACTTGGAACTGAAATGTTTATTCATCTATATATATAAAAATTAACCACTATTTTCCTGGTCACGCTATAACTTGAGAATGGCTATACTGATTTCTTAATTTTTATGTTATCTAATACTTCGTGGAAGGATTTAACATCAAAAATCAAGAAAAGATGGTAAGTTATACGTGAACGAAGTCGCAGGCAGTCGCTAGTACTGTATAAATTATAGTTCCTCACAAAAAAAAAATATCTACGGTATATTTAAAGCTATCACGTCGTGGAACTATTTTAGGTAACATATTTAAGTCAGTAAAGCTGAGGCAGCGTACCCTGGCAAGCTGAGGCCAGAAGGCCTAGACAAAAGATGTTTCTGTCATCGTTAACGCCAAACGACAACTTCATAATGTGTGGCGTTGACATTACCTGTGGAAAAGTCACGTGACGTCACGCTAAGTTCGCAGACACACTTTTGTCTGTAGCGTGTGCGGAAACACGCCTGTTTGAATTTTGTCTAGGCCTGCTGTTCAGCTTGTCGTTTATATTATATCACTAGCGACTGCACGCGACTTCGCTCGTGTAGTAGACTCGGCCTTCGGCATCGCCATTACCTCCCATGTTTTTATGATTTTTCTTTCATGAGTACCTTCCACTGACAATAATTAACACAACAAAAAAGAATTAGCGAGATTGTTCCATCCGTTCTCAAGTTATAGCATGACCAGGAGAAATAGGGGTTCATTTATATATATAGATAGAACATAGAATACAACTGCGGAACAGATTACTTATAGTATATATACGAAGAAACGCGCCTCGTATTTAAATAGTTTATACGATTCGTATAATTTGCGCAAATTATTCGTACCATCGGCTACAGAGCAGTGAGGGCAGGCCAAGGACCCCGGAAAATCTTTAACGAGCAACTCTTACCCAATCTGTGATCTCGAGGAATGCTTAACGCTTACGAAGCCAGCTTTTACGAGCTTTCAATGTGTTTACAATGTCGGATAATCTATGTCTGCTTCTGATGGATGTATTATTCAGATAACCTACGCGCTCAATGATATCTATTGTTAACATTTTTACAAAAACAAATGGAACCGACACTAAAAAGTGGTATGACTTGTCAAAGTCGATACCATGATAGTGCAAAAGTAACAATATTGTGATAATAGTTACTTATACCCTTAATACTTACGGGATCGATTGTCATTCACCGTCAGTAAAGATACCATCAAGATAGGCGAAATACTTTTCATTTATTAGAGTGTAACTCAAAAACCGCCTGACCGAATTTGATAAAATTTAAATGGGACCACTTCGGAAGGATAGTCTTTGAAATAAAATAAAAAAATACTTTTTTGAGAATCGGTCCAGAATGGGTGGGAAATCGGTGAACATGCACAAAAAATACATAGGTTTGAACATCCTCTCTTTTTTAAATCGGTTCAAAATTCTTGTAACAGTAATCACACTATTGTCATGATATTGTGATAAATGGCAAACAGATAGATTAATACTCCTTTATGGAACAAAAGTTGTACTTATAAACAAGTAATTACTTGTTGCTAAGTAGTTTCTCAATGAAGTAAGCACTTGAAGATGGAATACTTCAATATGAAATCTTATTCTATACTCGAGCAATGAACGTTACTTGCTAAAGTAAATGCATGACATAACCCTGTCAAAATTGGATGTATCTTTTTACACTTGTATTAGGTTGTTGTCATGGGATTTAAATTTTCCTAAAAAGAGGAAGTACTCAATTCGACTGTATTTTTATTTTTTTATGTTTGTTACCTCATAAGTTTCGATAGGGTGAACCGATTCTCAAAATTCTTTTTTTGTTTGAAAGCTGGTGCTTCCCGTGTGTTCCCATTTAATCAATTTAATCAAATCCGGTCCAGCAGTTTTTGATGTACACTCCAATAACTGAATAGAACGGAAGTCGGTATTATTTTTTTCGAATTGTACTTGTTACAGGATAATAGATCCTTCACAGTTCAGACTTGTGTGCGAATATCATTTTTATACAACTTCACTTTTGTAATAAGAACCCAAAATTTACGTGTTCTCATTGCTTAAGCAAAGGAAATGGTGACTATTGCTCGACTAAGAATTATAGCCTTTGATAGTTCTAACATGTTGCGTTGTTGTAACGTTGCTTAAGTAATTACTTTTCCTTAAGTAATTACTTTGGTTGTCTATAAATACGGCTGTAAAACAGCAGAACCTTAAACATTGTTTTTGTTAAAATTTATCCCACAAGCCTGAGCCCACTTCCAAGTATTTTTCTCTAGGTTTATTGTTCATAACTTCTTTTCGTGCAGACCAAATTCGATAATAGAATAACATATAGCTCAGTAGGGATTCAATAAATACATTTCTGTAAACGGTATCTAAATCAAATTACTAACATTATGATAATTTAAATATTGATGTTTCAGGTTCTTATACTTCCCATGTACTAATTGATAGATTGTCATTCATAACAATCGATTCCGTAAGTAGTTAGGGTGATTTTTTTTACCAAAAGATGGAACCATGCGCAAAATAAATACTTATTAGGTACTTTTGAATGATCATAGTACCTACATAAGTTATTTCAAGGTTCCATTTGATGGTAAAACAAATTTAAAATTATGCGCAAGTGTCTGTGAGAGCTGCATTCGCATAGAATACTGAGCTGTTATAATGGAAACAAATAGGACGGATTCAAACCGCGGACTAAAACCTCGTTTCCATAAAACAGTGAAAAAATCCTCCTGTGATATTTTTCAATTCACTCTACTTAAAAAAAATCCATTACACGAGAGAAAAGAGTAAAAACGCCATAGCCGCTTCCTCTCGGTTTGGTTTATATTTACAAAAAAACAGCGTATTTTAGCCTTATAGTGTGCAGGGATGGATAATATAATGTATGCTGTTTTTAAATGGAAGTACCTAAGGATTATTATAGAAACATTTAAAAATACAATTCTAACGAACAATACCTCTTTGTAGGGACTCTATGTGTGGTTTTACAGTGACGTTTTCACCAGCACGGACAGTAAGCGTCGCGGCCCACGAGCTTTGCTTCTCTAGGATCGTTACACGAACACGCGCGGATGGCCCGCGCTGACGGCAGTTATTCGGCTGCGAGCTTACTACCCGCGCGGACGGTGTCACTGGTATGCTTTGAAACGCGGCAGTAGTTTTACAATCATCAAATCAAACAAGTGCAATTTGAAAAATTTAATACCGACTTCCATTCTATTCAGATATTGGAGTTTAACTCAAAAAATACTGGACCGAATTTGATGAAATCGGTAAATGGGACCATACGAACAAACAGGCATCTAAGTCTTGGCCACAGCCCCACTTATGCCTTTGCAAAGGATCGGACGTAATCCGTGAAATAAATCGAATAAGATAAAAATAATAATAAATCTTTATTCAAAGAACTGTACAATGTTATTTCATACATTATAATGGAGCTAGAGGGTTGGCATTAGAATAGCCCAACACGAATTTGGTGATTTTAAGAGTTGGATCTTATAGATAATAATTTTCTCTACGCTTTGGTATCAATTTTAGAGCGAGGAAATGTCTAGTTTTCTAGAAAAACTAATTTCAATTTCAGATTTTTGATTCGACGATTCTCTATAAATGCGTGTAACGAAACGACTTGGTGCAATGAAAATGGTATTAAAATAAATATTTTAATTATTTGAACTATTATTTTATTGCTAATTTAATTTACAATACTTAATTACATAGTTTATAATACTTGACATCGATTTTATTAAATTAGCTTCTGTTGCAAATACTTTTTTTAAAGAATGGAACGTATGACCGCCATTTTATTTTCCATAGACGATCGACTACGCCGCCCGCGCCGCGCATTCCGTTCCTCTTCGAGTTACGTGAATGTGCTCTGTTCGCTCTCCGTGTTTTTCATTGTTTTGGCGTGGTATTTTGTGTTAATTTTTCGACGACTTTTGCCTGCTCTCTGGACTCCGATTTCTTCTTCAACTACGACTTTTGCCTGCTTTCTGGACTCCGATTTCTGTTGAACCACGACTCTTGCCTGCTTTCTGGACTCCGATTTCTGCTTGAACCACGACTTTTGCCTGCTTACTGGACTCCGATTTCTGCACGATTGATCTGCCTAGCGACATGGCTAATATTCCATCAGCAGATGAACCAACGGCTTCCACAAGCCGTGAAGATGCAGTACCAGTAGCTTCTACCAGTAGAGGTGAGTTAACTATTCATTTATTGTAATCTAAATTATTTCGCTTGATAAACCACAAAATATGTTAATCAAATGCTTGTTTTTCATTTTAGATGATTTTGAAGAAGAACCCGCATTTAAAAGGCGGAAATACGTGGGTGAAGTTTTACAAACGTGGAATATTGTAAAGCTGGCGCGTATGTTAAGTACACATGAACAAGGACTGGTTTTTGCCGAAGAGCAAGGCTTAATCTTGAAAACTAAGAAGTGTAGAATACACAAAAATCCCATGAAACTTGTTTTCAAGAACGACAAAACTATGGGCACATTTGTGTGCAGCAAGGGTTCCTGTCATAATAAAACTAGAGTATCTAGAGCCCAAGGAACATGGTTTGAGAACGTAAAACTAAAATTGGGACACATTTATTATTTAATGTACTGTTTTGCATACAACTACTCGCATGACATGGTAATACACGAAGATATATTTAGAGAAGAACATTGTTTGTCCCGGCCAACCATAAGCGATTGGTATAACTACTGCCGGGAAGTTGTGGTAATTTACCAACTGGAGAAACAAGAAGTCCGGGGCAAAATAGGAGGCCCTGGAAAAATTGTGCAAGTAGACGAAAGCAAATTTGGGAAGAGGAAATTTAATAAAGGTATTTATATAAGGCATTAATCAATTTCATTATTTTATACTTGTATTTTCAATTTAATAACTGTTTTTTAATTTTTTTCAGGGAGACACATTGAGGGACATTGGGTCCTTGGCCTCATAGAAGATGGTTCAGAGGACTTGCGGTTGGAGGTGTGCCCGGACAACATTAGGTCTGCAGAGGTGCTAATTCCCCTAATTCAAAAACATGTAGAGCCGGGCACAACCATCCATACTGACTGCTGGAGGGCTTATGATTGCCTAAGCCAACATGGATATATTCATAAAAAAGTCAACCACAGTGACCCTGACAGTCCATTTATAGCCGAGGATGGGACACATACTCAACGAATTGAGTCTCAATGGCGGGTGGTTAAAAGATTCTTCTACAAGAATAATTACAACCACCCGGGCAATTTTGCAGACTCAATTGTTGAGTATTTATGGAGGAGATCTGTGGAGGCCAGTAAGAAGGATAAGTTTTTCGAACTGATAAAAGCTGTGCAATATGTATACAAAATATAAGTTAAATACTTTCTAAATTTTGTTTTATTTTTGTCCTAGTTTTGCACCTATATGATTTATTTCTAATGTAATTCAAAATAGCTGTGACCATCAGGGCTAGCACTCTTATTCGAGTCAAGGGCACTCTAACTTGAGTTGGTTAGGTTCAAAATAAGAGACAGAGCCGACACAGAGCACCCCGACTCCACCTAGTCTTGTGGCTGACACCCCTAGATTGTATATAAAAAGTGCGGGAGCCAGAAGCTCAAGGGAGGTCCTGAGAGGAGCGAGCCAGACGAGGTTGAGCGGAGCGACGGGGGGAGGTGGCGAGCGAAGCGAGCCGGCGACCTCCGTAGCGAAGCGAAGACCGAGTTTGGCGAAGTGACACTCAGGGGCGACCGCTAGAGCTTCTGGCGGGAGCCCACCCAGAGTCAAACATAGAACACACCAAAATAGTCAGTACTCCATGTCCAATCCATTCATATTTGTAAGTAAATATAGTTAAATTCAATATATAAACGTTATAAATTTGAGGTTAAGTTCAAAGAAAATTCAAAGTAGTTTTTCGCAAAAACTAGGCATTTCCTCGCCACGAGAGTAGTGTCGGAGGACATCCCCCTCCCCCCTCCCTCCCCCCTCCCCCTCCCCCCCTTAAATTCGTGTTGGCCTATTCTAATGCAATGCCGAGCTAGAAAACATGAGGTAGGTATAACTAGGTTCATCACCCGTGTTTCAGCATACAACGCTCTTTCCCCAGCGTTGTACTACTGCTAGCCATTTCGTTACAATACTAATCTTAAGAATTTTAGAATTAATCTAAGGTCCTAATATATATTACATATAAAGATGATGATAGTGTTTGTGTGTGTATGTGTGTGTGAGTGAGTGTATGTGTGTGTGTGTTTTACATCCCAAGTAAACTAGTTAGGTGATAACTATAAGAAGTTCTTCAGTATCATCAAAAGATAACGTTTTTAGCCAGTAAGGCCCACTTGCACGTTCCAGAGTTAGCTTCCATAACTCAGAGTCAACTGCTTAAACGGGGTTTTATAATTAATTTATCTTGCACCATTAAAGGTTAAAAGTAAATCTAAGGTTATTTATTGATATTTAACGCAACAATGTGGGAGGGTTAAGTCTTTCACTAGGGTTAGTGAAGTTTTGTGTCAAAATAAATTGAGGTTACATTCTGCTGTATAATGTACTCTTTTCACCGACCATATTCTAAAAGTTTACTTTATCTTCTCCTACAGTTTATGAAACTATCATGTAACAGATACTGGCAAAGCTGCGACACTCAAACAAGTCGCAGGAGCCATACACAACAACAATACGTATAGAATAAAAAGTAGTCAAATTTCATACAACAAAGGATAAACAAGAAAGTCTATATACATTGTACTGTAGTGCCAAAGAGATGGATATAAGTTTCACTTTTTTTTCGATTAATTAATTATTGGTCAGGTTACAATATAAGCACATAGACAATTCAATGTTCCCATAATGTCAGTTTAGCAATACCGGTGATCTTTTATTGTCGTGCAAGGCAAAATGAGAGTTTAAAAATTGATATGACTTACTCAAGTTTACAAACTCGTGGACTTATTTATTCAACCCGAGCAAACGTGCAAGTGGGCCTTAGTCACTACAATTTTGACTTCTGATTTAACCAACGGATAAATGTTATCAAGCTTATTGTGCGCTTGCTATTATTACGGAACGTGCTTGTTATTACGGATGAAATGAAAGACTCAGCATCCGGATGTAAACAGAGGAAACTCATCTGTAGGAACTGGGAAATCACATCTCTTCCGTCCTTACATTACAAAGGGTACTGCCCTGAGCTACACAACAGTGGGGCCACACATACCAACCATGTTATATACAACAAAACAGTGCAGTAAAATGGAATGTTTACAGAGTACAGCGCTGATGGACGGCGTCAGCGGGTCTAGGGCTGGCGACCTCATAAATACGTACAGTTATGTATAAGGAACATGGGGAGTAAACAGTAGCAGATAAGAGATTCTATGTAAACAAAAAGTTTTAGCTTGAACTTTGATGAGAATCATACGCGTTCTTTTTTTCACATCCCTACACTCGGCGGTGTCACATTATATGTGATGCAACCCTAACTGAAAGGAAGTCATTACATCTCTAGTCTAAGTCTTTAAAGCTTCATTTACTTGAGTTCTTGTTTCTTGAGTTTTGTCATATGCAGTGTTTAGTACACTTGTTTTATACACTACCGCCTTTATAAGTTTATGCCTATTTCTTTCCGTGCATGGTTGTCTGGAAGAGATCGCTCTGAGCGATAATACCGCCCATTATGACACTTTATTTTAAGTATTTAATTGTGAAATATTTAGTTTGTATTTTTATTTTAGTCTTATTTCTTTATTTGTAACATATATTTGTGTTGTGTTTCAATAACGAGTTAATCTATCTATCTATCTACATTGCTAATAGAGTGAATAGAAGCGACTTTTTTAAATCAGGTCGCTCGGCTGCCGGGGAACTCATTCTCGTTCTTGTAAGTTATTTCTGCTTCCCCTGTATTTTGCCCTTCATCTAGATTGTACGTTACACAATTGACATAAAGTCGATTATGCTATGTACAATTTTGATACTGAATCGCCTTATTGTCTAACTTGAATGAGAATGAAATGTCACTTCATTATCATTCCCATTGATGTTTCCAGCCAATAGGCTTGCAGGGTTTCGCCCAGAATGGAATTCAAATGTCAAAATGAAGCCTATTCCCATTCTCCGTAAAGATAGACAATAAGGCCGCCGGTTCGCGGGAATGTGAATTGAGTCTTAGTTGTACTGACTTTCATTACTAGTTGAATAGAATTCAACTAGTAATGAAATTATACCATCCATTTTAACCTACTTCTTCTATTCTAATGCCTTATTTTCAATGGGGAAACAGCTGGTCGGATTAAGACAAAATTTAAAATATAAATACTTTCTGATCCTGGAAAACCCTATAAAATACATGTTATCCAAGAAAAAAGTGCCTTTTTAATGCAGTAGAACTCTTTGTGAATGAGTTCGTCCTGGGAAGTACTGAAGTAAGATGGCGTTACTCTGCCAGTAACATACTCGCAGTACTAAATTTTTTTGATGGTTACAAATAGAGGGCCTCCCCTGATGCAGTGAGCAATGTTCTTAATACTAATTACTTTTTGATCGTTTTTGATTTAACGTATGTATTCATGTAAGTAATTAGAATAAATTCAAATGACCCGAATGAGACTATAACCTCCGTGCTAGATTGCACAATTAAATTTTTTTACCACAAAAAAGAAACCAACTAACACTAAAAGTGTGAAATAACTTGTTAAAGTCGGTATCATGATAGTTCAAAAGTACCTATTTGTGAGTGATTGTCATTAACCGTCCATAAGTGTCATTTTTTGGTAAACATTTTTTTTGTACAATAAAATTATTACTAGACATTTGATATATAAACCAACTCTACTTTTCTCTAAATCTGAACGTTCGCGTCTATATATATATAAATATGCGCCTGCCATGCTATGTAGGTTCAACCCACCACTATCATGTCCAGCTGTGGGCACAAACTATTGTAAAAATTCATATTTGCACACAGAAAATTTAATAAATTATGTTAAGAGAATAAATCTCTAGACTTGTTCTGTACAAGTGTAAACTCGGCAAGGCGGTTACTTAGCACTGAATTTTTTGAATTGTAATTAGTTACTTAATATAGAAATTATTTAGAAATAAGTTGCCATTTAAGAAGTACAAAACATTTTTTTTTAATTTATATAGAATAGATGATACGGTGTTAGGGAGTACTTTTAATTGGTATATTGTATTCCAATAATCTTATATAAGTATGAATGCTTACGTCATGTTGTATAAACTATTATATAATCGCGAGGACCTTTAATTGGCTTGCAGCTGCTATAAGAAGTAGTAACAATGTAAAATGTAAGCTGTTCGTCTTCCTTAAATAAATAAATAAAAAACTATATGAAAAGTATTATTTCTTTACTTTTTGCAGTATTGGACGCGGAGAGATTGTCGTATCAGTTACGATGAAGTTTGCTGATAATGCTAATATATTTGATTTCAATGATTTTTCGGTTTTTATTCGATACTCGCATCGACCTGAAACGAGGAGCTCGTCGCTCACAGTCTGATGTAATGTTGTAACGGTTAACCATCGGCCAAACATGGATTATGCGTTTTCATAGTACTATGTACAATTTTGGTAATTTATCTTTAGAGAGCTGAGAGAGCTTCAATTGTTCTTATCAAATATTCTTTGTTTCTGGTGCAAATGTGCTGTATTGAATATCCGGGAGATATCGTGCACAGGACACGACCACGACATTACTCCGAAGGATTACAATTGCGTCCAAATAACACTGTACAAAACGCAACGTAGAGCAAAGGAGAACTTTTTAGCAAAGCTTTGAGAGGCACAAACAAGCGTTTCTTCCTGCAAGCGACTTATCCTACTAATATTATAAACGCGAAAGTTTGTGAGTTTGATGGAACTTGGTATGGGGGTAGATGAGGCGCTGGATTAACAAATAGGATACTTTTCATCATCAACATCATTACCATACATCACCACGCGGGTGCAAAACGTAATAATCTTGGGCACAGCATAGACAAAATAATAAAATCTCCACCTACGTCAAGATCTTTTTTTTTTTTTTTTTTTTTATGTACAATAGGTTAGCGCTTGACCACAACTCGCCTGATGTTAAGCGTAGTTGTGATCTACGATGGAGCGCGCTTACCTAGAAGATACCGATTCACTCTTGACTTAAAGACTCGTAGATTATATTTATCAGGAAACAGAGACATCGGCAGTAAGTTCCACAGTTTGGCAGTTCGCACAATGTAAGAGCCAGAAAACCGCTTAGTGCGAGTCCCTGGAACTTCAACCATGTAGCGGTGACGCCTTGAGGTGTCTCTGCTCGTCCGGTGATAAAATGGGGATGGGGGAATAAGATCGTGTAATTCCGATGCACACTCTCCGAAGTGCAACCGATAAAAAACCGAAAGGTAAGCAACTTTGCGACGATGTTCTAAACTTTGCAGCTTAGATTTGCAAAGGGATTCACTGCCTATGAGCTTCCTGGCTCTCTTCTCAATCGATTCCAGCGCCTGAAGCTGACATTTAGCCGATCCATCCCAAAGGTGCGAACAGTACTCCATGCACGACCGAACTTGTGCTTGATACAAGGTAAGCAACTGTTCCGGCTTAAAGTACTGTCGCACCTTTGCGAGAACACCCAGCTTTTTGGCAGCCAATTGAGCCTTCGACTCAATATAGGAACCGAAGTTGAGAGTTGGGTTCAGAGTAATGCCAAGAAGCTCCAGGTGGTCAGTGATCGGCAAAGTTGTACCACGGAAAGTCGGAGCCAGATCAAATGGCCTCCTCTTGGCAGAGAACAGACACGCCTGGGTCTTTGCTACATTGAACTTCACCAGGTTGGCATCGCCCCAGTCGGAGACTGCCTTAAGGGAGAGGTTCAAGCGCTCAACCATGGTCTCTCTTAGTGACTGAATTTCGGTCGCACTGGCACGCGCGTTGGATATATAGCTCTCCACAACAGTGCTGTCGTCTGCATACCCAAAGATACCGGGTTTTAGCAGATCGTTGATATGGAGCAAGAAGAGTGTTGCAGAGAGCACCGACCCTTGAGGAACACCGGCATTAATCGCCCTTGGATCCGACGAGCGGCCATCGATGACCACTCGTATAGATCGATTCCTCAGAAAGTCCGATATCCACGCAATGAAACCAATGGGCAAGCCGAAAGAGGAAAGCTTGCTAATAAGGCAATCGTGCCAGACCCTGTCGAAGGCCTTAGATATATCTAGGGAAACCGCTAGATCGTAACGATGACAGTTCTGTCAAAGTTTGTGTCAGTCAAAAGCACGCTATCATTTTGACAGCTAGATGCACTAGACGTGCTCGGCGACCGTCAAGCGTGATGAAATGTAATGACAGTTTTTTCCATGGTGCTTAATTTTATATTGTATGTACGTAGATACTGCTTTTATTATTAGTGTTTACTGATTGATTTACTAAGTACTTAAATTTAGTCATATAACCATGTAAATATTTTATGACATATTGGTATAAAGATAGATATTGCTTTGGAGAAGATAATAAGCTACTCGAAGTACTTATCCTGGGCAGACGACGATTCGCGGGAACCAGCCAGTATTATATATATCATATATAATTCATATTAATAAAGAAGATTTGTATTTTAAAAAATGTTTCACCATTAGAATGCTACATTATCCCTGGGTAACATCTACAGGCTGTTGAGTATTGATTCATCATCATAAAGGTGAGCCCGCGGAACGCAGCTAGTTATAGAATAAAGCAAACACACTACATGTAAGTTAGAGCAAGTAAGTAATAAACTATTCGCGTAAATCAATCAATTATTGCGGTCTCCAGGCAAATATCTTCCTCAATAATCAATCTCTTAGCCGAGTGATTACATAGATTAATCTTCTTCCGTTGTTGCGATCTCCTCAGAGCACAATAGATAATGTATTATGAGCGAATGTAGCCTGCGACTGTGACGTTCATAATGAAGCAGAGGCTGTAGAAGAACACGTTTTCGTATCGCCATCGTCAACGCGTCACGCTACGCCGTACAAACTGTGAGTTATCTGTGTAACAGTTGCCCTAGATGAATAACAGTTTGTACATTTTCACGTAAACGATACGTTACATTATACCTACGCAGTTATTCGTGCTAGGTTAACTGTTGAAATTCCTTAAACATACATAATATAAAAGTACCTACTTATACAATAAATATTTTTAATTTAGGGAACCGACTTCCAATAGTAAGCATATTAAGGTAAAAGCAGTAGTTCCGACTCAGTCGGAGCGCTAGGGTTGCTACTACAGATGTTAGGAATATTTTCCTTCCAGTTGTAGTCTCTCAGTTTTGCAGCAGTAGGGATGTAATGTATGAAACTAAAACCAATTTTGAGTATAAAGTTTTAATATTGTATTTGTTTAAATTAATATAAAAAGGATGTTTCATACCCCTGCTCGATAATGTTCAATTACATATAACGCAATCTCGACGTAAAGCTAGGCATTACATCCCTAGGGATGTAATGTTGTATGTAATTTCCTAGGGATTAAAGTGATATGCCCATGACGTAAGACACTGCTTTACTCCCTCGGTGAATAATCTACTATTATGAAATCCATACGGGAGTTCACTAACTTTATGCCCGAGGATTAGAACGGGATTACAACCAGCGAACGCCTGATCGACAACCCTGACTACTCCTTGAACGATCATCGGATTTTTTGTCACATTTTACATTAGAATTGAATTGTATAAGTAATACATTACTAATGACAACACATACATTATATATCTTTCCTACATAACGTCGGGAAGGTGGACAGAGAACAATGATATTTTCATTCTATAGACATGTCAATCAAGCCACATTTCTTGTTAAAAGCGAACCCAATTCGGTCACACACGGTGCTCAGCATAGGTACACGCCTACAAAACTAAGTTGCAGTACATGCTTATTTCACAAATGATTACGGTGAAATAGAATGCGCGAGACAAAGGGAGATAGCTATATATAAATACCAGCTGCGCTCCGCGGTTTCACCCGCGCGGTGGTCGATGATGACGATCAATCAAAATATATACTCGTATGTTCATGAAATCAAATCATTTATTCACAAGAATGTAAGTAGTTACATAGTGACGTTCAACAAATAAAAGTTCTGTCACATTCTACTATAACTATGGCGCGTAAATATAAAATTACAAATTGGACATATTAAACATTTTTGTAGATGAAATTAGTACTTATTAAATTAAAATTAATTTATGTAAAAATAATAAATTGTTTATAAGCTATAAAAATGTCTAAATAAACTTGAAAAAATTAAAATATGTCAATCAAATGTTTTAAACATTAACCAAAAATATGATGTATTTTCTTTGTAATTCATACATTCCTTAAAAGTGTATAAACATTTTTTGGAGAGCCACAATGTCAATTTTCTTTTAAATTTAGTTGCAATAAGGCCAATTCATTAAATTGATTGGGTAATTTTGAGCTTAGCTCTAATATAAGCAATATTTTTTAATATGTCCAATATATACATCAATGATAATGTGAGTTTCTAAATGAGAAATATATATTCAAATCGGTCCAGTAGTTTCGGAGCCTATTCGATTCAAACAAACAAATCGTTCCGCTTTATGGTTCGGTTGTATGGTTGGTCACGAAATAACTGAAAAACGTCTCAATCAGCATGGGCATCGCCACGTATTTTGTTGTATATGGCATATCTATAGAAGTATTAAGTCATTGTCAAAGAAAAAGACTAGCAGGCAACGACGAAAGATAAACTACAATAGATTAAATGAGTCACTGTCAAGAAAATAAATGAGAAAGTATGCCATTGGCTCGTTAAGCAAAAGATTCATTATCTTACTGGTTAGATTATATTTATCTAGCTATTTATATAGAATAGCCCCGATAGTGCCAAACAAATATAAATTGAGTTCGCAAAAGTTCAAACAGTACTTAATTGTTTGTTTAATACGATACTTCTATACCTTCCTTGTGCATTAAAATTCAAGATCTAATGCATTTACCGACAAGTTCCAGCATGTCAATATTTTTAATGACAATATGAACATTATATCCGCTAGCTTAAGATTATTTCTTAGTCATCATAGTTAATACGAACTATTAATATTAAAATAGTTTGCGCTTTGGTTTAGGCTCTAAGCATCATCTATTGTAAGCATAAATAAATAAATATACATATAATAATCGTATCCGGACAGATTTATCAATTCTGAGCCAAAACTATTATACCCTTGTTATGTTAGCAGTCGATGCCTGTTATATTGTAAGCCACTACGTTTTTTTTTTGTAATTCCATGTACTATTTCTGTGGCTGAGTACCACACCCATAGACTCGTATTTATAAACAGGTAATTACTTGTTGCTAAGTAGTTTCTCAATGAAGTAATTACTTCAAGATAATATATACTTCAACATAAATTAATCTTATGTCTAAATACATATATTTGTTTATTTTTCATTTTATCTAATACTTTTATTGATTTGTTTTATTGCTTAGTTCTTGATTTTTCTCTTATAATTTCCACGTTGTTTTCTTTTCAGTGTATATTATTTGTAGTAGGTAATATGTACTTATTGTATTTTATATTTTAATTTTTTTTGTGTTGGTTATGTATTATTATGATCTAATTTTTTGTTTGTTACGGTCATAATATCGATATTTGTGTATCACGCTGTTGTATAGGTATAGTAAACACTCCGTGGCGTCATAAACCGGCCCCAGCGGAAGACCAGCGCTGGCCAACAACCAGTATTATGCTGAGTTGGGACCGATTTGTGACATGTAACATGTCCTGTCCATTATTTACCTATTGTTCTGTAAATTAGTTTTAGTTCAATGTTACAGTCACAAATAAATATTTTTTCTTTCTTTCTTTTCTTTTCTATTCTCTAGTCGAGCAATGAACGTTAGTTACTAAAGTAAATGCATTACATAACCCTATCGAACTTGGATGTATCCTTTTACACTTGTATTAGGTTGTCATGTGATTTTAATTTTTACAGCATACTCGTAATAGACCCTTCACAGTTCAAACTTGTGTGCGAAAGTCATTTTTATACGTCACTTTTGTACTGTCGGTCTAGCGCTCGACGAGTCAACATCTCCTGAGGATGCCCTGTGTGGAGGTGAAACACGTGTCGAATCGTTTTTGGTTTGTTTGGGTTTTCTTGTGTGTTTTTTATTTTGTATTCTTCCTAGTAAGCATTTTGTGCGGGAGGGAGGGTGGTGCACACCTCCAAATAAGCCAAAATCTTTTTTTTTTCAGCGGAAGTGTCACTAAATATTTAATTATATTGTTTTTTAATATTATGATAATATGATAATGGATTTCCGCAAAGTAACGCCTGAATCAATAAATTATATGGTGACTATTACTCGGCTAAGAATTCTAGCCTTTGATAATTCTAACTTCAAGCCAATTATAGTCCATTGAATTAAAATCAGTGCTTAAGTAGTTACTTTTATTTAACCCGTTGAATCGCGATTCGCCATATTTAGCCAATAAGACAAGAGATTTCGCAGCCTACTTTTCCAGGAACTGCAACGTGTGTGGTTAAGAAGCGCTCATAGCCGAGCTTGACTTAGCGATCTTAACCGATCAAAAAGTTAAGCGACGCTTGCTGCGGTCAGCAGTTGGATAGGTGAACTATGCCACTAGCACACACCCATCCAACTCCTGACCGCAGCAAGCGTCGCTTAACTTATTGATCGGTTAAGATCGACGAGTCAAGCTCCGCTGCGAGCGCTTCCGAATATTAATAGATTTTTAATTTGGTTTTTTTATCGTTTTAATGATATTAAAATACCAGATAGTGCATTAATATATTTTATTTTGTGCTCTAATTAGTCATAACAATAGAGTCTTTCATCACAAAAAGCAACAACAATCATTGGGCAGACAATCATAAACAAAACTTAGATTAAACATGTCAAAAAATATTTTTTTATTAGAAGTTGTGAACTCAACCTATCATTATAAAAACCTAGTTACTGTTGCTTATATAATTTTAAAAACTAACTTTGTACATCGACCTATAAAAAAAATTTGTAATTAGATAAAACTTAACTAACAAGATTTTTTTGTAGACGGTATTACAAATTTAAAAATTATTTTATTAATATAAACTTAAAACCATGAGACTTTTCACTATGGCATATGTGGTTTTAAATGATTATATTGGTGCCCTTAATCAGCTCCGAAAATCCCTACATCGTTCCACCAAACACCCTGTATAAACATTCAATGTTTTAATAGTATCCTAAATCACGCAACCCGAAAGGGCTATGTAAAACACATGAGTCTGTAAAGTTACAGTTATTGTGCTTTTACTTTTTGTAACCATTACATAAGATCACAGAATACACAATAGTACAATCCCTATTTTTATTCTCTGCAATTTGAGCCTCATAGTTAGTCGTTAACAATAACGAGTATAATAAAACCCTTTCGGAAAAAGAAGAGATAAAATTTCACGAGCAAACGTTTGTATCTATATAATTCTCGTCGGTTGCGTAATCTGTTTGGATGACCATTACCGAATCCATGCTAATCCCAGACACAAAAAGTTCCCACTCTCTGATATTACATAAGCCGATAATACTCGGAAACAGGACGCGCCCTGCATTACTTATACCTCATCCCTCAAATTACATATTTCAGTCTGAATTCGGCAAAGGTAGGCATATGATCTGATCATATTTTGCATAGATAAGTTGACTTTATCTTATTAAAGCAAGATGATTCTGTCGATAACAGAGTTGAGGTGGGTCACTTGGAATTTGATTCTGATTAGTTGGTATGTATAAAGACATATGTAAAAGAATAGTTTAACATTTGGTTATTGATATCATCTCGATCACAAAACATGCATGGCTACGGCTGGCCTAGTGAAAACAGTCCTTTACTTTTTATTATTTATTACCATCATCATATTGTGAACATAATGTTACACACAACAGATTTTTTTTTACCTAAATATGGAACCGACTTCAACACTAATAAATTTGAAATAACTTGTTGAATTCGGTACCATGATAGCTCAAAAGTACCTACTATCAGAATCAGAATCAGAAATTTATTCACCATTATAACAATGATTGTTACATTCGGTAAGTCACATAACATATAAATTAACAATATTGTATACACATTTCAGATTATATTAATTAACTTAAATTCACAACATATCATTACCTATTTTGAAAATAATCATCCACGTTTTTCACTTAATTCAACTTTCAATACAAATATTACAATACTGTGGGCATGGTACCGGCTTCGACAAGTTTTACACTTTTTAGTGAAAAGTAAGAATTCACAGTTTTTAATATTTAAATTACAGGATCGGTTGTCACCGTCAATGATGATATAATCAAAATAGACAAAACACTTTTCAGTTATTGGAGTGTAACTCAAATACTGCCTGACCGAATTTGATGAAATTTAGGGACCACCTCGGAAGTATACACTCCCAAACAAAAAATATACGATCGAATTGAGAAACCTCCTACTTGTTTTGAAGTCTGTTAAAAATAATGTCATGGATCGGACGGAGGACAGACTCCACTATTCTATGCCATATTCACACTAGGCGAGCCTTACCTCATGTACACTAGACCAGAAATAACCAAACGCCAATTACATTAAACCGACCATAATCAAAGAGTAATCCGCTGTATGGGTATCGGTAGTGACACGCACCATGATAAACCTACAATTATTGACAGAGTGAGCGATACAAACGAAGTCTCTTCAAACGAGCAGGGATAAGGGAATGTAGCGGTAATGGAGCAAAGCTTGCCTGCTTCAGCGCAAAGCGGATTCTCAGTAAAATTGTAAAATGACAACGAGTGCGTATGGACATTCAGAGCAGTCATGCTCACGAAAGGTGTTGGCAGGCGGTGGCGTGTGTGGCGGGTCGCCATCTTCTCACAAATATGGTTTAGGAAGGCGATGGCTGCCATATGCGTCTATTCGTGAACGGGTGCTGTCTGCGGAGACTGGTCTGATTTGAATGCTTATACCAACCCAACAAAAAAAATAGATAGTGTCTTTAGATAATAAGTAGTACCCCTTTGTCCTCCAAATGAGCATGGCATGCTTTCTCTCAAAATAGTTGTTTTCACGGATCAAAACGGATACTGGAGTCTTTGGAGTGTAGTTTTAAAATAAAAAAAGAGAGTATATTCAACGACTCGCCAAATTTGCTTTTATCCGTCCGGATGTTGATACTCGTAGGTACCGAAAAGTAACGACTTAAATGATTATCTTGTGTTTGAGTTCGACTTCCGCAGTATTTCCTATTTCTACATCAATCAAAACAGTGGTGCTCTCCCCACGGCAATGCAATTAAATCATTGTTTAGTACGCCTACGCGTCGCTCTGGGCAGCCGACAGCCCTACCCCACCCTACGGCCCCACCATCGCTATGTAATAACTAGGGACATCCTCCCAGTTATTGTGCCCATAAAAATCGTAATTACATTCCTTGCGTTTATCCATTAACGGGGAGCAATCTGTGGAGGCATATTTTTGGAACAAGTTTAATTCCTGTCAGGAAAGAATTGTGTCTTTCAAAATCGTAGATTGTTTGTAATAAATGTGTATACAAATGCCGAAAACTTTATAATATCACACCAATCTCGATGGTGGCTACATATTTGTTCCGTTTTGGTGTAGAAACTTTAGGTCCGTGAGGTCTAGGCGCATACGAAATACAACACAACATTTGCACAAAAAGTTAGCGTAGCTATTCAACGTGGAAATGCACAGCATTCTCGGCACTTTTCCTTCAACAAAGTTACCTTATTAAATTTATGAAAGATAATATGCATTAATAATCCATACTAATATTATAAAAAAAAAGTTTGTAACAAACAGACAGCTGTTTGTAACCTTATCACGCCCAAACGGATGAACAGCTCGTTATTAAATTTGGCAAGGAGACAGATTATATCCCGAGGAAGGACATAATGATACTTTTCATCATCATCCATTACCACGCGGGTGAACCCTGGGGACGTAGCTAGTTTGTATATGTAATAATGGAAACCACACGTTTGATTTTTTTCTTGACCGTATTTACGGTCAAGAAATACGGTCAAAAATCAAATCAAAGAAACTGAAACTGGAGATAGATCTAAACGAAACGAGTGCTAGATGGTAGAAAAAAAAAGTTACTCCACCAAAGACACTTTACAAAACTTTTGCTCGAAATATCTTATTCTGTGGGCCTATCACGAAGTAGCAGCATCGTAACCATAGTCTGTAGATTTCCTGTACATTTTCTTTCGCTTGACTAGAGATTTGAAAAGTCGCAAGTTATATTTTAGGGTCCCTTAATTTCCCTACAATAAAATAGTATATTTCATTACAAGTGGGGAAAGGCTGTCATTGCAAAGAGTTCCGAGCCGAGGCGCAGCCGAAGGCGAGGGTTGACAGTCGGAACAAGTTGCAATGACGGTTCCGCACGTGTACTGAACGACTATTTTTAATACAGTTGCGAAAAAATGAAGCGATTTAATAAAATAAACTCTGAAAAGAAACTGAAAAATGGCGCTAATCGTAGAATATAAGCAGAGATTATTTTTTTCTTAACCAATTCTGGTAGGCAAAGGGTTCAGTAGAATTTTTTTTATTGATATGAAATGAAAATGAAATTTAATGAGATGAAATGAAATGAAACCTAACCTAACTCATTCAATCAAATCATTAAATCTGATATTGAAACAAATTACTCGTAGTAGCTTCTTTTTAGAAATATACGTATTTGCATGAATCATAAAAACTTCATGGTTGGTTTTTCTTTTTAATAGACATTATTTTGACAGTTGGGAAAGAGAACGCACGAGTTCGGGAAGGGTAAAAAAAAGCACGAGTATGTAATACCCACATCCCAAACACTATACGTCCCTGCAATACGCCACTTTTTGAGCAACTGTATTAAAAAGAAAATGAACATTCAAATGTCCGTCTGTCTGTCAAGACCACTGTGACCTAAGAGGCACCGCCGCGGGTGAGTGGACCGTGAGCGCGCTACATGGTCATAACATAATAAGCAAATTACGTACAAATCAAAACACTTGTACTGTCGGACATAATTCATTTCAGAATTACACATTTCCGTTTACTGATTAACGTGGAATTGTTACTTATTGTCAAGCACGCAATGGATTAGGGGTTGAGCGATTACCGCGAGATATATCCGGCCGTTGTTTTCGTTCATAACTACTATACATGTGTGCGAGATTTCGTAAACTTTTGCGTGTGTGCTTATAGCTAGCTAATATATGCAATACAATTATAATAAACGCTAGCTTCGCTCCGCGGTTCCATCCGCATGATGATGGATGATGAATCAAATATAGCGCATGTTATTCAGGCATAATGTACCTTTCTATTGGAAAGATTTTTTTTCAATTTTGGGTTTCTCCATTACAAACAAACATATACTCAAATATTTCCTCTTTATTAGAGTAAATAAGGATTAGGTACCAAGGTACGAATAAAGTGGCCTAGTTTGTATCCGCGTTACTATTGTATATTTTAACACTAGGTGACCTGCCCGCGGCTTCGCTCGCTTGGTCCCGGTCAAGTAGTGGAAGCGCCGTTTTGGAATCTCGATGTCCTGGGTTCGATCCCCAGGTTGGACAGATTTTCTGTCAAATAAATTCTCAATAGAAGTCCGGAGTGTGGAACAGTGTCCCATAGATGATAATAGGCTCGTTCCCCTATTACATGGGACCAAAAATATGTCAGGCGAAACGCAGGTGTTTCACATCGCTGCTTGCACCTTCGAAGATATATAGGTGCGACAATTGAGCTGACCCGCCAGCGGCTTCACTCGCATGGTCTTAGCGCTGCATTGGGATTTCGAGGTCCTGTCTTGGACCGTTATTGCTTGTTTTCTAACATAGAAATTCTCAACCGCAGTCTGGAACAGTGCTCCGTAAATGGGAATACGCTCGCCTTCTATTACACTAACTAGCTTTAAAAAAGCAGTTATTCAGTTAAAAGTAAAATAAATTAATAGTCAATATTCAAATTGGACACATTTGTCCCGTTATAGAAGGACAGAGTAATATTTTTGGAAGGAACATTTTATGGAAAATAATGTTTAAGACTTTTGCGGTTGTTAACTAAATTATAATTAGTATCTACTCACGACATATAGACCATGATTTAGCTACCTTTGGAGCTCCCGATATTTCGATACAGTTAGATATGTATCTAACTGTATCTATGTACTGTGATGCATGTGCATCACGTTCAAAATTATAACATTTTATGGAAGTTGTTAAAATAACACCAAACACCAGATCGTGGTACGTAACTTGAACTATGACCTTGAATGCGCCGAGAGGGGCTGTGCGTAACCCTCAGCAACGCAGTGCACAACAATCACACTCCCTATAGTACAATCCTGCCTTTTTATTTTTTTTCTGTATGCTGTCTCTGTATTCAGTTTTTCTACAACTCACGTTCCAAATCCAAATCACTGTAAAGTGATACCCATTACCCAGGGAAACCATCAGAGTTTCATACAACATTACAGCCCCGGGGATGTAATGCCTTGCTTTACGTTGATATTGCGTGATATGTAATTGGACATTTTCGAGCCGGTGGTATGAAAAAATATTTATACACCTCTATCCGCTACCCCTAGTAGTACACGCACCGGTGTGCTGGATTTAATTTATTGTTATAGCGTAGATTTTAGCCGTGCTATAGAAGTTCATGCGCGCTGACCAGTTAATCGGGACCCTAGTTTTATATGAGGCCGTCTAGCATAGAGAGATCAAGCCGCATTCTTTGATTCATGTAACGGATAAAAAAAATATTACCTAAAAATGGAACCGACCTCATCACCAAAAAGTGTACAATAACTTTTTGAAGTCGGTACCATGGTAGTTCAAAAACACACACTATCACAATATTGTGTGTTATTAGTTATTTCACACTTTTTGGTGTTGAGGTCGGTTCCATTTCTCGTAAATTTAAATTAGCTAATTTTATTGACCCTTGCTAATTACGTGATCGATTATCATTCACCGTGAATGATGATATCATCCAAAGAGTCGAAATACTTTTCAGGTATTGGAGTGCAACTCAAAAACTGCTGGACTTTATAATTCATATGGGTGCAAAGTTCTTATCAACGGAAATGAATTAAGTACAAACACAAAGTAGCTACTGTAAAACGTTGAGGAGTTCTCTTGACTGTTCTTCGTCTTAATGACAGTCAATACCCATGTAGGTGTAAAGTTGTCACCAATACAAATTAATCAAGCCCAAACACTTTCTTCCGGCTCCAGACTTTCATTAAATAGACTACTACCTATTTAATGAAGTTCTGGAGCTGATCTGATAATGGAGCCTTAAGCTACGAAGAAATGAGAAGTGCTTCAAGATACTAAATGAAAAAAAACTAACAAACGCTTTAGTCGCCACTACGATTTTCTGAGGTTCCCCTCGATTTCTCTGGAATGCCGATATCAGATCCTGGTTTCCTTATCTTTCCAAATAACAAAGAACCATCAAAATCTGTTCATAAACGACGAATTTATCCGCAAACACACTTAAAAAATATAAAAAATGGACGGTCAAATTGAGAAATCTCCTCTTTTTTTTGAAGTCGGTTAATGAAAAGTATATAGTTGAGTTCTCTGGACTGTTTTCTATCGATATACCAAGTTTCATCAAAATATGTGCGGTAGTTTTTTAGTTTTGCGTGAGCATACAGACAGACAGACAGACATTTTTTCTAAAACGTCATATTCTTGTTCAGTAGGTAATTTTACTCACAATTTTTTGATTGGCTTCTATGTACAGACTTTTTCACCTCTACTCCTTTATTATATGTATAGTTGAAAAAGTAGTTATTGTGTCTTAACTGTAATAGGAGTAGTTAGAAAAATGGTAATGTACCTTTTTTGTAGATATTGATATCTTCTATAAAACCGTAGTACATCACTATGCTCTATTGTCAATAGTTTCCGCAGCGTTTAAGGATTTTTTTTCACACCATGGGTTACCTAATCGAATGTTTCATACGGATTTGATTCATTGATTGATTAGTGTAGATATTTACAGGCACTCTGAGAACGCCACAGAAGCGTGAATGTGGGAGGTTTCTCTACGTCTCATTCTCGTGCTCGGCTGTTCTCCGTTCGGTGTCGGTATTTTTGCGCGCTTCAAAGGGTTTCTTGGGCGAGAAAAGAGAACGCTATCACATTCTTTTTCGTTCTCAGTGCGAACTAGGAAGCGGAATCAAGTGCGTTTTATACGTTTATAAAAAAGTGGGGTAATGAACTAGAATTGAAATTCTGGGTATTTTTTTTTGTCTTTGTTCTTTGTTTACTTTTAATAAGGATATTATTTGCTAATGCTTAAATAACTAAGGCTGCTGCACAGTCGTCCATCGCGGGTGGGAGCGAGAACAAACATTGTGAATGTGGTGTTAAATTCTCGCAAGAAGTCTCGAGACTTCTTGTCGAGACTTCTCGGACTGAGTCTGTAGGACCTATTACAATGAGAGCTAGGAGTGAGTAAGCTAAGTTTAGGTTTTCATTTGCTTGTGTGTATAATTGTCATATGAGAGGGGAATTTTTTTGCGACACTTACCTAACTAGAACTCAGGACAATATGCCGCTGGTAACATTTGTGCTCAAGGCGCTTTTCTTTAGAAACGCATGCATAAATCAAATTTATACCAACAAACGACGGTTTAAACAGTTCCTTGTAATTGTAAAAAAAAATAGATTTCTAAGACGATACAATAAAAACTTTAAACTCAAAAGGAAGCGCTCGCAGAGGAGCTTGACTTGTTGGCGATCTCAACCAATGAAGAGTTGGATGGGTGTGTGCTAGTCATCACTCATTATCATCATTTCTATCTACCTATAACTATCCTTCTGCCATATTTCAAAAATATTCTTTAAAATAAATTCGTATACGTCGAATATACAAGAACAAGTATGATACAGAGGTTGATTCGCCCAAGTCGGTGCTAAGACCTAGTTTGTTTCAGTCGAACAAATAGCCGGTAGGGGAATACTAATCTGCTAAAGGAGGCGAATTTGATTAGCACTCCGGTGGCGGTGCCGCGATACCCATTTCCTCCGAAACCGGCTCAATCTAATCTTCAGTCGTAATATTCCTTTACAGCTTTTACTTGACGCTCCAGATATAACTCGGGTCACACCTAGACGACCATGACTGCTGAACTGATCACTTTTTATAATTGACTAGCTGATCCGCCAGCGATTTTAACCGCGTGCTGATGGATGATGATGAATCAATTTAACATAGGCTAATGCCTATGTTAATCAGGGATCATGTACGATTCTAATGGTGAAAGAATTTTTCCAATCGGGCCAGTAGTTTCGGCGCCTATTCAATTCAAACAAACGAAGAAATCTTTCCTCTATATATAATATTAGTATAGACATAGGCGTTTGGTGAATCCTATTAATATTATAAACGTGAAAGTTTGTATGTATGGATGTATGGATGTTTGTTACTCTTTCACGCACAAACGGGGGGGCTAATGTTGATGAAATTTGGTATGGGGGTAGATGAGGCGCTGGATTAACACATAGGATACTTTTCATCATCATCATCATCATCATCCATCACCACGCGGGTGAAACCGCGGGGCGCAGCTAGTATGTATATAAATTTATAGTTAAAGATAAAGCGGTCGAAGGTTTAGCACCTGGAAAGGCGACTGCCTGTTAGGACTAATGTCAGAAAACACACCGTTAGGTGCTTAGTATTTAAGGCTTAAAATCTTGAGAGTAGTAGCTAGCCAAGCGGCATTGGCAAAAGCTCCCTCCTGCGGAGATCCCCACACCTTCACGGAAAACTCAAATCAGCCGCCTTATTGTCTAACTTGAATGAGAATGAAATGTCACTTCAATCTCATTCCCATTGATGGTTCCAGCCAATAGGCTTGCAGGATTTCGCCCAGAATGGATTCAAATGTCAAAATGAAGCCCATTCTCCGTAAAACAAAACAGTAAGGCCGCCGGTTAGGAATCAACTGGAGACCGCCTGCTGCCAAAGTCTGCCTGACCCTGTTACTGATCTAAAAGCTGTCATAATTATGTCAAAGTCAACTACAAGTTGCCGTTTCGCAGTCACTTGGGTCGTGTCGGTATGCCCAAAGCTTTATAATACTTTATAATTGTACTACGTAGCATACTTTAAAGTGAATTACACACTAATTAACATTTCTAACATGGTGCATTTATAATATTGCCAGTACTGTTATTTTTTGAGAAAAAATAACATGTTATGTTGAGGTGAACCACCTTATTATGACGATTTACGCTTGTACGCGCGTGAGCAGATAAATAAAATAATGCACAAACATCTGTTATTATTAAATCTTTGGCTTCAATTTGCTTTCAATTGGTTTTTTTACGTATAATTTGGGCACAATTCTGACACGACAACTTTTTAAATCAGTCTCAATATTTTTCCGGCGTCCCTTCAGACAATAACATATAACTTATTAGTTGAGCCACCCGCTTACACCCGCGTGGTGATGGATGATGGTGAAAAGTATCCTATGTGTTAATCCAGCGCTTCATCTACCTCCATACAAATTTCATCAACATTGCCCAGCAGTTGGAGCATGAAAGAGCAACAAACATCTAAACATCCATACTCACAATAAGTTTATACTCGTAATATTAGTAGGATTCATTCTGGGGTAGTAGTGATATTATTACAAGAATTAACATTAGAAGCGGGATACTTACCGCAGGATTCTTTTTGGTTTGAGTTCCCGATATTTCGGCACTGTTGCAACCATCAAAGTACTTGGAGCGCGCGTACATTGATATTAACTTACTTTGTTTCAGTTGTCTCTTGAACAAGGCGTAAGCAACAGTGTCGAAATATTGAGAACTCAAACAAAAATGATTACTCGTGAAATGAGCTATTCAACGAGTGTTTGTTAATATTAGCAATATTAGTAAGCCACAATATATGAACGCAACATTTCCTAATATCCATTTTATCTGAACGCAACCTGTCAACACTTTTCTCCAAACTACCTTCATTTTTCATTCACCTTACAACATTCTTGGCTAACCCGGGGAGATAGTTTTTGGAAAAGGAGTTGACGTCTGACCGGCACGCGAACGAGTCGAGAGCTCCATAGTTCTCAATAATATTGCTAAACGGACGGAAAGGCAACATCAGCTGCGGTCTTCGCGCATTACAAATCATCCTTGGATAACTCCCGAGAAAATCAACGTCGATGTGGAAAAGAAAAGAAACAATACGGCGCGTCGTATAACACCAAGCACGCGGGGCGAGCTGAACCAAGTAGCCTTCCAAATGCTTTCCTTTCACTACCAACGCGTAATCATTTTTGTATGATGCTCTTAATATTAACTCCTGTAAAAGTGACCGTAATAGTTAGATAAGCTTAGATAATCGAACACCTGCAAAAGTGGCTAAATGTGGTAACACTAACATTTATCAAATTATCGCAAACTAGCTGCGCTCCGCGGTTTCACCTGCGTAATTATGTATGATGATGATGATGAATAAAAACATATAGCTGTTCATCAGGGATAATATAGGTTTTTTAAACTACTCTCCACAGACTCCAGGGTCCGTGTCTTTTTTAAAATTTTGGGAGTTTCACTACTTACGATTAATTTATTACATTCAACAAATATACGAATAGAGAAGATTAGCCAGTTGAAGTGGCAGTGGGCAGGGCACATAGCACGCAGAACAGATGGCCGATGGGGCCGAAAGGTTCTGGAGTGGAGACCACGGACCGGCAAGCGCAGCGTAGTTCGTCTACCGACACGGTGGACAGACGACCTGATGAAGGTCGCAGGACTGCGTTGGATGCAGGCCGCTGCCAACCATTCCTTTTGGAAAATCATGGGGGAGGCCTATGTTCAGCAGTGGACGTCCTACGGCTGAGATGATGATGATGAACAAATATACATACATGGGGAACATATTAAACTAACTAACTATTTACTATTATTATATAATAAATTTATTAACTACTACATATAACACAATTAAGCATTCACAGCAGACCAGTGCCCGCAAACAGCACCCGTTCACGAGTTGACGCATGTACCAGCCATCACCTTCCTCAACCATTTCTGAGGGAAGATGGCGACCCGCCACACACGCCACCGCTTGCCAACATATTTCCGTGAGCATGTCTGCTTTGAATGCCCACACCATCTCTTTGTCAGTTACAATTTTTACACCACTTATATGAGAACTTAACGCTAGTTACAGGTTATTGTGAGCCCACATTGCCCACTTTGCGCTGAAGCAGGGCCTCCATCACCACGCTGCTTCGATCCCTGATTGCCATCTTCAGGTTGTAGCTATAGTTGGTTTGTTCGCTCGCAACCATCGCTTGCCTCACAAACCGTCCGATGGCATCATCCTCGTCGTCGGCGTAGTAGATAATATAGGATTCTAATAGTGAAAGATTTTTTCAAATCAGTCCCGTGGTCTGGGATCCTATTCAATTCAAACAAATCTTTCCTCTTCATAATATTATAGTATAGATGGCTGTCCCGCGACCTCTGCGTCGCCTTTAAAATATGTCTGTCCCGAGTCGATTTCAAGAATGATAAAATATAACTAATGTTACTCCAGAATGACCTGACAGGCCGGTTGGCGCAGTTGGTAGCACCCCTGCCTTCTGAGCCGCTGGTCCCGGGTTCGATCCCCGGACTGGTCAAACATTTGTGTGCATGAACATGTCTGTTTGATCTGTGTCTGGGTGTGTATATGTATTTAAGTATGTATATCAGTCATCAGGTCACCATAGTACAGGCTATGCTTAGTTTGGGACCTGAAGACCTTTGTGTGGATGTTGTTAAAAAAAAAAAAAAAAAAAAAAAAAATTAGCTTTCCATACGCGAAAGATTTTTAAATTGGTTAAATATGTAGTTTTGGGTTAGTCCATTACAAATAGTTAAACAATTAAATCTTCCTCTTTAATATTATGCCTTTACGTTGCGTAAACATAAACTATGCGTAACATTCTTTGTCTTGCTTTCACGCGCGACATTTACTGTAAGCGAAAAATTGACAGGTGGATGATTTAACTATTCCGGGTGTAGCCAACTTTATTAGTAAGGCCGTTAGTGTAGATTAATTTAAAATACAGCTGTTCATTTTTTCTACCAACTTCCAAAAAGGAGCAGGTACTCAATTCGACTGTTTTTTTTAAATGTTTTTGATACCTCATAACTTTCGATAGGGTGAACCGATTCTCAAAATTATCTTTTTTGTTTGCAAGCTGGCGTTTCCCGTGTGGTCCCATTTAAATTTCATCAAATTCGGTCCAGTAGTTTTTGAGTTACACTCCAATAACTGAATAGAATGGAAGTCAGTATTACATTTTTCTAAATGTACTTGTTTAAATCTTTATTAAATAAAAGGAGGGCTTGACCAGACATGATCATGCCAACCTCATAGGCACACTAAAACCTACTGTCTACGTTTAATGGCTATATTTGTACAATTTTGTATAGCATTATAGCTACTCGGATTGGGCATGGGCCACGGCTGATGTTAAACTTTGGGGTTGTCTGGATAAATACTCGTGTGAGAATAGATCCTTTAGGTAAAGTGCCGTCAAACTCATGAATATGTATCCAAGAACCGTTATCATAATGAAATTCCGAACAAAATATTCGAGCGTAATAAGTTTTGCTGATTTTTTTCATAAATATTATAGAGCTTAATTAAGGATTCTAATCTCAATAAAGTTACCAGAGAAAAATGTAGATATTGTTATCTCTACCGACGACTATCATGTAAAAATATACATTATTACTTTGATGAAGCGCTCGCAGCTGAGCTTGACTTGGCGATCTTGACCGATCAACGAGTTAAGCAACGCTTGCTGCGGTCAGGAGTTGGTGTGTTGGGTTGGGTGTGTGTGTGCTAGTAGCATTGTTCAACAGAGCGCTTCCGTGCTTCGGAGGGGACGTTAAGCCGTCGGTCCCGGTTGTTTATCTTAGGACAGCCGTCGTTAAGCTATGGCATAGGCCTTCGAACGGTCTGAAAACTTTCACATGGCATGACCTAGTCTTTCCACCAAGCCACATTGGTCCGCGTGGTGGATGATGGCCCAGTTCCTCTCTCAGAGAGGAATGCTCAAGTCCCAGCAGTGGGAACATAATACGTGGTCTAGCACGAATAACTGCGTAAGTGTAACGTAGCCTATCGTTCACGTGAAACAGTACAAACTGTAATTTATCTAGATACACCCCAAGCGGGACGTCATACACCCCAAGCGGGACGTCAATGCAGGATTTATCGCCTCCACTTTGAACAAGAACAAGTGCGCCGAAGTGTGACGCGGTGACGCTTACGGCACGAATACTTTTTCGCAAATAGTTTGTGCTACGGCCTCTGAGCGTAAAACATTATTTAAAAATATATATCCTTCAAGAATGTGTAGAACGGTCCGCACAAGCCATCAATCGTGATGACAAGGTCAGTCCCGATTGCTTATTCTAATACAACGCGTTTGTTCAAGTGAGGCACGACGAGGCCAATTCTACTATTGCACAATGTTCAACAATCTATTCCGCTGCAACTGCAGTTCGACCCGTTCAACTCCTGGGGCCATCAGCTTCATAAAAACCATGCAAGTTCCGTGCAGTTCTTAAACCTGGCATAAACAGTTTTGAATGAAATCATACCATGACGCTCATTTAGGTGAACTGTTTGAACATTGTTTTCGCAAAGGTGTTATCTCTGACATTCTAACAATTAACTATAACCAATATTGCAGACGTCTATACGTTTGTAAGCTGATAAACTGAGTGGATTTTGAGCGACATGTTAACGAGAGTCCATACAAAAAAAACAGGTGAACGGTTTTTCTGCGGTTCTTGAATAGTACGCCTGGGCAGGTCTGCTTTGACGTTGTCATGGTACGAATAAGCCGGGCAGTTTTCTAGAAGGCCCTGTTGTCGTTCTATCAACACCGAAAAAGACATTGTACTAGGTATTTCTAGAGACACATTGGAAGAGTAACTACATCTTAATCTATTCTTCATCTTAATCCTATTAAATATTAGCGACTCCCTGTTATTTCGTCCGCGTAGTAGGCTCGGTCTTCGGCCTCGCCATTATTACCTCCTATCTTTTCTTAGTATCTCTTTCATGAGAACCTGCCCTTGACAATAATGAGCACTTTTCATAGTATTACTTTTTTCTCTCTATACATTTCAATGTTTGATAAACAGGTGTTAGTGCTTTAAAAAAGTAATACTATAAAAATATAAAGGTTGCGACGACAATACGGAAGTTTAAGTATTTCTAAAAATACTTCTTTCGGTTGGATGTGGCTGTCAAAACTGTTCAATAGATGTCGCTCGGTCCCCGTAAGACGGTTAAATCAGATAGAGAGTTAAAATTCGATGCTCGGACCTCGAGCCACGGTGGCCTAGATGGTAATGGCGTATGACACGGGTATTCAGAAGACGCGGGTTTGAATCCCGTCCGAGGATCTGAATTTTTCTCTCTATAAATTTCAATAATGAACACATATTTATTTAATATCAAAACCACTGACTGATGACCAATGAGTCAGTGGTCGCCGCGATCTTGCAATGGGCATCGGACATGTCCGAAACCTAGGTCGATAACGTCGGCTAATTACGTGAGTCGGGTTTGATATAAAATAAATAAGTGTCAAACTCATTAGAATTTTCAAACCAAAATAATTAAGACAACATGAAAATAATTTGCGAGATTGTTCCATCCGTTCTCAAGTTATAGCGTGACCAGGAGAAAAAGGGGTTAATTTTTATATATAAGGTATTTTTTAATTAGTGCACAACATTGAAGGGGGAGGGTTGGAATCGATAACTGGTCATGAAAGTAAAAGAAAAAAATACATATATTTTTAATTATTTTATTATGAACCCATATTCGCCGCTCCACGGCTTCTGAAAGCACGACTCGAAGCACCACAGTAGCAGTAACTACGCGAGACATACATAACCGCCGTCGACTCGTCCAGGCTCACTGTCCGTTATAGCCTATAGGTTGTTATTATTGGCCAGTTATCGATTTCAAACCTTCCCATTCAATATTGTGCACTAATTAAGAAATACCTTATATATATATACATTAAACGCTACTATATACTAATAAGGTTTTTAGAATATAAAGTGTAGATCGGTCGCTGGCGTCAACACAAAAGTAACTGAAGCTGCACTGTTGTTCAATAGCAGAATAAGAAACGTATAAAAGTCACCGTTCAGCTGCGAATCGATAGCAATTAAGTTAGTGGAATCGTCCACCAGCACGACAACACTCCCGCTGAGATGACATCCGTTGCGGCCTCGACACGGGACGTGAGCGGTGTATTGAACAGATATGGAACATCGACTAAACAAAATCATTATTTTTCTACCGACTTCCAAAAAGGGGGAGGTACTCAATTCGACTGTATTTTCTACCGACTTCCAAAAAGGGGGAGGTACTCAATTCGACTGTATTTTCTACCGACTTCCAAAAAGGGGGAGGTACTCAATTCGACTGTATTTGCTACCGACTTCCAAAAAGGAGGAGGTAATCAATTCGACTGTTTTTTTAATGTTTGTTACCTCTTTTTCGACTGGGTGAACCGATTTCCAAAATTATTTTCTTAAGTGCACACTTACTTGGCCTCGGTCACAATAGAATAGAATAGAAAATATGTTTATTGCGAATAAAAATACATATCGTGAGAAATAAAACACACAACTAAATACCTAATAAACAGCATTTTTAAGGGCACTACTAGGTGTATGCTCAGCGCTGTGCTGCTTACAGTAATGTTTACACAGGGCTGGTTTTCAGCATACTCCTTGCTAACTATAACTATATCTTATAAAGGTTAATGAACAGCTTTTACTAGCTACACAATCACTAAGAATAAGACTCGTTACAAGTGGCGTTTTCATAAGAGGTGTGAGCAACGCTCATGTTACGTTGTTATTACCTATCGTCACGCTGTTATGCGCTTACCAAAAAAATTAGAATAATATTTAGCAAGGATGTCTTCCTGTGAATTCATAAGCACAAACACACAAGGACCAAAAACAAGTTTCAACTTACTGTGCTTGCATCTGATCCAGTTTTCGTTTGCGTATTATTTATGCGTAAGTATATAGGTCCCCTTATACGAGTATTCTACCTGTTACAATAATGCTTTCAAACATGATTTCTAAGTTATTCAGATGTATTTTTTTTCAAATGGCATTAATATGTTATTTACAGACTTTTTCGAGATCTTCCAACAAATCCATTTGTACTCGTTTAGTTATTATTATTGTTATTGCTATATAACCAGCCTAGCGAACAATAAAAAAGTTACAAATGTAACAAACAACAAGACGTTATTGATATTTTGTAATACCTATCTATGTCACACACAATTTTTGTCATAAGTGTCAATATCCAAAAAAGAAATTGAAGAATACGTCTGTTTGGAGAACAACATACGTGGTAACTAGTTAATTAATATGTAGCCTAATTAATTCCTCATAGTGCTATCTCCACAGAAGTTAATAGAGTAACTGATATTTAAACGCAAAGATCTCTCTCCCTATATTTCAAATCATGCACATTCGAAGCACGCGCTTTGATGTCGTCATTTGTTTTTAATAAACATTTGAAAATCATTTGGTGTTGAATACTTTTCTGAACATAAATAAATAATAAAATAAATACACGCCTTCTTTGAAACCCTCGAGTCTCTAGTTATTCCATTTCCTGTACATATTCCATTCTTGCTAGCTTCTAAAAGCGCTCTTGTGTTTAAGGCCATGTCTCATGTCATGGCTTTATACAATATAATATGTAATATAGTATATATTTTATTTATTCTGGTACATGTAATTATAGTTTGTTAATTAATATTATTTTCCCATTTTCCTCAATAATTATTGTGTCACCCAATAAATAAATCACTTTTCGCACTGTCCTGATCCTGTTTTCCTTCCATTTCTAAATTATCCGTATGCGATAAAATAACACGGAATACTTGTTACTTAATTTTGTTAATACCAAGTTTCCCCGCTTTGATTTAAAGTATAAAAATATATAAATACAAGTTTACACCATACTTTATCAACCCAATTAAAATGAAACTAAGAACTGGCACAGTACGCTGATCGCGTCATGGCCATAGAATAAGAAAAATAATAGAAACGGCCACAATGATGATGACTTACCTATTTTTGTTTTTATATCTAAGCATTGTGATATGTGTGGGAACTGGAGGATCTTGCGCCACTTTTTACTCTTGCCCTTATTGCTATCGGAACCTCCTGTAACAAAAGAAACACATTTGTTAAAAACATAGTTTGTGCGACAAACTACACGACGTTAATAATTCTAAAATGCATGTGCTCAAAGGAGCGTTTTGCAGCAGTTAAATCGTGCGAAAAGTGTCACTTTTTGCGCATTAGTGCTTTTTGCTTTTCTATACTAATATTATAATGAGGAAAGATTTGTATGTAAATATGTTTGTAACGAATTGGCTCAAAAAGTACTGGACCGATTTCAAAAATTATTTCACCATTGGAAAGCTACATTCACCTTGAGTCACCATCATCATCATCATCATCATCTCAGCCGTAGGACGTCCACTGCTGAACATATGCCTCCCCCACAAATTTCAACAAGGACCGGTTGGAAATTTGTGGATTTTATTGTTAACAGAATAAGGACCACCATAACAAATTTTTAGTTCGGTAGTTTAGTTTTTTTGAACATTGAATCGCTACCATTTTCAGCATAAAATAATAACTTAGCTTAAACAAGACATGGTCAAGCATAACCCTGTCAACAGAACTTACGTTCTCGGAATTTTAATAACACAAAAATGTTTATGTTTACCGTTCCCTCCGTCACGAAACTCCGTCAACACCGAAACTAAGTTTCAATCGTATCAAGAAAATTCCAAAAGCAATCACCGAAAATGTTGATCTTACTTCTTGCGTATCAAACTTTGGATCGCAATGTACAAAGTTTCCTTTCCACGGAGTTGGCACATCCGGGCCTATATCGATTCGGTCTGAGAGTTCAGTATTTTTTGATAGTCACTTGGGTGAGGTAACAGAAACTGTTTTATGTCTACCTTCATTTTAGGGTACAGTGGTTTAAGGGGAGTCCTCTTTTCAACAGACTTCCAAAAGGAGAAGGTTCTTAAGGTCAAAGATCAAAGGTCGTACATCAAAAAAATAAACGTGTCGAACGTTTATTTTTTTGATGTACGACCACCCAAACCTTTTTACAGAGTAGTCCGATTATGATAATTCTTGTTTTGTTTGCTAGAATATACTTCCGAGGTAGTCTTTTTAATTTCATCCAATTTTTTTAGCTGTTTTTGAGTTACACACCAATAACTGAAAAGTGTTTCGCCTTTGATGATATCATTATTGATGCAATGGTGAATGACAATCAATACCATAAGTAGCAATGATCACTAAAAAGGGTGAAACATTTTTTTATATCGAAAAAGTTTGATGTCGGTTTCATTATTTGGTAAACATGTTTTAAAGGGTCGGTTTACCCTCGTCCTCTTTCCCTGTAATCCTTCCTATACCGTGATAATTAAAACAAAATATTTATGAATGAAACTGACGTATATATCTGAGTAACCTGATGCCTAAGTGTAATCAGGTCAATCAGGCCACTAGGTAGTAACTTTCTTCACAACCGATTGTACTGAATTTGTAGTAAGAGCTGTAAGCAGTTGTGTGCAAGCCTTTTGAAGGGTATCATTGTGGCTATTGAAGTTACTGAGGGACTGTGTCTAAATAACTATGTCTACAGTCTCTAAGCGACTAATGCGGGGTTTACACGAGTCGATTCCCGTCGTGCAGCGAATCGCCTCTCCACCACATTTACACAGTGGACTGAAATCGCAAGCTACTAGATCTGTTTCTTTGAAAATTTTGGGCAGAACAGGTGTTAGAGAAACACCTTCACACACGTTTATGCGGCGGGCGATCACCTAGGACCAGCCGCATGCCGCATTTTATTTCTTCTTCTCTCGGTGCCTCTTCAATCAATGAAGGTTGGCAATCAGCTTTTCGTACTCGTCGCTATACTTGGCGAGGCGAAAAAGGTCAGCGGCACTCCCAACCTCGTTTTATTTAAATCATCGTGGAAAAAACATACAAACGCCGAATTTGCCCAGAAGACTCGGAGACATCGCTTCACTCAGTCCATTACAGAAGGTCGGCTCTTAACAATCGCCTATCTAAATGTACAGATCCCGCACATCCTTTTCCTCTTGACTCGATTAACGCGATCAGTCGAGTGTTTGTAGTCCTCTCATCCCAGGAAGAGGGACCAATACGCCCGATTGTTCCCACCTACTTAACGTTAAATAGTTGTGGGAGAAGTGGTCATCTTCAAGTCCGCTCTAGATAATTGTTTCATAGAGGTTTTAGGTAACAAATTCGTTGAAATTCGGCACTTCGGCGGTCATATCTATAGGTGTATTTAGCGATATCGAACGGAACATTGAAATTATGTGTTATGTTTTATGTATACCTATGTATGTATGATACCTAGTCGCGTCCTACCACTTAAACCGTATAGGGGTGTACCGTAACCGTATTTTTAACAAACCATCTAGAGTTTGTTAAAAATTAAGTGCTGACCATAAATTCTGCATCACCATGCAAGCGTCAAGAAAGGTAAATGATCTGTCAATACTAATATTTCTAATAGAATAATAATAAACTAAATCTATAAAGTAGGGTATATTAAAATTAGGTACTTAATTATAGTGAATGAATCAAAGCTTTGATTTAGCGACGTACCTATACAGTAAGCGACATCGGCAGGGCTATTATGTATCTCAGTTGCTAACAAATGTTGATTGAAATCTTGAAAAATGGCGGCGCTATGTCAGTTTTGGCAACTCCAGTAAGCAAAAATGTTAGTAATTTGATCACTGAAGCTGACAAAAGTGACATAGAGCGGCCATTTTTTCAGATTTCAATCCACATTTGTTAGCAACTGAGATACATAATAACCCAGCAGGTACCTATTTCAATATAAAATTCACAAATTCTTTACAAATGTGATTGCTCCCTGATTTTTACATAGCAATCTATAAGTACGGTCAGCTTATCTGCTGGAATTCTATAAGTACGGTCAGCTTATCTGCTGGATTCTGTAATCCAGACACGAGTACAATACTGAGTAAACGTTGTAGGGCATCTCTGCTCGGGTCACAATGGAGCGCGTACGTTTCCTTTGCAGCCGGGTGGAGTCTGTTCAGGATTTCCTGCTGACCGTACTCAAGGAATAACCACCGATCTGTCTTGCCTCTAGCACTTCTAATATATTGACTAATACTAGAACGGAGACAGCATAGCAGTCAAACTACTATCGATGAATACAACGTACAATTTCGCAACTCAATTAATCACAGAGCCCACATTTAATTAGTAAGTGATTAAGAGTATATTATAGAGCGATATTGCTCAACAGATTTCGGCAAATGGCTACAAATGATAGCGTAATGTGTCAACGTCACGATTTATTATACAATTAATTTGGACTAACTGGATCAGAAGCTAGCGTCGGCATGTTTATTCACTTTCGTATTGCAAATATTTATTTTGACGGACTGAATAGAGTGTACGAAGTAGGCTATTAAGCCGCACTATAAGAATCTATATATATATACAGGGTATTTGGTAGAGGGACCCACGAACTAAATTAGCGTGTTCGGGGGCCCACTTGGAGAATACAAGTTGGCCAAAAAAAATCCCCGACACCCCAATTTTTTTTAACTAAATCAGTTAGTTTGCTCTGTTTTGTATCCAATTTTGCTTTGCGTGGCCTGAAGGTGTATTAGAGACCAAATTCAACTAAAAACATCCGGTCTAAAACAGATTTTACAAATGTTATGGTGGTAATAGGTACAATTTCGGAGAAAAAGGGAAAAATCACAAAAAAAAGTTAAACATATTGGGGGGTCGGGGATTTTTTTTGGCCAACTTGTATTCTCCAAGTGGTCCCCCGAACACGCTCATTTGGTTTGTAGGTTCCTCTACCAAACATCCTATATATATAATGAATCCCTATTTCTCCTGGTCACGCTATAACTTGAGAACGGATGGAACAAACTCTCTAATTATTTTTTCGTTGTGTTAATTAATGTCAGGAGAAGGTTCTTATAAAAGAAAAAAAGCAAGATAAGGCGGGAGTTGATGTCGAGGGCGAAGGCCTAGCCTGCTACGCGAACGAAGTCGCGGGCAGTTGCTAGTATATACATAATATATGAATGAGCCCCTGTTGAAACCTCTCTTTGCCTACCTAGACGGCTTAGAGATTAACATGAAAAGACAGATAAAGTTATAAGCCAGAGCTAGGTCGTGAGTTTCAGACAGATGATGCAATAGCCTCCCTTGTTACGGAGACTTATCTCAGAATAGCAGTGAAGTCGTCGACGCGATGGTGTGGGTAGTGCAGTAACCGGCAGAAGGCAGTAGCGGGACACGGGCAGCCGCTCCTGGTTACGCTATAACTTGTTAAGAACGGCTTTACCGATTTCATTCATCTTTTTTTGAAGTATTTTCTAATACTTCGTAGACGGTTCGGAAATGACTCCAACGATTTTCATGAAATTTCGGTAACAGTTGGTTAGGGGGCGGTAAATCGATCTACCTAGGTTGCATTTTTAGAAAACGTGATATCCGTGTTTTCAGGCAATGAAAAGCTGTTACAACAGTAAAGCTAGTTGTCAACAGATGGCGTTGTTAAGCAACACTAAGCCCATGAGCATTTGGTTTGAGATTAGACCAAGAAAATCTATTATTTACTTACGAACAATTAGCTCTGCCATCCAGGTACTGTAATTTATTTGTAGGTATATCCTACTAATATTATAAACGCGAAAGTTTGTGAGTATGGATGTATGTATGTGTGGATCTTTGTTACTCATTAACGCACAAACGGCGGGGGCAATGTTGAGGAAATTTGGTATGGAGGTAGATGAGGCAATGGTTTAACACATAGGATACTTTTCATCAACATCGTCCATCACCAAGCGGGTGAAAAAGCGTAATATGCTTGGGCACAGCATAGACAAAATAATAAGATCTCCGCCTACGTCAAGATCGTAATGATGACAGTTCTGACAAAGTTTGTGTCAGTTTCTGATAGCTTACTCAAAAGCCAAGTCAATTTGACAACTCGATAAACTAGACGTGTTCGGCGACCGTCAAGGGTGATGAAATTTAATGACAGTTTTTTTCCATGGTGATTAATTTTAATATTATTGTTTTCTGATTGACAAGTAGGTATTTAAATGTACTCAAATAATACTATTATAGCAATTGCGTTTGACCATGTACATATTCTGTGATTTTTGGTATAAAGTTTATACCCTTGGACAAATAATAAGCTACTCGAAGTACTAATCCTGCGCAGACGTAGTCGCAGGCACCAGCTAGTATAAGTATATATGAAAATGCCCGGTATTGTATTGTAATTAAGTTCGAGAACGAATCACGTTCCCATTCTACCGTTCATCAAAGCGATAACCAACACAAAAGCTTTGTTAAATCAAGGGCCACATTTGTGACGTTATAAACGTTACCAAAGTTATAAACAGTACCAATGTTATAAACGTTACCAAAGTTATAAACAGTACCAATGTTATAAACGTTACCAAAGTTATAAACGGCACCAATGTAGCCCTATAGTCCAATAATAGACTGATTGATCGTGCGAGCTTATTATCCGATCAGACCCGTTTGATTCCAGAGCGATGATAGATTCTGTAAACAAGTGCTTTCTTTCTTTCTTTCTTTCATTTCGTTTCTGTTTATGTTTACGTTAAGCTCAATACTGTTTGAGTTATTTCCGAATGTTACAGATTTTGTTTAAGATACGTACATTACAAAACGTATGATATGTAGAGACTTCTGTTTTGTAACACCATACATTTATTTTATGTCCACGCGTCGCAGGAACGTGGGCACGAGTCAACTTAAGATCTTGGGGATAGAATATGTTCATTATCACACACATCCACCCTTTTTTATTCACATTTTTAACGGGTAAAACACCCTACGGTTTCCTACGAGCAGGTCTAGTGTACCAAGCTGTCAAAATGATAGCGCGCTTTTGACTAAGGTATCAGAAACTGACACAAACCTTGACAGAACTGCCATCATTACGATCTTGACGTAGACGGAGATCTTATTATTTTGTCTATGCTGTGCCCAAGCATATTACGCTATTTCACCCACTTGGTGATGATGATGATGATGATGATGAAAAGTATCCTATGTGTTAACCCAGGGTCTCATCTCCCTCCGTACCAAATTTCATCAAAATTGCCCGCGCCGTTTGAGCGTGAAAGAGTAACAAAGATCCACATATCCATACTCACAAACTTTCGCGTTTATAATATTAGTAGGATTACTCGTTTAAATGTATTAGATATCTGTCCTGCCATAACGAAATATCCGACATTAATTCGGTGTCATCGAGGTGATTTTACTCGTAGATCGTGAATGGGTTTCGAAGATAGACATAAATAGACGAAAGAAGTAGCATTAAACAAACTAACCCACCGACTTGTTGGCGCCACCAAGCTACGAGTAATTCATTAAGGATAACGAACAAAGCACCACGTAGTTAAAGACCATTTAAATATCATTTAGCGGACGCTCGCATCGGTCATGCCTCAATTTAATAGAGATGCGCGAACCACGTTACGGTGGGGTGGTTAGTTGCGCTGTTGTTGAAGTAAACGAAGGCCTTAAGCTGACACAAAAGTAGCTCGATCAGTAGAGCTGTTGTTCTTACACGAGTCAGATCAAAGCTATAGCCGGGCTTGATTAGAGCTGTTACTGTCTCAATTAGAAACTGCTCAGACTAAACGTGGTAAACTCTTCTAAAGTGCTGGCTATTACGTATCTTAGTTGCAGCAAATATTGTTTGAAATCTAAAATAAAAATGATGGATTTATGTCACTTTTGTCAAGACAAGAGTCTTCGACCAATGTGTGTTACCAGTGATGACATATGGCACTGAAACGAGGTCTCTTTCTATGGGCCTCATGAGCAAGCTCAAATTCGCACAACGAGCTATGGAGAGGGCTATGCTCGGGGTTTCTCTACGTGATCGAATCAGAAATGCGGAGATCCGTAGACGACTAAAGTCACCAACATAGCCCAGACTATAAGCCAGTTGAATTAGCAGTGGGCAGGGCACATAGCACATAGGTCGTCCACCGACAAGGTGGCCTGACGACCTGACAAAAATAGCAGAACGACGTTGGATGCAAGCCGCTTCCTACCGGTCCCTTTGGAAATTTGTGGCGGAGGCATATGTTCAGCAGTGGACGTCCTTCGGCTGAGATTTTGCCACTTTTGTCAGCTCCAATCAGCAACTTATTAACATTCTGCTTACTGGAGCTGACATAACGCAGACATTTTTTTCAGATATCAATAAACGTTTGATTGAAATTGATTTACGTAATTATCACACAGTTATTAAATAGATCGTACTACATCAGCGTAATTATCAGTCTTAACGTAGGTTGTATACTAAAAGTATTATTGATGTTTTAACATTATCATGTACAGTAGACGCAGTATAATAGATCCACTATCACATTAAGATTAGAATGTAACGGACACAGAACTGGCGAAATTGATCATGTAAGGTGAATGACCATAACTGCATATCCACAGATGCTGCTACTGTCAATAAAATAAATATAGTTCTACGACGTATTTTTTCTCACAGTAAAATATAATAGCTTCACGTCAGAATTAAATGTAGTAAAATACAAAGGCGAAATCATGGCACGTTTTGCACCTTCACGGGTACATAAAGTTCACTTAGAGTCTGAGCGTTCTGCACATAAAATAGGACGTGAATGTAGCTCGCGCGTGACTGGGCAACATATACCATGAAGATTTCTCGTACACGGGCTCTCTTCTCATTCAAATCACGCGTGCATTGTATGACACCCATGATGAGATGCTGTATAGGTACTTTAGACATGCTTGGTAAAGCGCGACTCGATTCGCCGCACTTCACTGCTTGTCTGCATATTGTTTACTGTTAGCACTGCGCCAGCGAAAGTAAGAACACCTCGCTTTGTACCTGGAATATTAATTAAAAACCGCTATTTTGCAATATCTAAGCAATTATAAAACTGTAGCGGGTTCGCTTGTGTTTGTAAATTGTGAACTTGTACTGTATTCCGTGACTCAATCACGAAGACTTCGTTGAGAGCTTTATGGTTGGTAAAGAAACGAATGTCTGTTTGGCCGTATTCAGTTAGCTCGTATGCGGTAACAAGACAATTGTAAATAGTTATTTGGTTCGGCCACAACCAGGTTTTGGCCACCGAATTGTATAAATCATCCAGCGTTTCGCGACGAAACGCATTCCGACATATGTATAATTCACCTACATGTAAACTAACATATTCGGTAAACGTATTTATACCAAATGCGGTCGACGCCTTAGCTCACCAACCCAATGTAAATTCGCCATGAGATTAAGGCGCTGTCAGCTGCTAGCACGGGCGGAAGTCGGAGAAACAAAGCAATTGCACCTCGTACAAACGTATAAAACTTAATGTTCACTATTAAATAAAAAAGTAATCCGTCAATGTACATGTATTAAAAATTGCTATTTTATAACATATATTTCATGTCAAATACAATTGTGAATAAAGAGAAAAACTGTTTTAAAGGTAAAATAAGTGGTATGTTTGATATTTTTTTAAATGTACTCAAGTATGTTAAAATATGTTTTTAGTTATGTCAATGTGTACCTAAAAGTCTCAAAAATGTGATACTTTTTTTTGTGATTTCAAGCAAACCACCGTTTATAAGATAAACTGCTTTAAAAATCCTCTTTTTTATTGACGTCTGGAGCTGACAGCTCCTTAAGCTTCTTCGACGTGCGACCGGTGCGACATAGTATGTATCTATGTGCGACTTCCTAACGAACTGGCAATGATTCTGCGTATTTGATACCGGGGATTGTGACAGCTAGACTGATATTTTAAAATATTGTATGATGTATGATATATATTAAGTCAAAGTAGACGGAGTCGTATGCAACAGCTATATGTCCAATATAGCCTTCGCAAATAGACCGTGGCAAAAGCTCATTTATCTACATCTCGGGAGATAAGGAAGGCGGTTTTGTCGATTATTTCGCCCGAGGCTGCTTTGGGCTCTGATAAATGGAGCCGAATTTTGATATTAATCTTTGCGATAAGTTTTATTAAATTCTGAAATGAACGGCCTTGAATATGGCCTTGTAACTGTGAAAGAACAAAGTAAAACTGATTATATTTTTGAGGATCGACAATAGTATATTATGCAACTAGTGAATAAAGGACGGATTTAAAACGAGGGCCATAGATGAATCACGAGTAAGTGAAGGATTCTAACGACTGAATCACGACCGCAGGGAGTTATTCAAGAGTTAGAATCCTGAACGATTTGAGTGATGCATGGCCCTCGATATAAATCCGTTTTATTCAAGAGTTGCATACTATACTTTATACCATGACCGCGAGAAAAAGAAATAATTTGAGCGAAAGTAGACATTTAATGAAGAAAAAAGGAAGGTTAAATTAATTAAAATGCACATAAAATTTTTAATAATTACTAAACATAAGATTAATTTATTTATTATTATTATATATTTTTTTCTATAATCGCAGCAAAGAACACAATACAGTTTTTATTCTAATGCTAAACTCCTTGTCGCAAATATCGACCAATCAAATCTCGAGGAGTTACTTGCTCAAAGAGTTGATATGTCGATGGAGATCGAATATATTGGTGTGTTCTAAGTTCAAACACCAAAACAGTGATTAAAAGACCTTTTTATTCACTGTTTTCAGTGAATAAAATGAGCTTTTTAGAGTAGGAATGGTATAAAAGAATTTAATGCGGTAGTCAAGTGTCACATTCTGTAGTCAAGTGGGCACTGGACTGGAATAATAAGTTATCTGGTAGAGCAAGTGGGAAAATTAACTTATCTCCTCCTCCTCAGTCGTTCCCTCAGTGTTGAGGATCCTGACTCTTCTAAAGTCTCCTAACTGCTTCCCTTCACCTTTTCCGGTCTGTGGCTTCATGGAGAGCTACGTTAACCGGCATATCAAGCTGCTGCCTTGTTTTGCCTGCCTGTCAGACCGTTTTGGGCTTCGGCCTCCTGGCCTTTTGCCCTCTATTTTACCTGTGACAATTAATCTTTCCAGGTTGTCAGAGTTTCTGCGTGCTACATGACCGACATACTGCAGGGCCCGTTGAAGACAAATAGTAGATAGCCTTCTGTTGTTTTCGATCTTAAGCTCTTTTAGGATCGATTCGTTTGTTCGAAAAGCTGTCCAGGGGTTTCGTCTATTTTCTGCCTGTCAGTGGCTTTAAGAGTCCAAGCTTCCGAGCCATAAAGGAAAATTGAAAAGACGAGTAAATAAACATATAAAAATACTTAAAAGACACTCAATATATTTAGTAACATGTTTTTAAAATTCCATTGTATTACTGGCAAGACTGGCTGGGTGGCACAGTTAGTAGCAACCCTCCGAGTCGCTGAGCCCGAGTTCGATCCCCGACATGTCAAATATTTGTGTGCATGAACATGTCTGTTTGACCTGCAACTGAATGTGTATATGTATGTATATATATATATATATATATATATATATATATCAGTCATCAGGTTGCCATAGTACCGGCTCTTCCTAGTTTGGGTCCTGAACACTGGGTACTTTCCGTAACTTTAAATTGAACCAAGAAAGACTCAAGACCAATATCATTTGAAGTTAATAATTGAAACAAAATCGGGAGCACAGCAGCTGAGCAAACCCCGATTTGCGATCAATCAATCCACGGCCTGCAGTATTTACTCTCGCGCGTCGAATAAAATCCGCTTTTTCCATCCTAATGATGCGTTAACCCTGGCTAATGACTCAGAAACGGCGTATATATATATATATAATACTGTACTGTAAATACGTCTGTACCATCTTACTGGGCATTTTTACAAGAGACAAAAGAACAGCACGCGAAGCAAAGGGTCCCAGATTCGATCGAATGTGAAGTGCAGGAATTTTCTACCGACCAAAAAGGAGGAGGTACTCAATTAGACTGTATTTTTTTAAGTTGTTACCTCATAACATTCGATAGGGTGAACCGATTCTCAAAATGCTTTTTTTGTTTGAAAGCTGGTGCTTCCCGTGTGGTCCCATTTAAATTTCATCAAATTCGGTCCAGTAGTTTTTGAGATACACTCCAATAACTGATGTTTACCAAATTAATAGAATGGAAGTCATTATTAAATTTTTCAAATTGCACTTTTATTGAAATTCTCGTGATTTTCACAAATATTACTATTATTATTAACCAGCCAAACAGTCACGCTAGGGATCGAATACGTCTCGCCGGGTTTCGAGTATGTGCGATGCTCATCTTCAGGGCGAGTGCGCAGCGGAGTCTGCGAGCTCCCGGCGGGGACTGCGGGACATGCTTCGACGTATTCGATCCCTAACGTGAGTGTTTTGCCGGTTAATGATATTAGTTTTTATGTAATAGAATGTTTGTACTCGGGTTCTTGGACGTTTGTTATGTATTATGAGTGTGTCCGAGACATTGCGAACCGCAGCGCTTAGTATGAGTGTGTAAACGTTATCTTTACATATAAATGTATACTTCTATATTAATATTATAAAGAGGATAGATTTATATGTATGTTTGTAACGAATTGGATCAAAAAGTATTGGACCGATTTCAAAAAATATTTCCCTATTGGAAAGCTACATTCACCCTGAGTAACATAGGCTATATAAGATTCATCATCATCATCATCCATGACCACGCGGGTGAAACCGCGGAGAGCAGCTAGTAAAATATAAGTGTCATTTGTAATTCCAAATTAACAGCTTCTCACTAAATTCATATGAAAGCATATACGGTATTCACATTAAAAAAAAACAATTATAATTTTTTTTTGTCCGTCTGTCTGTTTGTTCCGGCTAATCTCTGTAACGGCTGGACCGATATTAACAGGACTTTCACTGGCAGATAGCTGATGTTCTAAGGAGTCATTTAAGGTTTTATATCATCATCAACATCCATCACCAAGCGAGTGAAACCGCAGGTCACATCTAGTATATAAAAACCCCCCGTTTGATAGATATGTACGTTATGAAAACCAAAACCGAAAACGTTTCCCCATGGTAATCGGAACCATAGAATTAAAATAAACAAGCTAATGGATTTTCTTTTCCATTTTTAGTTTCACAACTCTATACAATTTTATTTTTACTTCCAAGGAATCCAGTCATTACCTACTTCGCCTAGCACTTGTAGTTTTTTACGCAGTCAGTATCTCCATCTGCGAGCGTGTTATGGTCTTAGACTTGCATTTGCTTAACACGTGTGACAGACTACAGTATGTGACCTTAATATATATACTCTAAATATGATTATTACGTTGAAACTTGTTTGGCATCATAATCAGCCCATTTTGTTCCTACTGCTGGGACTCGAGCCTTCCTCTCAGAGAGAGGAGTTGGGTCAAAATCCACCACGCGGCCCCAGTGCGGTTGGTGGAGGATTATTCCACAAATCCTCATTGATAATCCCCATTAATATCAATAGGTTAGTAGCCAACCCATGTCGAAGTTTTCAGGCCGCCCGAAGGTCTTCGACATAAGTATTGTATATAGTAAGTTTTGTGTATTTTTATGAGCCTTGGGTAAGCGAATTGGGTAACTGTCATGCATACCCAAGAGCATATATATGAAACAAGTAAATAAATAAATAACCTTAACGACTGTTGTCCTAAGACAAACAACTGAACCGACGGCTTAACGTGCCCTCCGAAGCACGGAAGCGGCTCAGTTGAATAATGCCACAAGCGGTCACCCACCCAAGTTCTTTTTTTTCCCGCTGGGAGAAATGCATTACGCATCCCCTCCCGTTGGGGATGAGGGGGGTATGTGGGACTCCCCGGCAAATGCCAGTATACCCACTAAACGACCTAGCGGCACTCCGGCTTCGTATGTGTGGAGGAGAAGTTGGCTGAGCCTTTACGTCCAGTCCCCAACCGACGACCGCCCGCTTTTACAGCGGGGACTGCACGCCCCTCCCACCAGGAGAAGCCCGGGAATGACCAGGAGTGCTTGGCCATTCCCGCCCGACGGAGGTGGTGAATAAGTGCAATGCGAGAGAAGGCAACCCCGCGCCTATCCCTTGCTATTCACCACCGGGGAGAAGGCAACTATCATTCAATCGCCTTCTTCGTCTACGCAGTGGCGCCGCAAGGGGGTCTTCCTCCCTTGCGCGCTCGGCCGCCTCCTTTTGGGACATCACGTCTTCACAAAAGGAGGCGACCGCTGCCCAGTTCCCCTCGCCCTCCAGCATGGCAGTGACAACGCTGGGGAGCGAGAGGTCCGGCCCGACTACGGCAGCCAAATTGTGGCGCAGCTCGGACCACGACGGACACACCTCGAGGGTGTGCTGCGCCATGTCTACCGCCGCGCCACAATCATGGCATGCCGGTGTTTCCTCCCTCTCGATCCGGTGCAGGTATGATCCGAAGCATCCATGCCCGGATAACACCTGCACCAGACGGAATGATTGGAAACCGTGGGACCGCCCGAGCCAGTCTTGTAGGACCCATCCAAGTCCTGACCGCAACAAGTGTTGCTTAACTTGTATTATCTTATTATTATTGTTTAATTTATATTTTCCCCGCGGTTCCATCCGCATGGTGATAGATGATGATGATAATAATTATGAAATAAAAAGTGTGTCCAGTGAAAGTCCCGTTAAAATCGGTCCAGCCATTTTTTAGATTTGTTGTTTAATGTAAGTATAAATGTATACTCTACCCACGATGGGTAGGGTATACTTTTATATAGATTTAGTGAAAACCTTTTAATTTGTAATAACAAATAGACACTTCAGTTACATTTATCTGCATATATACGAGTAGATGTAAGCCATGAACCAGTTTCAAATTATATTCAATTCCAAATTAATATAAAGCATAGCGTGAATTGGGTTTCCTAGCAAAGTCATGGGCGTTCATAATTATTTAGCAACTCCTGACCTAAACTTGCTTCGATAGCTGCATCGGTCCACATAGCAAATATTTCAATATGGTAATTACCATATTAAAAACAATAGTAGCCTCACGAACAAGGTTTGTCCTCGTGAGGGGACAGAGTGGGAGGTAAAAATGGTAATAATCCAAAAAACACAAATGTATTTAAAATAACATTCAAATTTTAGTTAAATACGCAATACGGTGCATGACACCAATTCTTTATTATAATATATATGTATAGGTTATTATATACGTACCTACGAATATTTGTGCGATTGACGTAGATCCCCAAGTAGGTGACTACGAGTAGCAGGATGTAATACGTACGTACCTAGGTGCTTATTATTATAATTTATAAAAACATAATAATATAAAATATAATTATTCCAGACACTGAATTAAACATGCGTATAAAGGCTTTGACAAACAGCGGGCATCGCAAGGTGCGACGTGTTTTTGGCGCGCTTACTTACTATAGAAAGCATATGTGTCGTCATACAGAACACGCCACGCTAACGCGCTTGTCTCGGTATACAATATGCTCTGTGAGCCTAGTAAGTGCAACGTAACGTGTTGTTCACGTGAAACACGTTCGTCACGTTACGCCGAAGCGTGACGCGTCGTCGCTTACGATATAAATCATTTTTCGAAAATTGTTTGTGCTACGGCCTCTGATATTATAAGTAAGCGCGCCAAGAACACGTCGCGTAAACGTCGCGCCAACGTCGCAACCCTCCACGCCCTCTGTTTGTCAAAACCTTTATATACATGCAAATCAAATCAAATCAAATAATTTATTTGCTAGAACACATGTACAAAGTCGAGATCTTATAAAATATAGGTCACAATGTATTCTGTCTGCTAGCAGACGTGCAAATTTTCTATATCTAATACTCTAAAAAAGTCGAACACAATAATCCCGAAATTCATGTACATTATAAAAACAATTCGAAAGAAGCCAATCTGATAATTTACTTTTAGATTTCCATCCAATGCCTTAATTTCATCTGGTAAATAATTATATAGAGTTATGCACATATTGTACACATTCCTTTTATATAAATCCTTACGGGCAGGTGGTTGATATAGTAAATTTAGAAACTTCACTCTTTTTAGGCGGGTAAAAATTTGTCCACGTTTTTTAAAAAAATCAGGCTGTTGTTTCACTAAGACACAAGCATCTCTAATATACATACACGGTAGAGGAAGTATGTTACATGCTTTAAACAGCGGTCTGCAACTGTCTAAAAACCACGCCCTGTTTATGACTCTTACACAACGATTTTGTATTTTAAATACTCTGCCTATATCGACTGAGTTGCCCCATACTATCAAGCCATAGCTAAGCAACGAAGACACATGACCGTGATCAACGCAGCCTCCAAAGACACAGTTTGCCTTACTTTTTTTAGCGCAAATACGAAGCGTTCTAATTTCTTACACAATATATCAATATGCATTTTCCAATTCAGGTGTTTGTCAAGGGTTAAGCCTAAAAATTTAAAATTATCAACGCTTTCTACGATTTCGTTATGGTAATGAATGTCAATTGGCAAAGGAGTACAGTTATACGATAGAAATTGTAATAATTTGGTTTTATTTATGTTAATTTTTAAATGGTTCGTTTCCATCCAATGGATCACTTCTGATAGGGCTTTATTAACTGTATGTTGAGCCTGGTTTTTATTAGCGCACTTAATAACAATTGTAGTATCATCTGCAAAAAGTATAGATTTATGGGGAGTAGCTTCAGGAAGGTCGTTTATATAAACTAAGAATAGTAATGGACCCAGTATACTCCCTTGAGGAACTCCTGAGTTATTAATTAAAAGTTGCGATTTAAACGTTTGTTTTGTAAGTGTATTTTCTTTACTTGTAATAATTTTGGATATTTCAGTATACTGCTTTCTATTTTTCAAATAACTAGCTATCCATTTATTAGCTGTCCCTCGTATGCCATACAATTCTAATTTATACAATAGTATTGAGTGATTAACAAAATCAAAGGCTTTCGTCATATCGAAAAATATGGATATTATAGGGGTTCCTTCATTTATACTCTCTGTTATATATTTAACTAAGTCAAAACACGCTAGAGTAGTTGATCTTCCTTTGCGGAAACCAAACTGTTATGTACGTAGAAGTGAAAACTTTGTAAAGAAGCTATTTAATCTAAAAAGCATTGCCTTTTCTAAAACTTTCGAAAGAACTGGGACTAATGTTATGGGACGATAATTATTTGGATCGGATTTATTACCTTTTTTGAATAAAGGTTTCACAGTTGCCGTCTTTAGTTGTTCCGGAAATATGCCCTCTATGAATGACAAGTTAATAATATGTGCAAGTGGGTAGCATATCCAAGAAGCACAATGTTTCAGTACTTTAGTAATAACATCGTCATATCCACTTGTCTTACTGTTATTTGGACTCATGATTATATTAAAAACTTCACATGCGTTTACGGGGGTCAACAAAATTGTTCCTGTATTTTTATTTATATTATTTAATTGTATGTCCATATTATCACATTTAATGTTTGATGTCAAATCTATAAAATAATTATTAAATATATTGGAAATGTCAATTGGATTGGTGTACGTCATGTTATTAAATGTAATTTTTTCAACGTCGTTAGTCGTTAACTTATCGGAAGTGGATGATGAGATAACATTCCATAAAGCTTTGTTTTTATTTTTATTGTTTTTTATACGTCTCGCATTACAAAATTTTTGTGCTTTTATAACAGCTTTTTTAAAAATCCTATAGTATGTATTATATTTAATTTTATTTTCTTTTAATTCTTTAATTTTTATAATAATGTTCTTTAATTTTATTTGCAGTACGTTTGTGTCAGATTTGGCCAAATAATATCTAAAAACTAGACCAATGACGTTAGTTAAACTTTCTACCGAGCGAGGTGTGCCAGTGCCTCCAAACAATAATAATGTAGGTCCTATTTGTGACATTGTGCAAAAAAAAAAAATGTTTTCCGCGATTTTTAGACAGAGACCATGGTTTTTCGTCATCGGGTGCAAGAAAAAATACTAAACGAAAAAAAAGCAACAGTGCGAGTAGGACTGGCACACTGAGAGTTCTGTACATTAAGAAAGCATCTAACATTATTTGCTATAACTAAAAAACAAACTAGGTCCCGTAGACTCGCCAATCGCCATAATTTTCCAATAATACAATTGTTTTCTCAGAAATCATACTACTTTTACAGGAGTTGCGACATGTGTGGTTAAAAGACAAGCTTAACTTTGCAGTTCGATCCCTAGACACGGGTATTGCACTAAGCGCAAACAATTTACTCAGATTTTTTCCTTTACATGTGCTGTAAGCTGTAAGACATTGCTTTTGCCAAATTGAATGTTTGCAAGTGAACGGGAAGTACTATATAGGTTTTTAATCCCTTGTGAAATCGCAAAATGTGCGAAAGTATGCGAAGTGAACGGCCATATCTTTTGATCGCGTTGACTTACAAGTTTGATTTTTTTCACAGTTGAAAGATACCGTAACTAGAGTAATTGATACAAGTACAATTTGAAAAATATAATACCGACTTCCATTCTATTCAGTTATTGGAGTGTATCTCAAAAACTATTGGACCGAATTCGATGAAATTTTGACCACACGGAAAGCACGAGCTTTCAAACAAAAAATAATTTTGAGAATCGGTTCACCCAGTCGAAAGTTACGAGGTAATAATGATTAAAAAAATACATTCGAATTGAGTCCTTTTTTGGAAGTTGGTAGATAAATCTTAACTAGATACCTCTATGAGTTTGACAGACATACAAACAGACGGACAGAATGACAACAAAGTAATCCTACAAGGGTTCCTTTTGAGGTACGGATGGAACCCTAAAACATACCAGAAGATAAAGTGAAAAATAAATTGAAACTTCAAGGTTCAAAGTAATAATGAGTATAGATAGAGTACGGCGTGCACATGTTAAGAAAACCAAAGGGGATTGGGAAAAGAATTTTAAGTACTTAGTGTGAAAAAGAGAATGGAAGAGGAAAGTAACAAACACAGTTGTATTGGTAAGCTGTTAAATGTAATACAAATACCGATCAGTAAAAATCACTGTGAAAATGTATGTATGTCGTGTATTATAATATTAGTATTTTATGTATGCAGCTGTAGATATATCTAATCTATCTATTTATGCCTATGTAAGTATACATTTATAACTTTTGGATTTATTAATGTAGCAGTTTTTAACACTTTATTTAATTTTAGCATTATACTTGTATATCAATTTCTTTACAATAATAATGCTGTATTGTATTGTTGTTGCCAACTCCTCAACTCCTCCTGCAGTTGTCTGTAAGAAACTGTTAATAGTAATATGAGCGCTCACAGTAGACCTGAATTTAGATTTTTTTATTTTTGTATAGTTGCGCATCGTCTAATAGTATGATTTCTATATTTGTATAGTAGTGTGTTTTTGAATAGTATTAAACTCCGGTATCCGTATAACTGCACACACATAAATGATGATAACAACAATAACTTCATACAGCATTATATACGTCTCTATATTGTATGGATTAATTAGATCAAGCTTAAATAGCAACCCAAACATTATAATGAGGTTTGTTATTGCGCTACCTACCGGCCGGCGCGAATTGATATCAAACCTAACAGGATACGACGAGCGTGGGTTTAATTGATAAATACTATTCACTAATACTAAAAAACTAAAACTAATGTTACATGCTTGACGATACGTTAGCTGACTATTACAGTTCCCGGCCACCAGCAGGAACATCAGAATCCGGTGAGAGCCTGTGGCAAGAGATTGCCTGTAAAAGGCCTGTAATATCCAATTCAAATTCTGCGACATGGTTAGGTAATGCCGCCAATAAACAGGCATTATCTATTCCACGGTCTCTTACTATAGGCCTCATTAATGCATGCTTAAAGTAGCACAACGAGCTGTGGAGAGGCCTATGCTCGGGGTTTCTCTACCTGATCGAATCAGAAATAACTCAGAAGATAAGCCAGTTGAAGTGGCAGGGTACATAGCACGCAGAACAAATGGCCGATTGGGCAGGAGGGTTCTGGAGTGGAAACCACGGACCGGCAAGCGCAGCGTCGGTCGTCCACCAACAAAATGGACAGACAATCTCATAACGGTCGCAGGATAACGTTGGATGCAGACCGCTTCCAATCGGTCCCTTTGGAGATTTGTAGAGGAGGCCTATGTATCAGTGGACGTCTTACGGCTGATATGATGACGATGATGACGATTCCACGGAGGAAGCTGCATTTCCGAAAGCACTAACGGGTGGAGATCCAGTAGATCGTTACAGGTGTGACGGCATTATGTGATGGTGTGGCAACGATCACGATCAATTTTACAGCAGCGATGTAGATGCAAATGGAAAACTTCTATATTATTTCCAAGCAAACAACATTAATGAAAATGAAAAATGAAAAATGAAAATGAAATTATATTTATTTAAGACTAAGTGACACTAAATTAACATGTACAAGACAAGGCAAGCACGGAATTATAAAAACCAGTGAAAAGACAAACAATAAACAAAAAGGTAAATAAAAAAACACGTACCTACGAGTACGTGTTGCTGTGTGTAAAATAATAAGGTACACGCTAACTAAATGGTACCTGTCTCAAAATGGACCCATCTCAGCATATGCTGGTTACTAACCAACGCTGGTCTTCCGATGGACCCAGTGGGTGACGTCATAACAGCACAACGACAACTCACCAACCGTAAAACAACAAACGCTACTACATAATTAATCATAAAATCCATGTAAAGTAAAAAAGAAAAAAAGAGATATATTACAATTATATGAATTAAATAGTAATTAATCAGGTGTTAAATTAATACATGTTCATAATAAAAGTCTCTAAATATTATTGCAGGCAAAATTTCTATAACATTTTGTGTTATTAGATAATACATAATTTGGCATCATATTAGTAATAACATACATAAGAATGAACAGTTGAACTGGATAATGCAAGTTGTAGACTTAAAGAGCACTCGTATCATGCTTCATAGTTTCCTGCTGCTTTTGATGCTCACAAAGAAATCCTTTCAATCTACGTCTAAAACTATTAACGCTGTGCAGATTCCTCATTGGTGGAGGAACATTGTTCCAACACTTGGTTGCAGCGTAGTGGAAACTACCTCGGAATGCCATTGACTTGTGATGTTGCATGGAAAGTTGCATAGCGCATTGCCGGGAACTAGTTGACCTGTGACTCATCATCGAGGACAGCTTATCATAGAGATACGCTGGCGTTTTATGTTTGATTACTCCAAAAAGAAGGCATGCTAAATGTAACTTGCGACGGTGTTTCATTTTGAGAATGTAGTGTCTGTTCAAGTATGGGGTCACATGACCCCTAAATGGGATATCAAAGCAAAAACGGGCACACGCATTCTGAACCCGCTGAATCAGCCTCTGTGTTTTTGCAAGCAGACGAGGGCCAAAAACTACGTCCATATAATTGAGACTTGATAAGACAAGTGATTCTACTAGCTGGATACGCAATTTTACTTTTATAAATGGTCTTATCCTATACAGAATTTTAAGTTTGTAGAAGCAACTTCGAACTGATTTTGTTATATGTTTTTCAAAACGCAGGTCACAGTCCATATGCAGGCCTAAATTTTGCGCTTCATACACACGCTCTATGGGATTGTTCATGAGCATCACATTTACAGATGGGCTGAGACTCGACAGTTGGTGCTTACTACCGAATATAAGGTATTTGGTTTTATTAGGGTTAAGAAGTAAACAATTATTATTTGCCCAAGCAGTTATACTCGAAAGGTCTTGATTTAGCTTGCCAATCGTTCTGTCAATTTCATCTGGTCGGCAAGCAATATATACTTGCAAATCATCCGCGTAAATGTGAAATTGGCAGTGTTTAATATATAGTTTTATATCGGCCGTGTATAAAATAAAAAGGAGTGGTCCGAGAATTTATCCCTGAGGAACTCCACGTTTAACCGCTACTTTTTCAGAATCCAAACATGAACCATCACTACTACTGAGCTTTACGTATTGATAACGATTGCTGAGATAGCTGTTAAACCATTGTAAAGTTTTCCAGCTAAAACCGTAAAAACTTAACTTGGACATTAAAAGATTAATATTCAAAGAGTCAAAAGCGCGGGAAAAATCAAGAAGAACTAATAGAGTGCACATACCCTTATCCTGAGAACAAAGGATGTTGTCGGTCACATCGAGTAGAGCAGTCACAGTACTGCGTCCTTGTCTAAAACCGGACTGTACCTCCGGTAAAATGCGGTTTTCTTCAAGATAATTGTTTAATTGCGTACTAACTGCTTTTTCCAAAATCTTCGATAAACAGGGTAAGATGCTGATGGGCCTAAGATCTTTTATTTCAGCTGGATTAGAAGTTTTAGGAATCGGACGGACGATTGCAACTTTCCAAACGTCAGGGAATACCGAGGTACGAATAGATTTATTTATTAAATCATGAACGAGGTCTATTGTACTTGGAAAAGTCATCATGAGCATATCTAAACTAATATTGTCACATCCTATAGCATTCGATTTTAAACTTAAAATTATTTTAGTCAACTTCTCAAAACTTATCGGTTCTAAATTGAATACAGCATCGCTATATCTATGGTGCTCAAAAAAAGTTAACTGAGAAATAGAGACATCAGCTGAACCAGGTATATTTAAAAAATAACTATTAATGATAGTAGGGTCATTAAAATTAGCGGGAAGTTCGTTATTTTTTTTAGGTAATAAACAATTTTTTAGATTTTTCCATAACAATTTTGGATATTTTAATTTATTATTTATGTTAAACTTAAAATAATTAGATTTTTCTTGAAATAGTGCTTGATTTACTATTGACTTCAGATCCTTGTAGTATTTTTTTTTAGTATCAGATTTAATTTGATGGTAATCCGCACAGGCTTCCTCCCGTAATCTCATCATCAATTTGATTGTGTCGGTAATCCACGGATATGAGCGTTTTTTAACTCTAATCAGCTTGAGGGGCGCATGCAGCTCAAATAGACATACCACGTATTTATTAAAAACATGAACTATTTCATTTACATCATATAATTGTGGTATTAGGTTCCATTTTATACCGTTTACGTCATTGTTAAAATTAGCAGAATTAATATTTTTTATGGATCGATACGTAATATGAAAAGGCCTGGGTTTAGCGCGTTTAATGTTAAAATCACATACAATGAGACAATGCCCAAAAAGGCATCCTACATGATCTAAAACAATTTTTTTTGTTTGCATATCAGTACAGACCACATCGATCAATGTTTGGCTTGTATCCGTAAAATGTGTTGGCTCATTCACCACTTGAGTAAGATTAAAAGTTGATAAGAATGTTATTAGTTTATTTGTGTTACCATCATCATTGCAAAACAAATTTATCGACTAGTTTGCCCGCGCCACAAAACTGCAAGGATTTTTGAGGTCCAAAGTGTCGGCGCAACAATTGTTGCAAGTAAGTGTCACGCGCGTTTTTCTTTTGTTTATTTTTTAAAGTCATCCCAATGTTTAACCATAGAGTTTAATTCTTTAGCGTAATATATTTTCTTTCTATGGCAACACTACAGACGGACATGTTCTATCTGTGAACTTTAAAAAAAATATATAATCAATGTTTATATTTTCATCTGTGTTTGGCGGTGAGGTTAATGTTTTGTGCTATAGTTTTTAGTGAATTAATCGGGTTAAACTCATGATTTTGATACAAATTAAACATGAATATGATCGTGAATGTGTAAGAAATACTGTAAATAGTGATTTAAGTTCTGACATCAAAATTTACACGATATAAATTTGTCACGAATCGACAACACTCGGTAAGCTAATTTCTCATTGTTATGATTGGTTATAATTTGCTTTATTTTGAATAGATTATACTTTTACATTGTAAAATATCACAGAAATAATGTTGTCAAGTAATTACACCCACTCAGAATATGATAAATACGCCATATCATGTCAGGATCGATAAAAAATCAAAGTCACGTGACAGTTAAATTCGCTTGTACTAAAAATCCAAAATTTGTAATATTTTTTAAATATTTCTGATATATAATTTATTCTTTGAAACCTAGTTTGGTTTGTAGAATTTCTAATAAGAATTCCAATAAAATAAAAAAACCAACAAGAAAATTTATATTTCATAAAAAAAAAAGTTTTTGGAAATCACCATGTCTAAGTCTACAAAATGGGCCCCCAAGTTGAAAAAAAAATCATTATTGGCTGAAATTTCAAAGTAGCTCTTATTTTTTATGTAATTATTAATAACCTAAGCATATGTTACTAGGTAAAAATAATATTTCTGTTCTAGATATTCAAAATATTTATAAATATCAAATCAAAATCATGTCTTGGTAAGCATTATTTATTGATAAAACTTAATTTTTGTGGTCAGATTGCAAGTTTTTTTTATGAATTTATTTCTTCTACGAATTCAAATATTTGAATGTAATTAGATAGATATGTGTTTTTACTATTTAATTACCGCAAAAAACCTATAGGTATTAATGTAAAATTTTTAAATTACAATTTTTTTCCACTTCAATTCTGATTTTTTCGGCTACGTCAAGTTTGTCCTCGTGTAACATAACATTTTACTAATACATTTGACATTAATGTTTATGTATCACATTTTTTGGTTATTCAACTATCTCTGACAAAAATTTCGTCTCTTAACTCGCTATAGGTATGGCACAAGAGCCATTTATTCCCAACTCGGCGCAAACTTTTGACGCGGGCGCAGGTCGTAACACTCGGGAGCAATCACGAGGGCGCCACAGGGCTCCTTAGGCAAGCTAGTCGTTATATTAAAATCTCCTAATAAAATCAGATTATCATAATTTGTGATAGACGTAATCGAGTCAGTAAGAGCGTCAAAAAATAAATCGACACTGATCCAACGAGGTCGATACGCTGTGCCAATTACAAGCTTCTTTCCATTAAGGGTCACTGTGAGCCACATTTGCTCAACAGACTTATGCAAAGGGTCTACTGGGTGGGGACAAATGCGAACATTAATACTCTTCTTGATGAAGTACCCGACTCCACCGCCTTTGGAGCGAGAACCTTCCCTTCTAGGTATATGACGTAGTCTATACGCGGGAATCACAGGGGCGCGCCCTTCCTCACCCTCTCTAAGCCAGGTTTCATTAATAGCGAGTATGTCAACATCATTCCGAACAACAGAGGATACAAAGTTATCGTGGTTTGTTCCCAGAGAACCAGCATTATACAAACCAATTTTCAAAAGTTTGTTAGCCATTATAATATTTAAAAGTTATTACGTGAAAGTGGATCAGATACGATGCTACATAGTCGAGTTCAACTCGGTCCGGTTTTTTATGAAGAAGATATTTTTTTTGCCAATATAAATAAATGTATATCCTGTGTGAACAAGACTGATGCTTATAATTACCAGTTATACGTTTTTTTACAGAATGATATATAGTTATTACTTTGTTACCATTAATTATGCTGTTATAATCAACAGGGATTATGTATATAATAATAAAAATAAAAAGAGGATTTCTAAAGAACAGGCTTAATGTGTTAAGTGTGTAGTTGTCAATTGCAAACAGTTGCGTTTTTAAAAACCCGCTCAATATCGGCTTCTGACCGAAATACAAACACCTGCTTCCCATCGTTTTGCCGCGCAAAAATACGACCTCTCTTCGTCCATGAGTAGCGCCATTGTAGTCTACGGCATTCCTCCCGAACCCGATGGAAAAGCTGACTGTTGTTCCTCGTTAAACGCTCATTCACGTACACCTTTTGAGGCGGCCCCGCCAGGCCGATATCGGCTGTATTAAAGTGACGGCGTACGCGCGCGGCATGTAAAAGCTCATCGCGCATGTGGCGGCGCGTTAAACGCACCACAACACGACGCGCTCGCCCCTTCACCGCTCCCGCTGCTCCGCTGCCACTCGACTCGATCGCACCGACACGCTCAGCAAACACTATATCTTTGTCTTCGATTTGTACACCTAGTTTCGCTGACAGGATAGTGATAGTGTGTATGATATTTTCACCGTTTTGCTCCGGGAGGTGGCCTATGTCGAGATCACACAGCAGTGCTTCCTGATCTCGGTCATTTAGCGCTTGCCTGAGCTGGCTCACTGATTGCTTTAGCTCGGTAACCTCAGTCGATCCTAGCGCTAGTTCTTTTTGCTCCATTGCTTCGATTCGCCGCTCAAATCCGTCCATTCGCTGGCCCATGCCCGCCAATGAATCGCGAATTTCCTTGCGAAACTCGCGTGCCTCAGCCATATAAGCCGCCAGCTCACACCTCATCGCTTGAATAGCTAAATCTCCCGCGGAAGCGGTATCCAGGGATGGTTTTTTTTCTCCCACAAGCTGATAAATATTATCCTCGGTCGGAGGGTCGGTTTGAACCGCGCATATACCTTTAACAGGTGTACAGCTGTTATCACCTTTGCGTTGCGTTCTTTTACACTCTGGGCATGTCCAATCCTTACACATAGCTGCTCCCTCGGGAACTGCTACGCACCCTCTATGAAAAATACATGGGCAAGTAGTACATGTGGCGACCCCCGATGATGGTTTTAGGAACTTGCCGCACGCAGAGCATTTAGCCATAGTAACGCTTGAAAACGTACAGTACAAATTTACGTGTTCTTAAAAGTAATGGTAGTAACTACCAGATGGCGCCAAAATGAATATCGATAGTGGGTTTTGTTATCCAATGTCAATTTTAGAGAACATAAAGTACCTACCCACATTAAAACAATTAAACACTGTTATATCACGATCTAGATCTTACAAGAATATGCACTATCCAGAGCACCACAGCGAACGCGAACACTCACACAGCTGCGTTGAACGTTAGATAATACTTTAACAATAGAATGGAAGCGATTTAGATATAATTACTATTTTTACGGTCGCGAAATTGCTCGCAGGTAACTTGACGTTATGCCGTCCGTGACGTAAGTATGGGTAAAGCACATAATATGAAGATGACCCTCCGTCTCTGACAGGTATTCAGTGGCCAGAAGGTGCTCAGAATCGCCGTGGGAATTGAGACTATATGAATGAAGATATCCATTATGATCGAATTATCTGAAAAGCAGGATGCCAATGACAGCATTATACCTAAACAAGAATTTGACTAGGAAACTGTTTGTCTTAAACGTGATATGCCGAGAAACAGCTTACCAATATATTGAAAGGAGCGAAACGGTTGAATTTGTAGATACACCACACTAGCATAAAGTAGGGGGTTATCGTTTCTAAAGAAGTGAGCAAGTCGGTTGGAAGTTTAGTACCAATTTCTGATTAAAAACATACATTATGTACGCCCACGGCTGATATCTGATATGTCTAAGAACATTTCTACGAAGACGTCTCCAAAGTAATTGGGTCTTACTAAGAAACGTGACTTGAACTTAGTAATGGGATACTGTAGCGCTAAAATTAGCGAAGGTGAGTGCGACAATTATTGCAAAAATATTGGTTCTATTGACTAGGCTGAAAGAAATGAGACAGTCACACTTGCTTCGTTATTTTGAATATGACATTTAACTTTTGAAGACGTTTGTCGATGTGTTGTTTGAAGATAAAAAGGCGATAACACGGAAGAACCGGGTAGACTACATGATCCGCATAAGATTAGGATTAATGGTTATAGTTACAGGCCAAAGTGACCAAAATGCGAGACTGTGTAAAAATTCAGTGATGGAATCAGCACAAACTCAGTGGCAGCCGCTCCAATCAATAGAAGGTCGTGAATATATAGTCGTGATAACACTGACTTTTTGAGTTGAGATGAACGAAGGGAGTGGTAAAAGTATATAATGAAACGATAGCTTCACCGTTCACAAAAGTCAAAATAGCAGCTGTGCATACCGGAAGTCGAAAGTAAGAAACATCTATCCTTATCCACTAAGATCTTCATGTGCCGTGTACAAAGCAGAAACTGTTGGTATGGACAAACACATTTCACGATTCTTGACCGAAGTTTACGATCTAAAATCTTGGTTTGAAATGGGCCAATAATACAGGACATATAAAATAATTGCTGCTATCCGGAATGCTAAAACTGGCAAAACGCCAAGCGTTGACGAGATTATGACAGAACTAATTAAACTCATAGCAGAAGATCACCTTGATGTACTAATAATTAACCATTTCAATCAAGTATATGCAACTGGACCGGTATGATACCACCAGTCACTTAATTCAACTTGTATTACCCAATCAAACAAAATTAGACTTTTATCTTGTGTGTTTTGTATGTATTGACTACTCGACACTAAGCCTTAGCCATGTCTTAACTACTTATATTCCTTAAAAACACGGTTTTGCACAATTTGGCACTAGGAACACTTTGTTAAGTGCTCGCATACTCAGTGCAAGATGTCTAGACATAACCCATGGCCTACGCATCTTCTTCATTGACTACGAGAAGAGTCTTTGACAACATATGACCTAACCGAGTCTCCAAGGTGGGATACTTGACTGGCTTGAAAGTAAAATGAAACTCATGAACATGATCAAGCGCAAAATTAAGTTTGTCAAGTCAGAGATCATGAGAAGAAGTATAAATGACTCCAGCTCCTCATTCAAGAAAAGATCGCTGGAAAAAGAAGTGCCAGTTGGAGGTGGTACTCTAGCTAAAAAGTCTGAGAGAAACTCGCTTATCAGAGTTTCAGCATTGAAAATTGCCCTGTCATAGCCAATTCTCCGATCCGAAAGCCATATGAAGGATATTGTATATTTATATGGTAAGAGTTTTATAGATATGAAAGGTTTTCTTTATCATATTTTTAAAATTACTGCCAACATCTAAGAAACTGTTTCAACATTTTGACAACGATCGCCCAACATAACAGATCTCACAATTATTGGTAAAATGTTTTCGTTTTAGTTTGGCTCCGTTTTCGTGAAACGCGAACCTGCGCAACTGTTTTATCAGACATAACGCCATCTATCGGTGACGAAGGCCTTACCCATTTCCAAACAAATAGCGTTCATACAATTTCTCAGAGCCAGTGCTTGTGCGATTTCAGGAAACGATTTCTTGGAACAAGCTTGGGAAATATCGCCGCCACAGAATTCACCCTGGACGAATTCCACCTATTCGGGCAACGTAATAAGAAGTATTCAAACAGGCCATATTACAAATAGAGGAAGACGTTAAGACGTCTGCTTTACCGGTGACGACTGCTATCATATTATGGCAAAAATTTCGTGACAAATTTCCCCAGTTTAAATTACAGTTCATTATCACATAAAGTATTTTTTACAAATTTAAATTCTAATATATGTAATTATTAATAAATACATACTTATATTACATTATAATTAGTACTCACGGGATGTACCACCACGATTACACAGGTTTTGGAGTTCCCGATATTTCGGTGCAGTTACCGTAGTAACTGCGCCGATCCGGCATACCGGCGTAGGTATCCGTAGTAAAGGAGTGAGAAAGAAGGTAGACCGTCTTGTCTGCTCTTAATAACCTGGAACTTTTTCAAATCCACCCGCATCTTCAGTCTACCCGTGAACATGGTGCATGTACTGCGCCGAAATATCGGGAACTCAAAACCTGCCTAATCGTGGTGAACATCCCGTGAGTACTTACTAATTATAGTATACTTATAATGTTCATTAAAAAAACGTATCTGTACATTTCACCACCCGTAACTGCGTGATTTGTGATTTTTCACTTTCACAGTAGAAAATATAAAATCGAAATCCGTCAACGAAACTTTCTGGTAGTATGCTTCCAGGGAACCCGGGGGGGGGGGGGGTGTAGAGTATGTAAAAGTTATTTATTTATTTACTATATATTTTTATATTTTGGCGTTGACATTACCTGTGGAAAAGTCACGTGACGTCGCGCTAAGTTCGTCGACACATTTTTGTCTGTAACGTGTGCGGAAACACGCCTGTTTGAATTTTGTCTAGGTCTGCAGGGCACACAACGTTGGCGTCAATCACCAGCTGATTTTGGCGCAAGGCGTCGTTCCGGAAACTTTCCACCAACGCATGCTGCACACCTTCATCAAATATATAATTTATAAAATCAAATATTATTTTTTATTATGATCAAAACGAAGTCTTAGTAGTGCGTCCACGCAGGACTATTGTGTACAGTTTTTAACTGCTGTGATAAGAATAAGAACAAGACTAGCGAAAGGAAGTTGTTCAAACCAGAGTATGTGCCTAAAAGTGGAGCAGTTGACCAGTCACACCACGCAACTAGAATTGTACTCGTAGGTTACCATCGGCATTTTATCTTAAGTGCTTTTCTAAGAATAGAATGTGACAAAAACAATGCGTTTTACTGTCTTTGTTTTTTCCTTTTATGTTGTTGATTGATAGGCGCTCATCGTTTCAAGTCTGGATGCGAAAAATGCGTCGTAAAAAGCGATGAAACCGGAGTTCGAGAAAGGTCTCTTACATAAGCCTGTAACTGACTTCAAAAAAGGAGGAGGTTCTGTGTTCGACTGTATGTACCTATTCTTTTTTATGAATGTTCACTGATTTCTCCCCCATTTGTTGAACGATTCTTTTTTATTTGCATATGATTGTAATACTCTTAGGGTGTTCCCATTTAAATTTCATCATATTCGGTCAAGCTATTTTTGACACTAATAATTGAAAAGTGTTTCGCCTGTCTTGATGATACCTTCATTGACGGTGAATGACAATCGATCCCGTAAGTAGCAAGCGTCACTAAAAAGGGTAAAACCCCACTGCAGTTTTAGATATTCACGCCAGCTGGTATTACATTCTTTTATAATTTATACAATTTTGGTAAAATTGTATTTTTTTTTATGATCATGAGCTTTACATTTTCTTTGTTTTATTGAAAACGCTATATAAATCCAATATGGCTGTAACCCCGTAGGGTTACAGCCATATTGGATTTATTGATTAGTTCAGACTGATTGATTCATATCATTGTCACCGCGAAGCTACGAAGAATTCAATGATACCTAATTTATCAAAACATATCAATCTGTTTAGGCTGTAGGACGATTCTAAAGATTTTACACGTACCTACGTACGTACACGTACTCTCAAAACATAACCTTCGTCCGAGCAGTCGGCTATTTTATTAAATATTTATTCTATTAGTTAGAAGTAAAGCAGTAAGGCCTGCTTCATCATCATCTCAGCCATAAGACGTCCACTGCTGAACATAGGCCTTCCGCACACAAATTTCCAAAAGGACCGGTTGGAAGCGGCCTGCATCCAACGTCGTCCTGCGACCTTTATTAGGTCGTCAGCCCACCGTGTCGGTGGACGGCGACGACGTAAGGTGGGATTCGAACCCGCGTCTTCCATCCAACCAAATAAATCTGATTCAGAAATTATAGATGGTACTTGTGATGTCAGTGAGGAGCGCCGACTGAAAATCAGTGCTTGGGTTTGTTTACCTTTGCGTATGCTGAGTCGGGGCTCCTTCATGGCATTACGCAACATTATTATTATGATGGTTGTCATATTTTGTCAGTATTTTTGTATGTTATGTTGTGTAATGTCCTGAATAAAATTATTGTCTTTCTTTCTTTCTTTCTCCTCCTGATTTAAAAGCTGAGGCTGAATTAGCAAAAACTTTCTTTCATTTTTGAAAAAAGCATTATACAAGCCTCCTCCTCTGTCTCTCTCCTGAGACTCTGAGAGGAAGCCTCGAGTCCCAGCAGTGGGAACAAAATGGGCTGATTATGATTGACATTGTAAGGATATGCATACGTAAGTACATTTGTTTTATCATATATTTTAAAATGAATAAGAATATGAATAATTATTAGACTTGCCTTTTGTGATGAACGATATTAGGTGAATATTCTTTACATTATCTTTATAACAATGCGGCTAATTAATTATGTAGCCTTTAAAACAAATCATAAATCTAGATAACAACAAATGACGTAACTCCTATAATTAAGCGATTGGTTGCATCAGTGTTAAAAAATGTTAATACATAATCTAAGAAATATTCTTCCAACATCGACAATAGCTTGATTAAGTCAAATAATTAATTACCCAACCTATCAAAATCACATAAACATTTCAGTTTGAATTTTACGGTAAGAGCAAGAGCCACCTTACAAAAAAAATAATAATAATAAAACCTTTATTCAAACAATTGTACAATGTTATTTCATACATTATAATGGGGCTAGAAAACATGAGCAAATTTGTGCAAGAGTATCTGCTGCTGAACTAGGTTCATCACCCGTGTTTCAGCATACAGCGCTCTTTCCCCAGCGTTGGACTACTGCTATCCATTTTGGTACAATACTAATCTTAAGAATTTAGAATTAATCTTAGGTCCTAATATTACATATAAAGATGATGATAGTGTTTGTGTGTGTGAGTGAGTGTATGTGTGTGTATGTATGTGTTTTACATCCCAAGTAAACTATATAGGTGATTACTGTAAGAAGTTCTTCAGTATCGTCATAAGATAAAGTTTTTAGCCATTTAGTCACTACAATTTTGACATCTGATTTAACCAACGGATAAATGTTCAAAATTTTATTAATCTTGTGTGTAAATATGGCCCCAAAAACAAATAAAACCTCTTTGCAAAACAGGTACTAAAATCATGAGGTTGATTGCACACCAAGTATTTTCTTCTTTTTGTTAAATGTGTAGGCTCATAATCCAAATAAGTGTGTTGTTTCTAAATTATACTATATATAAAAAGTTGGCGCACAGTAAGCACGTCACAATACTGATACAGTGATGTAGTGGGGAATAAAATAGGTTTCCCAGTAGCAACTTTCAAAACGGATCTTTGGGCAACCTCTAGCATTTTTAAATTTGTTTTGAGAGCACCTCCCCACGACGAAATACAGTAACTTAGCAGTGTTTGGCACATGCTCAAATATATTTGTTTTACCAATTGTAAACTTATGATATGTCTAAGTTTTTTAAAAATAAACATAATCTCTCGAATCCTCCCACTCAAGGCTTCTATATGATTTTTAAAATTAATGTTTTTATCAACAATGATTCCTAAATATTAATAATTAGCTGGTGATGAAACGCCATCTACCAAACAGTTTTGATAGTGCAACGTTGCCTGTTTCGCAAGGGTATGAAAGATGCAACTTTTGTATTGAAATTCTTGTGAGTTTGACACATATTCAACTATTATTATTAACTGGCAAGACACTCACGTTAGGGATCGAATATTTAAGCGGGCACTGAGTGCCCACCGGGAGCTCGCAGATGCCACTGCGTCTGAGGATAAGCATCGGATATGCTCGAAACCCGGCGAGACGTATTCGATCCAAAACGTGAGTGTTTTGCCCATTAAAGACAATATTTGAAAGATGCAATGTTGACGGTTGATGGTGTCGATACATGTGCTGGCAGCTGCGCGTGGTTACACTAGCAATACCTACTACAAGCGTTATGCCCTTTCCACCCGTGGAGCGTTTTGGTTCTAGCTCTTTCAAGCAAGCAAGCCAGCCATTCAACCCCCTAAGAGAATCAGGGCCCGCAGTGTCGCGACTCACCGAAGGCTCCCCACGAAGACAACCGTTATTATTACAGCAGCCTATGTACTTTTTTGTTTTTATTTCATTAAGTTATAATCTCGATTTACTTGAAACACAGACATAAGATCCAAATCGGGGCGGGAGTTCCCAACACTTAGGTTATTCCACAAATCCCCATCAATACAGTATATTTTGATGTAAATGGTATACATACGACAAGTGCAATTTGAAAAATGTAATACCGACTTCCATTGTATTCAGTTATTGTAGTGTAACACAAAACCTACTGAACCGAATTTGATGAAATTATAAATAGGACCACATGGGAAGCACCAGCTTTCAAACAAAAAAAGTTTGAGAATCGGTTAACCCAATGGAAAGTTATGAGGTAACAAACATAAAAAAACATACAGTCGAATTGAGTACCTCCTCCTTTTTGTAAGTCGGTAGAAAACGAATCCAATTATTGGGCAAAAGCTAGGTTATTGAGATGAATATTGAATTATAGTTAGGTAGTCTGATGCATGATGCAATGCACATTTTTCAAATATTCTATCCTATAAAACAGTAAGGGAATCCTAATTATTTTTCAATTTGTTATTTAATGTTTTAAATATATATCTATATATATATAAAAGCGAAAGGTCACTCACTCATCACGAAATCTCAGAAACTACAAGTGCTAGGAGTTTCAAATTTTGCATGCGGGTTCTATTTAGGACATAGGTGCTCACTAAGACGGGATTTTGTGAAATTCGACCCCTAATTGAAATCGGACTCATTGAAATCTGTAATTACCGTATCCCGCGAGGCCACGCGAGCGAAGCCGCTGGCGGGTCAGCTAGAATGTATATACACATGTATAATTGTGCTGATATGTCTATTTCTCTGTAGTGTTGGATTAATAATTGTAAGTACTTAGGTATTTTCTTTATGTTGGCAGGCATTTATCCAGCATATTCATGAAACTGTTCTTTGATGAATCTGCGACGCGAGCATGGGTTGTCGATAGGATACAATTATCGGTAGAAGACAGCCCGCGATATAGGTATCGCAGCTAGATCCATACTGACTATACTGAGACACGGTAAAATAGCTAATAAAAGTTAGTTCATCGTGACACCCTGTGCTTGCACTGCTGTTCTAGTTGTTCAGTTACATATTTTGACAATTTGACAGAAACCTAGATTTTATCTAGACAATAAGGTGTGCATTCAGCTGGGTAAAATCGGTTAAAATAGTCTAACTCGCGCCAATAAAGACATGCATTGTAAATGGCGTCCGCTCTCATAGCATCTAGTTGATGAAGTGAGATATATATCTACCATTGAGGTCACACACTTTTAGCTGATTTGTTAGTGTGATTGTTGGTAGAAATCAACTAAGAGCCGACATACACGGACCGCTCTTGCAGCCATAGTCAACAGCTTGAAGTTGCCATTGGCACTTGCTCGAGCAGTTGGTATTAACTGCTCACCAAGTCATAATTTCAATTCAAGGGCGGGAAGCGCGCGCGATGTGAAATGAAGAGCACGGGCGGAGGTAACTGCGCGAAAGCAGTCAACAGCTCGAGCAGTCCGTGTAAGCCTGGCAACAGCTTGACAGCCAACCGCCCAAAGCATGTGCAACTGCTTGAGCGGAGCAGTTCATGCTGACTGCTTCAATCTGCTTGTGTATCTGAGGCCTTAATTTCACTAAACAATTTTAAAGATAATCACGTATATTGTCAATTATTTTAATACTGACGTTTTTAATACTTTTCAGTTTACACAATCATAGGATTAGGCAAACAAAATAATTGATACTACTCATATGGCTAACTGGTTTTAGTTCAATGTCTGTATATACATTTATGCTATATTCTTAATATTAGAAAAGATACTTTGACTTTTTACTAAACAGTTTTAGGTATGGGTCCCGATGATAGATTGTTACAATGAATGACGAAATGAAAATCTGATTCTAAAACATATAAAATAAGCTTATTCTTTTTATATACAAATTATATATTTATACACATTATTGTAGATATTAGAAAGCAAATAAATGTACTATTATAAATTTGGAAGCAAGAATGCACGCTGTAAAATACATTCAATCCCTAGGCCTAAACAACATAGTGAAGACATGTAAAATATAATTAGGTTCAATTTTTTTTTTATTTATTGGGTTAGTGTGACAATATTGTGATAAAAATATTTGATATAAATATCTGTGTAACTGAACTTGAAGTACCAATATACTACATTAGCAATAGCAATTAGCATTACCTATGTTCTTGCAAATAGATTATTTCGATGTGATACTTGAAGCCCTAGGATAACACATAAGGTAGTAACTAACTCCACAGGGCCAAGCCCCAATGTGCTGTTATTAAATTATAAATGATGCCTATAACCTTACATATAAAATAACTAGCTAATTAATAAAAACAACTAAATAGCCCAGATTTCACCAGAGTGGTCATGGATGATGATGAATCAAAATACATAGCCTAAGTTCATCAAGGATAATATTGGATTCTAACGGCAAAAAATTTTTTTCACATCGGTCCAGGAAAGATTTGTTTGTTTAAACAAATCTTTATAATAATGGATCCTTATTGCATTGCAATAAATAATAAGAGATTTTTTTTAGAAAGTAGCATTGTAGACATACAAATTTAATATGTAGTGCTAACTAGCTAGTTGCAGCCTGCATGGTCGATTATGAAAAATATCCCTATGTCCTTCCCTGGGATATAATGTAACTCCTTGCCAAATTTCATTATGATGCATTCAGCTGTGACAGAACTTAGTGTGATAAGGTAACAAACATACTTACAAAACATATTTAGAATATTACTGTGGATAGTATGGATTGTTTCTCTTGGTCCTTATCAAAACTGTTGCTGGACGGACAAACCAGAATGTCATCAGTGTCACAGAATTTACCTTATATTGACGTTTACACTGAAAATTTAACGCGTTGACTTGCAATTCGCCATATTTGACTAATAATACAATGTATTTAGCAGAAATCAACCTACTTTTCCAGGAACTGCAACTTGTGTGGTTATTAACACGTACAGTTCACATTTCATCTGTATAAAACAGTAAAATTCAAACCTACTTTGTAGCAAAAAAATATTGCAGTCAGTCAATCAATATAGACCACTCGACAGTAAAATTTACATCAATATCATAAATAATTTACGCAGCATGCCATGTCCTGTCGTCAAGAGTGCATAATGTAGGTATGCCATACCATACGGTGTAAGTAATTACGTCCTAAGCTTATTTAAGGAAACATTTAAAATTAAACAAGTGCAGACTGTAATAATTTATTACACTTGTTTTTCCTAAAATAGGTGACATTAAGGCAATATTTTATGGAGGTTATGTCAAATTAGAAGTGATGTTTTTTTATGATTAGCATAGTGTAGTGTGTAACTTACTTAAGGCCTTATTTATACACGCTGCTTAACTTTAAATGACATTATTTCAATTTAAGCAGCATTTATAAGTAATGCTCTTAGTTTCTAGTAGCTGAAATAATTAAGTGATACACCCCTATTTGTTTATGGTTGGATTCATTAATGAATAGAATGATACAATTTTAAATCTGTGGCTGGCATTTTAGAATTACATTAAAAATGAAGTAATTGACTGTAAATAGCTACCCCAAGTACTGGCAATCTGGATGTGACAAATGGGGGGATAAACTTACTAATATTCAATCTTGCTTCGTGAAGAATGCTGATTCCAAATTAGAAGTCCAAATTATCAGCCTCTCATGGCAGTAACACCCATAGTCATTGTGAAGTTATATAGTTTAATCAATTCATTTCATTATCATGAAAGGACTGAAATTTAGCTTCAAATTTTTGACACATGTGCATTTTTGTAAAGCATTTGAGAAGCAAAATATCGTTAATTTTGCAACTTATGCTTGCATCCTAATCACACCTCAATCTAAAATAGTACCTCAGTCCTGGAACACTCAACAAAACAGCCCTACAATAATTTCATCCACAAATTCCCAATTTGAATGGGTGTTCTGTAAGTTTTTAGCATGTTTAGCTGTTATTATTGCCAACTTGAGGCAAAGATACATCTGACCCTGCTTCCTACCGTCCTATTAGCCTTCTGCCTTGCCTAGGCAAATTATTTGAAATACTTATTTACATGAGATTGACACGTATTACGTCAAATAAGATACTGGATGAACAATTTGGCTTTCGTGCAGGTCACTCTACTGTGCAACAATTGGCAAGAGTAGCAGAAACTGTGTTACATAACCTTAACCTTAAGGTATCAACTGGAATGTTTCTACTTGATATCGAAAAAGCATTTGATACAGTTTGGCATGATGCATTATTGCATAAGTTAATTTGTCTAAATACTCCTATGAATCTCGTAAAACTAATTAAGTCTTATCTAACGGACCGTTATTTTCAAGTTCACATTCAAATGGTCTCATCTTCACCTAAATTAATGGCAGCTGGAGTACCACAAGGCTCAATACTGGGACCTTACCTTTTCTTGATATTTCTCAATGATATACCTATACAAACACGTACCAGCATCGCCTGTTTTGCAGATGATACAGCATCATTCACATCTTCAAATGATATAGATTTAATTATTGATCGGCTTCAGCTATCTATAGAGCTCCTATTATCATATTTTCAAAAATGGAAACTCAAAATTAATTCATTGAAAACAGAAGCCATATTATTTACTAAGCAGCGAACTCTTCCCAAACGCATGTTACAGATAGACGGATACAACATCCCTTGGAGTAAATCTGTCAAATATCTAGGAGTCATTCTTGATAACAAGCTTAACTGGACAGAAAATGTTTCAAAATTGCGTTTTAAAGGTATAAAAGCACTCAATGCACTAAGCCCAGTAATAAACAGGCGATCCTGTCTAAGCTCTGGCACCAAACTCAAAATTTATCGCACCCTGGTCCGCCCCTGTATAACATATGCTTGCCCAGTATGGAGCAGCACATGCGCTACAAACATAGGCAAACTCCAAGTCATACAAAATAAAGCTGTTAAATATGCTTATAACACCCCTCCATACACCAACCTTCATAAAGTTCACATAAAAATAGGCTTACCACCTATCAACATATTTATTTAAAATTGTCAGAAAAATTCTATCTTTACAACATCCCTAATAATAAAAACAAATTAATTAAAAACATATGTAAAACTCGCATAAATGATTTGACTTATATCGATAAATATAATCGATATAAGCTACCTCATCACTTGTTCCTCGACCGTAATGAACCGGTCTTGTCGGACCGCGCACACGCATCGCTCCTCTAGTCGATGCCACAGAGCATCGTAAGTGTTGCTGCCGTGCGCGCTATGGTAATACGGGCGGTAGCCCGTATTATCTATGCGATATGAAGAGCGTAATGGAGACACAAGTTGCTTCTGTTGCTAACTGCGAACTGCCATGATCTTTTCCGTTTAACTATTATACTCACCTACCTCCTAGGTTACTTTTATTTGTGTAAAAATTAGTTTGTAAATGTAATGCACCATTTCCTGAGTAACAGAGTAGTGCATAACTGGAATAAACTACCAGAACATGTTGTGTCAGCCACATCAATAAACAATTTTAAAAATAAGCTGGACAAATGGCTATCTACAGAAAAGAAATCTCTTCTGAAACTATAAATCCAACACTGCAATGATATGGACATATCAGCATATTGCTGCTCGTCCATTAATAATAAATAAATAATAAATAAATAAATAAATAATGCTGTTACTAAAGCTTACATAATTTTAAATTGTAATGATGCTATATTATGTTATAATATGCTATTGCACTCTCACTTACATGTATATGGAATACAACATACACATTTTAAAAGTTTTATAAAAGCGTTGTAGCTTGACAAACATACCCTAATTTATAAGTTGTTTGGCATTCTAGGATTAAACCTACACTAGAAATGTACAATTACTTAATGCTTATGTTGAATAAAGATATTTTGAAATTGAATTGATTGCCAACTTGAGGCTGTCTAAGCAGACAACCAACCATATCTTTTGTTTGTTGACAGAAATTTAATAAAATCGCAAAACCAATATGTTGTGATATAATTAAAGCTTAAATGTGTTGTGATAGAAGCAGTATTTAATTACATGATCATTTGTACTAATGATTAGCAAATAGTCATTCATACAAATATTTAATCTGACTTACCTTCTCTGGCTTTCAAGTAGACAGTGTTCGCGACGATATTCTCTAATTCCATCAGTTCCAGTGTGACTGATTATATCGTAGACCCTCCGCGAAGCAAACACCTGCCGGTGCGGCCGACCTGCCGCTTCCCTCGCAGACACGACACTGCCCATCAATCTACGTCTATTTCACACTAAGTAGAGTTCACCACTAGGCCCGCTAACTTTTACACATAACACAGCACGAAGAGCCTATAAGCGATATTGTCGCGACCCGAGCACCCAAAATACCGACGTTGTATCGCCCTAAACGCTAAACACGTATGATACCACTCGTAAGCTCCAAAGGTGTGGTAGAAATGATTTTCAAACCATCCCAATTGTAATTTAGCGGTGCGACGCTTTCTCAACGTAAATAGCTAGGAAACACAGACGGTTTCTTTCAATAATGTAATTGGAGAACACGCCCGAATTATACGAGTTGAGTTATTGATGACGGACAAGCAAAGCAAAGCACACAGAGTACAGTACAGACTACATAGATTAGAGTATAATACTGGAGACAGACTACCTCGGATTACCTAATCACCACGCTATGAAATCTTCATAGAAAAAATATAAGGAACGCTATAATTTTGACAGATCGATACACTAGAATTTTTAGAATCCTAGAGTATTTGCGAGTTTTCAAGGAAATGAAAAAGCGCAAATCCAGTCTCGGGTGATGAAATCTAATGACAGTTTTTTTCGTGGTGATTAATTTGATATTTTTATGAACATTGTAAATAATAGTAGTTTGTTCTTTATAAACTTACCTAGTTAGGCAAGCTTATAAAAACAAACAAAACTATTACAGTAAAACTCTTAAAAAAAAACAAAAAAATACAACTTAATGTATCATTCATATCATCATTATCAGCCCATTTTGTTCCCACTGCTGGGTCTCGAGCCTTTCTCTTAGAGAGAGGAGTTGGGTGATAATCCACCACGCGGGCCCAGTGTGGCTTAGTGGATAGGTTAGTGGCCAACCCATGTCAAAGTTTTCAGGACGCCCGAAAGCCTTCGAAATAGGCTGACGACTGTTGTCCTAATGCCGCGTACAGACCAAGCGAACGAGACCGAGCGAATACTAACGAGTGGGATTTGCCGATCAGTACCGCACGCTCGCTTGCTTTCGCTGTTGTGTCCACACTGTAACAACCCCCCCCCCCCAATATTTGTTTTTTCTAATAATTCGTTTTGGCCAATGATCGTCTAGTCTAGGAGGACCCTAACACTGTGAACCGCTGCAGTAACCTTGCTCTTTTCGGAAAGAATTGAAACAGAGAAAACTATTCAGAACTATAGATGCCTAGAGAAACCAAAAGCAACGTCTAGGTAATCTGATATTACGATGAATAACCTACTACTACATTACTGAACTGCTAGCTGATAACGAAAAATTGCGATGAACATACTAGATTGCAAATACTTAGTTCTTACAGACTGACTGACTGAGCTGATCCTAGATTTCTAGCTTATGTACTTGATTTGACTTCTAATCGTGGAAGATATTAATCATCAATATAAGTTTCTGAATTTAAGGTCTTTGTTATTTGACCATAGAACATAGAAACAGTAGGTTATTTGCGAGTTTTACTATATAATTATTAGCTTGCATAAATATCTGTTAAATATGATAAATCAGTTTTGATTAGTGAAATAATATATAAACAACTCCATTAAATAATATCAGATATACGCATGATTATCGTTATTATTAATAACAGTTATAAACCTGTTAATTATATAACTAGCTTTCTTTATAGATTTATGTTTGTTGCTATGAGCATTTAGCTGTTGATAAGATTGATATAATCTCTTGCAGACTAAGTGTCTCTATAATATGTACTATTTGTTTCGTTTATGAAAACTGCTAGGAAATAAATGTGAAATTAAAGTAAAAATACACTTTATATGCGCTTCAGAAATCTCTTGTGATCAGTAACTACTACGCTGATTATCCAATTCCTTTAGATAAATATTATCAGCCACTATTCCCTGAATAGTTCAATTGTTCAAGTTTAATCATTTACTTGTTTACTGAAAGCAATATATGGGAAATAATATCAGTGACTTAGAGAAATCTCTAGACCCTTGTTTGTGGTTTACAAGAATTCTCAAGGTGCTGCATTGCTTGACCAAGTTTGATAAGGTTTACCACATACATAAATCTCCTTTTTATACGAGATTGCTATACTTAGATTACTAGTGTTTTACATGACATGTCATCTATTGAACCATTGTAGGAAAAGCAATTATTTTAAATACTTAAGTATTAGCAGAATCTTTCGTTGTATTGGTTAGCTCAATACTAGCAGGCATATATTTATTATGATGATTATTATAATAATTAGCTTTAAATTGCCGAGTAAATTATTGATAGATATCTCTACAATTAAAAGATATAATATATTTCATTAATTTTTATATTGTAAGTAATTAGTTTGATTTCTTTAGATTTGCCGTAGAATTTTAGATTTATTATGATTTAGATAGTAGGATTCTTGGCATGTTCAAGGCTTACAACTCGAATGCTGGATTCAGAGTTGCTCTTTACTGTGACACAAATATTCTCCATCATGCCAAGAACCTCTTCTATTTACCCCAAAATTAGTAAGGCCTTACTAAGTCCGTTTGGTAGTTTTCCAAATGTAGAGTTTGCGTCTATAAGCGATTATAATCTTATTTATCTCTTCTTAATAGTATTATTTATCATTACGAATTATCATTTGATTCTAAATATTACATTTGATACTTTCAGCAAATAATTCAATTGCTATAATTTATTACCGCATTCTCATGCTAGAATCAGAGTAGACAGTCTAACCCAAACTCAAATACACGGACGCGTAACAAAAATGTGTTCCTCACATTAATAAAATATTGACTAGAATAACTGCCGAATGGTAGGCATTAAAACGTCGATGTATCACTAGCCTTAGTCGCAGCGAAAATTGGTCGATGTCATTTCAGGAAACATTCCGAGCAATAATCTTCGATATATTTCGATCATTTCACAGATACGTTCCTGACTCAATATATAGAACTCGCGCGTAGTATTCCATATTCGATCACGATCAAGCCGATGCAGGAAGCACCATTATATTTGAATAGCAAAATTCATACCTTCTTTTTGGCATCTACAGCACTAACTCATTTTCATCATCACGTCGGGGTCACCAATGAGGACACCGGAGGGAACACCGATGCGTACCTAGATACTGGCAGCGAACTCCAGCTGTTATCCTTTCCGCTGTTACTAGCACTGGAGAAAGTGTTTCTCTCTCGTAATTTAAATGATACACATGTGGTAGAGAGTAAAATATTCCTTGCACATTTGTTCTCACCTTACATCAATCTACATAAAAACCCTGTCCGAATCGCTGTCATAAAAACATCATCTAATTTTAAATTTGAAAGTGTCAAACAGAAAAGTAAAAGTTAAAGGAACTCTTTATGTATAACTTGGAGTATGTATTACCTACAAGGAGATCGTAGCGAGTCGTCGCCACACCTTTGTATGGTTAGAAATATCAATGCTGCTTATTTTCATGGTAGTTTTATTAATTTTACTTATAACTTTTATGTATTTAAAGGATTATTCAACATTTCCTTTTCCTTGAAGTAACTTATCAGTTCTGTTTGAACAATCGATTTAAATGGTTAATACATAGAATATCTTGATAGCTTAAATATTCTATGCTGCTTATCATTTTCAATAAGTATAATCTTCCTATAAGAAATACCCGACTAAACATCTTAATCTCAATATCACACATTAACGGTTTCTTCTACTTTTGATTTTCTAAATTTCATCAATATTTGTTCATACCAAGATACTTTTTATGCCTCTATATTTGTGAATCGTGACGGAATCCTCATCCAGAGCCTGTTCCGTTACAACACTAAAAGAACGAGTTGAAGTTCGTCGACAATCGGCGAACCACAGCAAATCCAATGATGTTATATATAAATGGAGGTAGATACATCTTACTGCGCTCGGCTTGCGACATCAACACAAGCTAATTGTCTTGAGTCTTGAATGTGTCTGGCAACAACGCAGCGCGTATTTAACATTTAGGAAAAAATGCCTTCTTGTGTGTTCAGAAATTGCAGAAATACTGGGACGAGTGCAAAAACAAGAATGATGTATTGAACGACTATTGAACGACTTACAAAAAGAGCTGGATTACAATAAATAAATTGATTAATTTTACAAGGATTTTATGTGGTTGTTAAATGAAATTGTGTCTGTTGAGTGGAAGCGCTTGCAGCGGAACTTGACTCAGCGATTTTAACCGATGTTACAATCAACGATGAAGCGATCAACAAGTTAAGCAACAATTGCTGTGGCCAAGACCTAGATGGGTGACTGCTAGTGGCATTGTTTATCTGAGCGCTTCCATGTTTCGGAGGGCACTTTAATCCATCGGTCCCGGTTGTTTGTCTTAGGACAACAGTCGTTAGGCTATGTATCGAAGGCTTTCGAGCAGCTGGAAAACATAGACATGGGTTGGCTACTAGCCTATCCATCAAACCGCACTGAGCCCGCGTGGTGGATTATGGTCCAACATTCTCAGAGAGAAAGCTCGAGTCCTAGCAGTGGAAACATAAGGGGCTGATAATGATGAAATGAAATTAAAGCACTCGTGTTAACGTGTTAAAGCACAGCATGTTTAGGATTTCAAAGCCTCGGTTTCTGCTTATAGAGCTCTATGAGCATTAGCAATTTATCCATAATCGTAATTCGTCCATTCCATAATCGTAAATAGATACTATTACGGAAACATTAAATTTTAACAAATATGCCGAATTGTACCCACAAAACACGACAGCGTCAGATAAAGATAAAAAAGATTTTTTTTTATTAAAAACCTCTTATTTCGTTAAAATCTAGATTCCATAAAAGATAAAGCTAAGCTAAGCTTTTATAGTGACAGCCTTTTATATTTATTTTGATAAAAATAGTTCTATTACTAATTTTAAGTTGACTCGGGGTAGCATGTACATACATAACTATTTTGAGTTACATGTAAAGATAAAAGAGAAGCAAGCTCATTTAAAATTATACAAACAAAATCACTTCTCTAGTAAAATACTTAGTCTTAAATACCCATCCTTTTGATGTATTGTGCTTTACTGAGACATGGCTAAAGAAACTATTTTATTTAATATAAATACCTAATATAGGTGGCTATCTTCTTTAGCCGTACATCCGTTGAAACAGGAGGCTGTATTACATGTAGAAATAGAAGATATTTGAGATCAAAGTGATTCGACAAAACGCTAATTTCATATGTAAGATACTCGTATTATTTAGAAGACAAAGATACATGCAGGTTCTAACTTTTGCTAAGAAGTCATCTGACACCCATGTATTGATTGAGTTTCTATTAAAAACAAAAATTCGTCGTGCTGGGTAATCTTTTGTCTATTTTGATTTTGGAACTCGGCAGTAGAGTTTAATTATTCAACAAATTGACGTTTCTGATGCCTAAATAAAATAAATTATTTTGTATTTGAATTTGAAACTAAAATAACTACTGAATGCTGGTACTAATTTTGCATAAATAAGTATATAAATCTTCTTATTGTTTAAAGAATATGAATGGTTTTATGCTCACCTCAAAACATAATAACATGCCAAAAATGTCAAACTATTTACATGCTCAAACACAGTTGATAAATGACATATATATAGTATATATAATACACATACAAATATAAAATTAATTGACTTGACTGTATTTGTGTTTACATTATAACCGTAATCCGTTAAACGAAACTTCATAGTTCGTTTTTAGAAGTACCCAAAGATCTTACTGTAAGGTCTTTGGAAGTACATATACTATTTCCTGCCGTCGGAAGCCCATAACATCAACTACCAACTCACCTCAAGAGAAGGAGTACCTCGCCATTCCAAGATGACCAGTATCGCGCCTGCAGTCGTCACGATCCTGTAAGTCCTTGAAACAAATTATTAACTTTCGCAAACATATATATCAAAGTGAACATTTGAATTTAAATATACTTGTCTGTGAAGATAATTGTGTAATCAGCATCAGTGATTTATTTAAATAATACTTACAAAGATAATTATAATATTGCAATTCACCTAAACATATTTTACGTAAGTACTAGTATTCAATAACATACATAGATCTAATCATATTGTACAACAATTGTTTAACTCAGTTACTAAGGTCCGAGTTTAGCGCAACATTCCTTTCTTATCGTGAGTCTAAGCCTCGCGTCTTACTTTGTTTTGACTAACGCCTTAGCACACTATGCCTAAAGACAGTAAGGACAATCAAACCGATCCAAACACAATGACTACGAAAGAAATCGACATGAATATTTTGTGTAAATTTATTAGTAAATTCGATGGAAATCGTGAAAAATTAAATGCTTATTTAAATAACTGTAGAAATGCGATGAGCCTCGCATCACAATCACAACAAGACGTTTTATTAGTATATATATTAAGTCAATTAGAAGGTCGTGCCGAAAGTGCATGTTCAATAAAAGAATTTGAAAAATGGCAACAACTAGAGGAATTTTTGAAATCGCAATTTGGAGAACGTAAACATTATGCTGCACTTCTCTCAGACCTTCAGGAAAGTCGTCAATCTAATAATGAAACAGTCAATCAATTCGCTCTTCGTGTAGAGTCTACTTTATCCAAGCTGTTGACTGAAATACCTTCAACTAAGAAAGTTGAATTACCTGGCCGTGTCGCCGCAATGCAGGACTTAGCTCTGCATACATTTACTTCAGGACTCATTCCACGTTTATCGACTGTTGTGAGATGTCGTGACCCCAAAACTTTAAACGATGCTATTAACTTTGCCGTTTCGGAGGAAAAAATATAACAAATTTCTTTTAAGCGGAATTCACCCTCTTCCTTTAATAATAATTCGAACTTGCCTAACTTTCAACAGCGCTCACCTCAGCGAGCATTTCAACAAAATCGAAACTTTACTCAAAATAGTGTGAGTGTTCCGAACAGGTTTAATAATCAAAGACCCGCACCAATATCACCTAACTCTACTCTTCCCGTTTGTCGCTACTGCCAATCCATAGGTCATACCATTGACGTTTGCCGTAAACGTGAGTACAATAACAGCCGTCGATTTGGAAACTCCCAAACTCAACAACCAAACCGACAAACCTTCTATCGGAATAATCAACCTATCCATACTGTTAACTTACCTGAAGAACAAGACTCACGAGACGAAGTGGATTATATAGGCCGAAATTTAAACGAGGAAACCCTTCCTCTCAACATCGTACAGGAACAATAAGGGATAAAATCGATGTTTATGCTATATCTAATACTTCAAAATTATATTCTACTGTCTGTAAATCGTCAACTACACGGGTAGCCAGTCCCAAATAAATAGTGGCCATAAATTTACTACTTCTACATCCACTAACTACAAGGGTAACCAGCCCCAAATAAATAGTGGTCATAAGAGATTTATTACTTCTCCATCTACTACATCCACTAACTACAAGGGTAGCCAGTCCCAAATAAATAGTGGCCATAAATTTACTACTTCTACATCCACTAACTACAAGGGTAACCAGCCCCAAATAAATAGTGGTCATAAGAGATTTATTACTTCTCAACCTACTACATCCACTAACTACAAGGGTAACCAGCCCCAAATAAATAGTGGCCTTACTAAAACTTTTAATTCTAAATATACTAAATCCAATAACTACGAGGGTAACCAACCCCAAATAAATAGTGCCCACATGAAAACTACTAATTCTATACCTGCTAACTACAAGGACAAAGAGTCTGAAACCAAAAATGAAATTTCACTTAAATCTAAACTTACCTGTGATATCGCCTTACCACCTAACAAACTGTTATCCATGTCTTGCCCGTCCTGTACAGCATCTGTAAAAGAAGAAAACACATTAAAAACATATAATATAATATCTAACCCAGTGAAAAAATACTTACCTTTCGTAGAAGTTCAATCATCTGTCTCTAGCAAACCTTTAAAACTTCTCGTTGATAGTGGAGCATCCATCAGTCTCCTGAAAGTAAATACAATCGAAAAAATGCCAAAAATCACGAATTACATTATATCCTTCAGCGGAATAGGGACTACAGAAAATCCAATGCACTCATTAGGTCACATTTTGATCAATTTTAATGCAATAAGTCATCACTTTCACGTTGTACCCAATATAAATTTTCCTTACGATGGAATAATAGGTAACGACTTGCTATCCACTCTTGACTCCAAAATAGACTACACAGCAAATGCTCTTACTATCAATAACACGAGACTTACCTTGAAGTTTACCGAACCAATGTACACCATTCTGCCTCGAACCGAAACAGTGATTGAGTGCTCAGTACTGAACCCTGAAATTAGAGAAGGACTTATTGTCGATCAAAATATTATCGAACATCTATTAATAGCAAACTGTATTGTCAAAGTAAAACCAAATTCCAGAATTAATATATCCGTTGTTAACACCTCAGAATCCCCGATTAAAGTAGATTCAAATCTGAAATTAAAAATAATACCTTTAGACAAAAGTGACCAACATAACATTTTCTATACGCCTAGATTCGATGAGAACCAGATAAATGCCATGAATCGAACCGAAAAGGTCATAAATTTACTACGAGTGTCTCATCTAAATTCAGAAGAAACAGATGCATTGCACGACCTTTGTTCTACTTACTCTGATATATTTCACCTTCCTGACGATCACTTGACTACGACTGACGTTTTACAACATGAGATCACTAAAACTTCTTCTATTCCAATCAATACGAAAACCTATAGATTCCCTGACATACATAAACAAGAAGTTCAATCTCAAATAAATAAAATGCTTGACGAAGGAATAATCAAACCTTCTACTTCGCCATGGTCTTCCCCTATCTGGGTCGTACCTAAAAAGACTGATGCTTCTGGCCAACGCAAATGGCGTGTCGACATTGATTACCGTAAATTAAATGATATAACCATCGGAGATTCTTACCCTATACCTAACATATCTGAGATTTTAGATCAATTAGGCAAATGCAAATACTTCTGCACCCTTGATTTAGCTTTTGGCTTTCACCAGATCAAAATGTCAAAAGAAGACGCGCCCAAAACTGCCTTTTCTGTCCCACAAGGTCATTTCGAGTTTACTCGGATGCCTTTCGGCTTAAAAAATGCCCCCGCAACATTTCAGAGACTCATGAACTCTGTTCTCTCAGGCCTACAGGGAATTCAATGTTTTGTATATTTAGATGATGTAGTAATTCACTCGTTTGACCTCGATACTCACATGAAAAACCTCTCTAACGTATTCGACAGAATTCGTAATTTCAACCTAAAACTCCAACCCGACAAGTGCGAATTCCTCCACAATGAAGTATCTTATCTTGGCCATATTATTACAGATCAAGGAGTAAAACCAAACCCTGAAAAGACCAAAGCCGTAGAAAACTTTCCAATTCCCACATGCCCTAAAGATATAAAATCTTTCCTGGGATTAGTGTCGTACTATCGTCGTTTCATACCAGATCTGTCCAAAATAGCTAAACCTTTAACTAACCTCTTGAAGAAAAACGTCCCTTTCAACTGGCAAAACGAACACCAACTCGCCTTCGAAAAGCTGAAATATGCTCTGATTTCAGCCCCTTTATTAGCCTACCCTGATTTCACAAAACCATTTATCCTCACTTGCGATGCCTCGAACTTTGCTATCTCTGCTATACTTTCCCAAGGTTCCATAGGAAACAACCGCCCTATTGCCTATGCTTCTCGAACCCTAAATAAAGCTGAAAGCAATTACAGCGTCACTGAAAAGGAATGCCTAGCCATCATCTTCGGCACAAAAACCTTTCGCCCCTATCTTTATGGTCGGTGCTTCACAATAATAACAGATCACAGACCTCTTAAATGGTTATTTAATTGTAAAGACCCTGGATCCAAACTCATAAGATGGAGGCTCAAACTCGAAGAATTTGAGTACGAAATCGAATATAAAAAAGGCAAAATCAACAGCAATGCCGACGCATTATCTCGCTTTCCAGTTCATCCAATTGTCCAAGACGAACCAAATCCACAACCATCTACTTCCAACGCAGTAGACAACCCCATCAACAACCCTGTTTCAAACATGGAACCAGGATTTCCTCAAGACCTTCTCGACGACCTTGCAGACTTAGATGCTTTGGAGTTTAGGCCACCTGACGTAAACCTTCAAGACATCGACTTAAGTCTTCCTTCTATTCCTACTCAAATAGGCTCTCCTAGTGAGACTAGTGACATAACAGAACCGACTCCATCAAATATCAACAAAGACTATTCCGACTTTCTTAAAACTATGAGTAATAAAAACGAAACTTTTAATGTCCAAATTCGGGAGCATAACGAAAGCCTCCTCAAAAGCAGCTCTAAAGTTATTCTTATGCCCGTATCTATCGACCTCGACGAATCAAATCCCTACCTTCAAGATATCCTGTCTACACTCGACGACTCAACAACCTTTATTAACGAAGAACGAGAACTCCATTCATTCCGGAGACTGCAACACAACGACAAGACCTATTACTTACTCTTTACAAAAGTGTATTATTTCGATGGTTGCACATACCCTGAGATCTTTAAAACACTGAAATCAGTACGAGACGATATCTTACTTACCGGAACCATAAATGAATTTGCTATATCCGATTTCAAAGATCTATTCCAACAGTATTCCTACGTCAAAATTTATAGTATGCTAATGTACTTATTCAACAATACTAATGTCACTGTAAATATTCACCGCAACAGCATCATTTACCTTGTACCTACTGAAATTGCTAAAGTTTTAAGAGAAAATCATGACATCCCTATTGCAGGACACTTAGGCTCTAACAAAATGTATGACCGGGTCAAAGAACGTTATTACTGGAAAAACATGCGATCAGATATTGAAAATTATGTAAAGAACTGTAAATTATGTCAATCAAACAAAGCTCTTCGTAAAATAAACAAAACTTCTATGCAAATAACGACCACTTCTACTCGTCCTTTTGAGAGAATTAGCCTTGACATCGTTGGTCCTCTTCCTGAAGCCGGATTACAAAAACTAAAATTCATACTTACCCTACAAGATGACCTTACCAAATTTTCCATAGCCTACCCAATCTCTAACGTAACTGCTGAAGAATCCTGTGAATGCTTATTCCATTTCATATCCCTATTCGGTATTCCCAAAACTATACTAACAGATCAAGGGACAAACTTTACTGCTGATCTATTTAAACAAACTTGTGATTTTCTTAAAATTAAGCAAATCTGGTCTACGCCTTACCATCCACAGACACAAGGAGCCCTAGAACGCAGTCATTCAACCTTAAAAGAGTACCTAAAATCATACGTGAACGAAAATCAAACTAACTGGCATAGATTCGTTTACACCGCCATGCTAACCTACAACAGCAGTGTTCATAGCACAACTCGGTTCACTCCGTATGAACTCGTTTTTGGCCATAAACCGTTTATCCCTGACTCTATCTTTGATTCTCGTCCCGATGTCACTTACCCGGAATATGTTAAAATGCTGCATCATAGACTGAAAACATCACGCGAAAAAGCACTGCAAAATATCCGCGACTCAAAAGAAAAATCAAAAACATACTACGACAAACAATCTCGCCCAGTCCAGTACAAAGTCGGTGATTATGTATATTTAAAAAATCATTTAAGACTGCGGAAAGCCCTCTCACCCCTATGGAAAGGTCCATATAAAGTCGTTAAAATTCATGGCTTTAACACTTTATCCCTCCTAATTAATCGACGCCATGTCAAACACCACTTCGACGAAGTTAAACTAGCTCATGAAAATCCTTAATTAAAATTAAAACTATATACTACTGATTGATTTTATTTTACTTTTATAACTTATACACACATACATATTTCATTCTTATTTTACGTTACAAGTTTACACTTTATAATCTCAAGTATACAAGTTATTCATCCTAGTTAAATTATCATTACAGAATCGCTGTTCAATGTAACGCCGTCTTAACCTCCGGAGACAGCAAAATAGTGGAACGTATTACCAAGAGTCCTGGCATTCTCTTTGATCCCATGGGTACTCTGAAAATTATAAATGATCGATTTGATATTGTCATCCCAGTAGATGTGACTACTTTTAAAAATCATATTGAGAATATTCAAAACGTACTCAATATAATTAAAGTCCAATGCCGCGAAAATAAAGAAATACATGATAGCAAATGTCTGAATATGCTAGAACCATTAGAATCTCTATTAACAGATATTCTACGCGACTTTAACTCTATTTCTCATATAGTTTCTAATAGTTTATCCAAAAGATCCGCATGGTTTGCTGGTGTTGGTAGCGTATTCAAACACATATTTGGCACTATGGATGAAGATGATGCCATACGTTATAACAAAGCCATTCAAAACTTGAATAATAACGATAAAATCCTAGCAAATTCGATAAAGAAAAGTATAATTATATCACAGTCCGCTATTTCTAACATGAACAAATCACTTCATGAATTGAATGAAAATGAAGCTAAGCTAAATAACGTCATTGATGAAGTCACCACATCTCTCAACAATATATCTCACATTGTATTAGTAGATAATTTTAAGATTAGAATTAATACTGCATTGAACGTCTTACAAAGTAATCTATTAACCATTTCCTTGAAAATCGAAGACATCCTTAACTCTATGTTATTTGTAAAAAGCAACAGTATTCACCCATCTATTGTTACACCACATCAATTATACGAAGATATCATAAGTAACCTTAAGTTAGTTCCTAAGTACAGAGACTTCCCAGTGAATCTCGAATTTAACAACATTCACACCTTAATGAATATTATATAATATACTCGTATATATTATAATATTATAATATATATTCATTAAGGTGTGAAACCTTAATGAATATTGCCGATCTAGTTTGTTATTATTTAGACGGTCAAATAGTGTTTGTAATTAGAATACCTTTAGTTAGTGCATTAGAATATAACTTGTATAAGAATGTACCTTTACCTACTCCACATTCTTCCGAAAATCCTAACTCTTATATAATGATTCTACCTACCGAAGAATATTCAGCTCTTAGTAAAAACAAATCTTCATTTACATATCTCAATAACCTGAACCTCTGTAAACATATCTTAAGTGAAACCTACCTTTGCGAAATCAGCGACATCTACAGTGTTTCAAGTAATCCATCCTGTGAAATGGAAATCATTACCAAAGCCGTATCTTCTTTGCCGAATAATTGTCAGTTTAGATTCCTCTATGGAGAAATAGATATTTGCCACAGGTTAAATAATGGTAAATGGATATTCGTTCAATCACACCCCACCAAAATTTCTATTGAATGTCAGAATAACGAGCTAACTGAATTAGTATTATCCGGTACGAGTGTACTTGATATTCCACTTGAATGTATAGCCTATTATAAGAACGTTAGAATATTTAAGAAAAGTTTTCCTAGAATAGATGTACCTTATGTAACCTCTGATTTTAATATTATTAATGATAGCTGTTGTAATTTAGGTCGCCTTAACGAATTAAATATTCCATTTTCTACTATTAAAAACGTTAACTTAGATAAATTAAGAAATATGAAATCTGTATCTGACCAAATCATACAAGATTTAGAGAAAGTAGAAAACTCAAATGTTTTAAGTAATCACATTAGCTTTCCAATCCTCACTATTTTATCAATAACCTTATGTATTAGTTTTATTTCTTTATACTTTTGTAAAAAGAACAAGTGTTTGAAATCGTTGTTTTCCAAATCAAATGAGACTACAGTTCCTTCAGACGATAATGAAAGTATAGAATTAAATCAACCGCGCTTACGTGCAATTTGAACTCATGTATGTAAACTTACATTTTCCAGTAAGTTTCCTCTTAGCGTGGGGGTTGTTATATCCCTACTATAGTATGGAGACCCTACACGCCTAAAGCAATATCAGCATTTTCTCTTTGTTTCATTTTGATTCTTAGTTCATACTTCAAGTCAGTCTCAATCCGTCATCAGTTCCAAACACTTGTCTCTTTCTTTGTAAAATAAGTCATAATTATTTCAAAATCAATTAAAACCCTGTGTTCATAAAAACTGTTATTTTTTTAAAAGACATTTCCCGAGTCCCATATAACAGCTCGTTGGATGGCGCATCTCTGCCTGACCTTGAACCAGCCAGTAGAGTAGATTGCAGTATCATCCGCAAACTGAGCGATCTGAACATTAGGTTCAGATCGTGGGATGTCGCTGGTGTACAGCGAGAAGAGAATGGGTGAGAGTACAGAGCCCTGAGGGACACCTGCGTGAATGGGATGCGGGGAGGAGAGCGTTCCCTCGGTGCGATAGCTAAACGTTCGATCCCTGAGAAAGTCTTGTAAGATGAGTACAAGACGGTCTGGCACACCCAGTTGGTACAGCTTGAATATCAAGCCGTTGTGCCAGACTTTGTCGAACGCTTTCGCTACGTCGAGAAAGACAGCTATGGTCCCTTGGGGCTTTGGTTTCTTATTGAAACCGCCTAGGATGTGCTCCGTTACGCGGTGAACTTGTTGTACGCAAGAGTGTTTGGCTCTAAAACCAAATTGCTCATCGGAAAGGAGGTTATTGGACCTAACGTGGGACCAGAGTCGGTTCACAATGAGCCGCTCGTAAATCTTCCCCAGAGAGCTGAGGAGACTTATGGGACGGTAGCTGGAGGGCTCGGCTGCCGGTTTGCCTGGTTTGTGAATACCAATGACAATGGCATGCTTCCAAGTGTCTGGGAAGGAGCAATTGCTCATAGCAGCATTGAAGATGCTAACTAAGAGATGGACTAGTGGGACTGAGAAGTGTTTAATCACCTTGTTGCTGATACCATCAGCACCAGGGGATTTACGGGTCTTGAGGCTCTTGATCAGAGACACTACCTCGGATGATTTTACCGGTGGGAGGAGTGGGAGGTCAGAGATGGACATAGAGCTTTTACGTTCGACTTCAGATTTCACCGAATCGAGGTGTTTCTGGTCGACGTGATCTACATTTAGAGTACACTGAGCCTCAAGGCTATCAGCTAAACACTCGGCTTTGTCTTCGTCAAGGAACGCTATGGAGAGGGGAGGTGGCCTAATGAGTGGAGGCATTGTCTGTTGTCCGTCAGATTTCAGAGCTCGAGCCAACTGCCAGTATGCCTGGTGAGTTGGCTCAATCTCTGACAGTTTGTCGTCCACCTTTGATCACGCAGCTCACTCATGCGTTTCCTTACAGCACGCTGTAAGTATCGCATGGTGGCTTTGTTGAGAAGAGAGAACAACGCAAAATCGCCCGCTTATATAGCATGCAGACTCCGCCACCTTGTGACTCACTGCACGCGCGCCGGCGGAGGATGGAAAAAAGTCGGGTGTTTATAAACTGGTCTGTGACGATTGTAACGGTGTTTATGTGGGTCAGACAGGCCGTAATTTTGATATTAGATTTAAAGAACATGTGTCAGCTTACAGGAATGACCACCCTGACCAGTCTCATTTCGCTAAACATTTACTCGATACCGGTCATTCGTTGCGCAACAACAACACTTTTAAGATTTTACATGTTTGTGAAAAAAGCTTCCGGTTAAGTCAGGTAAGGTCAGTCGTCGTACGCGCGACCTTACAGGCGCACGCGTCCTTGGATTGCAGTGCTGTATTTGTGAATTAATTAATAATGGCTTCATGTGCTAAGTGTGCGAGTTGCAATGTAGTAATTAGTGAAGTGTTGACTTTTATTCAAAACAAGATAGAAGTCATGGATGAAATTAGTATGATACGTATTAGTTCGAGTTCTTTTACAACGGAACAAATTACCGAGGCGAAAAACTTTTTGTTCGAGTGTGTGCCGTCTTCGAAGCGTAAAATTCTAAGAAAAAAAGACGGAAAGGCTCAGAAAGACTTAGAAGATATTATCAGGATTCTTAAAGAGACGGATCCGTTAGAGTTGCCACAATTTTGCGATAGAAATTTGAGTGTTTCGCCACCAATTTTATGGGACCACCTAGATTGCAGTAGAATATTAAAGGAAATAATGATCTTACAGAAGGACGTTGCAACTGTGAAGGAAACCTACGTTACGACGGAAGATCTCAATTCTATTAAAAATGAGCTAAATAACCTTAAAATGGCTTCAATAGTTAATAATTTTGATATGTCTAATGTGAATAAAATAAGAGGTAGTTCAAACTTATAACTGTTAACAACTATGACAGTGGACCGATAGGACTGGTGCATCTGCCAGCGCAGGAATCACCAATTGATGAGTCATATCAAGTAGAAACTTGCTTAAAAAATGTATCGAGAGTGGACACAACGATAGCGAACCCTCGAAAGTCTAACGCTATGCGTGGTTCAGTAACGTTTATACTAGATACGGAAAAACAAACTAGTGATGTTAAAGTACCTACATGCCCGGCAAATAACGATAATACTAATATACGTTTAGATACAGTGCCCCAGCCGCTATTAGAAAAGTCGTTTGCTAAAGTGGCAACCGAAAAGGGCGAGTTTATTGACAAAAAGGATGACAACTGGATAACTATCCAAAGAAAAAGACTACGAAATAGGTTTATAAGCTCAAAGGGACAAGCGGTAATAGAACCTGCCGGCAAGTTCAAAGCCGCAGACACGAAAGCCGCTCTGTTTATAAATAATGTTGACAAAGGCACTTCGTCTAAAGATATAGCTACATATATTATGAACAAAACACAAATTGAGGTATTACTAAAAAAAATACTAAGACTCCGAGGAGTTATGACTCATATAAAGTTTTGGTACCTTTAACAAAATTATCTGTTTTTATGGATGCTACATTATGGCTGGATGGTATATCTTTTAGACGTTTCGTGAACTTAAGACGGGACTCTAAAGTTGCACCTGCGAGCAATGGATTTACCTAAACATTTTTAATGATGGATAACAAACTATTGTGCAACTTAGTAACATTTGATTGTATGTCTGTGAAGCGGTCGTCTGGAAATATAAGACAATTATGCAGTACTGCAGATATAATTGCATTGCAGGAGACATGGCTTCTTCCAAACGACATTCCTTTCCTCGGGTCTATACATGATGATTTCGATTACACTGGGAAGTCTGCAGTTGATACATCAAAAGAAATATTACGCGGTAGGCCCTACGGTGGAGTGGCACTGCTGTGGCGTAGGAACCTGTTCCAAACAGTATCTATACTTACGTGTAATAGTGTGCGTCTATCAGCTGTGAAGTTTGAAGTAAATGATCGATCATTTTTGGTTTTTTCCGTCTACATGCCTACGCAATGTTTAGATAGTCTTGCAGAGTTCACCGAGTGCTTGAGTGAAATAAGTGCTGTAATTCAAAGTACGGAAGTAGAATCTGTGTTTGTTCTCGGTGATTATAATGCACATCCGACTGAGTTATTCGCGAATGATCTGTTGGATTTCTGTCTGGATCAAAAGTGGCTGTGCGCTGATATACATAAGCTAGGTATCAATTCGGGTGCGTATACGTTTATAAGTGACGCGAATGGCTCCCGACGATGGCTAGACCATTGTGTTGTGACGCAATCGGCATGGGACACTTTTAAGGACATTAAGGTGTGGTACGATGTCATGTGGTCTGACCACTTACCTGTAATAATGAGTTGTGATTTAAATATTGTTCGCCCTAAATCTACTTTAATATATCACTCTTATGGTAAGGTTACTTGGGGTGAACGTACAAAATTACAAATTAAAGAATACTCTGAGCACTGTAACAGTAAGCTAAAGCATATTGATTTGCCTCAGGACCTAATTATGTGTGCGGGAAAAAGTTGTTGTGATATCACGCATAGACATATAATCGACACTTTGTACTGTGATATTGTTAGTACTCTTAAGGAATCAGCAGAAGTGACTTATCAAAATAAACAAAGTCAACATAAAAACTATTCTTGTGTAATAGGCTGGAATAAGCATGTGAGCTCTGCTCACCGGGAGGCTAGGTTTAAGTTAAATCTGTGGTTATGGCACGGTAAACCTGACCGTGGTGTTGTTTACAATGATATGATAGAAAGCAAGAAGAAGTTTAAGGCAAAGCTAAAATGGTGTCAAAAAAATCAAAATCAAATTAAAATGGACCTAATAGCTAGTCACAGATCTTCAAAAAATTTTTCGATGTTCTGGAAATGCACTAATAAGCTTAACCTAAAGCGCCAGGTCTCCCAGTGAGCATTGAGGGAAATTCGGAATGTAAAGATATATGTAATATTTTTAAAAATCATTTTAGAGTAGAATCGCCGTTAAGTAGGTTGACATCACAGGTTTTGGACACCTTTAGGATCACTCTTTGCGCTCTTTCTGCGGCTAGTATAAATGTTTTACAGGCTCCGCCCCAAGATGTTATACAATAAGTGATGATTGACTGACATAAAGCAAGATATATTTGCTTAACTTAATTCGTGTCAGCAATATAGCGCAGCTTCTTGAACACATATATTAATTTTCGTAGTCTATTACTTATTGAAGTTATAAGTAATACACTACGAAAATTAATATGTTGACTAAACGATAGAGTTTCGTCTATTATTACGCCAAGATATTTAATGTGGGTAGTAAATGAGATGTTAGGGCATTGACATACATTATCGCCTTTAAAGTTAATTGCAAGCGTGTGCATAAAGTGGGTTAGTAAAAATGGCTGATCGCTGTTTTCGCATAGTGAATTTTAGGTATTTTGTTTTCTCACCATTCAGCGTTAAGGCGAAATGAGTTTCAAATTTCATGATTCGACTTCGCGAAGAGTTAGTTTTTCGACGCTTAAACCTAATAACCGAAGTTCGAAAAAAAAGTAGTGTAAATTGAATATACGTCCTTATGAAGTATGGGAGCCAATACACAATTGAGCAAACTTGGCTCGATAGAAAAAAATCGGCAACATTCCCTAAATTTTGCAAATTTTTCTTACGTGCTTCGTGGGAAAAAGCATTTTTATTCAATTATGGGCAGATATTTCAATGAATGGTATCATATTCGAATTCCCAATGAAATTTACTAGTGAACTATGGACTCCTTTATCATTAAAATTTAATCATTTGATTGTACGAAATAAATATAAAAAGTTGAGCACGTATTCAATTGAATTTTCGCATTAAATCGTCCATTCTGGTAAGCAATTCTCAACCTTATGTAAAGCACCGTAAATTGTTTTAAAATTAGGATTGGACCTCGCCTTAAAAGGTGACCTCGAAGCCAGTTATTTACAATATTGAAGCCGTGTTGTTTCAGTTCATACAGCTGTGAATCATTACCCGTAGAGAAAAAAAGAGCAGAGGTGTCAGCATAGGATATTATCTTGCCGTTGGCAAGTTGAAGGTTGCATAAGTCATTAATGTAGATCAAAAACAGTGTAGGTCCCAGAATGCTCCGTTGTGGAATTCCAAAAGAAGCATTTTTAAGTCAGAACTGACCACACTGTCTATTCTCACGTATTGACACCGATCACTTAGATAGCTGGTAAGGAGTTTAAGCTCGTTATCACGCACACCAATGTTTTCTAACTTTTTAAGTAAGATAGGGGTAGGGACGGTGTCGAATGCTTTTGCAAGGTCAAGGAATATCTCTATTGTTTTATTCCCTTTATTAAGTTCATGTGTGACGAAATCAGTAAGTTCGTGTTAAGCGTCCGCAGTAGATAGTTTTGGCCTGAAGCCAAACTGGTTCTTTGATAAAAGGGCTTTGTTTTCTAAATAATTAACTAATTTGTTGTTAATAATCTTTTCAAAATTTTTTGAAATGCAAGAAAGTAGAGATATGGGCCTGTAGTTAGTTACATTTTCCTTGCTTCCTGACTTATGAATTGGGACAACAACAGCTTTTTTCAAACATGTAGGAAAAACACCCTCGTGCAAACATTTTTGGAAAGCAAGGGTTAACGGTAATTAAGGTTGGCGTTTATTCTTCGGAGTACGAAGCTTATTTTCCTGCATGCCGCTTGTACCGCTTCGGTAGTAATTTTTGAAACAGTAGGTCCACTTATTCCTAATGCGCCGCAACACGCTCTCGCACTTGTGACAGTGGTAATAGCAGGCCACCATTTTGATATATCTGCTTTAAAGTAATTACGAACCTTGATCACCAGTTCTCTCGCCTGCCCTTTCAGAACATATCTTTTCGGCATTTTGATATTTGACAGCTGGGCAGCAATCAACACGGAGAAACACAAAATATGCAACGTAACGTATGGGTAATGTGTGAAACCTCAACGAACGGATGTAGTGACTAGCACGACCGTCTTGTTGCGAGTGACAGATTAAAACAAACACAAAATGGCGGTGGGCCATTGAGTGTTCCCACCTTGAAAATATATATTTGAATGTTTTTGTTGTATTTGTTCAAAATAAAATACATATGTGCGATCGATGTCATTACTTATTTGGTCACAACACTACAACTACAATTAGAACTGTCATTGAGAAAATAAAGAAATGGAAATAGTGTAAGTCTTTCAATGGGGTCGGAATCGCTCGACTACAGTCTAAATGTATTATTATTTTATATGAAATCATATCTCATTTCATAAATTCTTTTTTTGTATTTTTAAATAAAACTTTTTTGTATGAAAGATTTAAAAAATTAAAATAAAATTAGGGAATGACACAGAAGACGTAGTGACAAACAATTTTGGATTTGATTTTAAGGAGAGAAGATTCCAATCACTGATTTCGTCCGATTTTCATAATATTAAGGGAAGATTCCAATTTGGTGTGTAGAAACACGAAGTATTTATATTCCCTTGAAACCCTAGTTGAAGGTGAGTTGTTGGAAGTTGATGAAATAATGATTTGAACACGAGGAATCACTCACGATATCGTCAATTACATTCCTGAAGTCAGGACTTGGATATGATATTTTCATTTGTGTTAATTAATAACAAATTGAGGGTATTGGTTTGACGAGTACTCTGGCCCTTATATACAAAACAAGCTATTAAAAGTACCCCGTGTTCTCTGAACCCAGAACTGAAGCATCCAACAAAGCCAGAACCTAACTAGAACCTTTGGTGGAACGTGTGTGTATGGACTTATAGTGAAATGTGATTCGGCCACTTCATGTATTTTTAATTTTTATAACTTTATTTATTTCTAATGTTCCTTTTTATTTACTAGTTAACTAGCTAGGCCTTTTAGGTATCTTCTAAGTGTAAGTACCTATTACGTTACATTTTTGGTGAACAACAAAAGCGGATGATATGCGGTTTGCCGGCCGACTCTATCGCCGAGAGTAACTAGTACAGACTATAGGATACTACGTATTCTAGTGTATCGAGCTGTCAAAATCATAGCGTTATATTTAGTGCGTTCGAATAGATCACTCTGTTCGTTTTTGGCGAAAAGAACGCTAAAAACGCTCACAAGGGGCGTTCGAATTGGGAATCTGTGGTTGAAAATGTCGTTCATGCCTCTTTTTGTTCAGCGTTCGGAAAGCTAAAAAAGGAGATTTTTTGCAATTTTTGACCCACGTCCGGAGCATGGTTGTTTTTGATCGTTATTTGGCAGCTATGTATTTGACAGCATAATCGGGCGATTTTAGGTCTTATATTCAGTTGAGCGTTCGAATAGGGTATGGGCAAATATGGCAAAAATAACGTTTTTGAGCTTTCCGAACGCTTTAACAAAGGAGCCATCAATGACAACGCTACCAATGCCCTCATAACTCATAAGCTAAACGAACGCACCTATTATTTTCTATGAATATACCATAGCTTGTAGAAATGGCCAGAATAAAACAGATGGTATGATTTACCTATCTATGGGATTCGAGGTGGAACGTCAAATCATAAACACGCGAATTTTCTGGTATTTTGGTAAAAAATTTATTTTAGTTAAATAATCTCACCCAGAATAGGTTTTTGTGTTCCATTTCATTAGACATCATTTGTTAGTAGGTTCATTTCATTAGCGTTTTTAGTATATTATTGCGTGATGAATGATCCCCCTGATCCTGGTGGAGGCATGGACTTTGTCCAGCCGCCTTCCCCTGCGGCGTTTACATCAATTTCATCATCTGTTGACGAAAAGGCTTTTGAAATTGTCAACAGAAAACGACGGTCTGAAAAGCGTAAGGTGACTCCCGTAGTGACCGTTCACGATCACGTACAAAATCAATGGTTCACGATGAAACTACGTGTAAATTTACAGATGCGTCTGACGTTGTTCTCCAGGTAGGACAATGTACCCCTTCCAACTCCTTCTCCCCTAGCTCCTCTAGCCCCCTTTATAGCGGACCCCCTGCAGCTTCGCAGAAGTCTTCATTTACACCTATCGGTCGGCAATTATACGACTCAACAGATCGAGGCCATTTTACGGTCCATGTTCAGAGGGAAGAGACTTCACCTACCGCTGGGACATCCCTTCACCCGGTGACATTTGGGAGATTCCTCTTTAGTCGTGCCTAGGAATTTCAAGGAATCATTGATGGCTCAATAAAGATTGTTGGTCGCAATCGTATAGCTCTAAACTTTCATTCCGCCATTTAAGCCAATAATTTCATCCAGTCCCCTTCATTGCCAAACAACAAACTCAGAGCTTTCATTCATTTGTTTATGGATCTCGAGTCTGCAATAAAGTACTTATTATTATTATTCCGTCGTTTAATATTACTCGGATGGGTATAATTTTTAATTTTATTTTTATTTTTACCTTATTAGGAAAAGCAAACAGCTACATTATAAAGTACATATAAAATAATAGTAACATAATTCACATTTTGACTATAATGTAGCCCACAACGCTATTCACAGATTAACAAAAAATATATATCTATTAACTATTAAATACCGCCAGAAGTACCACATAAGATTGAAAATAACAAAATTAATTATGATATAATAGTTGCGGACTGAGCGAGAGAGTTGTAAAACAAAGTCATAAACATTATGAAGTGAAGCGTAGAACAAAGAGTATGTGCTTACTAAGTTAAAATATATATGTAACTAAGTATAAAGTATGAAATAATTGAATGATTATATAACACAAGGTAACAATAAATGAATGACAAATAAACAATGATATTGCTCTGTAAGTATCATATGAGCTTTTTTTTTTTAAATTGACTCAAACTAAGTGCAAAGATATCAATACTAACAAACATGCTATTGTATATCTCTACCATTCGAACAAGAGGAGCACGACGCCCACTATTTGTTCAGCAGCGACTAACAGCAAACAAGAAGTATTCGCGAACCGCTCTTATGTGAGTAGATCGAGGCACAATATTTGAGTTTACTAAACTGTTGCAATCAAAATAATTGTTAACTATTTTATAGAGATTCGTTACTTCTAAATATAGTCGTCTTGACTCAAGACTTAGCATGTTGTACTTGATGAGCAGTTGGGGATAAGTCAAATACTTTCTGTGGCATCTATAATGCATAGCTTGTAAATACTTGCGTTGCACTCGCTCAATGGCATCAACATAATATTTACTGTAATAATGGTTCCAAATAGGTACCGCGTACTCAACTTGCGAGCGTACAAGCGATTTGTATAAATACAGATATGTTGAGGTACGTTTAAATTCAGAAGAAGACCTCATTATAAAACCATACATTTTAAAAACTTTATTTACTACTGATTCAACATGTGTATTTAAAGACAGTTTTGAATCTATTTGGACTCCTAAATCGCGTAGAACATTAACTTTAGCTATAGGAACATTACACAATGTGTATAAATGATTAAAAATATTTATGTTTCTTGTGAAATTAATGAATTTACATTTAGGGATACTCAAATTTAATTTGTTGGTTTTACAGTAAGCTGTTAACCTATCAAGATCTTCTTGTAGTATAAACAATCATTATAACTGGTGATGGTTTTATAAACTTTTAGGTCGTCTCCATGTAGTAAAAATTTAGAATGTACAAAACATTTTTAATATCATTAATAAATAAATTAAAAAGAAGCGGTCCAATAATAGAGCCTTGCGGCACACCAGATGTGACCCTGACAGTACCCGATTAATTCAATTAATTAGCGGAATCCCAGTGGATATGACTCCAGATGATGTTATGAGCGAATGAAAGTTCCTGAATTGTGTGGTCCAATTTTAAAAGTTCGCCGGCTTAATTTTAAAGTTTCCATTGACGGAGTTGTGTCCTGGAAACCGTCGCAAACTGTTGTTTTGACTTTTGATGGTCAAATTTTGCCCTCTAGAGTCTATCTACGAGTATGTTACAACTCTTTTCCTGTTGCGGCTTATGCCTTCCCGACTATTCAGTGCTTCCATTGCTGTAGATACGGACACACCATGATGCAATGTCGGTCGAAACCTGCTTGTTTTAAATGCGGTTCTAACCACTTACGTAAGTCTTGCAACGTGGATGAAGTTGATGCGAAATGTTTGTGGTGTGGTGGCAATCACTTTGCTAATAGCAAGTGCTGCCCTGAAATGCAAAGGCAAAATAACATTAAATCCCGTATGTCAGAATTATCTATTTCATATGCTGAAGCATTTTAGTTTTTTCCTGCATATAAAAAGTCCTTTGCTAAAGTTACTTTCACCTCTGTTGTAGCTCCTTCACCTAGTCCATCTAGGTATTTAACTACTGAACCGTCCAAAGTTCATCACAGGGGAGGAAGAAAATCTATGAAATCCCATATATTGCCTTCATCTAGTGTTAGTTATGATCGTGAAGCGCACATGAGCATCATTCGAGAAGAATCCTCTGGAGCATCGCAAAACGGTTGTGGTTTTGTAAATCCTCTGGCCCCAAAAAATGAGACTCCTTCTGTTCAAGCTATAATACTCGTAGCTGAACTCCTACAGCTCTTGAATCTATTATCCTCTCTCATGTCTAATTCCTCCTCTTCAAGTAATTCACCATCCAACGCTGCCTTCAACTTAAATTCGCTTATTTCCCTACTTCAAAATGGGTCCCTTTGACAGGATCATTCAATGTATTTGCAACAAAAAGTCTGATTTGATATTTTTAATAAATAATCATGAACCAAGCGTCTTGGCCGTCTCAGAGACTTGGCTTATACCTGATTTCTTTTTTAGGTTGTCAGGCTATGTTGACGTTTGAAGTGACCGCCAGGATGGCTTTGGTGGTGTTGCACTATTTATTAAAAATAATATTAACTTTTCAAGTATTTCTATCCCTTATCATAATGATGGCTTTTATGCTGTCGCTGCACGCATCATCGATTTTTTCGGTATGCTAAAAAAAATTAACCTATGCCAATTCCGAAACCATTTCGAGATTTTATGTTACAAACCCTTATTTTTCTACTCTGACCTTTTAAAACGATAAGATGCCATTTATTTTAACAAAAAACGATGAAATAATTCGACTTTCATTGACCTCTAAATGACGTCACTTTTTTGCACTTTTGTTTTGATTGAATAGAGACTTACGAATTAGTAGGTGTCACTGTCAAGTGTTCTAGTTTCTTTTTTTTTACTCGCGTGCTTTTCTTGGCTCCTCAACGCAACTACATATTTGTGCAAAAAAGTGACGTCATAGGATTCAAATTTTCAAAAAAATATTATAAAATAACTACTGAATATAAAACAAAAATATTGAAATTAGTTTCTTATAATGACCTAATCTACGAAATAAAAATATAAAAAAAATACCAAAAAAAAACTTTACATACCGAATTGATTAGACTTTATGTTAATCACTATTTCACTTGCACAACAGTGATGAGATGACAATCAAGGTGTACGCACGAAAACGCAGGAAAATCTGCTTAAGTGTAACGTTATGGTATCGTTTACGTATTCAGTACAAACTATGAGGTATCTGTGCCACTATTATACTAGATAAATGACAGTTTGTATTAAAAACGTAACAATGCGATTAGGTTACACTTAAACAGATTTTCGTGCTCGGTCCACTGCAGCCAGAACAAACTGTAAAACCTATAGTTGGCTAGGATTACTGTCATTTAGCAGACCCGATATTTTTTTGGACAGGTGACTCATTCAATATTGTGTATATTATAACATAATATTATAATATACATATTGGTTCACTGAAACTTTTTGAAGAGCAGTGTTAGCGATAAAAACAAACATTTGACAATCTTTAATATTGTTATGTGTGTTTCAGAATAATCACTGGAATGGAACAGTTTGTTTGATTTTCTCTTCTAATCACTGACTCTAAAAGTTTATTTTAACTTGTCCTGCAGTTTATGAAACTACCATGTAACATATACATGCAAAGTTCTAACACTTAAGTCACAGAGGCCATTACACAAATAATCTTTTTTTTTTTAATTTTAAGGGACTTTTAGTCGTCACGACCATGCCAGCCCCATTGTTACATATGTATTTATGAGGAGTTATCCAGTATTTTAGAGCACATGCCGTATAGCATTCCAGCAATGTCTGATGTGGACATTGCTAGGATCTCTGGAATATACCCACACCTCTTATTCCAGAGGCGCAACGAGCTATATGCTGCACACAAATAATCTAAATCTAGCTTAATATAAAATGTTACACTCTCGCACAGAATATTATGTATTTATACCTACTATACATGATTCTGGATGTTTTTAAATCACAACATCATTAAAATTGTCTGTCCACAAAATATAACCTGGTAAACAAGTCACCAAAGAATACTACCCATTAATAGTATGTTACCCATTTAACATAAGTCAAGCTAACCTTGCTATGGGGACTTTCAAACCTTCACCTAATCAGAAAGTTATAAAGTGTAGGCTGGCTGCTGCAGAGGGTTCGACAAAAAACAAACAAGCTTACCAAACTGTCAGGCACGCCCCTGTGCTCATGCACAACTATGAAGTCAGTGACATCATTGGCTCTGCATGCATGGATCAACTGAGACATCTCATAGCCACCTCGGTTCATTCTCTGGCTGTTCGGGAATATCAATCTGAAAATAAGATAAAAAAAACGTAAGATTCATTACATCTAGAAGAAATACAAATGTATGGCTAGTACTCCAGAATCGGTCAGTTATCGGTCAGCTGAGGATCTCGATTAGAGTGGAGATTTGACATTAAAGGCCATATAAAATTCACTTAGATTCATAACTAACCTTACTTCTGACTCAAAGACATTTTACATCATATATAATTGTTAATATTATAGACAAGAGGCATGAATGCAGATATGTTGTTATAACACAGTATCAAAAATATTACACTGACATATTTAATGCAGTTAAAGTCACAACAGTGTTTATTGAGCCTAACTTTAGAGAGGTGATGGAGTCAGGGTCATCTGGTAGTCTTCAGTTCTGGACCACTCTCCCACATTCAATTAGTCAGAAAGACTTTACCTTACAATGTCAGTTTGTCTGTTGTATATTACTTCATCTGTCAAACGACCCACACTCAATAGAAATTTCATTGTTATATTGACAATCGACAGGTGAGAGATTATGTAGATATCATAATTATATTTTAACATCATTCATATTTAATTATTACTAAATACTAAATTATATATTCACAATGCCAAGCTGTCTCTCTTCATTTGAAAGCAGACACACCATTCAATACGAGGGCTGCACTAAAAGTATCGGGAATGGAATATTTCCACTATTCCTGTCCTATTAAAATCTTTCTAATTGAAAACTCCTTGGTTTTAAAAATCGAATACCATTTATTTATTTAAAAAAAGATTCTCGGTCTTGTCACAAGGTTTTGTCAAACTTGTTTAGTCGTTGAGAAAATGGAATTGACTCGAGAAAATTCAAGAGCGATGATTTATTATGACTTTCGAAGTGGTTTAACACAAAAACAGTGGGGTTGGCTATAGCCGTCCGGTACCTGATTTTGATGAAGGTGCGAGTTTAGGGGTATCATTGGGGTCCACCTGAAGCCCTTCCAGCAATTTTTTTTTGCCGGAAACGTAGTTTAAATTAATTATGATTAAATTAAAATTTGATAAAAAAAAGTGAAATGGAACGCAATGTTGAGAAAATGGTACAATATTAAGTTGTCAAACTGAGTTAAACGAAACGTATCGTTATCGTTAAACGTAAGAAAAAAAAAAGGCGCCATTTTGTCTTACTGACAGATGGACTGTCATCCATTCATTCCGTTTCTCTCGTAGTTTCGTGAATGTGTGCTCTCTTGTTTTTCGATTTTTATTACGACTTTGGCTTTTTCCCTGGACTTCCTTCGATTGCGCGACGACTTGAAACTTGGCTTGCTTACCCGATTTGTTTGGATTGCTCTACGACTTGAACTTGGCTTGAAAACTGGACTGCACTTGGCTGTAATGGAGTATTACAGTACAATACCCGAAGCGGACGCGGTTTCGGCTCCTGATCTGCCCGTCGAACCTGTTGCCGGACCTTCTTCGGCTCCTGATCTGCCCGTCGAGCCTGTAGCCGGACCTTCTTCGGCTCCTGATCTGCCCGTTGAACCTGTCGCCGGACCTTCTTCGAGTAATGACGACGACGACAACGAGCTTATAACCAAACGAAAACTTTGCGTCACTGAAGTGATTGATCATTGGAATTTAACTGACGTTGTGCGAAAATTGGGCACTAAAGACCAATGCATCAAATATAGTGAAGACCAAGGTCTCATACCAACTGAGAAACGGTGTCGAACCCACAGGACATCCATGAAAGTGTCATACTCATGCGGATGCACAAGTTTTGGTACATTTGTGTGCTCAAAAAGATCATGCAAATCTAAATCGGGCAGCGGTGCCAAGATCTCTCGCAGAATTGGCACATTTTTCGAAAATATTGCTATCGACATAATGCATGTTTACTATCTTATATATGCATACTCACAAGGATGGACCTACGACCAAACAATTCACGAAGACCCTTATAAAAAAGAAAGGAAGCAATGTTTAAGCCCAAATACTATAGCCGATTGGTTTAATTACTGCAGAGAAGTAATTGTGATATTTTATTTGGAAAAACAAAATCTTTACAGCGGTAAAATTGGAGGCTGTGGGAAAATAGTGCAAATAGACGAAAGTAAATTTGGAAAAAGGAAATATAACAAAGGACGTCACATTGAAGGCCACTGGGTGCTGGGATTAATAGAAGATGGGTCTGAAGACTTAAGATTGGAAGTATGCCCGGACAATAAAAGAGATGCTGATACTCTCATACCTTTAATTCAAAAGCATGTTTTACCTGGAACAACAATCCACACCGATTGTTGGCGGGCATACGATTGTCTGTCTGAATATGGATACATACACAAAAAAGTGAATCATTCAGACCCAGAGAACCCATTTGTGGGTAAAGATGGAATCCACACCCAAAGAATAGAATCCCAGTGGCGAGCAGTGAAGAGGTTTTTCAAAAAACAAAATTATAACAACCCAGAAAACTTTAGTGATATAATTGTTGAATATTTGTGGCGAAGAGACGTGTATAAATATAAAAGAGACTCTTTTGTACATTTAATGAAAGCAATTAAACATGTTTATGAAATAAACAAGTAATGTATTAAAATGTTTGTTTAATTGTGTCTCTCCTAGCCCTTTAACATTAAGTTTTTCTCATCTATCAACATAACTCTGAGACGGACTGGATATGTTATTGTTGTTATATAATACAATGTTAAGTGAACCGCCTTGATAGATTAGGTGTGAAACAAAAAATAGGTTAGGTTAGGTTAGAACATGACAAACAACGCACGAGCCGAGCGAGCGAAGCGAGCGTGCCGCGGCAGCGGCCGGCGAAGTGCCAGAAGCGAACCGCCTTAATAAGTTAGGTGTGAAACAAAAAATAGGTTAGGTTAGGTTAGAACATGACAAACAACGCACGAGCCGAGCGAGCGAAGCGAGCGTGCCGCGGCAGCGGCCGGCGAAGTGCCAGAAGCGAACCGCCTTAATAAGTTAGGTGTGAAACAAAAAATAGGTTAGGTTAGGTTAGAACATGACAAACAACGCACGAGCCGAGCGAGCGAAGCGAGCGTGCCGCGGCAGCGGCCGGCGAAGTGCCAGAAGCGAACCGCCTTAATAGATTAGGTGTGAAACAAAAAATAGGTAAAAAATACTGATATAGCCGAAAGTGAGGTTAAGTACTAAAAAAATTATTACTCAAAAACTAAAGGCCTCCGGCGGGGGGGGGATGCAGGGGGGGCTTCACCCCCTGCATCCCCCCCCCCTGCGCCCCCCTCCCCCCTCCCCGCGGGTACCGGGCGACTATAGTTTAACCAAACAGTGTGTTGACCGGATGATTTCTGCATTTGGTGATGAAGCCCCATCCAAAACCACAATTTATCGCTGATTTGCTGAATTTCAACGTGGACGTGTCAAGCTCAGTGATGATCCCCGTCAAGGTCGTCCAAAAACTGAAGTCACCCAAGAAAACGTTGATGCTGTGCGTAAGCTGATTGAGGAAGATCGACATGTGACATACCGCGAAATTCAGGCAACTTTAGACATTGGCATGAGTCAAATACAAATAATCTTGCATGAACAATTAGGTGTAAAAAAATTGTTTTCCCGATGGATACCGCATTCGCTCTGTGAAGAGCAAAAAGCGGCTCGCGTTACTAGGTGCGTCAGAACTCTCGAAAGATTCCACGCAGGATCCTCAAATGCTGTATACAACATCTTATCAAGTGACGAATCCTGGATATACGCGTACGAATCCGAAACAAAAAACCAGTCACGAGTTTGGGTGTTCGAAAATGAGTTAAAGCCAACAAAAATTGTTCGTTCACGGAGTGTTGCAAAAAAACGGCCATGTTACGACTATTCCTCTTGAGGGACAAAGAACGGTTAATGCAGAATGGTATGCTAGCATTTGTTTGCCACAGGTCGTTTCTGAACTCCGTAAAGAGAACTGCAACCGCCGCATCATCCTCCATCACGACAATGCGAGTTGTCACACTGCGCTCAGAACAAAAGAGTTTTTAGAGTATGGAAAAATGTGTCAAATTTCGCGAAGAATACTTCGAAAAGCAATAAATACATTTTTAAATAGTAATGTTGTGTCACTTCCTTGATTACCGAAATTTTGAGTGCCGCCCTCGTACATACATAAAGTCATGTTCTGCAGATTTCCATACCACAAGTTTAACTTAGTTACTTAGTTCACGCTTTTTTCATTTACTTCGTTCATTATATCCTCATTTCCTGCAGCAATGAGCATTTTCATACATGCAGGAAAAAGTACTACGCTTTGCACATGCAGAAAATGTCTACAAGGATCATTTTTCTGGGATTTATGTCAAATATTTCAGCCAAATTGATTCAGTAGATTTGTTGTGAAAGAGTAATAAACAAACATCCCTCTAACATATATTATATATTGAATGAAGTAATATAAGTAGTAATACAGATAAAAGCAGGGCTATTATGTATCTCGGCTACAATCAAATTTTAATGAAATCACGAAAAATAGCAGCTGTCAGTTTTGACAAATCCAGCAGTAAGTAAAAAAAGTTAGCAAGTTGCTGACTGGAGCTGACAAATGTGACATAAAGCTGCCATTTTTTTTTAAGTTCAATCAACGTTTACAACAGTTAGCAACCGAGATACATAATAGCCCTGCAGGTAAGCTGTTTTTGATGAAATTAGGATTATGTATGTAACATTAAATTGTGTATAATATATAATCTTATTGTAATGTGTGTATATTTTAATTTTTTCATATAAAATAAGCGTATTCTGGTTTATAGTTTGCTCAAATTCTTTTTAGGATGTTTTTGTTTATTTTTTGACGTGAAACTGGCACAAATGTCATGTTGATAATAGCCAAAAAAAAATTATCTAACCTATGTTACTAATCTACCTATGTTATAAAAAAACTGATTTGGCGGAAAAATAGTACAAACGTACACTGCGGTCCTAATTGGCTATAATCGATATTAGCGCGATAAAAGTCGGTCCCTTTCACCGTGAGCGTGATTACGATGGCCCACGCTACGTCATCGATGACGTCTTAACTGCCGCCATATTGACGATTACATGAACCATGCTCTACACCGTAATCGTCGTGAGCGTTCTGTCAAAAGTGACAGGTGTTTGTTTATTTCTACAATGTATTTACTAGTGTCCCTTCTTTTTGATGTAAAAGTTGTAAAAGTTGGTCCATCCATTCCATTATTTCTTTTTAATCCACACACTACATAGTTAACCTTCACACTATGCACGATATTTTTATGATTTTTGTTTTTCGCGCGCAAATGGTTCGTTATTGCTACAACTTTGGTCCGAATTAACAACACGCTTACAGTGCCACGAGCTGTCAAAATCGCGATATTTATCTCGGACCAGCTTTGGTAGACGATAGCACTGTGAGCAAAATTATCGCAAAACGGACCACACTGGTAAACGTAAACGTAAACGTGGTAATTATTTATTAATTCTCAGTATTTTATACATGGAGTAATACATAAGGTTAAGTTGAATCAATTAATAAATATGGATGCAACCGAACCTTGTAAGATTTGTGGATGTAAAGAGACAAATCTCATTGATGGATTCTATTATTGCGTAGAGTGTGGTACACAGGATACGAATGTTCAAGAAACTGTTGTTGAAGATGTATTTGTTGGAGACGGAGCCGCCCCCCTAAGAGCCACGAAACGAATAACTGTTCTTCCTAAAGCGAGTGAAGTTAAAAGTAATTTCTAATATTAATTTGTTTTTGTTTAGTAACTAACCGGGTCAAATGATTTTATCCACTCCTTGGGCTTGTAGAAGCACCCTTTGCAGGATTATATGTTTGGCACTCCCTCCCATCCGAGATTTCGTAATTCATATACTTAGTTCGAGGTTAAGCATGAAATATTTGAGGTTATGTAATTGAGGGAAGAAACTAGTGTAAGCCGGTGGCAAAAGCTTTTGTATACATACCAACTTGCATTCAAACGGTAGGGCTGCCGATTAAAATTACAGCTGGTTGAAGCTTGTCACCTGTTACGGTACCGGCAGGATGTAAATACCAAGTTAGACTCAAACATTGAAGGACCGGCAAGCGCAGTGTAGGTTGTACACTGACACGGTGGACATACATCCTGATAAAGGTTGCAGGATGACGTTGGATGCAGGCCGCTTCCAACCGGGTCTTTTGGCAAATTATGGGGGTGGCATATGTTCAGCAGTGGACCTCCTACAGCTGAGATGATGATGACAGGCAACATTGGCATACCTAGTACATTGGTATACCTACCATGAGCAAGTCAAACATACTGGCTTCAGACATTTGCTGTATAGATATTGTTGATTTAGTCTTTGCTCTCTTCTTATAATGGCATAGATAGATGATCATGTAGATAAAATTATTAATTATTAAATCATAGTTATAACAAAAATGATTTATCACTATTATTGTCATTATTTTGGATCCATTTCACATATCTGTCTCAAAATAATACTAAAAGAAATAATTTATAATAGTAACTTGTAATAAATAAACTAAATACAGAATGCATTAGTATGAGTCCATGGGACTCATTCCACATTATTGCGTTTTTGGTTGAATACAGCTCCACAGGCACACATTCTTTCACCACAGTCACAATTAAGATAATAGACTACTGACTGACTAGGACCACGCTTCACGTTCCATGCTAGGACTAATTGGTGACTCATTAGAGTGCTTTTCTGATCACATACACTAGAATTATATTATTAAGAGGTACAGTTTGTTTGTACTCTAAGTACTCGTTTTGGCTTAGCATTGCATCCATATACTGTTGAAAACTTCTTACCACAAACCTAAAAGTTTAGCAGTTCCTACCTTTGTCATGTAAGTAAATTGTGGAATGCTTTGCCAGTGTACGTATTTCCTTGCAGCTATGACCCTGGGTCTTTCAAGCAGGGTGTGAAAATGCATCTGTCAGGTCATCATAGGGGTGGCGATTAGTGCAGCTTATGGCTGCACAAATGGTCATTGCTTCTTGATTTCATCTTCGCTTTCCATCAGGCGAAAGGGAGTAACTTTGAGAACCATTATAAAAAAAAAACAAGGAATTTTTGCAACTACTCAACCATTCAGTAAATCATACTACATCATCTCTTAGTGGAATAGGTAAATTTTCTGACTAGCTTCTGCATGCGGTTATTCTCACAAAGTTGCATACCACTTGCCTCCGTAACAAATGAAAAGAATAGGTCAATTTTTATTCTCATACCCCATGTGTAAGTTTATAAATAAGCAAGGGAAATTCATATTATTAAATACTCATTTCTGTTTCCTGATTACAGTGACAGATGAGTGGTACAATTGGCATTGTCTCAACTTCTTGCTCAGAGGGTTAGCTGATGAACTGATTGCAGTCGGAGCTGCTCCCAGTTTCAAAACGAAGCTGTTATGGGTGTGGACACGATATATGAAAAAATATATAAATAGAGCTGATTTTGGGTATGTATATTTATTTATAATAAATCTGTTCAAACAATTTGCTTATATAGTAAAAAATTATTCACCAAAGAATGGACTGTGTGGTTAAATAGCTGCTCTCATCTGAGTACCTGTTTTACCGCATACTCTGTTGTATAGCACTGTGCATATTCTTTAGGTTATTTTAATTTGCATAATATTTATAAGAACTCCACCAAGTAGTTTTACAATATGAGGTAAATAGACAGTTTAGTCTATTTATTTTCATCTTCTATTTTGTTTATTTAGTTTCTGTATAGCTGTAACCATAGCAACGCGGCGACAAACAATCCCATTCTGCCCCTCGCCCCGCACTGTATACAACACTTTGATTGAGACCCGAAAATGTTTTCTGCACATAGTTCAATTTACGTGCCGTGATCAATACACATTCGGGCCAGTACCTGCCTATCGTTTATCTAATTTAGCTTCAGCCAGTAAATATCTAGCTCTATCCATGATCGATCTGTTAAATCTCTTTGCGACTCCATTGAGTTCGTGCGTTCAAGCTGGTCCTGTGTTCAAGTATATTATGTCATTCTCTTTTGCATAATTGTAAAAATCTCTATATATATAAATATAAGTATTCCCTTCCATTGTCACACCATAATTTCCTTAATTCATTTGCTCTTGTGTTTTTCATCCTATTTGCATATTGCTTGAAACATTCCGATGCTTACTTGACTTTTATTTATATCAAGAAATGATACAAAATATCTTTGGTGTTTGTAAAATCGTTAACTAGCTTTTCAAAACTTTGAAGGAACTGCATCGGATTTTCTCCATCCTTTAACTACGAGTCTAAAATCTTTCTTTTCAACAGTAATTTGTTTGCACATCAATCACAACAATCACATTTGTCATTGGTTAGGATTCAAATCCTTTTTTATTATACTGTATGCAGAATTTTTATTTTATTTTATTTATTATGCAGAATTTTCGCCAATAATTATGCCTAGCTGTGCGTTGGTTATGCTAATAAGTAAATAGTTCTGGGGGGCGATTCCACTAACTAAATTTGTTCCAACTGCTATTGAACCGTAGCTGATTTACACACATTCTTATTCTGCTATTGAAAAACAGTGCAGCTGCAGTTACGTTTCTATTGACGCCAGCACTCGAATAACATTTTATATTATGGTAACTCTATAGATATGAACACGACGTTAACTTATAAGTGTTTAATATTTAAGTATTAGCAGCGTTTACGATACTTTTACGTGACGTTACGTTCCAATTTGTCTACCTGTACAGATATAGTAGAATGGCTTTTTGGGTAATTATCGAACGGCAACCGGAGTCCGACTGTAGTTGCAGCGGGGTGAATTGTTGAAAGTTATGAAATACTCGTAGTAGAATTTCCCCTCAGGTGTTCAAATTATTTTTGTCCACTCTTATTCTGTATTCCGTCACGTTCTCTGGTTTGACTTCATTTATCGTAACTGCAGTGCGAGCATGGATCTATCTAAGCAACTGTGTAAAAAAGAATATGGCTCATAAGTTGCCAACACTCGTAGACCATTACAAACACTGTAACAGTTTACCCACCACCACTACTGTGTGTCAAAGTCAAAATAATTTATTCAATTTAGGCATCAAAGACGCACTTATGAACGTCAACTTTTCATTATAATGTACTTTAAAGACTCTACCGCCGTGTTCTAAAATATATAGAACCCACCGAGAAGAAGCGGCAAGAAACTCGGGGCCATTCTTTTTATATGGATGTTTACAATGTTTCTACTTAGGTACCTACTACAAATATTACATTTTATGGGTGGTAGAGAGACAGCTTGCCAGAAGTGGAGTATTCCAAGCACCTTTATCTTCTATATAATGTCGAACTTTATAGTAAGCTTTTTTTATTAAAACGTTTTTTACAGTCAACTTGAATTTGCCCTCTGTGAGCTCAGTTATGTGCTTTGGGATTTTATTGTAAAAACGCACACAATTTCCTAGGAATGACTTATTAGTCTTCGCAAATCTAAAACTAGGTACAGCTATCCTATTTGTATTTCTGGTATTAAAAGTGTGGTGATCACTATTTAACTTATATTTATGTAAATTTTTACGAACATACATTATATTTTCAAATACATATAAGGAAGGCAACGTTAATATATTGATTTCTTTAAATAAATCTCTCAAAGATTCACGGGGACCCATTTCGTATATAGCTCTAATAGCACGTTTCTCAACTCTCAAAACTCGATGGATCGCAATCTAGCGTAGCGTTATATTCTCTTTGGATCGCAACTCCAGGAAATTAAACAAATCAACATACTAATTAGTCATTCTTGGTTTTTTTCCCGCCAACCAAATACGAGTAGCAGTAACACAATGTGAAATAAACGTAGGTAAATGAAGTACGAACGTTAGGTTAGGAGTTCTAATCTAATTAATCTGTCGACTTTCGTCTTGCCATTTTATAATGGTTATGATTTCGTTAAATGTCGACCTCAACAGCAGTCTATAAACCTATCGAGGTAAGATGCATGCTTCCGACTATTGATACGAATCGACATCTTAAACAACTCATCGATTCGGTAAATTCAGACTGTCAATAACTAGTGAGTTCGAATAGACCCAAGTGACGTTCGAACTGGGAATCTGGGTGAAAATATTGTTTTGAACTTTTTCCGTTCATCGTTCGCAATGCTAAAAAAAGAAGAGTTATTTTCGCCACCAAAAAGTGCAATTTTGACTCACGTCCGGAGCATGGTTGTTAGTGATCGTTTTTTGACAACTATGTATTTGACAGCATAATCATGCGATTTTTGGTCTTATGCTCGGTTGAGCGTTCGAATAGGGTGTGGGAAAACTGGCAAAAATAACGTTTTTTAGCTTTACGAACGCGCAAAAGAGCCATCAATGACAACGCCACCAATGCCCTCAATGCTAAGCGAACGCACCTATAAGGTGCGCTTTTTTTTAGCATTGCCTGTCTGTACGATTTGCGTACCTACTATGGATGGCCATACCGTATCGACTCCTTCTTAAATCGCCCTCAACACCTTGAACAAGGGCGATTGTCATCCCATTGTACCTCGGGCCGTCCTTTCAGTCTCCAGTAGTAAAACACTACCAAAATCTTTTTTTTTTTTTTTACACCCACTCTATATCAATAAAATAATAATATTAAATAAAAGAAATATCATAAATATGTATTTTAATTAAATTTTATTTTAAATGTAAATTATCGAGCAACTTTGAAAACCCAACCAAAAGAGATAAACAATCGATAAGGTTATTAAAATTAATCAGAAACAACCGTTAAAAACGAGATTCATGCTAGCTAATTCGGTATAATTATATCGAATTTACTCGTATCTATACGTCTTTTGAAAACGTTGCATGCCTCCGATCGCGTTTTACCTACGAACAATGTCAAATTTGAAAACAAAACCGAGGAATAGGTCGGTCGAAATGCGTTATTTCTATTGTCGTCATCCATGTTGCCATTTTATGACTGATATGAATACGAGTACGATAAATTGTCGATCTCGACAGAAACGTATCGAGATAAGATCCATGCTACCTATTGAAATGATTCGATATATTTAAACAACTTATTCCGGAAGGGCAGCGTTCCGGAAACTTCGCGAAGTCTTCTCGTCAAAAATACCTCAGTGCCTCAAGACAAGAGTCTTCGACCAATGTGTGTTACCAGTGATGACTTATGGCACTGAAACGTGGTCTCTTACTATGGGCCTCATAGATAAGCTCAAAGTCGCACAACGAGCTATGGAGAGGGCTATGCTCGGGGTTTCTCTACGTGATCGAATCAGAAATGAGGAGATCCGTAGAAGAACGAAAGTCACCGACATAGCCCAGAAGATTAGCCAGTTGAAGTAGCAGTGGGCAGGGCACATAGCACGCAGAACAGATGGCCGATGGGGCCGAAAGGTTCTGGAGTGGAGACCACATACCGACAAGCGCAGCTTAAGTCGTCCACCGAAACGGTGGACAGACGACCTGAGGAAGGTCGCAGGACGACGTTGGATGCAGGCCGCTTCCAACCGGTCCTTTTGGAAAATCATGGGGGAGGCCTATGTTCAGCAGTGGACGTCCTACGGCTGAGATGATGATGATGAAACAACTTATCGATTCGGTAAATTTATCGATCGAAGATCCATACTCGCACTGCTGGTTCCATCAAAAATCGGCAGTCGGAATTCATTTTTTTCCTCCATCTTCAGAAGATTTTATATTTACTTTTCCGCGAACTTTCAACCACTCGATACTACCATGTAAATATCTTGTGCTCCAGTGACGCCAGTCTTAACACGCCGATTCAGGTCCATCTAACTATAGGCCCATAGCTATTACAGATCGCGCGGCGAGAGTTTGGCTTTGACCTTCGGGTGGAGGGGATTACTGCGCATGGGTACTGTCGCGCCATGTGACAGAGAGAGACAAGAGTCCCTCGTCTTCGATGTGACAGAGAGAGACAAGAGTCCTTCGTCCCTCTAGCCACCCTGTGATACCCAATTTTTGACTTCTGCGCAATAACAGTCAAAGCCAAACTCTCGCCGCGCGATCTGTATGATAGACATCTAGCTTCTTAGATATACCTAGAGGAATACCAGATAAACAGTAATCGTCAGTGCTGTTTTCGCCAGGACCGGTCAGCTGGTGTTCTTCTGGCATACCTTACTCACCGCTGGGCTGAAGCCGTTGACAGTAGAGGGGAAGCACTTTCAGTTATTCTGGATGTTGCCAAGGCCTTTGGCTCGCTGTATGTAGGATTCAAATCCCTTTTTATAAATGGATTATGGTAAAAAAAAAACATAAATAAAAAATTGCATGTTGATTCTGATATGTTTCAATTCTGTCAGATGTGTTCACTAAATGACAACTGCGACAATTATTCTGTAAAAACAACGAAATAATGATCATTTAACCTGTTTTCAGATTGGCAAATGAAGATTCGGATGTAAATGAAGAAAGTTCCAGTGTGCACGAAAATGATTCAAGCTCGGATGACGAAGAAATAAAGAAGAAAGTTCCACCTTTTGAAGGGGATATATCAAAGATAACGATGCTATTAGTCATCTCATTTTTGTATGTTGCGCTGAATCTCGACAAAAGCCACATACAACTGGCACATCTACTAAGATTGATGCGAGAAGAGAGAATCTCTATCATGAATTGGCAACATTTAGTACCCAAAGAATTGCGGGCGAAAAAGTTACGCAAAGTTTTAATATATGACTTAAAAGCTTTCCGGTATTCATCTCTGCGTGTTCGCATGATATCGTTGACCCTGTTTCGAAAATTGGATCTAGGGAACCCAATAGTGCCAGACTTAAGACTGTTGATAGATGAGTATATGCATGAGCTTTGTCTACCTAACGATTTAAAACCCCTAATTGTGTCTATAATTCACCACCGATCGTTCCACTATCTCGACATTAATGTCAAATATAAAGATTTGCTTCGTATACCTTCATATGAGCTGTATGTCATGTCTCACATACTTATGGCTCTCAAAATTTGCTTCATCTTAGACTGTGATTATGAAGTACAAGTGTCTGATGCAGTCGACAAAATTAACGATCTAGAAAATTATTCAAAATCTTACAATTCAACACCGACGAAACGGCTTTTCTCGTTTCGAGACTGGTGCAGCTATATACAGTTTAGAAAAACATTACTGAGAACGCATACTCTTTATTTAGGAGCACCAAATTACTTCGACATGGATGATTATGTTGCTTCAGAGCATCAAAGAGTAAAGGTAAATTATAAAATTAAATTGAAAGATGAGTTATCAATGAGTATTCTGAACAAAGTACAAAGTGGTGATTTAAATGTCATTCCGAGAAGTGAGTTTTTCGCTACAATGACTCCACACTCAACTTACACTCGAGTAGTTGTGGAGCATCTACAAGATCCTCATGTTAAACAATTGCTTTGTGAGGATTTCACCCAATATTCCTTAAAATACATACTGGAAGATATTTTTCTAATTGATATAGATTCACCCATTCCAAAAAATATTCTGACAGGCTTATGTGAACGTAATTATCAAACAAGTGGTCGGGAATATAGTTTTACAAAACCTCTGAAAGGTTGGGCTAGAGGACAAGTGTATGTTAAGGATTGTGATAACCATAACTGGACCAGAACTCAACCCCCCAATTTCGACCACGTTTCTGCAACTCATAAAAGTAATGATTCTTGTGAAAAGGATAATGATAATGGTTATGGATCTGATTCGGAAGTTGCGGAAAATGTTTGCAAATCTAATAGTGACATTGAAAATATTCAATATAGGATTGGGGACACCAGAGAAAGTACTTTAATATCTACTATTTGTAGTAATAACACTGTCAATACTAATACTACTAATAACAATAGTCTATCAGACATTGAAATGGAGACGGCAAAAGATGAAACAATTGATGTCGAAAATATTCAATATTTAAAAATAACAGAAGAAGACGACGGCAAACAGATATTTGACGATAATTTCTTGGATATGGAAATAAAAAAAGAACGAGAAAACGATCCCGAAACAATTTATAATGAACCTGCTGAATTAAGCGAAAGTTTTCATATATCAAACAGTTTCTATGGGTATAATGCGCAAACACAGCAATACAGGCAATCAGGTGAAGAAAGCGATGTTTCAAGTGTAGATTCGATCCGATTTAATCCTGAATCACTAAACAGGAACGATGCAATAAAAGAGTTGGTAATTCATGCATGCATTAAAAATAAAATATCAATACCTGGTAAATATATACAAAGACAAAGGAAAGCAATTCGCAGGAAAAGAAAGCCGCAAGTTCGTAGGCAACATTTTCCAGGTGATCCTAAACAGAGAATTAATGACTTAATATCTGCTTACCATTCTCATATTCAACATGACATATTGCATCAGATGTCGAATATGTTGCAGTCGGCTATAGCGAATTTTAATCAAAATAAGGAACCACCCGAAGAAATGTTGGAGCTCGAAGATGTACCTCGAGAACTAGAGAATGATGAAATTAATAATGATACTAACGGGCCGAGTGTTGAAAACGAACAAAACAATACGAATCACGAGTCCGAGCAAACTGCAGCTCTAGACAACGATGCGACTGTTGAAGAAGTGGACCAATATGACTTGTTTGGTGATAGCAGCGATGGCGAAACTCATGCGGTAGACTTATTGCCCAAGAAAAATCCGGAATTTGACGAAGAAACGCACGATATAAGACAACTCTATATTAAACAGACTGAAAGTGACAGTGTACCTAAAATGACGCTCAACTCTAAGTTGACTAAAATTATCGACCAGCAAATTGAAAGTGAGAAGAATGATCCAACGTTATTAGAATGCCCACGTACACCAGTTAAAGATAGCTCAGATTCAGAGGAAGAAGTATCATTGACGCTACTTCAAGAGCAGAAAAGAATACGGAAGCAACTTACATTACAGGAACAAAATAGAAAAAACAATCGCTTAAAATATTTGATTAAAAATCCAGTCCCACCTTATAAATATTGGATGAGACATTATAAACTCGCTTATATGGGATGTCGTCACTATTACGAACGGTTTGCTGAAGATATTGATCACATTTTCCCTAAAAGCTTTGTATTTGTGTTGAAGGAATGCTCAGATATCGTCGGTTATCCGCCGTTCAATGTATATAAAGGCATGCAGGAGGTAGAAGCATTTCTTAAACATAAACATGTAAACCGTAAATCATTTGTGTCTTGTCATGTTGAGCATAACAAAAAAAATAAAACATTTGAATTCTGAAAATATGTCCAAATTCTGTGGTTTTAATTAAAATATTAATCAGCATGAGACTCAGGCTCAACTGGAATGAGGTTTGGCTGCTCCAAGAATAAATTGTATGTATGTATCTTCTCTATCTCTATATATTTTTCATCCTAGGATACCGAAAGGGTAAAATGGGACCCTATTACTAATTTCACTGTCCATTCGTCTGTCTGTCTCTCTATCATCAGGTTGTATCTCATAAACTGTGAAAGTTAGACAGTTGAAATGTTCACAGATTATGTATTTCTGTTGCCGCTATAACAAAAAAAAGTATAAAACAGAATAAAATAAATATTTAAGGCGTGTCAGCGAAATGTTCCTTAATAATTATGTCTTAAATTTCCAAATTATTAAGATTACAATTTCGCAATTTTCCAAATTCTTTGTTTTTAAAATTATAAATTGTACAAACTTGCATTTCCAACCAAGTACAATTAGATACATAAATCAAAAATCAATAAATCCGGATGCTCTTGAGCTAATGGCTAACCAGCATTATGCTGAGTTGGAACCGGTTTGTGACAGAAAACTTATTAATTAATTAGGTATTTTAATGTATAGTCAAATTATTATGTATTAATGTGTTTTCTGTGACAAATAAACTGTATTCTATTCTATTCTAAAAAACTGCATATTTATTCTGCTAAACATAAAACATGTGCACAAACATTTTATATAAACCAACAAAACTTGCTTACGCATTCTTCAGGTGGTGTTTTTCGTTTTAGAAGACTATAAATTATTTTTCTTCGGACTTTCACAAAATTAAATTCTTAATTTCCTCTACTATAGTATTTTAGAAGCCATATTTTAATAACAGTTTTGAAACAATTTATATTGATAATATCACATATATATAATTATATTATAACTTTACTTGACATTAATAATTTGTTTCACCAGGGGCCCTACTCCCACCTCAAAGTAATGTCTACCTTACCATTAAATTTGGTACCACCACGTCAATATAGCAAGCTTAAAATAACATTGGATTACGATAGACGATTTGATGACGTAGTATCAAATAGTTCACTCAATTTGAGTATTTTTGACGTGATATTTGATTGTTTCATTGTTCCATTGTCTAATTTTTGAAGATCCGTAGGTCCCACCTCTTAACCCTTCAAGAGTCGTTATATTATAACAATGAAATTTCTATTGTGTCTGGCCGCATGATGACCAATGACCTTTGATGGATTAAAGTAATCATGTTGCAACCTTACCATTACATTTGGTACCACCACGTCAATATAGCAAGCTTAAACTAATAATGGATTATGCTTGACGTTTTCATGACCGATAGTTCACTCATCGCGAACTCCGACGTGACTGAGTATTGTTCCATTGTTATATTTGCAATAATAAAAAAGTTGGTCAGTAGAAGCGGATCCAATCCAATTTTTAGCTATGGCACAATACGCTGATCACGTCATGGCCATAGAAAAAAAATTACTATGACTATCATTTCTATCGCTCGCGACCATGGGTGACTGGTAACTCCACAGATTTGCATATTGGAGGCAGTCTATCATTGCAGAGATTTATATTTTATAATTGTTGCAACCCACATCTGACAACTTTGACCTTGCACATATTGCTTTCGATCCCTCAAATAATCGGCTATAAAATTTAAAAGCCTTGAGGTACATACTCGTAAAGCAAGACAATTTAGACAACAGAATATCGTTGTCCACTAGGTCAAACGCTTTCCTCAAATCAAAATACGCCGTGACAACTTGTAAAGTATTGTGCATCTGTATAGTTACATAGTCTATAAATACTATATGGTTGGTTGTAGTAGATCGTCCTCGGCGAAAACCATGCTACGAGTCGTCTAATTTAATTATGATTTATTTGGTCTGTAATAGAACGATTTATTATAGTCTCAAATATTTTCCCAAAAATAGAAAGGACAGCAATAGGTCTCTGACACTGTCTAGTGATGAACCAGTCTTCGGCACAGGGGTAACTTTAGATACTTTCCATTTATTAGGGTACACACCACACCTCAAAGATAGGTTATAAATATGCAGTAGAGGTGACTGCAGGTGGTACAGACAATCTTTTACCAGATATCCATATCCAGGTACACTATCGGGACCAACCGCTGAAAAACCTTTAAGTTTTCTGACTGCACCGCGTAAGTCATCAATAGTGACATGGTCCATTGCTACACACGACACATTCAGAAATTCGTGCGCTGTCTGCTCAGCTGCCTAAACTTCCAACTGAGGTACAGAAGTCAGGAAAATAGAATTAAAATAATCAGCAAAAGCATCAGCTGCTTCGTGCCCAACAACAGGCATATCGTTATATGTGTGTTCGCGTTGATGCTTTACAATCTTGCGCCTGTCCCTAACATAAGTCCTGAAAACAGAGTGGTTTTGTCGTATATCTCTATAGAATCTATATATCTTTTGTGGGCTGATCTAATTAAGTTCTTCACTTTGGATCTGTAATAATTAAACATCTCTTGATTATATTCATTACCATTAGATTTAAATCGTTTAAAGTTACAATATATAAATAGTATATTTTGAATGATTTCAGAAGTGTACCAGGTCGGATAGTTGTATTTGTGTACTGAACCCTTGTTTTTTTAGAAGGTACATATTCACTAATAGTTTGATTCAATTTAGAATAGAAAAGATCAACCGCTGAATCAACATCAGATTTATTTAATACATCAGTCCAATCAATATCAGTTATTGGTATACAGGGCGTCCCAAACTTATGGGACATGAAGGGGAAGTACCTTAAATATCGTAGATAGTGTATTTTGCTTAAAGAAGACTTTATGTTATTTTTAAAACTTAGTAATTCCGCATTCATAGATTTTCTAAAAATTACTTGCTTCGTCTGGGAATCGAACCAACTCAAATGTCAAAAAAAATCACCCTACTTTTATGATGCCAATCGAAAGAATAGCTAAAAAATAATAACTCTGCTTAGGTAACATTGGTATTGATTCGCTTGTAAAAAAAAGTAAAGACACTAAACTAAAATTCTCTAAACTATGGTAGTTCTTATTATGTTAACACTAAAATCCACATTCGTGTAACACTTAGAGTGACAATTCTAAACATATGATTATTCTATTCAAATGTGGGTAGTTTTACATCAGTTTAGATTAGTTTACAAGCACGAACTTACATGTCGATTTAATTTGCACTAAACATACCCACAATTTAACAGAAACGGCAAATATAAGAATTGTCATTTGCAAGAGTTATACGAATTTGGACTTAAGCATGAACAGAATAAGAACTACCATAATTTACTAAAAATAGATTTTAGTTCGCTAGTTTAGTTTGGTGTTATGAACAAGCGAATTACTACCATTGTATTTTAAAAGAAAGGAACAACGTAAAATTAATCATTTTAATCAACATAAAAACATACCTACATGTAACTGCCGTAGTCAATTAAGTGGGTATTTTTTTGAAAATTAATTAATTAAATGCTCAAAATGTGATCCCTCTTGTCTTACGCAAATCGCCAATCTTTTAATGAGTCCGCTACCTGTTGATTTTCTTATCATTTTATGGTGAACACTCGATGTGATATGGCACAATTCAGTTTGCAACTCGCCCACGTTCTCGTATCGCTTTTTGTATAGCATATCTTTCACGTATCCCCAAAAGAAGAAATCTAATGGTGTAAGGTCCGGGGATCTGGCCGGCCATCTAATCGGTCCATTTGTACCAATCCATGTAGGAAAACATTCATTTAGAAAATCTGTTGCTCTCCGACTATTATGAGCCGGAGCTCCATCTTGTTGGAAAATTAAGTTTTCTTGCTCCGCCGCGGAAAGATTTCTTATCTCATCCCTTAAAATTTGAAGTATTCCTAAATACTTTTCTGTGTTTAAGGTTCCTTGGTAAAAATGGATAAGACGTAACTGTAGTTAAACGCTATTAAAAGTTTCCGCAAACGGTTAAAGTGCACAGTACAAACTTATGTATAGGTACTAACTAGTTATGTTATGAATAGGCAAAACATCTGTTGTGAATAATACAAATGTCGGGTTGGCTTTAGAAACGTGACCCCTGAATTTGGTGAAACAAAAACTGTGGGTGGGTTGAAGGGGTTTGTATAAAGCGTATTTACAACATTTTAGCTGCCGGAGACACGCCAAAATAGTCTAAATATTTTTTTAAAGTTTCAATAAAACACCGTAATTTTGATAGTGACAGGTGACATAAATGACATTAATGCGTAAAACGAAACGTTTCTAGGTAACTTTTAGCCTTTTTTGACATGTACGTTGTATGTAAGTTCTTGAAACGGAACGCAAACATCGAAGATAGCGTAATGTCACTGTCGGAATACTCGCGTCATTCCGTAACTTCCGAGTGTACGATTATCAGACCCATACTAGTAGGAATGTGTGCACAATAGTATATTAGTACCTAATGAATTGGCAATGTCACTTGTTTGTGACAAACCTATAGGTTAGGTTAGGTTCGAACTGTGACCCACCAGGCGCGAGCCGAGCGAGCGTAGCGAGCGTGCCGCGGCAGCGGCCGGCGAGCGCTTCATCAAACTACTTTTGTTCCAAATTTGTGCACAATAGTAAATATCAGGGTTAAACTATAGTCGCCCGGTACCCGCGGGGAGGGGGGAGGGGGGCGGAGGGGGGGGAGGGGGGGGGGGGTGAAGCCCCCCCTGCATCCCCCCCCCCCGCCGGAGGCCTTTAGTTTTTGAGTAATAATTTTTTTAGTACTTAACCTCACTTTCGGCTATATCAGTATTTTTTACCTATTTTTTGTTTCACACCTAATCTATTAAGGCGGTTCGCTTCTGGCACTTCGCCGGCCGCTGCCGCGGCACGCTCGCTCGGCTCGTGCGTTGTTTGTCATGTTCTAACCTAACCTAACCTATTTTTTGTTTCACACCTAACTTATTAAGGCGGTTCGCTTCTGGCACTTCGCCGGCCGCTGCCGCGGCACGCTCGCTTCGCTCGCTCGGCTCGTGCGTTGTTTGTCATGTTCTAACCTAACCTAACCTATTTTTTGTTTCACACCTAACTTATTAAGGCGGTTCGCTTCTGGCACTTCGCCGGCCGCTGCCGCGGCACGCTCGCTTCGCTCGCTCGGCTCGTGCGTTGTTTGTCATGTTCTAACCTAACCTAACCTATTTTTTGTTTCACACCTAATCTATCAAGGCGGTTCACTTAACATTGTATTATATAACAACAATAACATATCCAGTCCGTCTCAGAGTTATGTTGATAGATGAGAAAAACTTAATGTTAAAGGGCTAGGAGAGACACAATTAAACAAACATTTTAATACATTACTTGTTTATTTCATAAACATGTTTAATTGCTTTCATTAAATGCACAAAAGAGTCTCTTTTATATTTATACACGTCTCTTCGCCACAAATATTCAACAATTATATCACTAAAGTTTTCTGGGTTGTTATAATTTTGTTTTTTGAAAAACCTCTTCACTGCTCGCCACTGGGATTCTATTCTTTGGGTGTGGATTCCATCTTTACCCACAAATGGGTTCTCTGGGTCTGAATGATTCACTTTTTTGTGTATGTATCCATATTCAGACAGACAATCGTATGCCCGCCAACAATCGGTGTGGATTGTTGTTCCAGGTAAAACATGCTTTTGAATTAAAGGTATGAGAGTATCAGCATCTCTTTTATTGTCCGGGCATACTTCCAATCTTAAGTCTTCAGACCCATCTTCTATTAATCTCAGCACCCAGTGGCCTTCAATGTGACGTCCTTTGTTATATTTCCTTTTTCCAAATTTACTTTCGTCTATTTGCACTATTTTCCCACAGCCTCCAATTTTACCGCTGTAAAGATTTTGTTTTTCCAAATAAAATATCACAACTACTTCTCTGCAGTAATTAAACCAATCGGCTATAGTATTTGGGCTTAAACATTGCTTCCTTTCTTTTTTATAAGGGTCTTCGTGAATTGTTTGGTCGTAGGTCCATCCTTGTGAGTATGCATATATAAGATAGTAAACATGCATTATGTCGATAGCAATATTTTCGAAAAATGTGCCAATTCTGCGAGAGATCTTGGCACCGCTGCCTGATTTAGATTTGCATGATCTTTTTGAGCACACAAATGTACCAAAACTTGTGCATCCGCATGAGTATGACACTTTCATGGATGTCCTGTGGGTTCGACACCGTTTCTCAGTTGGTATGAGACCTTGGTCTTCACTATATTTGATGCATTGGTCTTTAGTGCCCAATTTTCGCACAACGTCAGTTAAATTCCAATGATCAATCACTTCAGTGACGCAAAGTTTTCGTTTGGTTATAAGCTCGTTGTCGTCGTCGTCATTACTCGAAGAAGGTCCGGCGACAGGTTCAACGGGCAGATCAGGAGCCGAAGAAGGTCCGGCTACAGGCTCGACGGGCAGATCAGGAGCCGAAGAAGGTCCGGCAACAGGTTCGACGGGCAGATCAGGAGCCGAAACCGCGTCCGCTTCGGGTATTGTACTGTAATACTCCATTACAGCCAAGTGCAGTCCAGTTTTCAAGCCAAGTTCAAGTCGTAGAGCAATCCAAACAAATCCGGTAAGCAAGCCAAGTTTCAAGTCGTCGCGCAATCGAAGGAAGTCCAGGGAAAAAGCCAAAGTCGTAATAAAAATCGAAAAACAAGAGAGCACACATTCACGAAACTACGAGAGAAACGGAATGAAATGAATGGATGACAGTCCATCTGTCAGTAAGACAAAATGGCGCCTTTTTTTTTTCTTACGTTTAACGATAACGATACGTTTCGTTTAACTCAGTTTGACAACTTAATTTGACAACTTAATATTGTACCATTTTCTCAACATTGCGTTCCATTTCACTTTTTTTTATCAAATTTTAATTTAATCATAATTAATTTAAATTACGTTTCCGGCAAAAAAAAATTGCTGGAAGGGCTTCAGGTGGACCCCAATGATACCCCTAAACTCGCACCTTCATCAAAATCAGGTACCGGACGGCTATAGCCAACCCAATATCAGTAGCTATCTAATGAATTGGCAAAGTCACTTGTCTGTGACATACCTATAGGTTAGTTATAGTTAGTTAGAATAGGTCGAAGTCAGTGACAGAACCGACTCATAGCACCCCGATTTCAAGCAGTCTTGTCGGATTGCAGAGCCGACGCGGGGGTGGTAGTAGATCGAAATGCAGTACTTAACCTCAAAATACTTAAACAAACATAACTCGAAAACTAATGGTCTCCGGCGGGTGGGGTTTGCGGGGGGGGCACCAGGGATGTTAGATGCCAACTCAGGAATTAAGACATCGGCTCTTCAAAATTATGGTACTTTAGATAAAATTATGGTACGGTTTTCTGAGGGTCTATATTGGTCTAGGACAACAACCACTGTATGTGGTATACCAGGACTTTATTTCACATCATTTAACTTAATTCTGTGTTATCAACGATAGCCCAGTCCGATTAGGATTTGACCTGGGAAAAATTATAAATATAATTTTTCCTTCGGAATTATATGGGAAAGGTCACTGGCAGTCTAAATTTTATTGTGTGTGGTAATCGATCCGCCATCTTTATTTAAAGGGTCAAATTTTGATTATTGAATTTATCGTGTACTGAAGTACACTGTACATTGAACATGGTTAAACAATATAAGGTCAATACGATTTCACAACAGTTGTTTAAAATTGGATTGCCTACAATTTTGATACTCCTATTTTTTTTTCTAAGATCGATATTTTCTGATTTATAACCAAAAGAGGGGGCGAATTGTTGTTTGACTAACAACTCTTTTATTTTCATTTGACCTACATGAAAATTTGTTGTAAGTAAACAAAGTTGTTAGCAATTAAGTTTTCTATTAATTTGGTTCTTATATTTTTTTCTTCGGATCGATATTTTTCTATTTATACCCGAAAAGAGGTGGAGGTAATATCTTATCATTGCATAATCATGTTTATTTTCAATTTTACATGGAAAATTGATACCAACAAACTTGTTTGTAATTCAATTTGCTACAATGGCAGGACTAACTAACTTTAAATATGTGAGTGAGTAGCAGTCTACGGTACTCACTTTGATTTTTCAGGCATATTAAAAATTAAATATGCCTGACTGCCTACTACCAATATTGACACAAAAGTAGTATTTTGGGTTGAATTTAATACTTACAATGAAAAATTTTATTGTGATTTGGAATGCGGGAATGATGTAAAACAATGATCCTGCAAAAGGTATTCAAAATTGTTGTATTTATTTCTGCCTCTATGTATCGATGATAAATGAGAAATTATGGTACATTTGCGTACCATAATGAATGTTCCATGGTACGTGTACCATAATTATGGTACGTATAACATCGCTGGGGGGCACAACCCGAACCCCCCCCCCCCCCCCCCGAATTCAGGCGCTACGATTCTAAATGTTTACCCAAATGTCGATTGGGCCATCAGATAACAAGCCAAGTAATAACAGTATGTAAGTGAAAGTGATTATAAGAATTTAAATTACCGACAGTAAGAACATCATGTGAAGAATACATTTACATATAGCATTTCAATGCAATCCAACACATCGTAATCCATGTGATCGTAATCCATGGCATCGTAAAACAGCAGGTACACAGGAGCAGGAAATATGTTGATGATGATCACCGTCGATGATGAAGTAAGCTATCCGGCATCTCGGTGTTGGTAATTTCTTTCAGGATAATTTTCAGGTAAATTCAGCTCGTCGAAGTTTGCAGGATGCTCAGGGTAAGTATGCAGGTAAGTACAGTTTATAATATCAGGGATGACAGAACACTCAGGTTGCACGACATTCACTTTCAGGTAAGTTTCAGGATATTTTCACTTCACAGGTACTTAATGCACAGTCCGGGTTTTCGGTATTTTATTCAGTAGTTTACACTAATATTTTATACGAGATGCGGTAGCTCAGAGTCTGTTCTAGATTTTATATTTTGGCGAACTGGGGATTTCCGCATCCCACCGCTGCCACCAAATGTTATAGGATCCCAGAGAGATTGGTTTTAAAAAAAAGGATATATTTAAGGACACTAACTTTATTAGGATTTTACTCTAAGGGCACTACTACTCTTTGGCAACCGTTCCAGACTGTGGGTCAAAACACGACTGAATTTATTCTACAAGCAAAGTTCCAACTTACTATTATATTGCATGTTCAGCAATATATGGGATGTCACTGCATTAGAGGGTGCACTGATGGGGCATAGAGAAAATTGTATGGGGTATAACAGTACGTAAGTAGTTCTACTTACGTACGTACCTATGTACTCGTAGCTTGTATCCTTCATTTTGCAAAATTTTAAAAATCAACTGTCATACATCATTTTGCTGTATAGCCAGTCAGAGCGCAGAACTCGTGTCTAGCAAAGAATGTACTTCAGTAGTGCTTTCGAATAGGTCTTACGTGAGTGAAACCGATCTAAAACACTGTTTTTAAAGAAAACTGAACGCAGAAACTCTAAAATAAATATATTTCCATGAAAACGCACTTTTTTACACTATTACTCAAAAACAGTCATTGACTTCCTGTCTAAACAAAACTACTACTCTTCTGTAAAATTATTTGAAAATTAAATAAAAATACAAAAACAGCCAGTATCAAAAAGGTCGGTCGGCAACGTGGCCCCGAGCGGTCTGAACACCAATTATTGCAGTAGGTGAACCAGTTTGCGGACCGGCCGACGCAGCACACCCCAGTTTCAACACTAACTACACGACAGATATTGTCCTTTCCTAAAAAACATCTCTTTAACGCGTCCCATAGGCCAGCAATTACGTGGTAGGTTTCCATCAGCTATCAGTACCAAATCTCCAATTTTTATTGCTTGATGTGGCGTAACTGTCTTTCGAGGTATCAAATATTCCTTAATCCACCTCTGCCAAAAATGGTCCGCTAGGCGTTGAGACTTCCTCCAATCCACTCGTCGTAATAAGTCAGCGTCACTAAATTCTCTTAGAGTCTGATCATTGCTTGACGTTCAAATGATTAAAAGGTGTGATCGCTCTCTCACTATCTGTGTCAACTGGAACATGGGTAAGAGGTCTTGAGTTCACAATCGCTTCGACTTCTAATAGTAGCGTGCTTAGTACTTCCACTCGTGGGGACCGATCTTTCAGTGTTATTTTTAGTGCTGTTTTGACACTACGTATTAAGCGCTCCCAACAACCGCCCATGAAAGGTGATAAAGGTGGGATACATTTCCAGGCAATACCTTTGTTTATAGAGAAATCATACATATCGGGCAATATATTTGAAGCACCCACGAAAGCTGTTCCGTTGTTCGAATAGATACATGTAGGACAACCGCGTCGGGCTATGAATCGACGAAGAGCCATCAATGCAGAATCTGAAGACAGTGATTCGACGATTTCTATGTGAATTGCTCTTATGGTTAAGCATGTAAATAGGGCGATCCAATTCTTCATTGTCCTTCGCCCCACTGTGACATTTAAAGGGCCAAAATAATCAACACCCGTGAAAGTAAATGGGTGATTATGATGAGCCATTCTAGCTTCTGGCAAGTTTCCAATGGGTGGTAGGAGTGGTTTTGCTTTCAAATTCCGACAAAGTTGACATCGCTTCGCTACACTTCTCACAGAAGATTTCAAACCAACGACTAAGAAACGCTGACGTAGTTCATTCACCACGAGTTCGTTGTTTCCATGGGTAAATTTGACGTGATATGAATGAATCAATAAGCGGACTATTGGATGTTTCCCATCAAGCACGATTGGTTTCGAGTTGATTTCAGTTGGTTCAAGCTTCATGCGGCCTGATAATCGTATAAGTTTATCGTTTCCTAGCACTAGAGTTACATTTTTAAGTCTACTTTCCTTACCAACGGGGCGTGCAGCGTCAATTAATTTATATTCATTACTGAAAGAGTCTAATTGTACGTACAAAAAGGCATGGCGTTCCGCTGATGAAATGAAAGCAACGTCCAAAATGGCTAGACCACGTTGTGAAAATTTAAGATTTGGAAGTGAATGGCGATATAGCATTGCACATTGATGGGCACGTGCAGTAGCACGAATAAATCGTAACCACTTACTAAATCGCGAATGATCTGCTATGATAGGTGATGGTAATTCGGATGATTGTAACACTGTGAATCCTACAAGATCTCTGTTGGATTTAACTTCTTCAAGGGATGGCTTGACATCAGCAGTTGGTTCACAAGGCCAATCTGTAGTAGGTTGAAACAAGAATGATGGCCCAGTAAACCACCGCGACGAAATTGTTAATTCATCGTTGAATCTGGTTGCATCATCTGCAACGTTCAAGGATGAAGGTACATACCTCCAGTCAGACACGTTGGTAATCTCACAAATTTCACATACTCTGTGCGCGACAAAAGATTTAAAAGTGCTTGGATCGGACCGTAACCATCTAAGAACTGTTTGTGAGTCTGACCACAGAAAAACTTTATCTGGTTTTCGTTTGTGAGAGTCAATTATAAAATTTGCAAACCGAGCAGCGATTAATGCTGCTTGTAGCTCTAACCTTGGTACAGTTGTGGGCTTTAAAGGAGCAACACGGGCTTTGCCACCAATTAGAGCGAGTTGCACATTTGTTGTTGAAGATGAGAAGCGCCAATAGGCAACAAGCAAAAGATATCTCACTTGCGTCTGCGAAAATGTGTAATTGGTTTGAAATTATGGGCTCAGTTAATTGATCATAACAACGTGGAACTGATTCGTGTAAAATTTTTGATAAATTTTTAAACCATTCAATCCACTTGTCTACGAATAGTTTTGGTAACGCTTCATCCCAATTTATAGCTAGCTTCCAAGTTTTTTGAAATAGCACGCGACCTTTTATTATTATGGGAGTGAGGAGACCCAGATGATCATAAACTTTCATCAAGTTTGAAAGAACCAAGCGTTTAGTTACTTTTTCTGGTATATTCTCAAAATCTATACTCGGAAAAGACAAAGTGTCATTAGAAGCATTCCAAGAAACTCCTAAAACGCGTATTTGAGATCGCAAGTCTGGCCCCACGTTTACTTGTGTCACTCCAACAGAACAAAGTTCAGGAGGCAACTTAGATAAAGCTTGACCAGAATTAGATATCCAAGACCTCATCTCAAATCCAGCTGCAGCATGAACAGTTACGATATCAGCTGCTAACTGTGCAGCATCTAATTCATTATCACAACTACCCAAATAGTCATCCATATACGTGTCACGAATGATTGCAGTTGCAGCTTTAGGATGAGATTGAAGATGTTCGGTGGCGTTTTTATTTTTAAGATATAAAGCTGTAAACGGACTACATACGGCACCGAACATCATTGACGACATTCTATACTCCTGCAATGGTTGTGTAGGGTTTTCACGCCAAAAGAAACGCTGAGCATCTCGATCATTTGACCTAATTTTAACCTGAATATCAATATCATTTCCCGAATATCAGCAGAAAGAGCTATTCGCCCTTCCCTAAACCGCATTAGTATAGCCAGCAGTGATTGGAGAAGGTCTGGACCAGGTAACAATAAAGAATTTAAGCTAACTCAATCACATTTAGCCACAGCATCATGCACTATTCGAAGCTTCTTTTTCTGTGGATGTATGACCCCAAAGTGTGGTAGATACCACAAAATTCCAGGTGATGGAGAAACTTCTGTGCATAATTCTGCATAACCCTTATCAAACATGAGCTGAATATTTTGCTGATATTGTTTGGCATAATCTGGATTTCGAACCATTTTATTTTCAAGAGTTTTGAAACAAGATAAAGCGAGTTGACGACTAACAGGAACACGTTCAATTTTATCACGCCACAATAAACCCGTTTCAAATCGACCTGACGGTAATCGTCGGGTGGTCTCTTCTAACTAATCTATAGCTCTTTGATCGTTCATAGAACGGCAGTCTTTAACCTGGATACCTAAAGAGTATAACCTGTAATACTCCTTAATCCGGGCGTCTAAAATACGACTTTCTTCGAGACTATCTTTTTTGTTCTCAACAATCGCATGATTTACAAAATCAACGGGCTTAGACATGTTCGAGGGAAAACCGTACAAGACCCAACCTAAAGGAGTTAGAGAGGCAGCGGGTTGCGATGGGGTTCCACGGCGGATGGTTTTTGAGAATGTAAGATGCCAATTGTCAATCCCCAGTAAGAGAGTAGGTTTCGCGTCGTCATAACATAAAACATCGACTAAATCATGCAAATAATCATAGCATTTAATTTGTTCTGAATAAACAGATTGCTTTGCAATAGTTAAATTTGGAATAGATCGTACTTCAATATTATTCACATCCATGGTATGATGCCCTTTTACCTGAATGTTAAGAAAACTGACCTCAACATTTTTACTAAGATACTACTATGCAATCAATTCGAAGAGACTTCTGAGGCCCAGATGCACCTATGAAGTCAGCAGCTGATTGGTCAATAAAAGAGGCGGAAGACCCATCATCAAGCATTGCGAATGTATCAATACTGTTTTGAGGACCACTGATAGTGACAGGTATTACCTTTAATAATGTTTTCTGGTGCTTTATTTTATTAGGAGAAGCACTATGAGAAACAATAGTTGGTATCTCTTAATTTACACTCTGTTCTGTGGGTCTCAGACAGTTCATCGCTGTGTACATCTACATGTGCAGCATTTTCTACTGTCGATCTATATAATAAGGTATTATGACGACGGCTGTACTTGCAACTAGTTATTTCACAATTAACATACTTGTGTGAACCTTTATTTAAACACCGATAGCAAACCTTATTTTCTGTTACCCATAACCAGCGATCATCAATAGACAATAAAGCGAACTTTTCGCATTTGTCTACATCGTGAGTTCCGACCTTAAGCGGCGTTTAAACGGCGCGCAAACACGCGAGCCGAGCCTGGCTCCGCTCGTGGTTCGCCGCGCCACGCGCTGTGTAAACAACTGCGCTCGGCGCGGCTTGGCAAAGTTCGCACGATCCATCACTTGTCGGTTTTTTCGACACAGATCAAAGGCGCGCGCGCCATCTGCGGCTCGGCTTGTGTTAATACGCGCCGTCTAAACAGATGTCACAGACACAGAGCGCGCGACGAAGGAAGACCTATTTTGTTTTTTTAGCGAACTTTTTAATTGGGGATTGGTTTTGTACGAGATGGAGTGGAGCAACGAGAAGATTCAACTCTTCATTGAGTTGTACGAAGAGGAACCGGCCATATGGAACCCAAAATACTCAGGTCACAAAAGCCGCAACAATGTGCACGATGCTTGGACAAAAATAAAAACTAAGTTCTGTGAGGGGACCGGGGAAAGTATATCAGTGGAAGAATTAAAGAAAAAGAAGGAAAATTTAATGGCCACTTACAGAAAATTAAATGCGAAAGTGAAGTCAAGTTCAACAAGCGGGAGTGGTACGGATGACATGTTTAAACCTAATTGGCCATTTTACGAAAAAATGGCCAAGTTCCTGCATGGTGTATACAAACCAACAAAAACGAAGAGTTCAGAGGTGAGGAAATATCATTTCCATAAAATAAATATATGTCCGTATTTAGCCGAGCCGCATCTCCACGGACGGCTCGGCTCGCGTAGGATCGTGCCACCTCGCGTCGTAACGAGCAGGCTTGCGTCCGTATTTAGCCGAGCCGCATCTCCACGGACGGCTCGGCTCGCGTAGGATCGGGCTAGCCCGCGTCATTTAATCGCGCCTTTACAATACTTACATTTTGAAGTCTTTTCAGTTGTCAAAGAGGTCGTATGTTGAGTAGCATAAACTCTTGCCGGTTGTTTAATGACAGTAGGTTTGACAAGTAGTTGGTTGCTAGGGTTAGTAGAGACATATTTGACATTCGACACGTTCGTGTCATAAAATAATCCGAATTTGATTTGACGATTTGACTGGTCATCCAAAAAATCTGCCAAAAGTTCCAACTTATGTTTACTGGAGTCGGAGTGTTCCGACGCAAAATCCGCCCACCTAAACCGTAAAAGAGGAGTTAGCTTACCCATTACGGCGTTGGCGAGTTCAGGAGAAGCTAGATAGTCAGGTTGACGTAGCTCTCGAATCACCTCAACGCTGTTTCGCAGACGGCAGGCGAAAATATTGAGATCTCGTGCAGATTCATGAATTGGTAACCTAGGAATAGACTTTATGGAAGACAGTTGGTGGAGGATGATAAATTCCGGTTGTCCGAATCGATTCTCCAGAGAGCGCATTACTTGCGCTGGATCCAAAGCAGACATCAACAGTGCCGAGACAGTTTCATGGGCGATGCCCTGTAAGGCAGTGCTAAGCCTGGCGAGATTCTCCTCCGGGGTAAAAGTAGTCTCTGATCGCATATAAGCTTTCTTAAAAGAGAGCCAGTCAGAGACACGTCCATCATAAGAAGGAAGATTATAACTCACCTTCTTTCGCCTGTTTCCCAACTCCGTGATGACTTTTCCTACCTACATTTTTAGTTTTATTTTTGTCATGAAAATTACAATTAGGTGTAAATTATTTTCGTGTGTACCTAACCGTAGTAAGTGTGCAGGGTTTCCCTGTATAGGATGTTGGTAACATTCGCCACCCTGCGTCACCTTTGCACGTGTAAGATCAGGATCATAATGCAACACAGAGGTGGCCTTCTGTTGCAGGGTTGCTTCCGCTGCCACACCATCAAGCACCACATCCAAACCTTGTTCAGGATATACAGCACTGCAAAGAAATGTTCGGTTATTATCATGAATTTCACAATCACGTATCCACTTTTGTGTTGAATCGCTTCTAATGGAAGCAGCAGACTCCAAAGCAGCTAACTCTGCTTGTAACTCTAAATTAGCAGCCCTCTTTTCTTGCTCTGAAAGTTTTCGTTCTTGCTCTGCAAGTTGACGAGCATGTCGGGCAATAGCGGCAAGTTTTTGCGCTTTTAAAGACCCACATGATGATGTTGAGCGAGTTGTAGTGGCTAATAAAGGCGTCAGTTCCGGATCGGGTAATAAAGGGATCAATGTGCTTTTCTGTAAGAGAGCTTCGTCGTTTTGACTTAGAGCAGGTATATACCTGACGACGAAACTCGCACTTTACCACTTACCTCCTCCGGCTTTGCAGTTTTCTTTTTCGTCACTGATCGTGTTATCGGCATTTTACTTTTTATTGCAAGCGTATGTTCTTATTTGAAGTGTGAAGACTGACACCATGAAACCGATCTAAAACACTGTTTTTAAAGAAAACTGAACGTAGAAACTGTAAAATAAATATATTTCCATGAAAACGCACTTTTATACACTATTACTCAAAAACAGACATTGACATCCTGTCTAAACAAAACTACTACTCTTCTGCAAAATTATTTGAAAATTAAATAAAAATACAAAAACAGCCAGTATCAATAAAGGTCGGTCGGTAACAGTGAGCGTTTTTAGCGAAACTAACGCTTAAAACGCTCACAAGGGGCGTTCAAATTGGGAATCTGTGAGTGAAAATGTCGTACATATCTCTTTTTGTAATTTTTGCCACCAAAAAGAGTAATTTTTGACCCACGTCCGGAGCATAGTTTTTTTTTGTGGCAATTGTCAACATGACATTTGTGCCAGTTTCACGTCAAAAAAAAACAAAAATCTCCTAAAACGAATTTGAGTAAACTATGAACCAGAATAGGCTTATTTGTATGAAAAAATGAAAATATACACACATAACAATAAGAAAGAATAATAACTTAAAAAAAACTTATTTGAACATAAACAAACAACATTAAAAACAAATAAATATGTACAAAATTATAAACGAATGTTATTGATAGTGAGGAAGTGAACGAAAACTTTATATATATCAATATTAGTAGATGATAAAAGTTAAGGAATATGAGTCGGAAATAAGACTTTTAATGATATGAGAGAATTGTAAAAAAAAACATTATCATTCAATAGACAGGAAAAGAATATATGGTTGAGATCTCCCTCATCCAGGCCACATTCACATATAGAGGTATCTTTCACATGAATCTTTTTTAAATGTGAAGGTGAGCAACAATGACCAAGCCTCATGCGAATTAAGGTCGACGTATAAATCTTACCGAAGTACCACCGCGAAAACCAAAACCAGAGCCTTTGGATGAGCTAGTCGTTCTCCAGTATGTGGACCATGACTTATAAAGAAAACTTTTAGGGAGGCAGATAAGGTCAACGCTATAATTAATAAACGGTACCTTATCACCACAAGAAACCGCTTCTTTGGCCGCTTTATCAGCACGTTCATTACCAGAAAGACCAAGGTGTCCTGGTATCCAAGCAAGAACCACTTCTAGCCCTTTATCAATACAATCAGATAAAGATTTTTTAATTTGGAGAACAATGGGGTGAAATTTAGAGTGAAAAGGGTTAGGCAGAAGGGATTGAAGCGAGCTACGAGAATCTGAAAATATTATAGTCTGACGAAGTTTGAAGAGAAGGATATATTTTACCGCCTCAAGAATTGCTAGATATTCACCTGTAAAAACAGAGGACTCAGGAGGGCATTTTATCTTTTGAACAATATCAAACTGGGAGTGAAATACACCACAACCAACACATCCAACCTGAGACAATTTTGAGGCATCCGTAAAAATGGTATGCCATCCACGCCAATTCCTGAGCAAGAGCTCTTGAAAATACGTATCAGCGTAGAGGTCCCCCTTACAGATACCAAAGTCCAAAATTATTTCCGGCTGCGAAATTATAACAAAGTAATTAATATTATAAATCGATAGTTTAGTAGACCGATACGTGGGATCCTTAAGCAATTTAAAGATTGAATAACTTTTCAAAAGAAGCGGATGTTTTTTAAAAGTCCAAAAACGGGAAGTGTAAACATATTGTTTGAGAAGTTGGAGTTTAGGAATGAGAGGGTGATTAGATAAATGAATAGAACGGAAGAAGAATCTATTAGCTAGGAATTGACGAGGAAGATGAAGAGGAGGGTCCACACACTCCACCTGAAGAGCGTTGATTGGAGATGATTTCATAGCACCAGTAATAATCCGGAGTGATTTGGATTGAATTAGATCAAGTTTGGTAAGATCTCGCTTACATGCTGGTTCCAGCAAGAAGGAACCATAATCCAAGACACTACGGATAAAGGCATTATATAGTATTTTAAGTTTAAAAGGGTGGGCACCCCACCAAACCCCAGACAAACACCGTAATATGTTAATATTCCTCTCACACTTATTTGAAATGTATTCACAATGCTGACGACCACATAGTTTACTGTCCAACCAGAGACTTTTCTTTTTTTTAGGGCCTTTTTTGTTCTTAGTTTACATTAACGACTTGCCACTTATGGCCAAGGATCTTTGTGATATTGTTTTATTTGCGGATTCTTCCATCCGCATTCTTCCATCTCTGATTTTTAAAGTAGATAGGAAAGATAGCACACTAATTCAAGTAAACGCTCTATCTAGTATCTCTAAATGGTTCTCAACTAATAATTTACCTCTGAATTCAAAAAAGACAAAATGTTTGAAGTTTTCTTTGCCTACTGTTCCATATTTGGAGTCCAACCTTACGCTTGATGGAGTTAAACTCGTAATGGACAAGGAAACAGTCTTCCTAGGCATTAAAATTTACGCAAAATTACAATGGGGTCCTTATATAAATGCCCTGTCTGGGAGACTCAGTTCTGCTGCATATGCAGTACGTAAAATAAGAGAGCTAACAGATGCTTCTACGGCGCGGTTAGTGTATTTTGCATATTTCCACAGCGTAATGTCATATGGGATATTGCTATGGGGTTCAGCGGCTGATATAGAGACCATATTTATCCTTCAGAAACGTGCTATTAGAGCTATATACGAAATGGGTCCCCGTGAATCTTTGAGAGATTTATTTAAAGAAATCAATATATTAACGTTGCCTTCCTTATATGTATTTGAAAATATAATGTATGTTCGTAAAAATTTACATAAATATAAGTTAAATAGTGATCACCACACTTTTAATACCAGAAATACAAATAGGATAGCTGTACCTAGTTTTAGACTTGCGAAGACTAATAAGTCATTCCTAGGAAATTGTGTGCGTTTTTACAATAAAATCCCAAAGCACATAACTGAGCTCACAGAGGGCAAATTCAAGTTGACTGTAAAAAACGTTTTAACAAAAAAAGCTTACTATAAAGTTCGATATTATATAGAAGATAAAGATGCTTGGAATACTCCACTTCTGGCAAGCTGTCTCTCTGCCACCCATAAAATGTAATATTTGTACTCAGACAAAATAAAAAAGTCAAGACAGAATGTTGTGAACCGAAAAGTGAGGCCGGTAAAACTACGCCTCGGCGTGTACATACACAATTACACACACACACGCACAACGAAACTACGCCTTGCCTCGTCAGTCGAACTATCGCTGCGCGTGGAAGCAACACGTAAAGTAAATCGACAAATTTACCAGTCAAAATGCCGAATTGTGTCGTGAAAGGGTGTATAAAACAAACTACAAAACATAAAAAGAAGGATGGAATCACATTTCACACGTAAGTAACTTGGAAACCTATATTTTAAATAAATAAAGATAAAAATAAAGGTTATTGCTTGGAACATAGAAGGTGTTGCCATGGTAAAGCCTATAAGGTTTACCCTATTATTGGGTAATCTTAATATTCAGTATATACGTTACGTTAATACGTTTTTATAATAGTTTATCAACGTGTTTTAACCGACTTCAAAAAAAGAAGTAGGTTCTCAATTAGTTCTTTTCTTTAAATATAATATTGTATGACACGCGACGCAATATCTTTATACAAAACCGGTTCCGTCATTTGAAAGCAAATAAAAAAAAATAGGCATTTCTTTTTTATTTTTTAGTTTATTTTTAACCGACATCTAAAAGGAGTAGGTTCTTAAGTAGGTTCTATTGTTTTAAATATTTGTTACCTCATAAGTCCGTTATTTATAAACCGATTTGTTTTTTTACAATTATTTTTTTGTTGGAAACCTGATACCTTTAATATGGACTCATATTATTTCATACTGGATTTTCAATTTCGTACATATTGAAAGTGGTTACCTAACCGCTTTCAAAAAATATTTTTTGATTCTTTTTTGTAAAAATAAACCATATTTCTATTGAAGTCTTTTGTTTTTAGAGTGTATCTATATTGAATGTTGTTGTGTGTAGAGTGGAATTATAACCATATTATAAAAGCAAACTTCAGTCGTCTGTTATCTGTATTGTGTTTAAATATTTTTTATTAAATGAAAAAAGGCTGTTTTTTTTACCTACTTATAAATTAATCCATTTGGAGATTCAGAGAGACAGTTTAAAGCAAGCTACAAAAAAATACTATGTCATTTAGAATTAAAATGTCTTACAAAACGTAATTGTGTTCCTTTAGAACACATAGCAATACTTAATTTTTTATTTTTTTTATTTGCAATATTCATATACACAAATTATTACAGGAGTGTCCTAATTCAATCGTGTATGTAACATATAAAACAATACAAACGAAAAGCAATAATTAAAATTACAGTCTAATCTAAAATATTACCAATTAAATCAAATTCCACTACTATGCATTATGATAAATAAGTCAACGTCCACTATTACAAGTTAAAATCCATGTCAATAATTACAAATTAAAAACCATGTCAATAATTACAATTTAAATTTCCTGTCAATAATTACAAACTCAAAAATTCATGACAATAATTACAAAAGTCAATAAGATAAATGTAGTTTTTAATAATAAATAATGTTAATCATTAATTTAAACTAATTAATAGGTATTAATGTCAATTACACCAATCAAATGACAATACAAATTAAAAATGTCTGGTATATAATAAAAAGTATCAGCGGAAATATGAATTATTCATTTGTGTCATAACATAAGTGAAATAGAGTGCATGTCTTAAATTCTGCAACTGAGCATATAAATAGGTAAATTTTATTGGCAACTCGATTTAGTATGTGCAACGTACGGATCAACGGAGTCTTGGCTAACAGGTTAGTTCGTGCGACGGGCACAGCAAACAGTAGTGGCCGCCGCCGCCGCGTTACGTATTTGTCCGGCACACATAGACTCATCATTATCAATATGTCCGGGTTTGAGACAATGCCCCGAAACACTCTAATCATATAATATGCGAGTGCCAAATCCCTTCTCGTCTCCAACTTGTTGTATCCCACCATGCCCAAAACGAACAATGTGGGATACATCAATGGATAGAAAGGGTAAACTCCGTATCGTCTTAGGTATAGGTACCTCATAAATTTATTTTGTATGCGCTCCAACATGATTCTGTATTTAGTTTCATGTGGAGCCCACACTACAGCATTGCATTCTAGCTGGCTTCGGATAAGGGCATCGTACAGGGCTGATATGGCCTTTATGTTTGTGAAGCCTTCTGCTTGATGCAGCACAAAGCCTAAATTTCTGTACGCCTTTTTACAGACTTGAACAATGTGGTCTCTGAACGTCATATCAATATTTATATTTACTCCAAGGTCCTTAATCGCGATAACACGCTTCATAGCTTCGTTGTCGACTTTATAGTCAAAGTGGAGTGGAACCGCAGGGCTATTATGTATCTCGCTTGCTAACAAATGATGATTGAAATCTTAAAAAATGGCGGCTGTATGTCAGTTTGGACAACTCCAGCAAACAAAAATGTTAGTAAGTTGATGACTGTAGCTGACAAAAGTGACATAGAGCGGCCATTTTTTTCGATTTCAATCATAATTTGTTAGCAACTGAGATACATAATAGCCGTACCGGTGACCTACTAAAAGATATTACTGAGCATTTCGTAATATTGAACTGTAGTTTATTGTTTCGACTCCACTCGACCACTCTATCTACGTCTTCCTGCAAACGCCTGCAGTCACTACTGTCTTTAACAGCCAAGAGTAACTTAAGGTCATCTGCGAAGAGTAAGCATCGAGCTGATCGAACTACGTCTGGGAGGTCGTTTATTAGAATTAAAAATTCTAACGGACCGAGATTAGAGCCTTGACTCACCCCAGTTTTAGTGAAATATGGCTCCGATTTGATACCTGCGTATTCCACATACTGCTTTCTACCTCTCATGTAACTCGCAAAAAATAGCAATAACTTCTTGGTGCAACCGATAGCCGCCAACTTTGACAAAAGTATATCATTGTCGACCAAGTCAAAAGCTTTTTTAAAGTCAAAGTAGGCGGCATCAACTTGCCTCCCGGCGTCCATGTGAGGAATGACATAAGCCATTGCATCGATCAGATTGCTGTTGGTGCTACGCGCTGGTCTAAAACCATGCTGATGGTCCGAGAGTTGCGCAGACACCTGTCGTTGAATACTGCTCTGTATAGCTGACTCAAAGACTTTCGCCGGTGTTGAAAGGATAGCTACAGGTCTAAAGCTGCTCACTTCCGAACCGGTACCACCTTTGAATATTGGCACCACGCGTGTTAGTTTCCAACAGTCGGGAAAATATGATGCTTCTAGACATAAATTAAATACGTGTAAAAGTGGTCTTACTAAAACTGTGCGGCAATCTTTAACGACAAAAGGTGGAATGCCGTCCGGCCCTGCTGAGCGTTTTGGCTTGAGCCGCTGGAGTGCCGCGCGTACCTCGGCGAGTGACAGGTGCGGTAGCTGCACACAGGCTGCGCTCGCGCTACCCGCGCCCGCGCTCGCCTCCGCGCCCTCCACATCTAATTTTGCCCACTCCCTGCCGTACACAGAATGAAAGAATTTCGCAAACTCGTTTGCACATTCCGGATCTGATAGCACTTTTCCTTCTTTAGTAATTTTTTTATTATTTTCAAAACCCTTTTTCGACCTAACGTATTTCCAAAATGACTTAGGATCTTGGACCAAATTAATTTGTACTGTCTCTTTATGACTAAAATGTGCAGTATTAATCATGTATTTGACCTTAGACCTACAGTCAGAAAAAGCCTTGTAGTTTTCTGACGTTCTATTAGTTTTGTACATTTTATGAAGTCTGGCCTTTAATCGTATGGTTCGAATAATGTCTAAAGTATACCACTCTGGATAGCTATACCTACCTGGTTTTTTGAATAACTGTTTTTTTGGCACACATTCATAAATAATACTGTCAAGCATATTATAAAAATAACTTACGGTATTTTCGGGCTCTCGCATAGTATATAGTGGATTCCAGTCAACCTCAGCCATTAACGCATAAAATCTATTGTAATCGGCTTTAGCAAAGTTAAAGTAGTGCGAAGCATTGTGTGGCTCGTGAGAGAGGGCTGCGGGGGTGGAAGGGGGCGCGGGGCGGGGGAAGCACACCATGACGGCCAGCGGCGGGTGATGCTCGTCTACCGGCACCAGCGCCTCATCCGACGCGCTCATCTCCACTCCCATCGCTATACTCGATGAACATAACACCAAATCGAGCTGCCTATTATTACAATTTGGAATCTCATTCAGTTGTTTCAACTCGCAAAAGGCTAAAAAATATTCATAATAATTAATTACATTATCATTAGAAGAATGTAGATTGAAATCTCCTACTACTATTAATGTTTTGTATTTAGTACACCAATATTCTATTATCTCAAACAAAATCATGTATTCAATTTCCTTACTTCGCGGAGGTATATATAACACACAACAAGAAAAACAAAAATCTATTGTGCAAGTATACCGTCGCGCCGACTATTTCGAATGAACATGCGTCTATGTTAACGTGACTCGGTAACTTCGCTTGTTGTAGTTCGAATCGGTGTGTGGGCACTAAAAACGCGCCTCCCTGCTTTCTTCCGTCTGTTCGATCACACCTCAGTATTTGATATCTGGGTGGAATTATTTCTGCATCATGAAAAGATTCATTGCAGCCTGTCTCTGTTACTGCAAACAAATCGGCGCATGAGGAATCTATGTTATTATTAAATAAATTCAACTTTGTTCGTAGTCCCCTCGTATTTTGGTAGAATAAATAAATACTGCTACACTTTGTCGATAAGTTCATTTCTCGGTCTCCGAAACCAAATCCATTCTCCAAATGCTGCATTTATGGGCCATGCTTCAGGTTGACACAATTTTTTATATAGTTCCTCCGAAACCGTGATAAGAAAAGAGGAAAAATTGCACTTCAACAACTAAAATTATAAATAGCACTTCATCATCGTATAGACACGAAGAAGAAGAAGAAACCATTGAGAATCCTTCGTTGCAACTTCTTAATGAAATTGTTAATGAATCATTTGATTGGGCCAGTTGTTTACATGACAATTCATATTAAGGTGACTACAGAAAAATGATAATTGGTTACATATCTGGAAGTACAGTGCACTATCTGGTTAAAACCATAAAATGCTCTAAATGTTTAGATGCCTTGCAGACTGATGAGAAACTTTATTTTCACAAGCTCATTAGTTTAAAAAACAAAGGCGGTCTTCGCTTCCCGCCTAAGGATCTTTTTGACATTTGTGTCACTTGTGAAGCAGTTGTTCGAAAATTATTGAATGAAAGTATTGCAATAACCGCAGAAAATCAACACCAAACTATTGTCTTGAACATATTAAAGAAATGCATTGGAAACTACCAGATTTTTATCAATTTAGAGTCAAAACATGAATATGCTGGGCAGGAACATAAACTTAATTTAATACGGTGTGTAATTGAGAAATACTTAAACATTAGATTCCACCATATTGCCAAATTAGAAAGTATTTCTAAATCAGTGCAAAGTAAATGACAAGCGTACAAAAAAATTGATTCAGCATAAAGTTTTTTTAATAAAACTAGCTGTTACACCGAGTAATTTTATTTCTGAAACTCTTTATCTTTTCTCTTTCCCCACCCAATGCCACTACTTTTTACCGACACCTAATGTAGGAACCCTATTATTATATTAAAACTAATAACGTTATAACTTTATTAAATTGATAACGTTATTTTTATGGGGTAATTTAAATTATCATGGCAACACCGATTCACGCACTACATGCATAGAAAACCGGCCTCACTTCTCTGTTCACAACATTCTGTCTTGACTTTTTATTTTGTCTGAGTATTTGTAGTACCTAAGTAGAAACATTGTAAACATCCATATAAAAAGAATGGCCCCGAGTTTCTTGCCGCTTCTTCTCGGTGGGTTCTATATATTTTGGAACGCGGCGGTAGTTTTTAAAGTACATTATAATGAAAAGTTGACGTTCATAAGTGCGTCTTTGATGCCTAAATTGAATAAATGATTTTGACTTTGACTTTGAATTTGAGACCTAAAAATTTAACCGACTCCTTTACTGGAATTCTGCACTCACTAATAGAGATATTTAAATCAGGAGGATTTCTTTTACGAGAAAACAGAACGATATTACTCTTTGTAGGAGATAAATCTAGACCATTTTTTTGAAGCCAGTAATTTAACATTCAAGGGAATGGGAAATACACTTACTAACCACATCAATTTTGTGATGAGAGCTGTAGACAAGTATGTCATCAGCGTATTGAAGGATACGACTTAGACCAACAGAGGATTCCAGATCATACGTGTATACATTATACATATAGAAGTGGACTTAGGACATAGCCCTTTTTTTTTTGTTTGACGCAGAGTAATCCTTTATGGATACCACCGGCCCCGGGGGGAGCACCGTGGTTATGTGGGAGTCTCTGCCAGAAGGGCAGCATACCCACCAAACCTCTGCGGTGTTCCGTCTCTGCCGCTTTTGGCGGGAACGCGGGACAGATTTCGCACACGACCGCGAACCCGCCGCGGCTGTCCGTTGCCGGACCCTTCTCTCTTGCAGCACGCCAGAACACTTGGCGCGCCGCAACCGCCACGGGGGAGCAAGCCCGCAAATGGACCCCAGACTCCCCCGAGTCTGGGCGCCCTAAGTCCCCCTACGATGGGTCAGGTGAGTAGCCCCACCGCCTGCTACTTCGGCTGCAGAGGATAGGGACAGCGGCGCCTCTCAATACCGACAGTCCTCTTCCTCTGCGACCCCACCGCGTCCGCCATCTAACGGTGGCAGCCCCGTCAAGGCTGCGGAAGGCAGGGAGAGCGGCTCATCGTAACACCGGCACTCCTTTCCCGCCGCGGCCTCTAACTCTCAGCCGCGGTGCCGCCCATACGACACCGCAGCCCGCCTCAGTTGCAGTGGTGCCCATACACCACCGCTACCTACAGTGACCGCTCCCGTGTGGACTTGGAGGGCAAAGCCCATAGGAGCGGTCCCACCTCGGGCCCGCCAGCTATCGGCTATCACTGGCAGGCCCATTGGTTCCTCTTAGCTTCACCGTGGTGACCCAAGCCGCGGCTACTGAGCCCCCCGCCACGGCAAGGTGGGAACTCTCGGGGGGGTAGGACATAGTCCTGGAGTAAGCCCCTTCAAATGACCCTATTAGAAGTTATAGAAGAATCACTGCAACGGAGATATACATATCTCTCTGAAAGAAGATTCATAATAAAATTGCCTAATATAGCTGGAATTCTCAATCGATTTAGTTTATTTTTAAGAAGGGGAAGTTGGACACTATTATAGGTTGCGGAAAAATCTAGGAAAGCAGCTATAATAGATTCATTGCGCGTTAATGAAAGTCGTATGTCAGTCGTAAAAATGGCAAGGCTGTCCATAGTGCTCTTGCCTTTTCTAAAACCGTATTGAGACTTAGCGAGTAATTCATTGCTCTCAAGAAACCACTCAAGGCGGTTCTTAATCAAACGCTCCGCAATTTTAGTCAAGACTGAAGAGAGAGCGATAGGACGGTAAGAGTTAGGGTCCAACGGATCTTTATTAGGTTTCGGAATAGGAATAATATATTGAGACTTCCAAGAAACTGGAACAAATCCGGTTGCAAAAATTGTGTTAAACAAAGTTAAATAATAGTTCTGAAGGCGGACATTAGCTTTAGAAATGAAGGAATATGGTATGCCGTTAATACCCGGAGCAGAATCTTTAACAGATTTCAAAATGTTTTCCAACTCATTAAGTGTAAACGGTTGATCGAGGGGATCATTAGAAAAGGGATTAGAAAGAGATGGTAATTCTGAATGATGGGGACAATAATGAAGGGCCAATTTGTTCATAAATACATCAGCCCAAACTTGGGAAGGGCAACAACTACGATAAGGAACACATTGAGACCGACGATACCTATGTATTTTCTTCCAGATAAGAGGTGGAGTATTGGGGCATATGCTGGAGCAAAATGACTTCCAACCATTACGTTTTTTATCATGAAAGAGACGCTTGGATTTTGCAATCATTTTATTCAATTCAATAAAATTATCACGGGTCATAGACAGACAAAAGATAGCTTCTGCATCATTGCGAGATCTAACGGCTTCAGAGCAATCCTTATCCCACCATGGAGGAGAAGGAACTTTGTCTGGATGAGATTTCTTAACCGGTAAAGTCAAATCAGCACATTCTATTAGAGATCGTACTAACATCTCAGAACAGGTAATATTGTTAGAGGAGTTTATAAGAGGTAAAGTTAAGGCTTTGGAATCAGTACGATCATTGAAGACATCCCAGATCGAACTGTTATTGTCAATTATATATTTAAGAAGGGGATAATTAATTGAAGCAGGACGGGAATGATTTTGCAAGATTCATAAAATAATTGGGAAATGGTCACTACCATGAGTAGATGGGAGAACACACCAAGGCATAAGTGACGCGAGCTCAGGAGAGCATAAAGAAAGATCAACTGCACTAGTAAACTCATTAGGACGAGTTCTTCTCGTAGCGGAGCCATCGTTAAGGATGCAGAGATTGAGACTATCTAATGAATCTAATAAAAAAAACCATTAGCATCCGACAAACCGCACCCCCATACCGTATGATGACAATTCAGATCACCTAGAATAAGAAGGGGCTTAGGAAGAGACATAATTACTGAACTTGAATTTCGAATAATAGATTAAGAAGGATGAGGAATGTATATGGAGACAATTGTAAAATCGTTGATGCGCGCAGCAACAGCATCAAAGACATCATTATGAAAAGGGATAGAAATACTTGAAAAGTTAATATTATTTTTATAAATAGTGCAACACCACCAAAGCCATCCTGGCGGTCACTTCGAACGTCAACATAACCTGACAACCTAAAAAAGGAATCAGGTCTAAGCCAAGTCTCTGAGACGGCCTAGATGCTTGGTTCATGTTTATTGATTAAAAATATCAAATCAGACTTTTTGTTGCAAATACTATTTCTTTCCATTGAAGGATCCTGTCAAAGAGACCCATTTGTAGGGAAATAAGCGAATTTAAGTTGAAGGCAGCGTTGGACGGTGAATTACTCGAAGAGGAGGAATTAGACATGAGAGAGGATAATAGATTCAAGAGCTGTAGGAGTTCAGCTATTATAGCTTGAACAGAAGGAGTCTCATTTTTTTGGGCCAGAGGATTTAATAAAGCACAACCGTTTTGCGATGCTCCAGAGGATTCTTCTCGAATGATGATCATGTGCGCTTCACGATCATAACCAACACTAGATGAAGGCAATATATGGGATTTCATAGATTTTCTTCCTCCCTTGTAATGAACTTTGGACGGTTCAGTAGTTAAATTCCTGGATGAACTAGGTAAAGGCGCTGCAACTGAGGTGGAAGTAACTTCAGCAAAGAACTTTTTATATGCAGGTAAAAACTGAGATGCTTCAGCATATGAAATAGATAATTCTGACATACGGGATTAAATGTTATTTTGCCTTTGCATTTCAGGGCAGTACTTGCTATTAGCAAAGTGATTGCCACCACACCACAAACATTTCGCATCAACATCCACGTTGCATGACTTTCCTAAGTGGTTAGAACCGCATTTAAAACAAGTAGGTTTTGACCGACACTGCGTCATGGTGTGTCCGTATCTACAGCAATGGAAGCACTGAATAGTCGGGTAGGCATAAGCCGCAACAGGGAAAGAGTTGTAACATAGATAAACTCTAGAGGGCAAAATTTGACCATCAAAAGTCAAAACCACTGTTTGCGACGGTTTCCACGTCACAACTCCGTCAATGGAAACTTTAAAATTGAGCCGGCGAACTTTTAAAATTGGACCACACTCTTCAGGAACTTTCATCTCGCTAATAACGTCCTCTGGAGTCATATCCACGGGGATCCCGCGAATTATACCCATCCACGTAATATTAAACAACGGAATGAAAGCTCTGAGTTTGTTGTTTGGCAATGAAGGGGACTGGATGAAATTATTGGCTGAAATGGCGGAATGAAAGTTTAGAGCTATACGATTGCGACCAACATTCTTTATTGAGCCATCGATGATTCCTTGAAATTCCCGGGCACGGCTAAAGAGGAATCTCCCAAATGTCACCGGGTGAAGGCATGTCCCAGCGGTTGGTGAAGTCCCTCTGAACATGGACCGTAAAAGGTCCACGATCTGTTGAGTCGTATAATTGCCGACCGATAGGTGTAAATGAAGACTTCTGCGAAAGGGGGCCGCTAGGAAGGGGGCTAGAGGAACTAGGGGAGGAGTTGGGAGGGGTACATTGTCCAGCCTGGAGAACAACGTCAGACGCATCTGTAAATTTACACGTAGTTTCATCGTGAACCATTGTCTATAAACTAATGAAATGGAACACAAAAACCTATTCTGGGTGAGATTAATTAACTAAAATAAAAAAATTACCATAATACCAGAAAATTCGCGTGTTTACGATTTGACGTTCTACCTCGAACCTTCTTTAGATATCCCGGAGCATAGTTGTTTGTGAACGTTTTTTGACAGCTATGTATTTGACAGAATAATCATGCGGTTTTAGGTTTAGGTCTTATGCTCAGTCGAGCGTTCGAATAGGATGTAGGCAAAAGTTGCAAAAATAACGTTTTTGAGCTTTACGAACGCTATAACGATAGAGCCATCAATGACAACGCCACCAATGCCCTCATAATTTAATCGAACGCACCTCAAATGTCCGTCTGATACGTAGTATCTTATAGTCTGTGGTCTGTGCTATGAACTGTGATTCATCTGTGGTGTGGTTAGTGTTTGTTTTGTTTGGTGTTTTGATTTTGAAAAATAAAATATTTGTGCCAAAATGAAAGAGTCGAAGCAGGGGCAGACTCCTATAAATGATTTAAGTGAACTGAAGACGTATTTTGAGACTCACAACTCTGTACGGGAGTATATATCACACAGTTCTAAAGTGCACTCTGTCGGCTGGTCGTGTGACGGAAGAAAACTCGCTTCGGGCTCCTTTGATAAAAGCGTAGCTACTTTTAATTTGGAAAGGAGCAGACTGGTTAGTTATCATAGGAAATCCATGGATGAAATTGTTATAAATAAATTTATAAAGTTATATTTATATGTTACAGGTTATGTTTGGGTATACACTAATAAATTTAAAAAAAATTATTGATCTTTACGAACGCGCATAAGAGCCATCAATGACAACGCCACCAATGCCCTCAAAGTTAAGCGAATGCACCTTATGTCCCTGGATAAAGTAAATTCTAAAAAGTGTGGTGAAACTGGATCAAAAACTGTTGATTAAAATATAAAAAAAGTGGTTGTATAGTTTCTTGAAACAACCCATTCAGGAGTAGCACTTTATCACAGGACACACTGTATAATGAAAACATAATGTTGACAGCTAGAGCTTCTATGTTTTATGATGTTTTAGGTCCAAGACTATGTATACAGAGGGCATACAGGTTCTGTTGATCAGCTATGTTGGCATGCTTCACACCCTGACTTGTTAAGTACAGCAAGCGGAGACAAATCTGTAAGAATATGGGACACTCGGTAAGAATAAATTGTGCGTTATCAAAAATAATAACCTTCCTGGCCATTCTAACCACAAAACTTAAACGAAATATTGTTATATTTTGATGAATATGTTATCTATTATTAGTAACCTGTAAACAAGGTTAAGACGTAAATAGCAACATTACAACTCATCAATAAACTAATTAAAAAGTAGGTACCAACCCACATGGTTAGTAATTTCCAGTTTTATACATAAAAATATAATTAGAAATCATCAACATACAAGTAAAGAACATCATTATATTAACCCTTCCCCTACCGTAATTAAACTTAATGCATAATTTAATAAAAGATTTATGAATGAAAGTGATGTAAATAAACATCTCCGGTCAGATTAGGGTTAAATGAAAAATTCGTTTTAGGTCCCTCAATAGAGCATTTCATTCAGCTAGGTATGAATATCATGTCATATTGTGCGTTCAAATAGATCACTTCTGAGCGTTTTTACCGAAAACAACACTAAAACGCTCACATGGGGCGTTTGAATTGGGAATCTGTGGGTAAAAATGTTGTTCATGTCTCTTTTTGTTCAGCATTTGGAAAGCTATAAAAGAGGAAATTTTTACCCACATCCGAAGCATGGTTGTTTGTGATCGTTTTCTGACAGCTATGTATTTGACAGCATAATCATGCGATTTAGAGCCATTAATGACAATGCCACTATTGCCCTCATGAGCTAAATGAACGCACCCATAATATCATAGTTGTAAGTCATGCCATTTTTTTAGGTTAACCGAGTCAAGAGTGCAACATCTTTTGTAGAAGGTTGAAATAAAGTATGTAAAAAATTAAGAATTGTTGCATGAAAAGATGAAAGGATATATCATTTTTACCAATTCATCATCATAGTCAGCATCTTCATTGCTGAAGGTTGTGTCTAGTCTGAATGTCTGACTGCTCGATGTACTATACTCTTCCACATGGTTCTGTCCTACCTATGTACCAATTCATACAAGTATTAAGATATATACATCATTTTAATTTATTAAGTACATTATACTGAATTGATTAGAATAAATTGTAAATTTCTAGTTAGTAAAAAAAATTTTAGTAGTAGTAAATACATTTTTAGTTATATTCTTTATATAGATTAAATTTAATGACATAATTTTTTTTGCGTCATGTACTTAAGATATATCAATAGAATTCAAAAAATAATCTACACAATTCCTCTTACAAGTAATATAAAATATAAGTTTTTAAACTATCATGGTCACAAACATAAGAGGTATTCAAATTATCAACGGGATAATTACCATGTACATTTTCTAAGAGTTTCCGATATTTCGGCACAGTTGCAAGCGCCATGATCACGGATGAACTGAGGAATTGCGGGTGGGTGAATGTGTACATGGTAATTATCCTGTTGATAATTTGAATACCTCTTAAGTAATATAAAGTCCCCTACGTCAAAATCCAATACAACAATATTTTCAGTACTCACAAATCGGTAACAACAATACCTACGAAAGGAGAGAACATTAATATTGCATGGTCGCCTGACGGTAACACCATAGCTGTGGGAAACAAGGAAGATTTGGTTACATTCATAGACACAAAAACATACAAATCAGTAAGTTGTGTATCATTGTGATTTTGTGTGACTTAAAACTGTCTAAGGTTTGTATTTTATATCTATTGAATATGAGACGATTAAGTTGCTTGCTTGATGTTAAACGTCTTGCTTGTTCATAAATAATTGTGCCATTCAAAATTTTTTACTACAAGAGCTCATAAACCTGCCATGCACTGTGCTCATGACCCTGAGATATAATAAGTTAAATCTCTTGCCGTGCAATTTTGCTGTTAACCCCATGTTATGTTTAATTGTATTGAGATACTCAATACAATTAAATATAACATGGTATATGCTTACTAATAGCAACTACAGAGAATCAATGTCAATGCTACAGAGATTATAATCCTAATTTCATGCTGTTATATTTTAAACAAATTTGTTTCATTGCAGGCAAATGAAGAACAGTTCAACTTTGAAGTCAACGAGATCTCATGGAACCTCGCATCCGACCTCTTCTATTTGACGAATGGACTGGGATGTGTACACATTATGACGTAAGTCATTTCTAACCCTGCTTTCCCTGACTATGAAGCAATACTTGCTTCTTAGGCACCTAATACTTTAATTTCAATTTACTTTTTTACTGCCAATATAAATTATAGATAAAATTAAGAATATAAATCTACGAGGTATAGTGAAATGCCCTACGATACCTACCATTGATTTTGTTTAACATCCTAGATTTGTGTTTATTCGAGTTAAACTGTGGAGTTTTTTAAAAATGGTGCACAATTGCAGGCACAGTGAACAGAATCATGTAACATTGTTTTCCTTGCCATCCCCTTACAAAGTTTTAGTAATCCACCTCGTTATTACGTGACATGAGAATGGCTTAATGATAGACTAATTAATGTAACCGTGTCTTGACTTTGATTAATAAAAAGGCAATGTAAAAATACATGAGTCCACTAATAAAGTTAAGAAAAGTGTGGTTGTTACAGCTACCCGTCATTAGAGCTGCAGACAGTGGTGAAGGCGCACCCCAGCACGTGCATATGCATTGAGCACGACCCCACCGGCCGGTACTTCGCCACGGGCTCCGCCGACGCGCTCGTCTCGCTCTGGGACGTGCAGGAGCTCGCCTGTCTCCGGGTCTTCTCAAGGTAACGTGTGTTTGTGTGCAGCTACCCGACATTAGAGCTGCAGACAGTGGTGAAGACGCACCCCAGCACGTGCATATGCATTTAGCACGACCCCACCGGCCGGTACTTCGCCACGGGCTTCGCCGACGCGCTCGTCTCGCTCTGGGACGTGCAGGAGCTCGCCTGTCTCCGGGTCTTCTCAATGTAACGCGTGTGTGTGCAGCTACCCGACATTAGAGCTGCAGAGAGTGGTGAAGACGCATCCCAGATCGTGCATATGCATCGAGCACGACCCCACCGGCCTGTACTTCGCCACGGGCTATAATTTATATCATCATCATCATCTCAGCCATAGTACGTCCACTGCTGAACATAGGCAATTATCCCCCAGAAATTTCCAAAGGGACCGGTTGGAAGCGGCCTGCATCCAACGTCGTCCTGCTAACTTTGTCAGGTCGTCAGTTCACCTTGTCAGTGGACGACCTACGCTGCGCTTGCCTGTCCGTGGTTTCCACTCCAGAACCTTCCGGCCCCATCGGCCATCTTTTCTGCGTGCTATGTGGCCTGCCCACTGCCACTTTAACAGGCTAATCTTCTGGGCTATGTCGGTGACTTTAGTTCGTCTACGGATCTCCTCATTTCTGATTCGATCACGTAGAGAAACCCCGAGCACAGCCCTTTCCATAGCTCGTTGTGCGACTTTGAGCTTGCTTATGAGGCCTATAGTAAGAGACCACGTTTCAGTACCATATGTCATCACTGGTAACACACATTGATCAAAGACTCTTGTCTTGAGGCACTGAGGTATTTTTGACGAGAAGACTTCTTGAAATTTCCGGAATGCTGCCTAGCCGAGTCGGATTCGACGATTGATCTCTTTCTCTAAGTTGGAGATTGAGATCTTGTTATTTTGTCTATGCTGTGCCCAAGAAGATTACGCTTTTTCACCCGCGTGGTGATGGATGATGATGATGATGAAAAGTATCCTATGTGTTAATCCAGTGCCTCATCTAGCCCCGTACCAAATTTAATAAAAATTGGCTTCGCCGTTTGAGCGTGAAAGAGTAACAAACATCTACACATCCAAAGACATTTGACATTATCATACCTTGACAGTTAATCATTTTAGACCTAAGTCGCCTAACCCCCAACTTTCGCGTTTATAATATTAGTAGGATTGGAATCACTACATCTAGTAACATATTTGAAATGTAAGTTTATTTTCCTCGCATGTCTGTAACCAGTGTAATGTGTGTGTATACGTTACGCTCCAGGTTAGAATGGCCGGTGCGGACGCTATCGTTCAGCTTGTCTGTAACCAGTGTAATGTGTGTGTATACGTTACGCTCCAGGTTAGAATGGCCGGTGTGGACGCTATCGTTCAGCTTGTCTGTAACCAGTGTAATGTGTGTGTATACGTTACGCTCCAGGTTAGAATGGCCGGTGCGGACGCTGTCGTTCAGCTTGTCTGTAACCAGTGTAATGTGTGTGTATACGTTACGCTCCAGGTTAGAATGGCCGGTGCGGACGCTGTCGTTCAGCTTGTCTGTAACCAGTGTAATGTGTGTGTATACGTTACGCTCCAGGTTAGAATGGCCGGTGCGGACGCTATCGTTCAGCTTGTCTGTAACCAGTGTAATGTGTGTGTATACATTACGCTCCAGGTTAGAATGGCCGGTGCGGACGCTATCGTTCAGCTTGTCTGTAACCAGTGTAATGTGTGTGTATACGTTACGCTCCAGGTTAGAATGGCCGGTGCGGACGCTATCGTTCAGCTTGTCTGTAACCAGTGTAATGTGTGTGTATACGTTACGCTCCAGGTTAGAATGGCCGGTGCGGACGCTGTCGTTCAGCTTGTCTGTAACCAGTGTAATGTGTGTGTATACGTTACGCTCCAGGTTAGAATGGCCGGTGCGGACGCTATCGTTCAGTTTGTCTGTAACCAGTGTAATGTGTGTGTATACGTTACGCTCCAGGTTAGAATGGCCGGTGCGGACGCTATCGTTCAGTTTCGACGGAAGACTGCTGGCGTCCGCGAGCGAAGACCACATCATCGACATTGGAGACACCGAGACTGGTAATTGTATTATGATTATTTGTTTTCCAAATAACCTATCGTTTGATAAATATATCACTTGATGGTAAACGATGATGCAGTCATTGAGTAACTAGTGACACACAAGTCGCCTAGATGGCGACACTCGTCGTAAAAATGGTCGTATTACTTAACTAATTATTGACCAAACCGGACTCACTGGTTACATTCAGTATGTGAAAACAATGCACACGCTATGTACCGTAAGTTCAATTGTATTTGCAGTCATTCAATTTGAACCGATGCTCGAAGCTCTGATTCCGTATTTCATTCAATTTAATTTAACTCGACTGTCCCCAACAACATTTAGTGACTGCAACCTCGCCTTAGTGGGTATGAAATCAGCAGTTTTCCAAGCCAAGGCGCAGAACTGCAAATGGGGCCCCAACTGCCGGCGATAGCAACGGGCTAGGTTATTTAAACTACACTCAAAGTTCACTTCCAAGTTCCGTGCTGGCTTCAAGTTGACGACTAAGCTACAAATACCTAGAAAAATATTTAAGGTTATTAGTAATTAATATGAGGCTAGCATCATGAGAAAAATTAGGGGGAGGGCGCTGTATGCTGCAACACAGGCGATGAGCCTAGTTCGACAGACACTTCAACAATTTTTTGTGTAACATTCTAGCCATATTATATAAGTTTCAAAACTATGTAAGTGAAAAAATTATGAAATAAAGTATTATTATTTATTACGTAAGTGCACTGAGGAATAGAATATGTCAACTTATCGTGTTTTCCTGAACAGTCCTGCTGATAGGTTTCGAACCCATTCGGCCATTCGGTTCCGAACTCAGGTCATTGAACAGTTAATATGTTATTTAACACCAAACTGAACTAGCGAACTAAAATCTAGTTTTATTCTATTATGATAATTCTGAACGTTCAAATTCGTATAACGCTTGCGAAACCCAGTCCTTAAATTTGTCATTTCTGTTCAATTGTTGGTTTATTTACGCAGCTTTAAGGGGCCATTTAGATGGAGAGAGTTCAAGTTCAAGTTCAAGTCATTTATTTCGCTTTAAATTGTGGTTACAATGAGAGAGTTTCTCAAACGTTTCTTGGTGAGAAATCGTACGCTATTATCACAAGCAATAATCGCCATAAGATTATCGTATCATACTATTTACACACAGGCAAGAACTAAATCCTCACCTATGATTATGTCATACGAGATTCTATCTCTAGAGGATACAGGAGGAGACTAACAAAATAAATTTACAAAACCCTGACCAACAACATATGAAATATTATTTTGTTTTTTCTAAAATTGTATATGTTAACTTTACCAAATGTTCTTGCCGAATATTACTAACCATTTTTAAACTGCATAACCTATTATCTCGGCAACCACTTGACCAATTAACCTCATATTAGAAAATTCCTCTATATAGTCAGGTACCTAATGTAAGTAAATCGGTAAATAGCAACGCAACAAACTTCACCCCTTTTAAGGAAAAGTACCCCCAACTCAAAAACCGCTGACGACAAAAAAATATTCCTATTGAATAGTTTCTACCAAGTTTCGTCAAGTTTGGTTGTAAAATGCGACTTGTAGAGGAAGACAAACAACATACAAGCTAACAAACATAGATTCAAATTCAGTTCATTTATTAGCAGAGTACAGGTAATACAGTCATGTGGGGTTACAGTGTTGATATTGCTCGCTATACTCAACCCTTATTGGGTGTGCAAATTACAACATTCATTAATTACAAAATTTGGATCATTCATTTAGATTATACATAGTCAAGTTACCTTCTTATATTGATAACGTACCATTTACATTACATCATCATAGGATAAGTCATTAAAATTGATTAAAAATATGTCATCTAGACTTTTTAGATGAAAAGCAATTTGGCCAGTTAAAGCAGAGACGCTTCGCACACTCGGTCAAAAATATGTTCATAAATTACTTCAGCAATGCAAAAGTAAATACAACGAATTCATTTATAAAAAGAACAAATACTTTTTATACCATGCCTACTCTAAAAAGCTTATTAAATTCACTGAAAGCAGTAAAAAGGCCTTTTATTCACTATTTTGGTGTTTGAATTTAGAACTCGCCAATAGGTATATTCGATCTCCATCTCAATGCTTATACAACTTCCTTGTCCAAAAAGTTCTCGATACAAACTCAGACAGTGTGACAGAGATTGTCGCCTTTCGGCTTTCGTTCGTTCGTTTTCGGAAGAAATTGTTTCTTCCGAAAACGCCGCGCGGTGGCAGGGCGGAGAGTGCGGGGTTGGTCCGGTGGCCAGGTCTTGCGAGAATGCCCTAGCGCACAGAATGAATAACGAACTAGGACGCGAGTTTGCCGAATGTTATGATTATGAATGATACATTTCTATGTAGGGGTGTTAAGTTTCATGCATAAACCGCGCGCATGTAGTATATCTTAATGAATAGTTGAAATGCTTAGAATAAAATTTGTAGGTGTGAATCAATCTAGACGTTTGACCAAATATTGATGATTATGTGGGATTTTTTTTTTTAAGTAGTTTTAAATTTTTATGTATTAAGTACCAGCAGCATATAGTGCTGTTTTTTTGGTAATTATACAAATTACGTGTATAACGAATAATAAGAACATTACTCTTAATATATTTAGTAACTATTGTTTCAATTTTAATGTGCGTTTTAGTTACGTAACCTTCCTTTTTTCGTCATTAAATGTCTATTTCCGCTTAAGTTATTTCTTTTTGTCATAGTCATGGTATAAAAGCAACTCTTGAATAAAACGGATTTATTTCGAGGGCCATGAATCAATCGCATCGCTCAGGATTCTAACACTTGAATAACTCACTACGCTCGTGATTCAATCATCACAAATCACTCCATGCGGTCGTGATTCAGTCGTTAGAATCTTTTACTGTGTATTAGTGCTCCATCTATGACCCTCGCTATCACAGGCTATGACAGGCCGGTTGGCGCAGTTGGTAACCCCTGCCTTCTGAGCCGCTGGTCCCGGGTTCGATCCCCGGACAAGTCAAACATTTGTGTGCATGAACATGTCTGTTTGATCTGTGTCTGGGTGTGTATATGTATTTAAGTATGTATATCACTCATCAGGTCACCATAGTACAGCCTATGCTTAGTTTGGGACCTGAAGACCTTTGTGTGGATGTTGTCACATATATATATATCAATCCGTCCTTTATTCACTAATTGCTTAATATATTATTTTTAAGCGGTAATACTCGTATTATAGCTACATGTGTTTCTGTGTGCGGCAGGAGAGAAGGTGGCGGAGATCCCGGTGCTAGCGTCCACGTTCACAGTGTCGTGGCACCCGTCACGGTATCTGGTCGCGTTCGCGTGCGACGACAAGGAGCCCCCGGAGCGCAAGCGGGACGCCGGCAACCTCAAGCTGTGGGGTCTCTCCAACTCCAACTGAACTCAACCCCTCTCAAGCTGTGGGGGCTCTACAACTCCCAACTGATATCAACTGCCCCTCAAGCTGTGAGGGCTCTCCAACTCCCAACTGATATCAACCATAAAAATAAAACTAAATCTAAAAAACGAATATCACTCTACACGATACTCTACCTACTATTTAGTTCATTAAGTGTTTAATAAGTTATAACCGTTTTTCATTTACTAAGAGAAGACCCGAATCCTAGAACTTAAAAAAAATTAAGTAGCGACATCGCGCGATCGCTCGTTCTAGTGTTTGGTACAAACATTCCACAGCCTGTTAATATTGGTTTATGTAAGGTCTACTTCAGGATAACTAGTTATAGGCACACCAGTCAGAAAATGGCCTGGAGTCAAGAAGGTAAATCACCCATATCACCACTTATTGCAATCAGTGGTCTGGAGTTTAAAATTCCCTCAATCTGGGTTATAACTGTATAGAGTTCTTCAAAGGTTAAACACGAACTTTGGACAATCCTTTTCAAAAACTATTTAACGCTCATAACCCCAGCCTCCCATATGCCTCCAAATTCTGGTGAGTAACTAGGTATATATTTGAATTCAATTAACTTACTGGAACGAAAGTTCTGAACAGATTATTAAATCTCTATTTGTATTGTCTTTTAGATAATTAGACGTACCCTTGAAGTTTAAGCATTATCACAATATACTTTGCTTGGTATACTACGTCGAGAAATAAAGCGCTGCAGACCTTGAGACTGAAGCATACAAAAACTGCTATATAAGCTTTGCTTATTAAAGGCTTTCTAATTCTTGATACTTTCATGTCAAATGGGCCACAAAAGTCAATTCCAGTTATTTGGAATGGCCTAGTGGCTGTGATTCTATATAGTGGCAGTGGTCCCATAAGTTGCTTAGCTACTATGACTTTGGCACGGAAACATTTTACACATTTATCAAGGACTTTTTAACTTCTCTTATGCCACCAATCACCCAGAACTTTTGAGTAAGGAGCTTAATATTGACTTTGGGCCTGCATGTAGCAGCCTCAAATGTTCTCTATGTATAAACATATGTACTAAATGGCATGGTTTTGGCAAGAGAATCGGGTGTTTTCTATCATATTAAATATTTATTGTAGCATTATTCAATCTACCACTCACTCATATAATATTGTTATGGTCGATAAATAAATGTTAATTGTTTAAACTTGACTTTATAGGTGTATTGGAACATAGCAATTTAAATTCATTTGCAAGTTTTGATTGTTGACTGTACTTCACAACAACAATTACCGCATTTAATTATTCTTTAGGCGTTATAGAGCCTAGTAATTTATAATTTGGTGACTGACAGTTGTTTTTAAACCGTAAAATCCATGAAATCATTTTAATTAACATAATATTCGAGTCAGAATATTTATGAAAAATATCATTGTTGCCATCTTTTTGTATGCTATTGCATACATTTGGTATCTCTAAATCAACAATTTCAGAATTATTGTAAGAGATTGGGAGTTTATATTCAGAAAACGTATGCTGAAAATCCTTATCAGAGAGGTATTGTGGCCCGTGCCACCATAACTGGTAATCTTGCTATTTGTGTGCCACCGTCGTTTTGAAAAAGTTGAATGACGATATTTTCTTTTCTTCCAAAATTATAGAATATCGACACTTTACTTACTTACGAATATGATATTGCGGCTAAATATCATGCGTCACTATGTTCGTATACTACGGATTAAGCGAGAAAATGGTTTCTAAATGCACGGGTAAATAAAAGCTGAAGGACTACTTTAGCCTGTTAAATAAAAGGCCAAGATATTAAAAATAAAACTGATGTATTGTTCAGTAAAGAGTACTATGACCCGACTATATCGAGGCGGGTAGGAAGTGTTATAAAAAGATGGAAACATAGTAACAACACAGTGACTACTTTGTATAGGTAGTTAGTCGATTCACAATAAAATAGTTGATTATTTCAAAAATACATAAAAATAATATTATAATTATTTATAATGTCCAATGTGGATTGAACATTGCGTCCTATGTGCGTCTCATTTCTTCGTTTACCTAACCCCGAAATAATTTCTATCGCGTGTCCAATTTTGGTTGATTAAAGTTTTAATTACAAGTACCTAGATCGAAAGAGTGAAATTTATTACATGAATAGGCTTGCTTACAAATACCATAGCCTAAATAGCTTTGAGATATATATAATACATTTTTCAGTTCTATTTATTGCCTAATTTTGGTTGATCCTTTCTGTTTACTTCCTTCCTAATTCCAACCCCACTGGCGAATGGACGACAAGAAAGGTCTTCTTAAAACTATATGCTATATGTATATAGGATAACAAAGGTCGGCCGTAGGTTCGATCCCCACCGCTGGTTAGAGCTTACGGTGAAGGTAACGTGATGAAACCCACAACGTGGCACTTCTGGTGTCCGCCCACCTAGCTACCACCCTCAAGTTTGAACATCTGTCGCTCAACGACTAATAGTGTTTTATAATATGGTGTTTAAAGCATAGCGATTGATTAGCGATACCAAAGATACATTAATGGAAGCCTTAACTTATTTATGGCGACAACATTGCAGTTTTAGAGTGAACATTTCACATTCGCTGACGGAATTCGTACCCGTAAATATCTGTTGTATTTAATTATCAAGTTCGAAATGAAGCACGTAGCTGAGGGTAGCTGGAAGAAAATGCGAATTAGCATTAAGTTTGCCTATGTAGGTACCTACAAATTATATTTTGCGCAATTAAGATTTTTTTACGTTCTAGTAAATTTAATACGATCTGATTTGATCGCTGCAGAGTCAGCCCTAAGTCGGCGTATTTTACTTCGCAATAACAGAAGAATTGACAAATCAAATCAAAATATATTTATTTGCAAGAACATAGGTAGTTTTAGTTGCAGTTGGTATCGTAATACATTGGTACTCCATATTCTGCTTTTTAAGGCATGCAAAAACAAAACCACATTACAACAATCAAAATTATTATGTACACCTATCCAACATCTACTTAAAGTTACTTTCTAATTTAACAATGACTCACATTCATAACATATTAGGGAATAGAAACATATTTGAGGTAGGTGGTCGCTAACAACCCAATCAATGTCAAAGTCATAATCATTTATTAAATTTAGGCATCAAAGACGCACTTATGAACGTCAATTTTTCATTATAATGTACTTTAAAGACTACCGCCGCGTTCCAAAATATATAGAGCCTACCGAGAAGAAGCGGCAAGAAACTCGGGCCATTCTTTTTATATAGATGTTTACAATGTTTCTACTTAGATACTACTAAAATTACATTTTACGGGTGGCAGAGAGACAGTTTGCAAGAAGTGGAGTATTCCAAGCATCTTCTATATAATGTCGGACTTTATAATAAGCTTTTTTTATTAAAACGTTTTTTACAGTCAACTTGAATTTGCCCTCTGTGAGCTCAGTTATGCGTTTTGGGATTTTATTGTAAAAGCACACACAATTTCCTAGGAATGACTGAGTCTAAAACGAGGTACAGCTATCCTATTTGTATTTCTAGTATTTAATGTGTGGTGATCACTATTTAACTGCATCTTACACTATCTTAAACATTTAGAATCGTAAATATACTCACAATAATTATCTACAATAATTCAATGCCATAGTATAAACATATATGACAATAACAATCAAAATAAAAAAGGGGTAATGAAACGAAGTAAATAAAACCAGGTACTTATTCGTTCGGTAAGTTCTAATTTAAAACTTACACTTACAGTACAAAGGCATATTCATTAACATATGATTTCAAATCACAAGTTGCTTCTACAATGTGAACATTACATATTACATAGAAATATACTTCCAAGATATCTTTATAAAAAGATTTATTCCATGAGGGAATGCATTTAGAGTTTTTCTAAACAATACTAATGAAAAAAAAACAACTTGCAATAAGGTCAACCATATGCCTTCAAAGCTAAGCCGACTAACTCAGCGTTACCATCATTTATTTTGACCTTTCAGGAACAATCCCTGATGCATACAACTGTTCCACATGGGCACTATTTCGGGGTAAAAACTAAACTAACGAGGACCTATATAAATATAATACACTACATGCGCTCCGCGGTTTCAATCCCATGGGGATGGATGCGATAATGATAAAATATATAGCCCAAGTTCATCAAGGATAATGTAGAATTTTAATGGTGAAAGAATTTTGCAAATCGGTCCAGTAGTTTCGGAGCCTATTTAAGACGCGGTCCAACTCCAATTTTAAAATAATTTACGATGCTTTACGTAATGTTGAAAATCGCACGTTATATTGGACGATTTCATGCGAAAATATAGTATTATCGCTGAAAATTCTGATAGTTTGGACGTCAAAGTTTATTTTTATGGACCTATTCAGGTTTTTTTTTCTGCAGAGAGCAAGTAATATTTAGGAATTCTGTTCGGTTATTACTCTGTGCCTGTTCCTTTTCTAAACTAAGTAATTTTTTTATACAATATTGATCTGTTTCGTTACACTAGATGTTTAAAGATTCTGCTTTTTACTAATATGGGTATGTGGTATGGGATACGAGCGCGCCTTAATAGAAACAAATAAATCTTTACTCTTTAATATGTAATCTGTCCAAACATTGGAATCCCCCCAATTATTGGTATCATTGCATTCAAAGACAAATAATAAGGTTCCAACGCTCTATATTAGTAAAAATAAACTAAATCAAAGATACATTAATTTAATGAGGACGAATTGAGAACATATGCTTTTGGAAGTCGATTGAAAACTAGCTTACCAAGTCTCAACTTGCAGCCGTCCCCTACTTTCCATATCTTTAAGCAGTTTCTTTGCATCCCCCACATCGAGTCCCCCCTCTTTACTAATCACGTCTTCTACAATCGCGTCGCGGACGTTATCAGGCATGTTCTTAGCGTTGCCCGAAATAAATATGTGAGCGTTTTTGTTCATGATTATGTCGTAGAGAACGCCGCTGTGTTCCGCAATCTTGTGTTGGACGTAGCTGCAAGATAAATTTTAATTTTTATCTAATATATCATCATCATCATCAACGTCCCGTATCAGTCTAATTTTAGATATATGCATCTCCCAAAGCACGCTCTGTTCAGGCTTGCCCTGAACAAAGACGAATTTAAAAGAATGACGGCCAACCTTCAGTACTGGAGAGGCACCCAAAGACGAAGAAGAAAGCACGCCACTGAGCCTGGTATTCGGCTCTGGTCTAATAAAAGTACAAATATAAAAAAAATGCAAAAACATTTCATCAACAGATACTCTTTCACAACTTTATAACACAGTTGACCGAGCGAGCGTCTCTGCTTTAACTGCCCAAATTGACTTTCATCTGTCCGTATGTTTGTTAGGTTGTATGTTGGTCCTTCTGTATAGGTACTTCTTTCAACCAATTTTGACGAAACTTGGTATGCATTTTCATATTCTTCTATTTAATAATTTTTTTTATTGGCGGCGATTTTTTAGTGGGGGATTTCTGAAAAAGGGGGGAGTTTGCTGCGGCGCTACTTACCCCCAAAATAATAAAATTTGCTACACACATTAGGTACCAGTGCCCGAGCACAAAAAGCTGTTTAAGTGTAACGTAATCGCATCGTTAACGTATTTAGTACAAACTCATTTATCTAGTACAATAGCGGCACAGATAACTCATAGTTTGTACTGAATACTACGTTGTACGTCAATTGCTACGTTCGTAGCTTACTAGAATACTGCAGTCCGGTTTGGAGCCCTTCTTACGCAGTTCATATCAATAGAATTGAGAGAATCCAGAAAAAGTTTTTATATCACCTCTCCTACGCAAATAATCGCTGCCGAGATCTTATGACATATGACTGTAGACTCGCTAACTACAAAATGTTCCGACTTCATTATAGGCGCAAGGTTGCTGATGTACTTATTCTGTACAAAATAATAAATGGAAAAATAGATAGTCCTGTACTTACAGAAGCATTACAGTTTACTGTACCACGCATGAGCAGTCGTCTACAAAATCGCACAGCACTCACTCTTCCCCCAGGTCGCGCTAACTATGTTTGTCATTCGCCGTTTTATCGCTTCAGCTCCTATTATAATGACGTCTGTCATGACCTTGACATTTTCAACGCATCGGTTGGCAGAATCAAGTCATTTTTCTATAGATAAACTTAATTGTAATACTAATAATCTTATTCTTTCCACTCTTTGTAATTAATTTTAAGTAAGTACCTACGTTTAATTCTTTAAGTAAGCATTAAATAGGTCTATGTAAACAAAATTCGTGTGCATGTTGTGTTCGCACCAAGAAGGCCGTTCATACATTCCATACTCTTTTGTATTCATTGATATAATGTGATATATTCTGTATTGTAACGTCCAGTTTGCGAACCTATCAATAAAAAAAAAAAAAAAAAAAATACATAAACGATACCATAACGTTACACTTAAACAGATTTTCGTGCTCGGCTCGCTGACTTTAAAGAGTCAAGTGGTTGCCGAGATAATACGCTGTTAAGTTTAAAAACTGGACGTGTTTGGTAACATTTGAGAAGAACATTTGCTGCCAACAACATATAAACATAGTAATTTTTAAACTTTTGCGATTTGAACACATGTTTAAAATGTTTATCGGGACTTATCACGTATTATTTAATATAGGTAAAAATTTGTGCCTTTCGCTCGACGTTTCGACCATGTTACAATGGCCGTGGTCACGAGCTGACTGTGTTTTTACCTATATTAAATAATACGTGATGAGTCCCGATAAACATTTAAAACATATAGACATCTTCATTATATCTTCATCAAACATACTTTTCCATCTGTATATTTTCTTGTGTACCCATATGAGCAATTAATAAATGAATTTGAATTTGAATAAAATTATAGAAAAAATAGTGATATCAATTGTCGCTGCTAAAAAGACTGTGCACACGAGGTTCTAGCCGTATAAGTTTATACGACATAACTCTGTTAAACCAAGTTCTACTAAGAATAACTGGAGAAGGGTAGGTGTATACTTACATTTTATTATCCTGATCCCTCGAGAACGCGCAGTAGAGAGTCAAACTCCCCCTATTCACGAGAGCTTCCAACTCCCCCCTACAGTGGAAGTCCTTATCTCTGTACCGACAGCCGAAGAACAGATGCATGTTGTGGTGGGTGGCTATGTGGAGATGCGAGCGCGTCTGTAGCAGGCTGCGAAATGGGGCCAGACCCGTGCCGGGACCGATCATTATGTGTGGAGTTGTCTGAAAAACATTACACATTTTAAATTATACTGATACATGAATAATGCGAGACAAACTCCACACAAGGTGTTCAGCAGGGCTATTATGTATCTCCATCGCTAACTAAAGTTGATTGAAGTCTAAAAAAATGACGGCCCTACTTCTACCCTACCACGGCGTCACTTTTGTCAGCTCTAGTCATTGACTTCTTAACATTTTTGCCTACTGGAGTTGCCAAAACTGACATAGAGCGGCCATTTTTTAACATTTCAATCAACATTTGTTAGCTACTAAGATACATAATAGCCCTGCAGGTCCCAAACTAGGCAGAGTCCGTATTGGAGACACTGAAGTCACTCTACACCTAGAACCCCCACAAAAGCATAGAACTATATCTTCTTTACGCGTTTTCTACCGTTTTTTCATGGAAAATGTTCTGAAGAGCGCTTAAATCTTATTCCTTCCTATCGCAGGTATAAATCTGGCACTGCGGTGGTGACAACCAAGACTGTCTGTTGCTTTCGATACGACTGATCACCAAGTCGGGTTTCCTAATCTCTAACGATTCGCATATGGACGGCATTTAGCACGTTTAAGCAAACTTGGGGCTTTTAAAAAGTACATTTAGGCAAACTTAGAGTATAAAATTATTTGAAAAATGTAATACCGACTTTCATTCTATTCAGTTATTGGAGTGTAACTCAAAAACTACTGGACCGAATTTGATGAAATTTAAATGGGACCACATGGGAAGCACCAGCGTTCAAACAAAAAAGAATTTTGAAAATCGGTTCGCCTATCGAAAGTTATGAGGTAGCACGCATAAAAAAATACAGTCGAATTGAGTACCTCCTCCATTTTGGAAGTCGGTAGAAAATAACAATAACCCCTCATCAGTCGATTGTCCATATAACAATGAAATTTCTATTGTGTCTGGGTCGTTCGACTGATGAAGTAATAAGCAAAACAGAGTTTAACTTTTTGGCTAATACAAGGGGCGAAAGCCGATTCCATTGTTAAAACTACTGACTTTTACTGACCGACTCAAAACACCTTACTTCTACTGACTTAACTGACCATTTTCGATTCCTGCTAATATAGTAGAGCACATTTAGTCAATAAAATTTTGGAACGATTAGACAAAGTAAGTGTTAAACGTTTAGGCGAACTCAGTGTTAAACGTTTAGGCGAACTCAGTGTTAAACGTTGAGGCAAACTCAGTGTTAAATGTTTAGGCAAAAATAGAACGTTTAGTCAAAGTAGTCTATAAAAATGCTTACATTATCATCACGAAACTTGAAGCTCCCATTTTTAATCCAACCATAAACCCTATCGCCGACTTCCAAACCCTTCAGCCAGTTGGAAGCCAGTCCCAGCCTGGGTTTCTTCAGTTTCCCCTGGTACTTCAGGACGGCTACCAGCAGCTCTATTCTGTGTCCTGACGATGGCAGGCAGCTGCTAGCGATGGAGAACGAACGGGGCTTGATGGTGGAGAACAACTCGAAGAGTATGTCGATGGTGAGTTTTGATGCTGATTTGTGGAAATCGTGGAGTACCTGTGACATTGTAGTTCTTATTCGTTGTTTATTTATAACAATAACAATACGATGAGGAATAATAAAAAGCAAAGACTTTGTTTTTGGAAAACTAAGTGACTGTCGAAGTATTGAACTGTTGAAATACAATATACTACCCTGAATCGCGATTTAACTAATTAAATATGTATAACAAATAGAAACAGAATATAAGGGATTACCTCTAACACAGTCCGTCGCGGTCTTCTACAATAGTTCAGCCAGTCTTCTTGACCTTCAGGCGAGCTGAGCTCCATACTTTTGTCTCGCTCTAACTTATCGTCAGAGACGAGCGCGAGAAGAGAGAATACGTATTGCGTTGGGTAGCATTTGAGGTCCCAATACTGTTCGGCTATTTCGTACATAGTGAGGGACCGCTGGAGAAAGTGTGGCACTGGCATGTCTGAAATCAGATGATGATTTAACCCTTTGACGTAAATTTACGTGCGTGCCATTCATAAATCTTTTGATTTAATTATCACGGTATATGAAGGGTTAATTTATGTTCTTTCATACAAATATTCATCTATACTATATGTCTGCTCAATCAGGTATTTCTTAAGTTCTAACTGAAAATATGAATATATTGTCTATTTCTATTAAACTCGTTGGTAATTTCTTAAACTTAATTTAATTTAACACTAATTTTGAATGTTCTGTTACTATTCAGTACAGTTCTATAACTTAACATACGGAGTACGGACAGATGAAAGTCTATTTAGCCAGTTAAAGCAGAGACGCTATCAAAAAATCCGTTCGTCCATCTGTCGATGAAAGCGTCTCTTTTTTTATAGTCGTCTTCTATCTGTATCAAACATACATCATATCATAATCAACAATTAACATCATAAGCGCGACTGTACGTAACCTGGAATACGCATGTGTGTAGTCACAGACTATACGATACTACGTTGTGTAAGTACGTAGTATATGGACGTAACCCACACAATGGCGAGTGCGAGTGACAGAGAGGGCGCGGGGATATGCCTTTTCGCCGCGTCCCTCTACGTCCCGCTGATACCTAATACTGCATTTTGTGCATCAGAACGTACTATTAGCGATTCTCAGCAGGGAAACTCAACAAATAATATATCAGTCTTCTTCCAGCATTATGTCGTTTATTCTTTGTTATTTTTAAATCGATATTTTCAACAACGTCTACTCGCTCTGACAGCTCGAGTTCGAATGACGCAACTATTGACAATCACTTATTAAATATGAGAATATAATAATGATAATTTTAATTAGGTACATCAAAAATCGTAATACAAATTGAAATTAGTTAAATAATATAGAAAACATTATAGTTTTACTGTGATCTCCAACAGTACCATGTTCCAAACAGCACGTAAATTTGAATCGTTCTATAGTAGGTACAAACAGGCCTGTCCATGACAATATCTTACGTCATGGTAACTAATGATGCGCTCTATTATATATAAGGGGTCTTACTATCAGCTTCATAAAAACCATGCAAGTTCCGTGCAGTTCTTATACCTTGCATAAGCAGTTTTGAATTAAATCATACCATGACGCTCATTTAGGTGAACTGTTTGAACATTGTTTTCGCAAAGGTGAACGGATAATGTTTTCTCTGACATTCTAAACCATTCACTATAACCAATATTGCAGACGTCTCTAAGTGTGTAAGCTGATAGACTAAGTGGATTTCGAGCGACATGTTAACGTGAGTCCATACAAAAAAACAGTTGAACGGGTTTTCTGCGGTTTTTGAACAGTAGGTCCTGGGCAGGCCTGCTTTAACGTTGTCATGGTACGAATAAGCCGGACAGTTTTCTAGAAGTCCTGCTTTAAGAGCTCATAGTAAGGCCCAAGGTCATTGTTAATTAGTGCACAATATTGTATGGGGTGGATTGGAATCGATAACTGGTCATTGTAGTGAAGGAAAAAAATGCATTTTTTTTATTATTATGAACCCATATGCGTTGCTCCGCAGCTAATAACCATTGCGCGACTGAACGCACGCCGCTACATCACAGAATAGACAACAGTGATTTCGCGAGACATACCTACCCGCTTAGAATAGGTACGACGTACTGTTATGAACAAACTTAATATGTAAGCAATATTTACGTAATATAAAACTGTTTTTCATTATTATTCAGGCAGTCAAACTCAAACTTTCGTCCAGTAGGTACACACCTATTGTTTCTCTATATATTTTATGTACATCTCAAGCTGTGCAGTGAAATTATATTTTAGTTGTCAGACAATAAAAGTGTTTTTTTAAAGACCCCGCCATCCTTACTGTACGAACCTACCTACTCGCGAATGTTTACGCAGCTGATGTCTATGCCTAAACGATGGCGGACCCAGGCGGGTCATCGTCCGCTTTACTGCTATATGTTCTGCGATGTAGCGGTGCGTCGGGTCGTGCGTTCAGTCGCACTAGGGCTCTTAGCCGTGGAGCGAATATGGGTTCATAATCATGATAAAAAATGTGCAATTTTTTCTTTTACTTTCATGACCAGTTATCGATTCCAAACCACCCCGTTTAATATTGTGCACTACTTAACAAATACCTTATATAATACCCTGTATGTTTACTCGTGACTTGGTACCCACATTGCATATCTATGGCTACGGGAACTATAGAGAAAGTACGAACAATGTATGTAGCAAAACGACTCTTTCGATCATGCATCAAATTATGTTACCTACTGTACGATCCCTGAAAAGAAATATATTAATATTTTGTTTTGTTTCGTGAATGTTCTTTTTTGCATAAAATAACTTTATTATTAACAAGTACAATTTGAAAAATGTAATACGAACTTCCATTCCATTCAGTTATTGGAGTGTATCTCAAAAACGCCCGGACCGAATTGAATTGATGAAATTTAAATGGGATCACACGGGAAGAACCAGCTTTCAAACAAAAAAACAATTTTGAGAATCGGTTCACCCAATCGAAAGTTATGAGGTAACAAACATTAAGTCTCCTTGGCAATCCCGTATACCAATGTCAAAACAAATAAATATCCAATTATAAATGTTAACTATTCAAATATACAATAGATTTCAGCTAATGCTTAGTTGTTTGATGCTGTAAACGACCTGGAAATTTTTTACATAACAAATTGTCTTTTGAAAGATGCCAGATCGGCAATATAAACAAAAAAGCGACAGTCACTTGTTTTTTGAATTGCATGCAATCAAAATCACCACATCTAAGCTTGCCACCACAATATCTACAGACACAAAAACGGTTTTCTATATCAAATATCTGATCAAATATTAAGGAGACGATTTTGGAGCAATAACCTACCCATATATAATAAAAATATATATCATCTATAAATAAAAATCATCGGGATCTGTAAATAGTTAATAGGGAACACGGTAATTAGTTATGCGTAGTCAGTTGTTCAAATGGAACTTATGGACAAATGAAACCAGAACCAAAAGAAGAAAAGACAAATGAAACCACCAAGATACTGTTTTATATAACATTTATTCTTGATCTTCTTGCCAGCCATCGTCATCACTCAAGAACCTTCGCTTGGCCGCCGTGTTCATGTATGGGCGGAGCGCCCACTCCGTGTCGGCCGCATCCATCGCCTCCAGTGTGCCGAGTTTGATCTCGTACAGTTTCATTTGGAAACGGGGACCGATCTCTGATAGCTCTATGTCTTTTCCTGCCTAAAAAGAAATTAAAAATTGACTTTATACGTAATCCTAAGCAAAGTTCTTCAATGTTGATAAAATAGTCATACATATTGTCGCCATTATTTTTACATTCGCTCACGTCTTTGCAATAAACTTAAATATTTACCCACTGCCCCAACACAGTTGTAAAATTAAAACCCTAAAATGGCTCATAACTTTATCATATGATGAAGTGCGCTCCGTGGAGTGTTGTTCCAAACTGCGCATCGAACCGCACTCCGAACTTCTGTTCTGGAACGCGCTCCAAACCTACAATCAGAGCGCCGCTTCTGCGCGCCAATTGCTTTTACACGTAAATTTCGGAGCCCGCGACGGAGTGGCGCGTGGTGTTTCGTGCACTCCGAAGTGAGGGCCGCTATTGTAAGACAAGAACCCAACCCCGCACACTCTTCAAGCAATAAAATATGTCTTTAGTCTCCTCTTAAAGACATAATAATAATAAAGCCCTTTATTCTGAACTGATGAAATACATATGGATAATAAATATGGTTTAATTATAATGTGTCCCGCAGTTCAGTGTGCCTCTTGGCATAGGCCTCCTCTAACCTCTTCCACTGTGATCTGTCTATTGCTACTCTTCTCCAATGATGTCCAGCAGTGAGTTTCAAATCGTCTTCATATCTCATTGTTTGGTGTCTTCTATTGAGTTTTCTATCTCTGGGGTACCAGTCGAATAGAATTTTGCTCCATTTGTTTTGTGGATCTCGTACCACGTGAAAAACATAATGGTATGACTTAAAGACATGATGGCTTCATAGCTGATGTCTCATAATAAAATGATATGTTTACCTTTCTGTAAGTGTGCTGTCTGAAGCAAACATAGTCATCGTGATTCGCGAATGTGATCACTCGCTTAGAATCTGGCTTCGGCACTGGGAACAGATGTTTGAGAATGCTTTTTGTTCTTAGACCTGCAAACAATCAAAATAAACATATATTAATACTTATACACTTTCTGGTTATGAATTGTAGTAACATATAGAGACAGAGGTTTATATAAGTTATTTTTTTTTAATAAACAAGTAAAATTTGATAAATTTGAAACCGATTCCCATTCTATCCAGTTATTATAAAAACTACTACACCGTATTCGATGAAACTTAAATGGGACCACACGCAAAGAACCAGCTTTCAAACTAAAAAAAAATTTGAGTATCGGTTCACCCAGTCAAAAGTTATGAGGCAACAAACAATAAAAATACAGTCGAATTGAGTACCTCCTACTTTTTGGAAGTCGGTAGAAAATTAAACAGACATCAATTTATTATTCCACACTTTTTACTGTTGTAGTTTTAGTATATATTCCGCCTTTATAGTGACCCTTGCTACTTACGGGATCGATTCACCGTCAATAAGGATATCATCAAGATAGGCGGAATACTTTTCAGTTATTGGAGTGTAACTCAAAAACACCTTGACCGAATTTGATGAAATTTAAATGGGACCACCTCGGAGGTATACTCTACCAAACAAAAAAGAATTATCAAACTCGGACTAATCTGTAATAAGTTATGCGTGGTTATACAGGATGGCGCAAAAATAATGACCCTATTTCGGTCAGTGCTATAAGTCTAAAGTGCCAGTACTTTTGCGCCTTACTTACTGGGTAGTACATAAAAAAATATACGCGTTCACTTGAGAACCTCCTCATTTTGGGAGTCGGTAAATGAACCGAGTGGTGCCGCGGGAGCGGTCGGCGAAGCGCCAGGATTAGGCTAACCTAAACCTCGATAAGGATATAACAAAAACAAAAAAGTGCTGACTTTTGGGATAAAATTCTTGTCTAATATATGTCCTGTCGAAATCAAAGGAATGACTTGTCGAACTATGTTTAATCGAAGTCCCTGAGCGACTTGTCGAAATTCAGGGGTACACCGGTACATACCTGTACAAGCACAGTATATGTCATAGTTTAGCATGTTTTTTCTTCTTATTAGTTTAGTGTTTTTGCATTCAGACCCATGTTATATTTTTTAAGAGTATTTTAATTAATACTTGTAGGCTTGAGTTTGAGCACTATCTCTTCTGATGTTGAATGACGGTTGTTGATGTGGCCATAGAATGCTGTGAGTTGGTATTTTGCTGATCCAATCCAAAGGTAATTTTTTAAAATAATAATAATGTATTTTAAAATAAACAAAAACTTACTATAGAACATCTAGAACAAGTTTTCATAAAATTAGAGTTATCATGATCTCTGAATCCCTTACTAGGTTGGCCTGTGTTATGGAATTCAGGCTCTTCTTTGTCGTTTTATTAGGCTTAACTGTGCGATATATAGGCAGTTTTATATTTAAAACGCTATTATTAGATGAAATATCCATTAACACGCGAAATAAGCACAAGCTATCCATACATGTAACGCGTCTCCACAGAATAAGTCATTCTTTTATGGGACAATGTATACAATTCTATAATAAAGTTCCCAATGTTATCCGAGATTTGCCTATTAATAAGTTTAAAATTACTATTAAAACTAAACTCTGTCAAAAAGGTTATTACAAAATTTCGGATTACTTGGAGGATAAAATAACTTGGGACTGATCACTCCAGGATCTATCTACTCGTGTACTAAGATGTCAAAGTGTAGCGTGTCTTGCCCTACTGATACCATTATTATGTTCTCTTTTGTAAGGCAACACACTGGAGCTAATATTTGTAGTACCTAAGTAAAAACATTGTAAAAACATCTATATAAAAAGAATGGCCCCGAGTTTCTTGCCGCTTCTTCTCGGTAGGCTCTATATATTTTGGAACGCGGCGGTAGTAGTAAAAAATTAAACAATACTATGTTGAACATAATATATATGAAGGTCAAAATCCAGTATCTCAAGCATATTTGCGGGTACGTTTTGTGATGTGTGTGTGTGTGTGTGTGTGTGTAAGGGGGGAGAGTCTGAAGGCAGAGATGTTCGGATGTTATGGTTGAGAGCGCACGTGGGAACCGCTGGAAACGAAAGAGCCGATGAGCTCGCGAAGTCAGCGGCACTCAGGTGCACGACTCAAGACTACGACAAAATTCCCCTGTCCTACGTCAGAAGAAGAATAAGAGAGGAAACCATACAAATTTGGCAAGACTGGTATGAGACCTCCAGCACAGGCGCAGTCACGCGAAAGTTTCTACCGGATGTCAAATTGGCATTCCGGCTAACGAGAACCGCGAAACTGTCGCCAATACTTGTGCAAGCAATGACAGGACATGGTGGAATCGCCGAATATCTCCACAGGTTCAAGCTCAAGGACAGCCCAGGTTGTGAGTGTGACCCCGAAATTCCTGAAACAGTCAATCACATAATCCTAGATTGTCCCCGCTTCATTGCCGCACGGCATGATCTCGAAACGAATGTGTGCAGGAAATTACTGGAACCTGAACTGCCGACCATCATGGCAGATACGGAAAACAGAGTACACTTCCTATCCTTCGTGGAGAGATAATTCCGGACGGCAGTAGCTAGGAATTCAAATCTCCCCCCCCCCCCCCCCCCCCCAAGTAACCCATTCCCAACACAAACCCCACAGCCCCAACAACCGCACAAACAGCATGCCAAAAACAAGGAACTTTCTCAGCTGTTGTCATATGGGAGCCTGGGATTCATATTCGAGGCGTCGCTCTCTTCATGGACAACAGCAGGGAAAGGCTAGGAATAAGTTTTTGCATAACCAGAGACAAAAGCCGAGTACGGTTATCACCCGGGCTAGCATACTTGCTAAACGGAAATAACTTCAAGACCACCATGAAGCGAAGAGCATATGACGCGATGCCAGTGATGGACGTCACGGGCTGCCCCTGTCGACTGGTGCGACTGAAAAACAAAACAGTTGCACTAATCGAGTGGGCGGACGAGACTCCCTTCGCTGAAGCGAGCATGCTACTCTCGAAATTGGCAGAAAATGCGGAACAAGCCCGAGTGATAAGCGTAGACGCTATGGTAATAGAACACTCCAAGGGTGAGGTCGCGGACCAACTAGGTTGTATTAGAGCCTCGGAACATCATGAGGTAGTTGTGTACGAAGACAGAGGCGAAAACCTCAGTTACCTCAGGAAGCCGATACACAACAATTCAACCGACTGTTGGGGGCACCTAATCCCCGCTTCAACCACCAAAAGCGGTTCGGAACGTCTCCAGGAAAAAGCAGAAGCAGAAAGGAACCAGGAGCGCAGCCCTACCAAGTGTAAGGGCCGTGTCACAGCGTTCCTGGCGTCTTTCAACGCAGCAGCACAAAGCTTATTCCTACAGTCGTGTGAGCCAAAATTGCCCATGCCTGCGAAAAAGACAACTCCCAGTTCAACATTCCAAAAACGACCTCGGACTAGAGCTGACATGGGACAAGTCAGTCCGCAAAAGTACATACCAGCACAGGAACCAGTGAGCCATGCAGCGAATGCCTTCTTCGAGTTCCTCGCCATAACGAGAGCAACAAGAGACGTCAATCTCAGGAACTGCAACAACATCCTGCAGTCCTACAGGCGAGCAAACGAGGGCAGCATCATCGAATCTCGACTGCTGCAGAAGAGACTCGAAGAGGCTGAAGCAGCCATATACAACAACGACACATCCTCGATCATCATGGGGGCAATGTCTGGTCAGTATATGGCTGCCTACAACGCGACAAGTGGCTTTGTGTTTCTGGAAGAGGAAGATACCGAACGGACTGGTAGGCCAAAATACGCAACACCACCACACGACCCTATTGTTGTCACCGCCCGGTGCACCAAGATAATGTTGGATGACAGAGTCTTGCAAATGGCGAAAGCCATTTCGGGAGACTCTGAGATCAAGACATTTGGGTCAATGGAGTTCCCGGATGCGGAAAAACAACTTTGGTTGTTTTTCCGCATCCAAATTTGGTGGTAAGACACTTCGATGTGGACAAGGACGTTATCGCAACAACAACTACAGAGGCAGCAAAAGACCTGAGAGAGAAGTTAGCGCACCGAATCGGAGACCTGGTGAAAACCAAGGTGCGCACTATGGCCTCGGTTTTAGTAAATGGTTTTAAAAAGAATGAGAGCTACGTCCGCCTGATGGTGGACGAGGCTCTCATGAACCATTTTGGGGCCATAGTAATGGCTTCTAGGCTGTCTGGAGCTAGCGAACTTGTCCTCATCGGAGACGTCAACCAATTACCTTACATAGACAGGGAGAACCTGTTCGATCTAAGGTATAACCGCCCTAGCCTGGTTACGAACATCAGCCAGGAGTTGTTGTGCACGTACCGGAACCCAATGGATGTTGCGTATGCGCTGAGGGAAATATACTCTGGTATATATTCCTCGGCTCCCAGTATAAGGTCCCTGCGCCTCGAGAGTTACACAGGAGCGAAAATCCCCAAATTCCTTCCAAACGCCCTCTTCCTGGTCCACACTCAGGAGGAAAAGGAGACCCTGACCAGCCAGGGCTATGGAAAGGGCGAAGGATCACGCACCCTTACCATTCACGAGGCGCAGGGACTGACGTACGAGTCAGTCGCGGTAATAAAAACAAAAGGCAACATGAAGCTGCACGAGAGCGTCCCGCACGCAGTCGTCGCGGTTTCCCGGCACACGAGGACCTTTGTCTACTACGCCGACGACGAGGATGATGCCATCGGACGGTTTGTGAGGCAAGCGATGGTTGCGAGCGAACAAACCATCTATAGCTACAACCTGAAGATGGCAATCAGGGATCGAAACAGCGTGGTGATGGAGGCCCTGCTTCAGCGCAATGTGGGCAATGTGGGCTCACAATAACATGTAACTAGCGTTAAGTTCTCATAAAAACTGTAACTGACAAAGAGATGGTGTGGGCATTCAGAGCAGACATGCTCACGGAAATGTGTTGGCAAGCGGTGGCGTGTGTGGCGGGTCGCCATCTTCCCTCAGAAATGGTTGAGGATGCGATGGCTGGCACATGCGTCAACTCGTGAACGGGTGCTGTTTGCGGACACTGGCCTGCTGTGAATGCTTACACCAACTCAGAATAATCTTAATAGTAATAATAAAATTTAGTTATATGTATTAGTTAAAAAAAAAAAAAAAAATTATGTAATATAGTAAATAGTTAGTTAGTTTAATATGTTCCCCATGTATGTATATTTGTTGAAGGTAAAAAATTGATCGTAATTTTTTTTATATCCCAAAAGTTGAAAAAAGGCACGGACCCTGGAGTCTGTGGAGTAGGTAAATTTTAATTAAAAAAAAAAAAAGGGGGGAGAGACATTAATGATTGTTATCTTTAATGTCACAGAGATTATAAAGCATTGTATAGAAACTTACCAAGGTCAGATTTGAAATTGTGGAATATCAGATGTGGGAACTGTTCACTCATGGGCCCAATGTCTGGTATGTCATGTCGCATCACTACGCCTGACAGGGTGAACGACGCGGTAGGGCCGTACGGGAGGTGGCAGATTACCTGAAATAAACAGAGGGTTCGAATAATTGATAAGTCTTATGTTAATCACTATTTCACTTGCACATCAGTGATGAGATGACAATGAAGGTGTACGCACGAAAACGCAGGAAAATCTGCTTAAGTGTAACGTTATGGTATCGTTTACGTATTCAGTACAAACTATGAGTTATCTGAGCCACTTTTATACTAGATAAATGACAGTTTGTATTAAAAACGTAACGATGCGATTGCGTTACACTTAAACAGATTTTCGTGCTCGGTCCACTGCAGCCGGAACAAACTGTAAAACCTGTAGTTGGCTAGGATTACTGTCATTTAGCAGACCCAATAATTTTTTGGACAGGTGACTCATTCAATATTATTAAATATACACAATATTGAATGAGTCACCTGACATGATTAGGTTCACCGAAACATTTTGAAGAGCAGTGTTAGCGATAAAAACAAACATTTGACAATCTTTAATATTGTTATGTGTGTTTCAGAATAATCACTGGAATTTGTTTGTTTTGAACAGTTTGTTTGATTTTCTCTTCTAATCACTGACCATACTCTAAAAGTTTATTTTAACTTATCCTGCAGTTTATGAAACTACCATGTAACATATACATGCAAAGTTCTAACACTTAAGTCACAGAGGCCATTACACAAATAATCTTTTTTTTTTAATTTTTAAGGGACTTTTAGTCGTCACAACCATGCCAGCCCCATTGTTACATACATATTTATGAGGAGTTATCCAGTATTTTAGAGCACATGCCGTATAGCATTCCAGCAATGTCTGATGTGGACACTGCTAGGATACTCTGGAATATACCCACATCCAAAAAATGTATACCCCTTTCTCTTAGCTTACATCGAATGTGTTCACTGCGGACACATTCCCCCAAAGAGAGTTGCGTGTCTTCTACTTTGCTGCAGATCTCACAATTTGGTGAATCAGATTTTTTCATGAGATATTTGAACTGATTGAGTGGAATGTGCCCAGAGCGAAGCCTACATGCCATTACAATATTCTGACTACTAAGTTTAGTCATCAGGGACCATGGCAACCGAGGAGGTTCATTTTGTATGGTTCTGTACCAAATCCAATGTCTGCCGAAATTTTTGCAAAATGATTGTGCCATGCCCTGAAATTTTTAATTTTGTATTTTGTCAACACTTCTGTAAATTCTGGAATAATGAATGTGGTATTAGAATAGTGAAACAGAATTCCTGTGGTACTAGAGTTTCTGGCCAATCCATCAACTTTCTCATTGCCATGGACACCAACATGCGAGGGAATCCATTGCAATCTCAGAGACAGGCCATTTGAATTTAATATGAGATTTTTTTCCAAAATTGCATAAGCTATCGATGCACCTCTTATTCCAGAGGCGCAACAAGCTATATGCTGCACACAAATAATCTAAATCTAGCTTAATATAAAATGTGACACTCTCGCACAGAATATTATGTATTATTATACTATACATGATTCTGGATGTTTTTAAATCAAAACATCATTAAAATTGTCTGTACACAAAATATAACCTGGTAAACAAGTCACCAAAGAATACTACCCATTAATATTATGTTACCCATTTAACATAAGTCAAGCTAACCTTGCTATGGGGACTTTCAGACCTTCACCTAATCAGACAGTTATAAAGTGTAGGCTGGCTGCTGCAGAGGGTTTGACAAAAAAACAAACAAGCTTACCAAACTGTCAGGCACACCCCTGTGCTCATGCACAACTATGAAGTCAGTGACATCATTGGCTCTGCATGCATGGATCAACTGAGACATCTCATAGCCACCTCGGTTCATTCTCTGGCTGTTCGGGAATATCAATCTGAAAATAAGATAAAAAAAACTTAAGATTCATTACATCTAGAAGAAATACAAATGTATGGCTAGTATTCCAGAATCAGCTGCGGATCTCGATTAGAGTGGACATTTGACATTAAAGGCTATATAAAATTCACTTAGATTCATAACTAACCTTACTTCTGGAATAAGACTCAAAGACATTTTACATCATATATAATTGTTAATATTATAGACAAGAGGCATGAATGCACATATGTCGTTATAACACAGTATCAAAAATATTACACTGACATATTTAAAGTCACAACATGGGTTAATTGAGCCTAACTTAAGATATCAACATATTAAGATATAACATCATTCATATTTAATTATTACTAAATACTAAATTATATATTCACAATGCCAACCTGTCTTTCTTCATTTGAAAGCAGACACACCATTCAATACGAGGGCTGCACTAAAAGAGACGCGCTTAGACGAGTAAAACTAAGAGAGACTCCTAAACCATGGATAACCGAGATGATAAGATTTATGATGAAACTTAGAGAGAAAGCGCTTCTAAAGTCCTATAAAAAGAAAACAAGCTCATCCAAGGCGTATTACAAAAGCCTCAAAAGTTTGGTGGTAAATGCAATTGAGAGGGAAAAGACCACATTTTTTACTCACTACATTAACAGAAATCTTCATCAGCCGAAAGAACTGTGGAGTTATTTGAAGAAAATAAAAATGCTTAATGTTTTTAACACAGCGATTCCTAATCATTTGAACGATCCAAATTTAATTAATGATTATTTTTTAACAATTCCTGGTGACGGAAGGATTCACAATGATACACTACAATTCTTTAAGACAAACAAAGTCAATAAAACTACGTTATCACTTGAACCTGTAACCTTAGAAACCATAAACAAAATTATTATTAATATTCACACTAATGCGGCAGGATTTGATCGTATTAATGCAGATATGCTTAAACTTACTCTCCCTGAAACCTTGCCAGTTATATTAGCTATAATAAATCGCTCGATTGAAACGAACGTCTTCCCTAACTCATGGAAACGAGCCCTTGTAAAGCCAATTCCGAAAACACAGTCAGTGGAACAACTTAAAGATTTGCGTCCGATCAGCATTCTCCCAGTTTTATCAAAGGTTTTAGAGAGGGTAGTCTTTATCCAGTTGGAAAAATTTATACGTTCAGAAAATATTATCCCATCATTCCAATCTGGCTTCAGGAAAGGCCATGGTACAGAAACTGCTCTCTTAGCCGTGACTGATGATTTAATAACCGCGTCAGATGCGGGGCTCAGTAGCGCGCTAATATTGCTCGATTTATCACGTGCATTCGATTGTCTAAACCCTGAGATGCTTATTGCGAAACTTTCCTACTATGGTTTTTCGAACGAAACCTGCAAATGGTTTCTAACGTTCTTGACGGGAAGGGAGAAATGTGTTGAGACGGAAGGATTTAATGGGATGAAGCTTATGTCTAGTGTGGGAAGAACAGAAGAAGGGTCTAGGGGAAGGGTAGAAGAGGGGTCCCGCAAGGATCGATTTTAAGCCCTATCTTAATCTCAATTTTTACAGCCGTTTTGCCTTACAATATAGTAAACTGCAAATATCATTTGTACGCGGATGATACTCAACTATATTTTTCTTTTGATGCAAATTCTACCCTAGAAGCCATTTCACTAATAAATGACGACTTGAATAAGATCTTTGATTGGGCTAATCGTAACTCACTTGTACTAAACCCTGAAAAATCAAAGATGCTAATTTTAGGTACAACACATCAAACTGAAAGTGTCCTCTCTTTTAATCCTAGAATATCAATAAATCAAATTGACATACCAATTGAGTCTGAGGCTAGAAATTTGGGTCTGGTCTACGATAGTGAGCTTAAATTCATTACACACGTAAACGAAAAAATTAAAGCTGCTTTCTACAAAATTAAAGTTCTCTATGGCATCAGGAAATATATCTCGGAAGAAATAAGAATGTTGCTCTGCGACCTTCTAGTTCTATCACCTTTCAACTACTGCAGCGCAGTCTATGGCCCAAGGTTGTATGTACAAACAGAAAAAGCCATTCAGAGAGTACTGAATGCATGTGCTAGGTTCTGTTTTTGCATTCCCAGAAAGGAACACGTAACTCCTTATCTAGTTAAAAATCATGTTCTGAATATGAAAGCACGTAGAGAGCTTCACCTCGCCTGCATTACACAAAACAATTTTGTGGGGTAAAAATCCCGATTACCTGTTCCAAAAGTTAACGTGGATAAGGATATCCACTCTCTTAACACCCGATCAAAATTATTTCATGCTCTCTCGACTCCTAAGCGCAAGACCACCAGATTTAAAGGTAGTTTCAAATACAGCGCATCCAAAATTTGGAATACCATCCCACCTCCTATGAGGAAGAAAATGAGTTCAGTTGTTTTTAAACTAAAATACAAGCCTTACTGTTAAATCGCCAAAAAAGTACTTTTGAAGCTACCTTTAAAACCAAATAGTGCCACTTAATACACGTGCACACATCCCTACACACTCTACAATACACCTTTACACATTGGTATCCCCATGATCCTAGACTCTCATGAGTCTGTTGATACAAAGTGATACCATAACGCTTTAACATATCCTGACACACTGTCACACATATTCACACACCTACATAACGTACCCCGGTATGCCCTCGTACCCGGATTCGTTAGAAGGCTGGTGATACAAACGGTATACCGGTGATACGTATACCACACCCCCCACCATACACACATAAACTCACACACACGCGTAAGCTCTAACTTAGTAGTTGGTATTATATACAATCAAGCCCGCTTCTAACTTTATCCTCGACTAACATCGCAGTTCGAGCAAAGGGGTACACTGAAAACCAGCCCTGCGTAAACCGCGGTTTACGCAGCACAGTGCTGAGCGTATCCCTATTGCCAATCAATGAAGCATATTTAGTTTAGTTCAAAATTCAATTCAAAAATTATTTATTCAGTTTAGGCATCATAGACACTCTTATGAACGTCAAAAAATTTTTAAATGATTCTACCGCTGTCTTCGGAAAAGAACCACCGCCGAGAAGAAGCAGCAAGAAACTCGTGGGCCATTATTTTTTCAAGTCTTTGTACATTGAGGTTACATATGAGTAGTATTAAAATAACAAATTTATTCAATAGTTGGCTATTAGGCAGAAGTGGAAAGCTTCCAGGCATCTTTGTCTTCTAAGTCAATTTATAATAGGCTTTTTTCATTAGTATATTTTTGACACGTAACTTGAATTTCCCTTCAGTGAGCTCAGTAATGTCTTTCGGGATTTTATTATAGAAACGTACACAATTGCCTAAGAAGGACTTATTTTTATTTTTAGTTTTCGTGAGTCTAAATTTAGATACAGCTATCCTATCCTTATTTCTAGTATTAATATTATGCTAACATTTATAATTTGTCTTTGAACCTTTGTTGGTAATAAATATTTTGACTTTGACTTTGAAAAGTATCGGGAATGGAATATTTCCACTGTTCCTGTCCTATTAAAATCTTTTTAATTGAAAACTCTTTGGTTTTAAAAATCGAATCATGCAGAAAATGTCTACAAGGATCATTTTTCTGGGATTTATGTCAAATATTTCAGCCAAATTGATTCAGTAGATTTGTTGTGAAAGAGTAATAAACAAACATCCCTCCAACAAATATTATATATTGCATTTATAGTATTAGAGTGAAGTAATATATGTAGTAATACAGATAAAAGCAGGGCTATTATGTATCTCGGCTACAATCAAATGTTAATGAAATCACGAAAAATAGCAGTCAGTTAGTCAGTTTTGACAACTCCAGTAAGAAAAAAATGTTAGCAAGTTGCCGACTGGAGCTGACAAATGTGACATAAAGCTGCCATTTTTTTTTGAGATCAATCAACATTAGTTAGCAACCGAGATACATAATAGCCCTGCAGGTAAGTGGTTTTTGATGAAATTAGGATTATGTATGTAACATTAAATTGTTCAGTACTTAGCACTTGTACATAGGAAGTTGGTTTCTTGACATTAAGTATAATTCTATATGTACAAACCTTAATTCCTTCACAAACATCTTCAGCCGAGCACTAGGTTCTCTCGATGTGGTGATCATGATCTTAGGATCCTCAACTCCAGCATATCTGTACTCATCATCTTGTGAGCTCTGTGTGTTGGCACCACCACTAAACCCCCCAATCACCGCTGCTCTCTCGGGCCCTGAAGATATGAACAAGTATTATAAAGCTCGAAGACAGCAGTTTCATTGCTATTGATACTTAACAATTAATTAAGTATAATTCATAGGTGATTGTGTGAGTTTAACATATATCTGTAACTTTTAATTAGACACAATTATACCAAAAAAAATTATAATGTAATCTGACTCTAACATATGTAGGATAGGTCCAACAATGTTTTACACGCTAATACTCCTTTATGTATTATGAGTCCCTCTCACAGGAAGGGATGCAAAGACACACTCACACAATACACTAAAACATTCAAAATGCGAGACAATATTAGTACCAAAGCTATTATAAAAAATTTCGCTTTAGACAGCGTTTTAACTGGGATTTCGAAGTTATGCAGAGTATGTCTCAGAGAAATTATCTTGTGTCATGGAACAAGATTCTACGTATATATATGAAGAATACTAATAGTATAAATACTTTGTTTTTTTGTTAGCAGAGGTTATACTAAACTAACACTATCAATAAAATAATACACTACTGCTGAAGCAATACACCGAACCAAAGTTACTTACCTTTATCTTCGTATTCTATTTTCTTTTGTAATAGCAGCGCTTCTCTTCTCAGGTCTCCATGAATAGGAATGTTTTCTTCCAAACTCCTTTTCAGTTGATCCTTCTTGCCTTGTATGCTTTTCTGCTTATCTTCCACTGACTTTCTATACAAATATTCGCGCCGCAAACGCGCCTGCCGCCGTAGCATTTTGATTTAACAATGTTATTTACATACAAGAAGTAAATTTAGTCACAGTTTTGAATAAAAACATTACACACGCATGTACACCATCATTACACCACTACAGATAAAAAACCAAACCATAGATTCTAAATCTAAGGTGCGTTCGTTTAGCTTATGAAGGCATTGGTGGCGTTTTCATTGATCTCATTTGTTAAGGCGTTCGGAAGGCTCAAAAACGTTATTTTTGCCACTTTTACCCATACCCTATTCGAACGCTCTACTGAGCATAAGACTTAATATCACATGATTATGCTGTCAAATAACGATCACAAACAACCATGCTCCGGACGTGGGTCCAAAATTTAACTTAATTCGAATTGGGAATCTGAAGGTGAAAATGTCGTTTATGTCTCTTTTGTTCAGCGTTCGGAAGGCTAAAAATTAGTTATTTTTGCCATGAAAACGTGCAATTTTTTACCCACGTCTGGACCATGGTTGTTTGTGATCGTTTTTTGACAACTATGTATTTTACAGCTCAATCATGCGATTAGGTAGGCTCGGTTGAGTGTTCGAGCAGGGTGTGAGCAAAAGTGGCAAAAATAACGTTAATGAGCTATACGAACGCTAAAAAAAGAGAGCCATCAATGCCCTCAAAGCTACACGAACGCACCTTAAAGATGACCACAGACTGATGAGCCTCGGTCACAGATGAAATAGAATGTTTGCCCCAAACCACTTTATTTTACTACGTTAGTGGACTCATACATTTGTACATTTGGCATTTCTCAAGTTATATAATTTATTAGATAAAGTTGCATCAAGATTTGCATTCGCAAGTATTCGTAGTCAAGTCACAGTCACATAGATAACTGCATCATTAAGTCACCTTCTAGTATCGAGGTGAATCCATTACTAAATCTTTATATTTTTATGGGGATGGAGAGGAAAACACTCAAACAACGCTCACTTTGCTTCTTCTAGTGCAACTAAAGTTAATAGTTAATACTGCACCACAATTACATGGTAAAACTTGATGAAATACAAATCTAGGAAAAATAAACATCAATGAAAATTGATAGCCAATAGTGGGCTTTTGCCCTGCCATCCACAGACCACTTGCATATACCATTCAATTCTAAATAGGGATGTCAAGCTGTTAAAGTTTAATTGTAATAAGTATTTAAAAAAATCTGATTTATGACAAACTGGATACGTTGTAAAATGACATGTGTGAGGAAGTATCCCCGAATCATTGGTTGTCTAAGAATTGCTTTAATTCACATTGTTGAAATTGTGCAAGAAATCCAGATTATCCCTAGATCAACCAAGAACCATTTCAATTGAGAAATATCAAATGCTGTAGGTTGCTATGGGAAATTGTTCTCATGCTATTAAACATAAAACAGCTGTACCTTTTACCTTACCTGTTCATTTCAATAACTTCAACATTTCGAGCATATTTGGCCAACATTGTTATCAAAAGTAAAAAAAAGATACTTAATATAAAATAATTTATAAACTTTTACTTTGTTATTATGTACAGATATAAGTCAATAAAAGTAAAAAAAGTAGTTTCTATTATGTAATATTAAATCAAGCTTGTGGCGTAACAATCAGCAAGCACAATGTTAACCTTTCAGTCATAGATGTTAATACTTTCACGGGCACTACAGGTTATTAATGTACTTAGTGGTCACTAAAGCAAAATCAGATCACCCATGGGCCCTACCCATTAATTCACATTTTTCATAGACAAGAATCAATAACTACTAAATACTATACATTATATTAGAACTTACCATCATGATACTCTTCCACCAATAATCTATAATGGGGTTTGATGTCTATACTGTGAGTTTCAAATATCCCAAAGAGGTCTTCAATGTCTTCCTTGGAATTTCTTGGTCTAATATTAAACACGTCTCCTGGCTTGTAGTTTACAAAAGCGTCATCAGTTGTTTTAAATGATATTAATCTTACATCCTGTAATCAATAAGTACAATACAATACAAAATACTTTATTGCACACCATTAAACATTAAACATTTGACAGTCATATTACAAAACAAAGCACAATAGGCAGTCTTATCTGTAAAAAAACACTCTTGCAGCTGTAATGTATTCCTTAGTCATGGTCAAGCAAACAACTTCATCATCAAAAGATAACATAATAAAAATGAACACAAACACACGTCATACCTTTGCCAAAATTATTTTATTGAATACTTGATTGTTGTTCATTATTTTTAAACCCAACCCTGTTGTAGTATTTCTCTCATAACTGTAACATCACAAAGTTAAACTGTTTCTCGTTAATATGAAACTTACTTGAAAATGACTTTCATCAGTAGTCCTCATATTGCTTTCCACTTCTAATAACTTTACATCTAGGAAGTCATCTTTAATTCCATCTCCAAAGTAAATATCCTCCGTAGTGACTTCTTTGTTCATATCTTTTTTCAATAAAGATACTCTCCAACGAGGTATAAAGTTGGCTTTCAGGTTGTCTGTTCGTAGATTGGGAAAGTAGATTTTGAGATGGGAGTAGTAGTCTTTAATCCATGGTTGCATTACAGCATCGTGGCCTAGGTCGTGTTGGTAGTCACAAAGTCCTGAAATTATGTTTTGCATCTCGTGTAACTGCTTCAGGAGGATATGTGAACAAAATAGATTTCTCAGTTTCTCTTTATTATTATAATTTTAAAGGAATCCACTAGTGTTAACTCTGAAAATTACCTTTGGTTCAATGAAATTATATATAAATGTTTAGTGATTAATATAGAATATAAGGCATCTAAGTTGTTACAATTATCTGTCTGTGTTGATAAAATAGGTTGTAAAAAAAAATTGATTTTTATAGAGGCAAAGTCATTCTTTATGTCCCAAAAAATTTGTTTTGTAAAGACGATTTTAATACTTGGTCATGGTTATGAGTAAATAGGTCATGTGATATTTTATAATATCAAGCCAGATCATACATACACCCTATTATGATTTTACATCCCTGAAGAGGTTGACAGAGGTTTAAAAACACTCACTTTGCACCACATAAGTTCTTAGACTTCTTGCAGAAATAATAGAAGAACTAAGTATCACATCTTATAAGAGCCATCCTTTACCATCAAAGCAAGTTTTTCGTTCAGAAGGATACAGAATAGTTTATTTCATATGCCAGGAACCATTCTTACAATAGATTCTTTCTAGTGGCTATATACTTCTTTGGGTGTAATAGCAGTCTTAGCTTACCGATATCCATCAAAGGTGTAGCTCCAAGCTGCAGTAGTCGTTTGTGCAGCTTTCTACCAACAAAATTAAATTTAGCGTATGAAGAGTCACCAAAAGCGAGAACGCCAAACTTTAACTTTACTAATGAGTTGGTTGGCAAGTTTTTACGCAACAAAAACTTCCAGAACCTCTTCATATTGTCAGGTTCATCTCCCTGGCCAGTGGTGGCGCATACAAATATAGCGAATTCTTCATGAATAAGTCTCGAAATTGGATAATCGTCCATAGCTTGTACAGGGCCGCGAAAACCGAGTGCCTTGGACGTTCGCCATATCCTTTCAGCTGCTTCTTGTGCCGTAAAGGTTTGGCTACCGTATAGCACTAGAAGACGTCCTGTCTCTATCATCTTTTTGGAGAAATTGAGAATTTATGTACGTACAAGTAAACAAATTCCTTTATTTTAGCACCGGACCACAGAACAGATCAATTGAATTATATGCATAGATTAATCAGAATATATCTAAGGATAGATGGCAATCACTAAAGCAAACAACGGAACGTAAGCGGGAAGTTTAACTTTTTCAGTGCCATCCATTTTGACGGATTATAGTCGTGCGCTCGTCTTCTATAGGTGCGTTCGTTTAGCTTATGAGGGCATTGGTGGCGTTTTCATTGATGTCTCTTTTGTTAAAGCGTTCGGAAAGCTTAATAACGTTATTTTTGCCACTTTTGCCACTTTTGCCCATACCCTATTCGAACGCTCAACTTAGCATGAGACCTAAAATCGCATGATTATGCTGTCAAATACATAGCTGTCCAATAACGATCACAAACAACTATGCTCCGGACGTGGGTCAAAAATTCCTCTTGTTTAGCTTTCCGAACGCTGAACAAAAAGAGGCATGAACGACATTTTCACCCACAGACACTCTATTCGAACGCCCTTTGTGAGCGTTTTTAGCGTTATTTTCGCCAAAAACGATCAGAAGTGATCTATTCGAACGCACTACATGTGTGAGATTAGTGACGTGGATGACGAGCGCGCGGGTATCGATACTGATATCGATAAATAGGGATGTGTTGTTTGATATCGAGATAGCAATAAGGGTTCCTATCTAATCTATTAAAATATTGTTAAGTAAACCAAAACAAGTGTTTACATTGATAATAAAAGAGTTTTGAAGAAAATCTGGGCTAATAGGTATCAAGTAATACCTTAATACAAGGGTTTTTAATATAAGGTAACTGTTACAATAAATTATCTTTCTTAACTTTAATTTTATCATATCATGTGTAGATTAAATTAAAATATTCAATAATGTGCCTTTTTCTGTAGAGATTTCTTGCTTAGTGTGGTTTATCCGTTAATAGTGCAGTATCTTGGATGTTTCTCCTTGGATCTGCACTGCACTGTATGAATCCTGCTTTTGTAACAGATTGGTCTTCACATAGTATATAGTCAACTCTATATTTCAGTTTCAATTGCAAAAAAAAAGTCAATTGCAAGTCTCATTGGTTGATCATATTTCGCTAAGTCTTGTAGCTTTGACAAAAGTGCAGCGGTTGTTTAGACCATTTTCTTCAACATCTGACCTTAAAACTTACCATGACTCCTTTGCCATTTTTGCATATCTCACGTGAACCAGGCAATGTGATTATATCATCAAACATATCCTCGCTCTTCCTTGTTGTCTCTTTTTATGCATTATCAGAATTCACCAGTGTCGTATGAGTATACTCCACAGGTCGCCATTACACTCGATCATGGATTTCCGTGTATTGTAAAATGAGTTTCCATCTAATTTCTCTATATATGTTAAACTCATACCGCATACCGCATCGTGTGCCGGCTAAGATCTATCCAGTCGTTCGCCGCTCGAAGTTGTGCTTGCAACTTTACCTATTGTAGCCATAATACTGTTTACACCCATTCTTCATGAAACATCGAATTGCCACATAACCTGAGCGGGATTGAGTATCTTTGCTCACCAACAACGTACAATGAAGTTACACAACATTTGTGTATAACGTATTAACATATATTATAGGGATAGAAAGACGATAATCCTATTAATATTATAAACGTGAAAGTTTGTATGTATGGATGTATGGATGTTTGTTACTCTTTCACGCACAAACGGGGGGGCTAATGTTGATGAAATTTGGTATGGGGGTAGATGAGGCGCTGGATTAACACATAGGATACTTTTCATCATCATCATCATCATCATCCATCACCACGCGGGTGAAACCGCGGGGCGCAGCTAGTAAAATATAATTTAGCTCATAGTAATTTTCACCATTGACATACGTCCGTCAATCAATGACAACTCTCAAACAAATGATGATAAGACAACGATATAAGATTACGCAAACTCTTTGCTTTAATGGAAATGAAGATAAAGAAGCCACGGTTTAATAGAACATAGATAACTGTCGAGTTGTAATGCGTGGTGGCACAACCATAGACAACATCTTTCTAAGGCCCACAGGCCAGTAAGGAAATGAAACCCCCGTGATTATATGTACCATAGAATAGAATCTATAATATAAATAAAACACGATATATACTACGTACACCGAACCAAAGAGAATATACGTACACCAGACAACAAACCATAGATAAATCAAATGAATGGAAAACGACTTATTATGCCGTAGTCCGTTATTTTCTTTATAATCGATTTCAAAAAAGAAGGAGGTTTCTTAATTCCACCGTATAATTTTTTTATATATTCGTGAATAATTTCGTCACTTATGAACCGATTTTGATGATTCATTTTTGTTTGGTAAAGTTTACTTCCGAGGTGATCCCATTGAGGGCTATTCGAACGCTCATTCGAGTTTAACTTGATTTATCGTCCTATAGTAGTGGGATCGTACATTTGTTCACATTTGCCATTCTACAAGATAAAATAGTAGGTAAATAAAGTTAAGACATTGACAAACTTATTATAAGTGACGGCTTTACTCTAACTTTAGTAAAAATCTAATTGTTTAATCAATTCAACAGTTTATTCAAAGAGATATAGTAAATAAAAATATATTATAATAAAGATTATGCTTTGTACAAACAGTTTGGCAAATGTGCAACCATACGTATCATCTTTAAAGGAAAACCAGCAATGCTAACCTAATGCGTTTCGTTTCTTTCGATGGCAGAGTCTGGCATATTAGAAATAGAGATTGAAACAACGTGCGAAATTTGAATAAATACAATAAAATAAGCATGGTAATAAAAGTTGAATTAATCGTTTTTGTTGTTTGAGCTTAATATTTTTGGACGGTAAATGAAATTTCAGGTGTCCAAAGAAGTATTTATACCTACATAGAATTTATAATGATCAGTAGTTATTTTTGAAATTTGACAATCTTGGATATGATATTTATATATAGATTTTTATATATGTATATTTACACATTTATAATTACCTATATTTATATTATATGCGTAAATTAAAGTTTGTAAAGTAATATAGGTAGGTATTATACTAAGTATTTAAATTAAAGAAAACTACGAGGAATTCATTATAAAGACTTCGTAATCCTTAAACGATATTTGAGCATAGTTGCTGCTAAGTTGCTACTTATTTAATATAGGTAGGTATAGGTAGTCTAGATTTTTTTTTTAGTTTAGATTAAAATACCTACTTGCCTACCTTCTCTATAACTATAAGTAACTTGATTTAGTTGAACGTTACAACCACAGTCTTATTTTATTTAATACTGTGCTTTTAAACCTTTCTTGGTCAGATTCATCTTCATGTTTGCATCTCTACCCCATCCCCTATGTATTCAACCCTCGCTCGATAAACCGATATATATTTATCTTTGTTACACATATACAGATGTGATCTTCCATCCCGCTTTTATTAGGCGCACGGCAGTCTCGCGGTAAAAGTTGGCGGGCTCAGTCGCTCGGCCGAAAAAGCGCGGGAAAATCAGTGTGGTGATTTTTAAAATACTAATTTTGGTTCAACAACCGGATAAATAATTTATAATGTAAGTACAAATTAGCTAGTCGATATTTAAATGCTTATGTACCTAGGTATAATTTTGTTCTTCACCTTTGACATTTCCTAATCGCTTGGAGACGCGTGATCTGATATTATTAATTTTTAAGATAATTCATACAATAGCGGTAAAATTATGTATGGAATGATGATTAAAACATCAAACAATTTATGTTTTAAGTATCGCACTAGCTTCTATCATGTTGAACTATCAATTTTATTATGAATCGATCGCTTTTACCGAAATCTCACAGCTTAGAGCTCATATTTATATTAAATATTTTGTGATTAGGTACTTACTACTTATTTTTATTTTACAATTAACTACCTTTTGTCCGTGTCTTCGTCTGTGTGGGGTTTTAAATTGAAACTCGTAAATAGGACCTTCTATTTTGGGAGCTGCGTGTAGAGATCTACCTAATAATGTCTCTAGTATGTCGTATACCAGATTTTATCGCACCTACTTATTAATAATTCGTAAGCCGTGACCCGCACTGCACCCGCGTGGTGGCGCATACTACTCTCTTTGAAAGGACACCGAAGATCCAGGCGTGAGAGTGTCATGGGCTGATTTATGTTAAACCAATGAGCATGTAAGTATTTACTTACGAATATAGGTACAACCAGTTAGACAACGAGTGAATGAAGTAAGAAATCTTTCAATAATAAAGATGAATATTTTACCGTTTCAACAAACCTACAATTATTTAGTATACTTATTTCAAATACTTTAAGTAAATAATTATTAATTTAAACTATTTCAAATATTTCATATTTTTATGTATAACTCAGTTCTAAGAATATTATGCTAACACTCACCCCACCCCCCCCCACTACACAACGTTACCCTATCAACTTCTACGGTCCCTGTCGAAAACAATTTTGATAAGGTTTTACTGTAATATTTATTTTATTAATTAAATTTTATTTACCATAGTTTTTATTTTTATTTTATTGTAATAGGCACTTAGATTTATTTTATATCAGTAACTTTGTATATGGATTAAATTTATTTATTGTTGGGTGTTATAAAAAATTAAATCTTATTAAATTTTACTATTTGAATATTTCCCAATAATCTATCTATCCACAGTTTTCCTTACTACCGATAGAAATTTGACATAACGTCCATACAAATAGTGTCAAATATCTATCTCTTGTAGCGTAAACCGGCGATAGATAGACTATTGGCACCGGCCGTAAATTACACCAATTTTAGATTTTCGTATCTCGCAAAATTAAATAATAGGACTTGTTTAAAATTATCAATCCCTTTTCATGCGGGCAGTCTTTGGGGACTGCCACACATGTTTTTAATTTTTTTTTTAAACTAAGTAATTGGAAACGTTTGATGACGCGGGTTCCGTGATTTTCGTTCAGCCAAAAAATGCTCAACACGCCTAAAGAAGTTTTCACTTCAAAAATATGAGATTTTCATAATTTTCACAAGTTCTTCCCTGACTTTCTCTCCTAAATTAAGACTTTCGAATAACAAGGTCAAAGGTTTCTCATACGTTGAGAAAATGAACCTAAATCCAGATTATCGAGTTCACATTTAAAATATAGGTTTTGTATTATTTATATTTATTTTAGATTATGTGTAGACTTTGGGTTAGAATGAGAATGCTTTTATTCGGTCAAAGACTTTTTGAAGAAAATATCATGTAGGTATTACATTTACCATGACAAATATAAACCTTATCAATTGACATTACATTATAACTAACTACTTAATATAACTTCACTTTTTAGACTTTCTAGTTATTCTACATTGACCTTTGCATACCTCATAAGAGGTTGAAAAAAAATGGTTCTATTAAAGGTGATGCTCTATTTTGGAGATTAACCCGTTGACTCGCGATTCGCCATATTTGGCCAATAATACAATAGGTTTCGCAGAAATAGAAATAAGATCCTACTTTTCTAGGAACTGCAAAGAGTGTGGTTAAAATTAGATCATGACCTGACATTTCAGAAGTGCATTTCACGTCCGGCGGGTGAAGGTGGCGGACTTAAAATATTGTTATACGAGTACCTAGATCTTATTTGTACCCATATTCATGCAAATAAAGTATTTGAATTGAATTATTCAATTATAGATTTTATAGTTTTGGGCCGAGGTAGCCCTGGCCTTTATCAGATGCATTTCGTGACGTACGAACTGCGCTCGTAACTTTGAGACATAAGTTGATATGTCTGATGTGCCTGTCACCGGCACCTATGCCCTTCCAACCGCAACGCAGTATTCAGAACATTACTGCTTCACTATATAAATAGATATGATAGCAGTGCTACCCCGGACGAACTCGTTCACAGAGTTCTACAGCTCATTAAAAAAATAGAGCCTTCATTATACCGCCTTAATTCTTTCCTTGCGTAAAATCTGTTCATAGCTGACGTACGTATCTTACCTTTATACTACCAACCTACAAACTTTCAGCCGCGCGATTCTCTAATGATTCGTCGATGCGTTCGTCGACGAGCTCGCCGATGTCAAACACTTTGAGATATCGCTCTTGTACATAAGTTTGGTTTTGCAACATTTCTTGTCATCTCTTCATTTGTTTCACGGACGTTGTCAAAGATGCAACGATGTTCGCTCTTAGAGAATCGCACGGCTGTTTCATAAGTCAAGCAGTTTTTGGAATTACCTTCAAGAGAAAAACAGTGTGCCTAGCACGAATAACTGCGTAAGTGTAACGTAACGTTCATGTGTAACTTTACCTCATCATCATCATCATCTCCGCCATACGATGTCCACTGCTGAACATAAGCCTCCCCCATAATTTTCCAAAAGGACCGGTTGGAAGCGGCCTGCATCCAACGTCGTCCTGCGACCTTCATCAGGTCGTCTGTCCACCGTGTCAGTGGTCGACCTACGCTGCGCTTGCCGGTCCGTGGTCTCCATTCCAGAACCTTCCGGCCCCATCAGCCATCTGTTCTGCGTGCTATGTGCCCTGCCCACTACCACTTTAACTGGCTAATCTTCTGGGCTATGTCGGTGACTTTCGTTCTTCTACGGATCTCCTCATTTCTGATTCGATCACGTAGAGAAACCCCGAGCATAGCCCTCTCCATAGCTCGTTGTGCGACTTTGAGCTTATTAATGAGACCCATAGTAAGAGACCACGTTTCAGTGCCATAAGTCATCACTGGTAACACACATTGGCCGAAGACTCTTGTCTTGAGGCACTGAGGTATTTTTGACGAGAAGATTTCGCGAAGTTTCCTGAACGCTGCCCAGCCGAGTTGGATTCGCCGACTGATCTCTTTTTTTTTTTTTTGTCAGGACGAGATCTGGGGTCCTACTCCCACCTCTTAAAGTAATAATGTTTCAACCTTACCATAAAATTTGGTACCACCACGTCAATATATCAAGCTTAAAATAATAATTGATTACGATAAAGACGTTTTGATGACGTAGTATCAAATATAGTTCACTCAATTCGCGTGCTTAGACTTGACTTTTGACACTAAGTTTCATTGTTCCAGTGTCAAAGTTTTGAAAGTCCTTACTATCATTTCTTAAAGTAGTCATATTGCATAGCAGTTATATTGCTTACCATTAAATTTGGTTGACCGTTTTGTGTCAGTGGGAGTACGATAGTATGTATGATTATTCTAAGCTTGTTACAAAACGCTCCTGATTTATGATACTTTCGTAAAGGGTGGGAGTAGGCCCCCAGACCGATAAAACAACCCTTGCGCTATTGTTGAAATAAAATTCGTAATGCTATTTTTGTACTGTGCTTTCCAATTATAGAGTTTCTCTCTATATATAAATGAATTGTACCAATACTAAGATTATAAAATCTCTGTCTCTCTCTCTCTGCGTCTGTTTGTTATCTAAACACCTAAACGGCTGAACAGATTGTAATTTTATAATATACTAGCTGCTCTCCGCGGCTTCACCCGCGCGGTGATGGATGATCATGATGATGATGATGATAATGGTGATGTTACTCAGGGTAAAAGTAGCTTTCCAATGGTGAAATAATTTTTAAAATCGGTCCAGTACTTTTTGAGCCCATTCGTTACAAACATACATAAGTACATACAAATCTTTCCTCTTTATAATATTACTAGCTGCTCTCCGCGGTTTCACCCGCGCGGTGATGGATGATGATGATGATGAATCTCATATACCCTATTAAAACTTGAAAAAACTGAAAAAATCAAAACGTACGGGCATAGTAAACAATGTGATTATTCCATGAAAAAAAAATCACTGAAATCGGACAATGTTAAGAGGTAGAAAAGGGTTTTTTCTTTTAGTATGGAAAGTATTAGCTATGCAATCCCCTTAAGACGATGAAGTTTTTGAGTTGTTTCCCCGAATGTTGATTTTTTGAAATTAAATAACTGTTAACATACAATTTATATTATTATTATCTGCGATACTCACGATAGTTTTCAAACTCTTACTAAGTTATTATCGCGTAATAAGAGTGCTCGTAGCGGAGCTCCACTTGGCGATCTTAACCGATCAACAAGTTAAGCAACGCTTGCTGCGGTCAGGAGTTGGATGACATGAAGAATAGACGCTCGACCAAGTCTGCAGTATATGAGCACGTTCTGGATAAACCCAACCACTACATCTGGCTAGACCCACGAATCATATGAGAGGCCATAGAAATAAAAAAAACTTCTAATTTAATCAATAAAAGAATAGACATGATTTCTTTATTTCTTTTTATCAATTTATACATGTAACTTACAGACTAAAATCCAAGACATTACATGGCGCAATCAAACTAGGTCAGAAAACCTGAATCTGCCTACCGTACCATGGAATATATCCAGATCTGGATTTTGAGTTAAAATCTTATTAATATAAGTGATAGCTCTCGGGGTAGGTGCATTGTGCTTGTACAGTGTGAAGGCCGGGTGATGGTGGTAGGCAAGTAACACCTGCTTGGGATACAGTGATTAAGCTAGTAAAATCCCGCGTCCAGCACAATACTGCAAGACCTCTGGACACTGTGAGTGACTACTGCGTGCATCGGGAACGTAATTTAAGTTACAACTTTTCGTGTTTTATATTCTACTGATAATTTTGATTCATTTTTGTTATCACTGAAGGAAAACCACAAAATATAATATTATTGTCATTTTTAACGCATAGGGATATTGGCATAGTACCGAATTACTTTCCTCAATGCAAACTAATTTATCCAATCAATTTTCCCGCCACAAGTCCACAAGGCCGTCGTCCGTCATATTCCGCGGATGTTGCGTCAGACGAGAGCACGTGGCGTCATCGATCCACCCCGCACCCCGCGGGGTTCTCGCCCCCTGGACCGGCACATGCCCCGAATGTCTTTTACCTTTGACCTCTGCGGTTATTTGTCGACCACTTTCAATACGGAGATTACGGGCCAATGATAATTGCTTACTATAAAAAAGGTGTTTTCATTCAACAAACCAGCGTGATAGTATCTACCTCAGATTATAGATTGTTTTATAATCTGAGGTATCTACTTAAAATGTAGATGAAATGAATAAGTATTTTTAGTGTTAAGAAGGTAGTTAAGTAGTAAGTAGCTACTATTTTTAAATTGTTTAACAAGTACAATTTGAAAAATTTAATACCGACTTCCATTCTATTCAGTTATTGGATTGTAACTCAAAAAGTACTGGACCGTATTTGATGAACAAACATAAAAAAAAACAGTCGAATTGAGTACTCCTCTTTTTTGGAAGTCGGTAGAAAAAATGTAACCTCTCAACGGTTCTATTGTGTCTGACATGATGGGGGGGGGAGTGAGTCTGAAAGAGAAACGCAAGGAATGAATTTATTTAAAGAACATTACATATTAATACTTTTAGCCACAGTTCATATACATAGTTATTATTGTAAATTTGTAACTCATAATAGTATTTGCTACGGAATCTATGGACAAGTTAAGCACAAGCTGTACAAACAATTTTGGGTTGACGTACTAAAGTTAACTGCGAGTAAATAACTGGATTTACGAGTAGACTAGATAAATAAATTTTGTATTAATAATAACGGCGCGGGTGTTCTGTCCCGCACAAGGTCAAAGTGATACATATGAATAACACTTTTCGTAGGTAGGTATATAATATGGTTATAGATATGTAATCTTCTTAATAGTTTCTTTCTTTCTTTCTTAATTGTTTTGTAGCCTGTCGTGCTACTAGACTGTGGAGTGGTGTTCTGTGCTCACGTGGGTAAATTGATTATAATACACATGGTGTACATTTTCGGGATAAAATGTGGTCCCTAGGATAGTAATACGAATACCCACAGTTTTATCAAATTATATAAAAATCCATCCAATGCAACTTCCAAGGAAAAATAAGGCTCTGAAATCTTAAGTGCAGTGAGTGCAAGCAAAATTTTGAGCTTTCATGGGCAAGCTGCAAGTCGCCTCCTTACTATTAGGCAAACGACTTACCCGTATCGTCGCTTGATAAAGTAAAATATTGTTTTTACCAAATAACGGAACCGACTTTAACACCACAATTAATATGTAAGTGTGAACAACTTGTTGAAGTCGCTACCATGATATTTCAAAAGTATTATGGTACCGACAGGCCGGTAGGCGCAGTTGGTAGCACCCCTGCCTTCTGAGCCGCTGGTCCCGGGTTCGATCCCCGGACAGATCAAACATTTGTGTTCATGAACATGTCTGTTTGATATGTGTCTGGGTGTGTATTATTATGTATTTAAGTATGCATATCAGTCTTCTGGTTACCATAGTACAGGCTCTGCCTAGTTTGGGACCTGAAGACCTTTGTGTAGATGTTCTCCTATACAAAAAAAGTACCTATCATCACAATATTGTGCACATGGTACAGATACATTTTGGTGTTGAAGTCTGTTCCATATTTTGGTAAAAAAAATAATTTCTAAAATTTTTAGTGACCCTTGCTAATTACGGGATCGATTTTCATTCACCGTCAATGATGATATCATCAAGATAGGTGTAAAACTTTTTACTTATTGGAGTGTGCCTCAAAAACTGCTAGACCCTATTTGATGAAATTTTAACGGGACCACCTCGGAAGTATACTCTACGCCAAAGAGAAAAGAATTTTGAAAATTGCTTCACCAATGGGGGAGAAATCGGCGAAAAAAACAGTCACAAAAAAACCTACAAACATATAACTGCCTTCCTCTTTGAAGTCGGTTAAAAAAGGACTTGACATTAAAATAGATATAATAAAACTTCTGTATCTATACTAATATTAAAGAGAGGACAGACTTGTTTTTTGTCTGAATTGAATATGCTCAGAAAGGCCGAAACTATTTGAAACATACTTTCACCATTAGAATCCTACATTATCTCTAATGAGTATAGGGTATAAATTTAAATTTATGATCTTTATAATCCATCACCACGCAGTTGAAACCGCGGAGCGCAGCTAGTTTCAAATATCTTAATTGACTCACTTTAAGTAGGTCAAATTATCAAAGGCGTTTTTTTAAATAAAATCACTATTATGTTTGCCTAATTATTTTTTGCACGTTCTTATATTCTAAGGCCACAGCTGTACATTGACCTAAATAGTTCAGACTTATGTCATTATATTGAATTGTATTTGTATGAAAATATTGCAGGCATCAATGTCTAATAGCTTAGTTTAAAGCGGTTCTAAACCTTTTAGTGATCATGGGACCCTTTTATAAAATTTGTGTGATGCCATGGACCACCCACAGTACAGTATACAGTAAATGTAAATGAATAAAGGATTGTTTTATGTATACTATAAATAAATGTTCAAAAAACATAAAATTGTATATGAGGAAGTTTTTATTTTACGGATATAACTAGTTGCCAACTAGATACCTATTATTTTTCTAGTGAATTTTGTGACTGGCATACTCTTCTACCTTCTGAATCCTTAATAGCTCAGTATCAGTATATTGCGAATTTTTGTAAAAGGAATTACCAAGTAGCTCCAAACATTTTCATTATTAATTCCTACTGTTTCGAATGTACCTTTCTATTTGGATGGTTTCGTAGACTATTTCGGGTGGTTTCAGGGACCACTAGTAGTCCGTGGACCACCGGTTGAGAATCACTGGTTTAAAGTGACCTTCATTATGAACAGTCACGTCAAGACGTAGTAAAACGGATAATCCAATCAAGCTGTACAAAACTGTAGGTATTAATTACCGAACTGTATCGAAGAGCCGAAATTGGTATAATTAAAATTGATTATAACTTCCCTGTCTGCTTATTTTGCGAGATTAGTAAACCTAAATGGATACTGATTTGGTAGTCAATCGTCTCATCTTCCAATGGACAAACCAAAGTGTTTCGTATCGATCTATCGGGTTACCTACGTATGACATTATTTAGGAATATTTGCAGCCTTGCAGCTATGACCCTGGGTCTTTCAAGCGGGGCGTGAAAAAGCATCTCTCAGGCCATCATAAGGGTGGCGATTAGTGCAGCTGGCGGGTGCTCTAATGCGGTCATCGGTTCTTGATTCCGTCTTCGTTTTCCATCAGGCGAGAGGGAGTCACTTTGACGAACCATTATAAAAAAATATAAGTAATAAAATTGATATAAAAGTCAAACGGAGAAAATATGCTTCTCTTGGAGATAATTATATGTTTCTTCCGTTTGGGTTGAAACTATGGGTTCTTGGGGTCCAGATGCACGACGATTAGTGAAGGAGCTGTCCAGACCGCCAGAACTACAGGTGCCCAAAGAGCTGGTGCTTCCCTCGGGTATGTCACAATAACTATTATTATGTTAAGGCGCGCTCGTATCCTGATAATAGTAAAAAGCAGAATCTTTAAACATCTGGTGTAACGAAACAGATCGATAATATTGTATAAAAAAAGACTTAGGTTAGAAAAGGAACAGGCAAATAGTAATAACCGAACAGAATTCATAAATATAACTCCTAAATAGGTCCATAAAAATAAACTTTCACGTCCAAACTCTCAGAATCTTCAGCGATAACACTATATTTTTATAGCCAACATATAGTTCTAAATTAGTAACCAGCAATTATTTTAATTATGTTAGTATATATCGAAAAATATAAAGAAAACGTACAAAATTAACGCGTTTTCGCATTTCTTCGTCCAATCTAACAAGCGATTTTCAACCTTACGTAAAGCATCGTAAATTATTTTGAAATTGGGGTTGGACCGCCGGTACAAACTCGGCCACATTATTTGTACCTCGGTATTAATCCTTATCTACTATAATAATAAAAAGGAAAGATTTAATTGTTCGTTTTTTTTGTAATGGATACACGTAAAAACTACTTAACCGATTCAGAAAAATCTTTCATCAGAAAGTTACATTATGCGATACGCTATATTTGATTCATCAACATCATCCATCACTATGCGGGTGAAACCGCGGAGCGCAGATAGTATAGATATAAGACTATTAGTCGCTAAAATAAGTTAATTTCTTTTAACAACTTCCTTCATATCCTATCTAACTTATTACAAAAAATAACCTTAACAATCTCTTTCAGATAAGCCTTGAGATTGATTTATAATAGCACAATTAAAATACTTCAGATGCCAATTTGAGCTGGAAATTGCGTAGAGTTGCATGAGCAATGCCGTTCCAACCCAAGAAACATTGCGCCCTAGGTAGCGCTGAAAGGCATAAGTTTCTACGTCTACGTTTGTTGGTACCTACTTACCATATTCATTCTCCAAAAACGTGCTATTCGAGCAAAATACGAAATGGGTCCTCGGAGATTTATATATAGAAATAAATATACTAACGTTGCCTCCATGTACATGTTTGTAATTATTTTATACCAAAAAAAAAAGATCTTACGTTAACACTTTTTATACAGAAATAAACATACTATCGTTGCCTCCATGTACATGTTTGTAATTGTTTTTTACCAAAATAAAGGTCTTACTTTAACACTTTATATACAGAAATAAACATACTATCGTTGCCTCCATGTACATGTTTGTAATTGTTTTTTACCAAAAAAAAGGTCTTACGTTAACACTTTTTATACAGAAATAAACATACCATCGTTGCCTCCATGTACATGTTTGTAATTGTTTTTTACCAAAAAAAAGGTCTTACTTTAACACTTTTTATACAGAAATAAACATACTATCGTTGCCTCCATGTACATGTTTGTAATTGTTTTTTACCAAAAAAAAAGGTCTTACTTTAACACTTTATATACAGAAATAAACATACTATCGTTGCCTCCATGTACATGTTTGTAATTATTTTTTACCAAAAAAAGGTCTTACTTCAACACTAAAAAGTGTGAAATAACTTGTTGAAGTCGGTACTGTGATAGTTCGAAATTATAAGTACCTATTATATATATTGTGCGCATGGTACCGACTTTGACAAGTTATTTCAATGCCCATTTTATACAAGTTCCACAATTCACTTTATGGTGTAGATTCCGATTGCATATTTTGTTAAAAAAACGTTTATCTTTTTAGTGACCCTTGTCTTGATGATATCATCTATTAAGCCATCAATATATGCGAAACACTTTTTCAGTTATTGGAGTGTCACTCAAAAACTGCTTGACCGAATTTGATGAAATTTAAATGGGACCACCTTGGAAGTATACTCTACCAAACAAAAATAATCTTCAAAATCAGCTCATAAACGACAAAGTTGTTCGCGAACACACATAAAAAAAATATACGGTCGAATTGAGAAACCTCGTCCTTTTCTAAAAACGAGGGACGAAATCGTTGCGTACGTATTTTTGGAACTTCCACGAGATATGAGTGGTAGTGTGAAGACTCACTACTAGACCTGTAGTAGAAGGGAGAGGGGAGGATAAGGCCATGAAGTTCTTGCGCAAGTTCACCGAAACGTGTCCGGAAAAAAACAGTCAGACATGCTCTTTACGCCGGTGTGAGAAGGTTTGCAGATTTTTGGCGATTAATTTTTAGGAAATATCATACTGCAGTTTTTGCTAGTTCTAGATAATATGCACAAAGCGCCCGTGTTTGTACTTTTTAACCATTTTATATAGTTTTGTAAAGCACTTATTGGGCGAATGGAGCATCTCGGAGGGGACGAGTCAAGTGCCTCATTTCTATATAAGCCAGTTCCTTTTTTATGTTATTAGAAACGGTATATACAAGCGCGAGGCCCACCAGCCGTGCGATTATCTAAGGCTGAGCGCAGACTTGAGTCACGATAGTTTTAAGATAGACTATTTTTATTTTGCTTTACAAAAATTATCAAGACGCGTACACTTCAAACGAAACGTCTCATAGACAAAATTGTCTCATAGTCAAAACAGTTTCGTTTTAGATGTGCGACGTGTCATAGGCAAAATAATTTGGTTCTAGTTTTAAGACAGACTTGTCTTTGTGAGGAAAGTCTGTCTTAAAACTTTTGTGACTGTGCGTTCAGCCTAAGAGCAAAATCGTTGCATATTTGACAAATCCGTGAAACAAATGACGAGATGGCAAGAAACGTTGGAAAAACAACCTCGTGTACAATGGGGATATACTTTTTTCCTGTCGAAGCCTAGGGTCTGAAACGGCCCGTAACTCTCAGATATTAAGTAGTTAAGTCTCATGTACCTGTCACCGCCAACCATACCTTCAAACCAAAACACTGTACTGCGAAAATTACTGCTTCAGGGTAGAAAAAGATATGTTGGCAGTACGACCCCGGACCAACTCATTCACAAAGAGTTCTACTGCTCTTAAAACCTATATTTCTCTACTTAGAAACACGCATTTTTGTACTAGCACGTGATGAGATGAGTAAGTCTGGCAGCCACTACGCTTACCCACGACTGCTGCAGTGCTACCCAGAGTCTGTAACATGGAACTGTATAGGTTTGCCACTGCACTGCGTTTGTCTCTCTGAGACATTGGTTCTTGAGTCTCTTTCACCAACTGACTTCACTTGCAATGGCGAGCTTCCTAAAACTAGATAGGTAAGTAGATAGATAACACTTTATTGTAAACACCATATAAACATTAACAATTACAGTACAACTTATAAATAAAAAATATAAATTGTACAATGGTTGGTCTTATCGCTAATAAGCGATTTCTTCCAAACAACGTGGAGTTATCCAAAGGTTGAATAATATTTATGTTTATATTATATACTATGTATTAACATAAAGATAATAAACGTATCCCTATTGCCAATCAATGAAGCTTTACTTGAGTTTAAATCTATAGTTCATTCTTTGCACCTTTGTTGGCAATAAATGATTTGACTTTACTTTTAATTACGTATAATATTTATTTTATATATATTACCTATTATGTATTAACATAATGAATACTACAAACATAAATATTAAAAATCGCAATGAAGCAATAGTGAAAACTAGAAAGGTCTACAAAGTATATAAGATGCTATACTCGTATATAAGACCTCTTGGACAAAAGCCATTATAAATCGGGGTACCTCGTCTCTTACGATTCACCCCGACGGAGGAGAAAATACACTGCCCCCTCATGGAGTGAATAAATGCAAATCCATTGCCGAGGGTATAAAAGCCCCTTGGTTTAGAGGGCTGCACCCTTTTATAGGTCAAGGTTGTTCCTAGGACAAAAGGGCTATTGGCAAGGGTGCGGAAGAATCGATATGTTCTTACGTTCTTATGCAATTTATTGGGGTGAACTCGCACTTCACTAACTAACTTTATTTCACCTAAGTGCTAAAAGACTTAATAAAAAAACGTATAAAACCAGCGCCGGGTCATCTTTTTGTTCCCAGCATTATGCTGAGACGGGACTCATTCTTGCAAATTGTTTACCAACGTGTTTTCCTTCGAGTAAATACTTTAAATTAGTGCTATTATTATTGTAGATTGTGATGATGTACGTTGTCCGGTATAAAACTTATTTCTTTCTTTATAACCCTTTATAAATTGACTGTCAGTGTGTATTTGTCCAGTAACTTCTTCCTGGGACCCGAATTCCCCATAAACAATTGTAGATAAGAAGCTAAACTTATAATAGGCAATATGTATAATTAGGTCTTACAGTAAGCAAGTGTACATAAACAGTGTCCACTGATAACACAAATCTAACAAACAGAACCAAATAATTAGAAAATCATTCTGTCAAATCAGAAATCAGAGCATGGAGGCGTTTACTGGTACTCCTTATCACGGGCCAAAGGTTAGCTTCCTGATATGGTTATCTATCTACTCTAGATTCCAGTCAATCACTTCCCTAGTGAAAGAGGGGACTGTATCAATCGGCCGACTCATGGTTGAATTCATCTCAGACAGAGAAGTAAAATAGTTAAACAGATGGAGTACATAAATAAATCTAATACATTTAAACGCAGCAATTATTGTATATATGACATACATCATAAATCATCATAATCAGCCCACTTTTGTTCCCACTGCTGGAACTCGAACTTTCCTCTCATAGAGAGGAGTTGAGCCCTAATCCACCAAGCAGGCCCAGTGCGGATTGGTGGATAGGTTAGTGGCCAACCCATATCGAAGTTTTCAGGCCGCCCGAAGGCCCTCGACAAAGCCTAACGACTGTTGTCCTAAGACAAACAACCAGGACTGACGGCTTAGCGTACCCTCCGAAGCATCGAAGCTCTCAGTTGAATAATGCCACTAGCACACACCCATCCAAGTCCTGACCGCAACAAGTGTTGCTTAACTTGTTGATCGGTTAAGATCGCCAAGTCGAGCTCCGCTACGAGCGCTTCTGGTTGTATACATGGTGTGGCGTAATGAATGGATGATATGGTACCTGCGGGTAGAGGACGTTGTGGCGGTACAGAAAAAAAGGTTTTTGGAGGCAAGACTTCAAATTAAGAATTTTTTCGACCTGTTTTTTGTATAGTATTCCTGGATAGATGCGCTATCGAAACTATGATTTTGGGGCGCATGCATAGTTTTTTTTATAAAAACAAAGATCGAACTCAAATTTCATGTTTTGCTTATTGTTTTTATTATGTTATTTTTATATTTTTTTGAGTTTTAAAACCATCGTGAGTATCACACATTATAATATAAATATACCGGCTGCAATCTGGTATTATGTCGGTTTAAGTCCGACGACGTTTCAAACGTATAAGACGTTCTTCTTCAGAGAGTGTTCACGCGCGCACTTAAACCGACATAATACCAAGTGAGTGCAGCCGGTTCTTTATAGTATTCTTTTATTACTTGCGTCAGTGACGTAGACTTCAACTGACTTTCCCTACAATACCTAAACTATTCGTTCTAAGCCCTCAAATAAAAATAATCTTGTAAGAGATCTTACCCCTCAATTGGAAAAAAACTGCGACCGAAGAAGTCAAATGCTATTAAATCCATATTCATTGATCTCTTATTATAACGGGCAACATTACCTATTACAAAAACATAGAAAAACAAGTACAATTTGATAAATGTAATACCGACTTCCATTCTATTCAGTTATTGGAGTGTATCTCAAACACTACAAAACCGAATTTAATTAAATATAAATGGGACCACACGGGAAGCACCAGCTTTCAAACAAAAAATAATTTTGAGAATCGGTTCACCCAGTCGAAAGTAACAAACATTAAAATAAAATACAGTCGCATTGAGTATTCCTTTTTTTGCAAGTCAGTAGGTAAAGTGTAAAGAAAAATGGAATAAACATATGTACCTACATAAATAATAATATTTTAACATACTACACCGGCCCCAGTGCTATCCAGTCAAATTAACAAAGAATGGAGATGTCGTCCTTGGGGGACCCCAATGGACACACACACTAGCTGTCGGGCGACAAATCGTTTCTTTACAAGAACTCAATTCATTCTAGATCCCTCAACCCAGCACAAAAGAGCTAAAGGAATTCTGGGAAGATCCGCTGTATTCCTTTCCCATGGTTCAATGTACTTGATATTAAAGGAATTATATTAATATGGATTTTCGCCAAGTAACGCGTGAATCGATAAATTATATTAACTTGGAATAAATATTTTTTTTTTCACTTCAGTAGCTCAAACATGTAGGTTTTGCTGCCTGAAATCAGAGAGCAAAATGCGACTTTGCTCACTGAGTGACGCAAAGTAACTTTTTTTTCAGATAGCCGCGAATATCTTATTCAGCCTTGGGTTAATCATACAATTCGAAACATTCATACTCTATCTCTTTCCTGCCATTAGAAAGAGAGAAAGAGAGAGAGACAAAGACCAGCCCTTTCGAAGTTCAGATTTTGAATTCGACCTCAAAGACAAACACTTTCGGAATGTCGTACTAACTAAAGAAAGTTTTCATAAAAGATAAATATGTCTTTTGTAATTTATTGAATTTTTAACTTATTGTTGTATATAAACGAAAACAAGTATTTACTGCAAATAAAACTGATATTTAACCTGGGGCCGTACTATCAGCTTCGCAAAAACCATGCAAGTTCCGTGCAGTTCTTAAACCTGACATAAACAGTTTTGAATGAAATCATACCATGACGCTCGTTTAGGTGAACTGTTTGAATATTGTTTTCTCAAAGGTGAACGGTAATATTGTTTCTGGAATTCTAACAATTTACTATAACCAACATTGCAGACGCCTAGACGTTTGTAAGCTAATAAACTGAGTGGATTTAGAGCGACACCTAGAGTCTATACAAAAAAAGGTGAACGGTTTTTCTGCGGTTCTTGAATAGTAAGGCTGGGCAGGCCTGCTTTAAAGTTGTCAGGGTACGAATAAACCAGGCAGTTGTCTAGAAGTCCTGTTTTAAGAGCTCATAGTAAGGCCCCAGTAAATATTTAATTCCAGTATCAAAAATGTTACGTAATATATTTTATCTCCTAAAGTGTTCTCGCTGCTGAAGTGAAAATTTATGTTACACGAGAGCAAAGTTTTTTGCATCTCGTGCCTTTGAATCCCTCGCCACACTCAGGATTCATAATCAGCACTCGCAGCAAAAAACGACTTTGTTGCACAAATAACTATTGAAATCTTTATCCATTATTTTGTGTAAATTTTTGCTGTATTGAATACTGGATGCTGGACTGCTGAATGAATGGTAAACATATTATAACAAATCTTATCACACTTTTTATGATGATATATACATAACTAGCTGCGCCCCGCGGTTTCATTTGCGTGGTGATGGTCTATATAATAACGATGATGAAAATTATACTATGTGCTTCACCAGGATATTATCTATTCTTTTGCCAAATTTAATTACGCGGACCGTAATTCAGTTGTTTACACGTGATAAGGTATAACCCGCGGCACGTAACTCTAGCGCTGACCGTTATTGCGCAGAAGTCAAAAATTGGGTATCACAGGGGGGCTACAGGGACGAAGGACTCTTGTCTCTCTCTGTCACATCGAAGACGAGGGACTCCTTTCTCTCTCTGTCACATGTGCGCGACTGTACCCATGCGCAGATATCCCCTCCACATTTCGCTCAGCGCTAGAGTTACGTGCCGCGGGTTATAAGAGACAGAGTCAGAGTTTCAAACATTTTAGCATGGATTTGGAAAATAAAACTAAGGACACTTTCTTTTTTATGAACGACGGTGTCGTAGACGTAGCGTAGCACCATGCTAAGCCTCTACGAAAGAGCTACGATATTGTTTCAATCTATCAGGGAATTTCATAATTTTTTTGTACGTCAAACTCATCGTATTTTCTTGATATGCAAAGCAATCTACATACATACAAGCATACGCTTGTATCAGTAAAAAGCTGGTATAATGACATTACAAACGATAACAGCTTTTTAATAAATGCATATGAAAATAATATACTACTTATAACTATAATTACTGGTACTTATCTATACTGATATTATAAAGAGGAAAGATTTGTATGTAAGTATGTTTGTAACGAATTGACTCAAAAAGTACTGGACCGATTTCAAAAATTCTTTCACCATTGGAAAACTACATTCACCCTGAGTAACATAGGCTATATAAGATTCATCATCATCATCCATCACCGCGCGGGTGAAACCGCGGAGAGTAGCTAGTAACAAAAAACACACTGCCTTGCTGTTTGTTCCGGTTGATGCCCGTAAAGCCTGGACCGATTTTGACGGAACTATCACTAGCAAGTAGCTGATGATACAAGAAGTAACAATTGCTACTTTTATTTTATAATAATAATTAGGGTTCCATGCAAATATATACAAAATTGATAAATATTTTGTGTGTTAATTTTTCGCGCGGGTGAGGCTGTGAGCGCAGATATGATGATACACGCTTTTGCTATCACTGTAAGCTATTTATAACATACTATCTGCTCTCCAAGGTTTCACCCGCGCGGTGATGGATGATGATGATGATGATGAATCTCATATATATATAGAATGTGTTATTCAGGGTGAATGTAGCTTTCCTGTGGTGAAAGAATTTTTGAAATCGGTCCAATACTGTTTGAGCCAATTCGTTACATGTACGTCTCAAATTTATATTTATAAAAGTACTACGAGTAACTGCGCCTCGCAGTTTCACCGGCGTGGTGATGCGTGATGATGATAAAAAGTATGCCATGTCTTTCCCCGGGATGTAATCTATCTCCTAACCAGATTTCAATTCGTTCAGCTGATAGGCGTGAAAGCATCACAAACAAACTCACATTCGCATTTATAACATTTGTTATAATGTTTTATTTTATAAGTATAATAAAATAACACAAAATAATGGACAAAGATTACAAGTACAATTTGATAAATTTAATACCGACTTCCATTTTATTCAGTTATTGGAGTGTAACTCAAAAACAACTGGACCGAATTTGATGAAATTTAAATATGACCGCACGGGAAGCACCAGCTTTCAAACGGAAAATAATTTTCAGAATCGGTGCACTCAGTCGAAAGCTATGAGGTAGCAAACATAAAAAATACAGTCGAATTGAGTACCTCCTTCTTTTTGGAAGTCGGTAGAAAACACTCAAAACTCTAGTAAACCATTGCCCAGAATACTGCCTGCACTTCCACGTCGTAACTATGCTAACTTTTGTGCAAAATTTGAGCCATCATTCTGATCGCCTGACGCTTCAACCTAATTTTAGGATTATATTGCTTTAAACCTATACCCAAATCATTAGTGACGGGTGCCAGAGTTATCCTCCCGACTGCTCCAAGAATAGCTGATAACTGTGAGTTACAGATAAACTCGTAGTTGCTGTGTAACTTTCGTCTAAATTGGCCAATCTTCAACTCGGCAGCCAGTTAACCAATTGAGTTAACCACACCGAGATCTTCTTTCACTTGCAGCGGAAGGTCCAGTGGCCACTAACGAGCCTGATTGGCTGTTCCGTCGGTGTTCTTCATGACAGCAATTTTATTTTATCGAGTGTGGTGATGTTCGACTGCCTTGATATAATATACATAAAGCTTATTTTGGCATTACGTAAAAAGTATCAACGTAATATTTGAATATGAAATCACAATGTACCTAGTTCCTGTCCATTTATCGGAGAGTTGTTTTATACAATGGTTTTTAAGAGAATGTATGTGTTAAAAGTGTTTCTGTGCGGCGGTCAACTTACGAGTTTGTAATATTTACGATTCAATTGTATGATTTTGATAATAGTGTTTTGTTTTGTGTACGACTTGATGAGAAATACGTGTAACACACCATCACATTTTTAAATCTAATTTAATTAAAACAAAAATTCACGTTAAATTCAAGGGTAGTAGCTACACTTACTGGCCAATTTCAAATATCGAAAACCTGTACTTATACTACAATAGGATAATTGAAAAAATCAAATATCTAGTGCAACACTTACTGCCCTATTTTAAATATCTGATATCTGTACATTATATAGCCTAGGGCAAATGAAATAGTTCAAATATGCAGTACCTACACCTAATGCCTTATTTCAAAAATATCTGATGCCGGCACATATTGCAATACGGGTAATTGGAATAGGTAAAATATGCAGTATCTGCACTTACTACCTTATTTAAATTATGTAATACCGGCACTTATTGCCATAGGGCAATTTAAATAACTAAAATATGCAGTACTTTCACTTACTGCCCTATTTCAAATATCTAATATCGGCACATATTGAAATACGGGTAATTGGAATAGGTAAAATATGCAGTATCTGCACTTACTACCCCATTTAAAATATGTAATACTGGCACATATTGCCATAGGGCAATTTAAATAACTAAAATATGCAGTACTTTCACTTACTGCTCTATTTCAAATATCTATTAATACCGGCACATATTGCCATAGGGTAATTGAAACAGTTCAAATATGCAGTCCTCCCTCTCTGAGAGGAAGGCTCGAATCCCAGCAGTAGGAACAAAATGGGCTGATTATGATTATGAAATATGCAGTACCTACCTGCACTTCCTACCTAATATCAAATATCTCGTAACCAATTTTCACCTGCAAATTAAAAATTTAATGATAATATGCTCATTATGTACAATGCCATTTTTGGGTATTTCGTAAACACATTACAATCCTTAATTCGTTCCCTACCTACTGGTTTCGAACATTGTTCGTAATATATAGTGGTCGATTTTGAAAATTGGTAAAATAAGTTGAAAAGGCAGTTGAAAACTTACTTGTAAAAAAATTTACTCATACAATGGTGGGGAAAATAGCGACTGCATCTTCGGGAGTCAGATTTCATGCTAGAAGGTAAAGTTTGTTCTAATATACGAGTATGTTGTCAGAATCTCAACCTCCGAATGTCCATCCGCTATAAACAGCCGTGCGATTCTCTAAGAGCAAACATCGTTGCATCTTTGATAACATCCGTGAAACAAATTACAAGATGACAAGAAACATCCTCATGGAGAGCGTGGTCTAGCAGCGAAGGCCGCTAGTCGCGCACTGCGGGCTGCCGCACGCAACGCTCTCTGTGAAACTTGCGGTGCGGGTGCGGGGGACGTAGGCGGTGGAGGTGCCGGCACACTGGGAGCGCGTGAGTCATCATCACTGTGTATTACCGTAGGGTCGTCGCACACTACTACTACTCACATACGCATATTACTACGCCTACGTCCCCCGCACCCGCACCGCAAGTTTCACAGAGAGCGTTGCGTGCGGCAGCCCGCAGTGCGCGACTAGCGGCCTTCGCTGCTAGACCACGCTCTCCATGAGGATGGGCATCAGTACTGCCCGAACACCGGTCGGAATATAACGACTAGATGATAAACGTGAGTGTTTGCCGGTTTAACCATTTAACTATGAGTTCTCACGGAAGTTTTTATGACAATATGACAAGAAACGTTGTAAAAACAACTTTATTTACAAGGGTGATCTCAAAGTATTTGACATCGGTGAGCACGTCGACGAATCATTACAGAATCGCACGGCAGTTACTAATGATTACGCTAGCCCATTATCATTCTTGAAAGTCCAATTAGTCAAAGTCAATATCAGTTATTTAATGTAGGCATCAAAGACGCACTTATTAACGTCAATTATGAATTATTACTTAAAAGACTACCGCCGCGTTCCGATAAGGTTTAACAAACCTTACTGCGACCATTATTTATATAAGGCATACCGCTAATAGAACACTGATTGATAAAGCAAGTATAATGCTTTTCTCAAAAATTGAGAAAGTTTTTGCTAATTCGGCCTCAGCTTTTAAATCAGGAGGAGTGCCATCTATTTTTTTTAATCAGTTCGTTTGAACTCATTTTTTGAGATTATCTATGTTCACTTATCATATATCTATGTAAATTAAAACACAATAAAATTGTCGCAATTGAATGTGAAATCCCGCCAGTCGTTGTTAGTTTTACTAAAAAGTTTGCGTTTAGGTTTGAATATTGTTCTATTTTGACATTACATGAATGCTTTCTTTCTGCTTCATTCGCTTCTCACTGGACAGTTGTGAATAAGTCTCCGGTAGAGTTCACTTTCTGGACACTTTTTAGAGATGTTATGGCAACATTACATACCATTTATGAGAAAATTCCTTTAAACATACAAAAAATGCTAACATTCCAATTAATGACTGGTGAATTTTGTTTTATATTCTATACTTGTTTAATGCCTGTCTGCAGTACCAGTAGCGTAGCTTGTTACTGCAGCGGGGAACGACTGTATACGAGTATATTGGTTCTTTACCCATTTTGGCATTCCAGCTCAGCCCTATGATACCTGTAAACGAGTAAATATCAAAGTTTCCAAAGTAGATTTACTGTTACTTTATAACTAAAATGATACTAGGCCTGTCTCTTACTGTATTCATCAATAACTTTTAACGCGATTGTATCGACAATGGATATTGATGACTACAATATTTAAGTGTTATATAATTACTGTGCACATTCTGTACTTTATATCTAATGGTCTTATGGTGATCTCATCCACACTTAACTTGTCCAGTTCTATACATTTTATTCTGCTTAGATGCTAACCCAAACCCATAATATCTATATCTATAGAGAGTTCTGGAGACATCGCAAATTGGCCAACGTATTCCAGCAGGTTATTAACCCTTTGCGTTCCAGAGACGTATATATACGACAGTTTCATTCATAAATCATTTGTTTTAATTATCACGGTATAGGAAGGATTAAGTATCTCAGTTGCAAACAAAAGTTTATAGAAACAAAAAAAAATGGCGGCTCTAAGTCAGTTTTAACGACTACAGTGTGCAGAAACGTTAGTAAGTTGATGACATGAGCTGACAAAAGTGATACATAGCTGCAATTTTCATAGTTTTCAAACAACTTTTGTTAGCAACTGAAATACATAATAGGCCCTGCAGGTCGCCTATTGACTAGGTGGGGTGAACACTCTATTCAACTAGTGGCTGGTTGCAAGACCTAGCATTATTTTGCTAAGTGCTCAGTAAATAAAGAAGTATTTCCGCATGAAGACAGAAACCATAGCACTACCATGGTTTTCTGTATTGTACTAGAATCAAGTCGGAAATATTAATGGCTTGATATAACGACTATATTCTATTCCTATAGTGTATTGTAAAGTGAATAAAAATGAATTAACCTACATCGTGCGTATGCCGATACTGCCGATGAACTGTTATATAAGAATCGATCGAACCAAAATAGACCATATACGGTTGGGGTGGGGTGTGTAGTACGCCTTTTGCTGCTGTGCTTTAGTTAGACAATTGCCTTAATAAAATCTGTTCAGCGTATTTGAACAAAATAAATCCTTGATGATTGGTTATACGCACGTCTTTTATACCTTTCAGTAGGTTACCTCCTCCCTTCGCCCACGTAATGTTAACCTGCTTAAAAAGACATCGATTCCGCACTTACGTTAATTTGGCAGGAGAGACAATATTGGTTCAGGCCCATAAAAGTAAGGGCATTTCTTATACGTAGTATTCTATCAATAACTGATATACCAATACCTGCCAGGGTTGAAAGTGGTAAACGGCACACAAATATAGAGTATAAAGGGACCTTGAACATATTCTGAAATTTTAAAACATACTACTTTTATTTAATGCTAGTAAACAGCTGCTTTCTTACCATGTGGCATGAGGCCGTGGGATACCCTTTGGCTAATGTAATTTATAATAATATTAAAAAATATATTATATTTATTATCTCGCATAATTTTTCCTTTTGGAAAATTATGGGGGAGGCATATGTTAAGCAGTGGTAGTCCTACATCCGAGATGATGATGATGATGAATGTAATTTTGAACAGCTGTGTCGGGATGAGGAGCGTATAGATAAGTATATAATAATATATAAGCAGAAATTTGGGGCTTCAAGGGTCGCACTTCAACTGTCACGAGCAGGCTTGCGCTTGACGGCTTGGCTTGACGATCAGGCTACCTGCCCGATTTAAAGTGTTTCATCATGTACAGTTTTATAAATGGTTTTAATTTTTTTGACGTAATAACGTCTTATAAATCGATGAACGCCCACGAAAAAACATGACTCATTGTCACGTTACGCCTGAGCCGAGCGTGCAAGCGAGAGCGCGGAACAAGCGATAGAGAGGCACGATACTTGTCTTATGACGTTATTACGTAAAATTATCGTCCGTAAACCGACTTTACAGATAACCATTTGTTTTTTTTATTCGCCGGTTAGTTTGTGGGTTCCATAAACCTCATAAACTCTAGGAATTATTCTGTATAACTTCTGCCTTATCATGTAATGTATTCGTAAATTCGATATATGTACAGTAATTACAATACTTCCTTGATACTAGTTACCTCTCAGGGTTGAATATCTCAAGAGTTTCTTTACCAGACTGAACGCTCATAATCGGGCATTAATAGGCATAAAAACCAACTTTGTTTTTGCTTTTATATTATTACATGTTTGTGCCGTTTGGGGTCGAAACTTTAGGCCTGTGGGGGCCGTCCGTTCTCAACTTGTTGCGGGATCTGGCGAAACGTTTGGTTGAAGCGACGGGTGACCGGGATGCACAATACACCCCAAGCGGGACGTCAGTGCAGGACTTAGCGCCCCCAATCAGAATAAGAATAAGAATAAGAAGACGGGTGACCGAAATGTTGGCGCTTACTTTGGGCAAAAACTTAGTGATTGCCATCCAGCGTTTTGGCCACTTTTCCACTCAACATGGGGATTATGGATTTGTTTTTATTTTTAATACACTGTAAATAAATATTTATGTCAAACGCAAAAAAAAAAACCGACTTACTTAATCAATTTTTTTTTACAGGTCACCAAAAGCGAAACCCGCTGACGATGGCGAAAGCGAGACTCTCAAATCCGAGCCAGAGGGTGAAGAAGGAAAAGACAGTGGAGCCCTGGAGGCCAAGATGTCCCTTCTCAACGGCATCACGGTCATAGTGGGGTCAATCATCGGTAGTGGAATCTTCGTGTCTCCAACTGGCGTGCTTAAGTTCACCGGCTCTGTCAATGCGAGTCTGATCGTGTGGGTCGCCTCGGGAGTGTTCAGTATGGTGAGTACCTGAGAGGTCGTAGCACAGTTTGCGAAAATGTGTTCGTATTGTAAGCGTCACACGTCACTCTTCGGCGTACAAACTATGAGTTATATATATAATTAGCAAATGCCCGCAACTTCGTTCGCGTAGGCTCGGCCTTTAGCCTCGCCATAAGCTCCCGTCTTTTCTTTTATTTTAATGTTGAATAAAAAAGATGAATGAAATCGGTAAAGTCTTTTTCAAGTTAAAGCGTGACCAGGAAAAATAGGGGTTCATTTTTTTATATATAAACTAGCGACTGCCCGCGACTTCTTTCGCGTGGTAGGCTCGGACTTCGGCCTCGCCATAACCTGTCTTTTATTACGTTCTTCTTTTTTTTGACCCGCGAATATCCTTTATGGATACCACTGGCCCTGGGGGAGTACAGTGGTTATGTGGGAGTCCGCATACCCACTAAAAACCCGGGGAGTTCCATCTTCTCGACATGACAGTAACTAACACAACAAAAAAATAATTTGCGAGATTGTTCCATCCGTTCTCAAGTTATAGTGTGACCAGGAGAAATAGGGGTTCATTTTTATACATATAGATAGATAATGCATCAAAGGTCGCACGGCCAGACACAATAGAAATTTCATTGTTATAATGACATCGACCCTTGAAGGGATAATATATTATACTCAATAATAATTTATATAAACTTTAAACGGCAATTATACCATTATTTGATTAGAAGTTACATATTTGTTCCGTTTGGAGTAAAAACTTTGGGTCCGTGGGTCTAGGCGCATACGAAATATTCAAGGGTTTAGCCAACCGTTTGGTTGAAGCATCAGGTGACCAGAATGCTGGCTTATATTTTGAACAAATGAACATACGAGTAGCTGTTCAACGATCAAAAGTTGCTGGGATTTCATCTTAGTCCATTTTTTTGTGTTTTTATTATATACTTTATAATTATATGCAATATGGTGATATTATATAACCAATGAGCCATGAATCAGCAATAACAATCACTATCGGCCTTATTAATAAACTTGTAATAATCCCGGAGTAGTTAAAACATCTATCTGTCAATGTTTCGCTTGCAGTAAATGTCACGCGTGTGAAAGCAAGACAAAGCATGTTACGCCTAATCTATGTTTACGCAACGTTTATTAATAAAGGCCTATTAATATAAGGTTAATTATAAAGCTATTAATATTCCACTTGGTTAATTATAGCTAAATTGGCTTGTCACTTCCCTTTCCCAAGTAATGTTCTAATACTCGTAGCTTGAAAGGCCCGTTCGCCGCAACGTTCCGCCACTGCGGACTTATTAAACTTACCATACTAATATAAACTTACCATACTTGGAGGATAAAACAGCTTGGGACTGATCACTCGAGGATCTATCTACTCGTGTACTAAGATGTCAAAGTGTAGCGTGTCTTGCCCTACTGATACCATTATTATGTTCTCTTTTGTAAGGCAACACACTGGAGCTAATATTTGTAGTACCTAAGTAAAAACATCTATATAAAAAGAATGGCCACGAGTTTCTTGCCGCTTCTTCTCGGTAGGCTCTATGTATTTTGGAACGCGGCGGCAGGCTTTAAAGTACATTATAATGAAAAATTGACGTTCATAAGTGCGTCTTTGATGCCTTAATTGAATAAATGATTTTGACTTTGACTTTGATACTAATATAAACTTACCATACTAATTTATAAAAAAATAATATAAATCTGTTGACAAGTGAAATAACTCTGTGCTTTACTGATTTCCCTGAAATATTACTGGAAATGTAATTTTACTAAGGAATTTTAATATTGGTAACAGATAACTACCTATCGATGGGTTATCTGGAAGAGATCGCTCTTAGCGATTAAACCGTTGCACCTAGTTTTTATTTTAGCATTGTTTTGGTTTATTTTATTTTCTAATATTAAGTCATACATGTAGTGTTTAAATAAAGAGTTATCTATCTTTCTCTATCTATGAAAACGTTTAATATTCATCAAGTACATTCTAGATAAATAATTTGGATAAAATTACACCCTATATGAAACAGCAATAAATGTAACAAGTGCAATTTGAAAAATGTAATACCGACTTCCATTCTATTACTTTGGTAAAAATCAGTTATTGCAGTGTTACTCAAAAACAAACAGACCGAATTTAATAAAATGTACATGGGACCAACCTTCAAATAAAATTGAATTTTGGGAATCATTTCACCCAGTCGAAAGTTATGAGGTAACAATCTTAAAAAAAAACAGTCGATTTGAGTATCTCCTTCTTTTTGGAAGTCGGTGGTAGAAAAGAAGAAAAACTGCTACATTCGCAATTTTAAACAGAGCGCTTGGTTGGTCCCGGTTATCGTGTTATCTAAGGAGAACGGTCGTTACGCTTTGCTAATTGCTAAAAAAGTGCATAGTATTATTATAATTTTTCCGGGACCTTCACTGGCAGATTGCTGATTAACGAACGTTTACCTAGTTTTATTATGTTTAATTTAGGGTTACACGCAAAAAAAATTAACTCAAATTCTGCTACAGGCCAACCGAGCGATGGATGGATCAGCTAGTTATATTGAAGGTGGCCATAAGGCCATAAGGGCACAAATATAACAGACTAGCTAATCCGCCAGCGGCTTCGCTCGCGTGGCCTCGCGGGTTACGGTAATTACAGATTTCAATGGATCAGATTTCAATTAGGGGTCGAATTTTACAAAATCCCGTCTTAGTGAGTACATAGGTCCAAAAAAGAACCCCCATGCAAAATTTTAAACTTTTAGAACTCGCAGTAACGAAGTTTCATACAAACTATCAACCGCAAAAAAAACCCTTAGGGGTTGAATTTCATAAAATCCCGTCTTAGTGAGCACCTACGTCCTAAAAAGAACCCGCATGCAAAATTTGAAACTCCTAGCACTTGTAGTTTCTGAGATTTCGTGATGAGTGAGTGACCTTTCGCTTTTATATATATATAGAAGATTGGAGGTTACATATTTGTGCCGATGGGGTAGAACCTTTGGTTTCGTGAGGTCTAGGCGCATACGAAATACTCAGGGACTTGGCTAAACGTTAGGTTGAATATAAATACATGATTCAAGTCACATAAAAGTGTGAATAAAACGATGCGACGAAATAATCATTATAAAAATAAATAATTGAACATTATACCGGGTGAATGGTGAAAAGCGCTCGTAGCGGAGCTTGACTTGGCGATCTTAATTTCAACAAGTTAAGCAATACTTGCTGCGGTCACAACTTGGATGGGTGTGTGCTAGTGGCATTATTCAACTGAACGCTTCCGTGCTTCGGAGGGCACGTTAAGCCGTCGGTCCCGTTTGTTTGTCTGAGGAGAACAGTCGTTATGCTATGTCGAAGGCCTTCGGGCGGCCTGAAAACTTTGACATGGGTTGGCCACTAGCCTATCTACCAAGCCGCACTTGGCCCGCGTGTTAGATCACGGCCTAACTTTTCTCTCTGAGAGGAAAGCTCTTGTCCCAGCAGTGGCATAATGGGCTGGTTATGTTTGTTTTTATTATGTTGACCAATTGTCCATTATAACAGTTATTTGTGTAATAATAGAAAGAAAGAAAGAAAGAAAATACATTTATTCAGCTTAACTACACAATAAAAATATATAATATATTAAAAAATACTTAAAATAGGAACTAATAATAAAAATAAAACATTAAATCTGAGAGTACTTATTTCTAATCTAATAGTTAGTAGTTGCTGAAAAGGCCTATCTCAGCACAAAATGTTCAGCAGATCTGAACGCTGATTTTCAGATAGGCCTAAAGCGGGTATTGGACTAAAACGAAAATAATAATCAAAGATAACAATGTATCAGTGTATAATGTATAATTTCAAGGCTATTTCGGTGCTATCTGTGTCACATGGCCGTTCGATATTGTCCATAAAGCATCCAGCGATAGTGGATACACTGATTTCTGTTTATACGAGTATTAACTAATTATCTATTTAGGTTCTACCTTATTATTCGGTGATATATATATGATATATATGAGGTATGTCCTATAGGAACCTGCTATGGATCTCACGATAAACTTGTCGAATCGATAAACTGACTGTTATCAGGTACCTAGTTATGTGCCCGTCTGTAGCACGAGTTGTAACTATGTAAGCATCAATGTACAACGCTGCAGTCCGGCGCATGATTTCTCCGAATGTCGTTACTGATAAGCCCGTGACTCTGTAGCTCAGTAAGTTTTATTTTGAATTAATAAACGCATGTCTTTCTGCGAGGACGTGTTTCTTTCGCGTCCTTTAAAATAAAAAGTTAGTTTTTAAACACATATTTCTAGCTCCCGCAAACTTATCTACCTTGTCTCTAGTATGGATCGAGCTGCGATAGCTATATCTCGGGTTGTCTGCTATGATGATTTTTGATAAATTTGTCCTATTGACAGCTCATGCTCGCACCGTTGATTCAAAACTTTTCGACAACTTATCGAATCGATTCGATAACTATATATTATATTAGGCCTTTGTTCTGGTAATAGAAGGGCTATACGGGATACACTAGCTAATGAAGGAGCCAAAAAGCAGGGTCCCATTGAGGAAATGGAACTCTGCAGACCTTCAGCAATGGAAGTGCGGACTCTCCTGAGTCGCTACACCGAGAGAAAACACCAAAACTGTTGGGATGACAGGAAGGACTGTAAACATGCGGTTTTCCATGTTTCCAATCCTGAACAAAAATACTAAGAACAAATTACTACGATTACAACGCAGGAACTTCGCCTAATAGTGGGCATTATCACTATAGAGGCTGTCTGCAGGAGGACGAGACTGTGTAGCTGCACTGTAGGGCTACGGAAGAAATTAGAGCAAAAACAAGATTACTGGAGGTGCACTCCTGACCGCATGAGGCATCACTAGCATCATCGACAGTTGTTCATACAACATCTCAAACTACACTGGAGCAGTTGTGTCAGCGACCCAAGGCCATACTCCGCTATGTGAAAGAGTTGGGCTGGCTTGAGTAAATGCTGGCAGGGGGGAATGCACAAAACATCCCAAGCAGGGTGTCAGTGCAGGCCTCATCGCCCCTAAAACGAATAAGAATAAGAATATATATATATATTATAAATATTATAAGGAGGAAAGATTTGTTAGTTTGAATTAAATAGGCTCTGACGACCTACAAATGGGTCCAATTTGAAAAATTATTTCACTATTAGAATCTTACTTTATCCCCGATAAACACTGACTATATGTTTGATTCAACAACTGACATGTGCGGCAGTTTGTCAACTAACTTGACCTCAGCTTGTGATCTATGTCAAATACATATACAAATAATTTATTAACAACACCAGAATGTTAACATTACATGTCAATAATTGCTCATAGAATAAACCTAATTATTCTTCGAAGTCTAACAAAGTCTTCGGCTTTGCTCGCGTAGCCTCGCCGGGATACGGAACTTATAAAATAGAAGGAGCGTAAATTACTCCTTATAATATCACCTACCTGTCAGCGAAAGCCCCGTCACAATAAGTCCAGCCGTTTCGGAGATAATCCAAAACAAACAGAACAGACAAAAATTTGCGCATAAGTACCGTTTTCTTAACTTTCATATATTATACTAGCTGCTCTCCTCGGTTTCACCCGCGTGGTGATGGATGATGATGATGATGAATCTTATATAGTCTATGTTACTCAGGGTGAATGTAGCTTTCCAATGGTGAACAAATTTTTGAAACCGGTCCAGTACTTTTTGAGCCAATTCGTTACAAACATACTTACATACAAATCTTTCCTCTTTATAATATTAAGTACTTATAGATTATATTATTAGCCTAGTAGAATTAACTCAAAAAATCGGTAAATCTGGTAAAAAATATAAGTAGCAGTTTTCTTCGGAAGTCGTTGGGGAAGGTCACTGGCAGGATAAATTTGGTATTGCGTGGTAATCGATCCATAGCGTCATCCGCCACCTTGATTTTAATGGACAATTTTTGTACATAGAATAACTGTTTATTTTCAATATCACACGAAAATGGTTTTACAAAAGTGTTTAGAATTAAATTTCATACTATTTTGGTGCCCTCATCACCTGGTCATTATTTGTTATTTTCCGATTTATACCCAAAAGAGGGGGCGAATTTTTGTTTGATTAACAACTCGTTTATTGTATGAAAAAATGTTATAAGCGAAGTTGTTTTGGATTAATTTTCTACAATTTTAGTTCTAATAGTTTTTTCGTCGCGTATCAAAATTTTTCGATTTATACCCGAAAAGAGTTGGGATTAATATCTTATCACTGCATTGTCACGTTTATTTTTGTTATTACGTCCTTATAAAACTTTTATACTTGATTTGTGACTGCGATTCGTTAGAAGTTTTTAGAACCACTTCAGTGAAAAAAACATGTAAAATCGTGAATATTGTGGTCACAGGACCTAAAGATGTGGTTCAAGGTGTCAATTACTAATTTTCATAAATTTGCCAGTTTAAAATTTAACTAACTGATAGGAGTTTTTTGTTTTCCTAGGGCTAGGGTGACCCCCACCCCTCCCACCACGTGCCAGCTTGACGTTGAGTAACGGGACACCCTATATACTCGTATTTAATCAATCGAAGTACCATGTGTCATTATTATCTATGCACATTCACCATTTATAGGTACTTTAATTCCTTTGCTAAAAAATATTGTGAGAGCGGTAACCAATACAATCTTTGAAGGCAGTTTGGACAGCTCCATCGGAATTGATTTATTTCCTTGCAAGAAATTATCCAAATAGTAAAATAAGAGGTAATCTGTTGGAGCAAGGTCTGGGGAGTATGAAGGATGTGGGAGACATTCTAATCGCAGCTCTAACTTAGCGTTGTCCTGAAGCCAAACGCCAGATGTTATTTGAGATCAAAGTGGCCAGTTCAACAATGCTCCAATTTCATATAATGATTAAAACTCTAAAATAAATGAAATGAATATAAACAATTTAAAAAACTGCGAAAAGGGCTCACGCTAAGGATCCCTAAATAATAAAGCTAACAAATTTTTTGGTACATAACGCATAAAGTATGTTGCAGAACCCTGAAGTTAAGAGTTATTTTCGCACTTGACCAGTTTATTTTATTTATTAAATGATATAGTAAGCTTACAGTATAGACCAAAACGCTAACTATTTAGGTAACATGTTATAAATAGGCTTAAACTAGATACAATTAGTACTCATACTGTCATTGAAAATGTCGACATGCTGGAACTCATGCGTGAATTAATTGAGAATAGTCAACAGCCTGCACGTGGGCGCGTTCCTGCCGTGGATGGAAAACGGGAAGAAGAGAGAACGTGAAACGGGACATGTGAACAGTTGATAACGGCGTTGACTCCCTGTGCGAATGTAGTTATTTGCCACAAATAAAACAATATTACCCAACACCTACGAAGAAATAATATCAGGAAGCAAAACTCAGAATAAATTCCACACAAAAAGTGGTCCTTCAAACCAAAACGACGTATGATTCCAAATACGAATTACTTCCGAGGTTACAAATAGACATGTTCGGTGATTGGTTTAAATTTCAGAAGGAAAGCAGGGATTGGTCCACGCGCGTGCTGCAACGTCTACTATGACAGCTGAGTCATAGCGGCGTGAACGATGTTATTGATTTAGCACGATTTTTATTGGGTCATTTTTTTAAGGCAGTTACTCTTCCTGATATGATTTCTTCGTAGCTCAACACGGTTGGATTATTGACTCTATTGCCTATTATTCTATTTTAAAGTACGGCTGGGCTATTATGTATTTCAGTTGCTAACAAATTTGGATTGAAATCTGAAAAAATGGCCGCTCTATGTCACTTTTGTCAGTTTCAGTGATCAACCTACTAACATTTTTGCTTACTGGAGTTGCCCCAAACTGACATAGGGCCGCCAATTTTCAAGATTTCAATCAACATTTGTTAGCAACTGAGATACATAATAGCCTTGCCGGTCTTACTTATAAATTCAGTTTGACTGAAAATTATGTTATTTAATACTGAGCAAATCAAAATTGTTCTGCGTCCTACTAAATGAAGTTATTTTTAAGCAGATTTATAATCTTTGTAAGCAAGCAGAATTCATAAGTAAGAACGAACTTGTGTATAATCGTCTTAAATGGTAATAATATTATACTGCCGTGTGATTCTGAGCGAACATCGTTGCATCTTTGACAATATCCGTAAAACAAATGACGTTGGAAAAACAACCTACAACAACAAGGGTACAAAGGCGATATCTCATAAAGTGTTTGACAGCGGTGAGCTCGTCGACGAATCATTAGAGAATCGCACGACAGGACGCATTGATGCGCTGAAAAAGAAAGGTCTACGAAATTCGTAGCACTGCTACGCGGATAATTCGTATATACACCGCTTCTCGTAATTCAAATACCGGAAACTAGTTTTTAAGTTTATAGTTAGAAGGACACGCTGTACGAGTGAAATTACTGGGATTTGGATGTGAATATCGTATATTCACATATTTGTTGATATAATATACGGAGTGAATATCGCACTGAAGTGCTAGCATAAACTGTGAAGCTTACAGATCTGGGCCATGCTGCAAGTATCATAGACAGACGTTATGCTTATAAGCACGTATATCAGTATTAAAACTACTAACACAGCCTCTTCGAAGGTGGAATATCACGCAATACGAGGTATTCACTGAAAGGCAACCTGCAGAAGTGTCGTATTATTAGATATCTATGTTTATCACAGTACAAACAGTATTTGTTTTGTTGAACAGGTGTTTTAATTGATCTTATTATCTGGATACTTATTATCTATATCGGGTATACATAATACAGTTGTTAACTGTATTTCATCTTAGTACTCCAATGTAATGATGTCCACGTCACATCACAATAATCTATATCTATCTATATATATACAGGCTGACTGGTTGAACACTTTACATATTGATATATAGTGCTCAGTACTCGATTCTCGTTCTAATTAAGAAAAAAAAATAGGTACCTAATATTTACCTAATTTAACTTTAATTGTCTACTCAAAACAATAAACATGGTCACTCGCGGCGCGCGTGTAGTAATAAAATTTGCCTTAGCGCGGCAAGGTAAGTACTTGTTTGTTTACACCGGCGCGGCGCGGCCGGGCGGGCGGCTGACGATCGCGGCATCCTTTGATTCCTGTGAACGCGGCGCGGGCGGCGCGGCCCTTTGGGTCATTAACCCCGTTCGGACGCAGCTTGATTCCTTTGAACGCGGCGCGGCGCTTTGGGTCATTAACCCCGTTCGGACGGTGTCCATAATTTTCGAGTTATAGCACATTCATAGAATGAAGGTTTCCTCTGTAGTTTAACGGTATTTTTTTAATTTTATTTTTTTAAACGTTTCATGTGACCATGAATTATCATGTCCTTGTTTATGTAAAGTGCTCAACCAGTCAGTCTGTATACAAATGAACACCTATTTCTCCTGGTCACGCTATAACTTGAGAATGGATGGAACAATCTCACTAATTCGTTTTTAGTGGGTTAACTATTGTCAGAAGAAGTTTCAGAAAGAAAAACCAAGGAAAGAAGGTAGGTTACGGCGAGGCCGAAGGCCGGGCCTAGGTACTACGTGAACGAAGTCGCGGGCAGTCGCTAGTATTTTAATAAATATGATCGTTTGTGAGTGAGCGCGAGAATATATCTGTGTATTTTTGTAACTACGAGTACCTTACACTGAAATGGCTCAACGGATTTGGATGAAATTTGCAATGGAAATACACATAGGTTATACTTTTATCCCTATGCACCGGGTAGTTCCCGCGGGATCGTAATAACTATATTCTACACGGATGCAGTTCCGAGCAAAAAAGTAAATTTTATTTGTGGTGCTCCCCGCGGTTTCACCCGCGTAGTCATTAGAAAGAAGTCAAAGTCAAAGTCAAAGTCAAAATCATTTATTCAATTTAGACATCAAAGACGCACTTATGAACGTCAATTTTTCATTATAATGTACTTTAAAGCCTACCGCCGCGTTCCAAAATATATAGAGCCAACCGAGAAGAAGCGGCAAGAAACTCGGGGCCATTCTTTTTATATAGATATTTTTACAATGTTTTTACTTAGGTACTACAAATATTAGCTCCAGTGTGTTGCCTTACAAAAGAGAACATAATAATGGTATCAGTAGGGCAAGACACGCTACACTTTGACATCTTAGTACACGAGTAGATAGATCCTGGAGTGATCAGTCCCAAGCTGTTTTATCCTCCAAGTAATCCGAAATTTCGTAATAACCTTTTTGACAGAGTTTAGTTTTAATAGTAATTTTAAACTTATTAATAGGCAAATCTCGGATAACATTGGGAACTTTATTATAAAATCGTATACATTGTCCCATAAAAGAATGACTTATTCTGTGGAGACGCGTTACATGTACGGATAGCTTGTGCTTATTTCGCGTGTTGATGGAATGAGCATCACTCCTTTTATCAAAACTGCTAATGTTTTTCTTTACATACATTAGATTTTCATAGATAAACTGAGAGACAACAGTTAGAATGTTTATGTCTTTAAATTTCTGTCTAAGGGAAACTCTGGGAGCCAAACTGTAGATTGCTCGTATAGCCCTTTTTTGCAGTATAAAAATAGAATTAATATCTGCAGAACATCCCCAGAGCAGTATGCCATAAGTCATAACGCTATGGAAATAACTAAAATAAACTATTCTAGCTGTGTCTACATCAGTTAATAGTCTAATTTTTTTAACAGCATAAGCTGCTGAACTGAGCCTACTAGACAATTTTTTAATGTGGGGACCCCATTGCAATTTAGCGTCTATAGTAATTCCTAAAAAGACTGTTGACTCCACAAGGTCCAACCCTGTTCCATTCAATTGTATATTGTATTCTACTTGTCTCACATTTGGTGTCGAGAACTTTATACAATTAGTTTTCTTCTCATTGAGGAGAAGATTATTTGTATTGAACCAATTCACAACTTTAGCTAATGCATTGTTAACATCGTCATAGTTTAATAACTGCCTTTTAATTTTAAATAACAGTGAAGTGTCATCTGCAAACAATACAATCTCGTGATTCTTCTCTACATAATAAGGTAAGTCATTAATATAGATTAAAAACAAGAACGGCCCTAGTATTGAACCCTGTGGAACGCCCATTGAGATTATAGAGCCGGGCGATTTTTTACCATTTATGTCAACCCTTTGAATTCTACCATTTAAATATGAAGTCAAAAGGTTGAGAGCCATGTTCCTAATACCGTAGTGTTGTAATTTCCTGACAAGTATATCATGTCGGACGCAGTCAAATGCCTTAGATAAGTCACAAAAAACACCTAAGGCATCTTGAGAGTTCTCCCAGGCATCAAACACATCTTTTATTAGTTCTATACCTGCGTCTATAGTAGAGCGATTCCTTGTAAACCCAAATTGATTTTTATGGAAAATTTTGTTTGCACTAAAATGAGTTTCTAATTGATGTAATATGATTTTTTCGAAAATCTTACTTAGCGTAGGTAGTACAGAAATAGGCCGAAAATTTGTTGGATCAGTAGTACTACCAGATTTGAATAAAGGAACCACTTTACTGTGCTTCATTAGGTCAGGAAATACACCACTTGCAACACAACTATTAAATACAGCTGCTAGATTGGGTGCAATGACATCTATAATTGAAGAAACGGTCTTCACAGAAAGACCCCATAGGTCTGCCGTTTTTTTTTTGCATCTAGACTTTTGAAACTGCTTACAATATCTTTGCAATTAACTACTGAAAATTTAAAAGTTGTGTCACATTCAGTTACACTTTGTTTAAGTAAGATCTCAGCAGAAATGGAGGAAGATTTTAGAGTTTTGGTTGTTAAAGAAGGAATATTAGTGAAAAATTTCTCAAACTCGGCCGCTACCTCCAAATCTGCTCTTACATCTTTATTATTAATTTTTAAATTAAAGTCTCGATTACGCACTGTATTTCTACCAGTTTCACTGTTTATAATGTTCCACGTCATTTTTATTTTATTAACAGAATTTTTGATCTTATTTCTTAAATAAATAGATTTAGCTGAGGAACAGGCTCGTTTAAATAACTTAGAATAACGTTTGACATATTCCAAAAATACAGGATTATGATTATGCGATTTTTCATGGTACAATTCATATAACTTTTGCCTACTTTTATAAATTCCTGGAGTTGCCCATTCACTAAACTTAGCACGATTACCAACAGATATTGTTTTTGGTACAAACACTTTGCCAAATTCATCACTGATAAGATGGAACAGTGAGTTATATAATATATTTGGGTCATTGTGACTGGTCAACTCTGGCACTTTCTGGGATATATTACTTCTTAACAATTCTAGGCGGCTTGCATTTATTGGAACAAAGCTAACATATTTGCTTTGGGGTTTGTTTGTTTTTCTTGGAAACACTGCTAGTTGACCACAGTGGTCTGATTCTAGATTATTTATAATGAAATTTTTAATAGGTTTTAGATTAGTAAATATATTGTCTATGCAGGTAGAACTTGTGGCTGTTATCCTAGTTGGTTCCAAGAAAATATTGTACATATTATAAGATTTAAACAGTAACAAAAATTCATCCACTATCTGAAAGAAAGAAATAAAGAAAGAAAAATATATATGTTAAAGAAAAACAATATGACATTTTGCCTTAAATATACATAAAATGAACTAATTTTTTACACTACATAGTAGGTACATTGTTTTACTGCAATTAAAATTAATGATGATGATGATGAAAAGTATCCCAAGTTCTTCTCCGGGATTTCATCTATATCATTGCCAAATTTCATTACGATCTGTTCAGCCCTATAGGCGTGAAAGCGTAACTAACAAACAAACAAACAAACAAACAAACGAATAAATAGGTATGCAAACTGTCTTTCGCATTTATCATATTACGTAGTTAGGACATTACTGTAGGTGTATACCCATCTATCTATACTAATATTATATAGAGGAAAGATTTGTATGTAAGTATGTAACGAATTGGCTCAAAAAGTACTGGACCGATTTCAAAAATTATTTCAGCATTGGAGAGCTACATTCACCTTGAGTAACATAGGTTATATAAGATTCATCATCATCATCATCCATTACCACGCGGGTGAAACCACGGAGAGCAACTAGTTGGATAATAAGTTTATGTATATGTATGTTCATTAGGTAGGCGCATACTGCTATGCCGAGCTGGGCACGATGATCCGGCTGAGTGGTGCTGACTACGCATACATCATGGAGACGTTCGGACCCTTCGCAGCCTTCATCCGGCTGTGGATAGAGTGCATGATCGTGCGACCCTGCTCACAAGTAAGTCTATAATTATTTTCAACAATAAAGACTATGAACAAACAGAAAATATATTCGTTAAAATCCGATAACACTTCATGTCAGCTACACACACATACATAGATACACAAGCGCAAACATATTGTAATAGAAGAAAATACACACACACACGCACGGCTAAACAATTTGGTTATTTGATTTTTATATGTTATGTTAATATTTTTTTTATTTTGGAATTAGCACATAATATTACACACACATAAGTTCTTATATTAAATATTGTCATCTATAGTCAAAGTCAAAGTCAAAGTTATTTATTGGTAAATATTCATTTACAAGTCAAAGAAAACCAGACGTATACAATAGTATACAAAATTATATATAAAGGCATTCATTACAATAAAATGATTTTTAAATAGTCAAAACAAATACAATTTTAATAACATTAAATTCTAATAATTAATATTATGTCAGTACTTATATAAATGTCAACAAAGGTAAAAGTATGGGAGAGTTGTTGATCCCCATAAGGAAAACACAAGAAAGTTCCAGGGAAAACGTATAATAGTATCGTATCACAGATTACACAGGAAAGTTCGTAGGTTTACAATAAAAACAACCGCGCACATATAACCGTGTCGCTCGTGAGTGGCGGGAAGACTGGCGCCGCGAAGGAACACGCGCGATGCCAGTGGCGGGCGCGGAGCGTCCGTTAGTGTGGAGCGAGTGAGACGGCTATATGTGCCCTACACGAGAAAACGTGCGGGGAGACGACCGCGAGAGGTCCGTACCGCACGAGCTGGCAACGCAGTAGATTGGTTTACTATAAAAGTTATATTATCCTCGGTTTGCAATACCATTCATAAACTCGTTGAAATCATAAAACGTTTGATGATAATATGAAACTGTCAAAGTCATTAGGGTTTAATTTAAAAACACTGCCTCAAAGACCTTACACTTACTGTGTAAGGTCTTTGCACTGCTTTCTGCAACACAGTAATATCCTAAAGCAGTAGGCAAGGTTTCAACTAATAAGTTTATATATGTATGAACAAGAAATAAACATTTTGTATTGTATTTGTAACTAATTTCAAAAAAAGGAGGAGGTTCTGAAGTCGACGCGTATGTATTTTTAAGTATGAATACGCTTAACTTTAGTTATACTTAGATAAAATTTTTTTGTTTGGTAGAGTCCGAGATGATCCCATTTAAATTTGAATTTGTTCGATTTAAAAAAAATGTGCCTAACTATTTCTATTTTATGTCATATTGTTCTTAATTGTATGTAAATAAATAAGCGTGTTATTGTTAATAAGTTGCAGTTACCACCTTGGGAGCAACACCTTTTTAAGCTCGAGTGACGTAGGTACTTTGAATCCGTCGCTACATTATGGATTCAGAACCTCAAACTAGAATCCTTCGCTGTGCTCTGGATTCAAAGAAACACAGACAAAAAATCTACTCTACTATTTCAGGGACTAGGATTATTTTGTATTCATTTCTGAGATTAAAATAAAGGCTACTTTTTATCCCGATGTAATTCGTAGTAAACGAAGTCGCGAGCGGATAGTATATTTTACACGAACATACCAACTACGTGCATATTTTATGGAGAATATACTTTATTCCGTTACAGTAAATGCTAGAATTGTATCCATTGTAACGACTTGCGGGCAGACTGTGTGATAATCCGCTTATAGGCAATTAGGGCTGTGCGGAAAAGAAAATAATCCCTATACTCACAAAGCCGTTCTACATCTAGCTAGAGGTATCTTGAAATTGTATTACGTAAGTTGACACTTATTACTTCATCAGTCGAACGACCCACACTCAATAGAAATTTCATTGTTATATTGACAATCGACTGGTGAGGGGAATAGTATATTTCATTACAAGTGGGGAAAGGCTGTCATTGCAAAGAGTTCCGACAAAATTAAATGTCTACACGAGCTGAGGCGCAGCCGAAGGCGAGGGTTGACAGTCGGAACAAGTTGCAATGACGGTTCCGCACGTGTACTGAACGACTATTTTTAATACAGTTGCGAAAAAATGAAGCAATTTAATAAAATAAACACGCAAAGAAAATTTCTGGAAAATGGCGCCAACCGTAGAATATAAGCAGATATTTATTTTCTTTACCCATTTTGGTAGGCAAAGGGAACTATGCCCATACAGCCAAGTCTTCAGTAGAATTTTTTTAATGATATGAAATGAAAATGAAATTTAATGAGATGAAATGAAATGAAACCTAACCTAACTCATTCAATCAAATCATTAAATCTGATATTGAAACAAATTAGTAGCTTCTTTTTAGAAATACATATACGTATTTGCATGAATCATAAAACTTGATGATAAAATGATTTTTTTTTAGTAAAACCTTCATGATTGGTTTTTCTTTTTAATAGACATTATTTTGACAGTTGGGAAAGAGAACGCACGAGTTCGGGAAAGGTAATAAAAAAGCACGAGTACAGTCCGTTCACAGTTATTTTACCTCTGCTTTTGTATCAGAGTAATATTTATTTGTATAGTAATAAGGGTGCTGTCAGAGGTAATGTAACTGTGAACGGACTGTATGTAATAGCCCACATCCCGAACGCTATACGTCCCTGCAATACGCCACTTTATGAGCAACTGTATTAAAAAAACTTACCTATATAATTACTACTACTACTTATTACTGCTAGCCCCTTTGAGAATGTACAGGCGAGATGCTATCATCTCGCCTGTACATTCCCAAAGGCGCTAGCAGAGATGTTTTCAGCACTACTTTTGGTGAACTCTTCAGCCATATTTTTTTATTGAATAAACAAGTACCAAAAATTATGTACGGGTTTGTCAAAAGTATTTTTGACTAAACAGCCGTGTGATTCTCTAAGAGCAAACATCATTGCATCTTTGACAACATCCGTGAAACAGATAACGAGATGACAAGAAACGTTGAAAAAAACAACCTTATTTACAAGGGCGATATCTCATAAAGTATTTGACATTACTGTACTTTGAATTTTACAAAGCTGCTGCTGATCTCTTTTAATAAAATACCGCACTAGAATAGAAAAACATTATTTAGTTTATTAAGCCAGAATGTACATATTTTTGCCATTTGGGGTTGAGATGAGACTTTAGGCCCGTCGACTCTCAAATTATATAGGGAATTTGCCAAATGTTTGATTGTGGCAAGGGGTGACTAAAAGAAGCCTTGCAATGCAATGCTAACCTTTGACCAAAGTAGGTGCCAGCATTTTGGCTAATTTACCCCCGACCGTAGGGGTTATGGTTTTTCTTCATACAATTATACTGTGGTAAACACTTTTCTTTAGTATGGAACTTCAATATAAACATATCTCATTTCAATATATCTCTGGCAATATAAGATAAAATTGAATTGGGAACAGTACAATTCACTTAGGAGCCAGCGTTTGTTTGTAGCTTCTAATATTGGCGCCCAACGTGGGACAGACAATATTTATTTGTCATGGGATTTCACTGTGTTACAATATCGTATTCGATTTATTTACACCGAATCTTTCCTTAATGGGGTCGTTATACGAATATTGCAGATTGTTGACGCTGTTCACAATTTACTTAAGCTATAGCTATAAACTATACTTTATACTATAAGTAATGTTAATATTATAAAGAGGAAAGGTTTGTTTGGTCACTAATGCAGGAATTAACGTTAGAAACGGGATATTTACCATTTATTGTATTTATTGTGAGCTATTTATTGTTTACTCGTGAACATGGCGCATGCAACTGTGCTGAAATATCGAGAGCTCACAATAAATAATAAATAATATAAACAATACATGGTAAATATCCCGTTTCTAACATTAATTCTTGAATTACTCTGATTAGGTACATTCACATGAACCGTGTATGTAAGTTGTTTTATACAATTAACTGAAGAGACGGGCAAGTAATGTGCCTAATGGTAAGCGCTACGCTCGCCTATGGCAGTTGCAGTGTCGCTGCAATGCGCACGTCACTCCCAGACGTTGGTTTTTGAGTCTCTGTCAGTGATGTCACTTGCTATAATGCCCCTCACACTCTAACACAGTGATTCTTAACCTTTTTAACCGACTTCAAAAAAGGAGGTTTCTCTTTTAGACCGCATATATATGTGTGTTTGCGGATAACTTCGTCGTTTATGAACCGGTTTTGATATTTAATTTTTTAGAGTTTGAAAACTATCGTGAGTATCACACATTTTAATAATATAAAGATACCGGCTTCACTCACTTGGTATTATGTCGGTGTCAGTCCGACGACGTCTCGAACGTATAACACGTTCTTCTTCAGGAGTGTTCACGCTTGGAGATCGCGACGCGCACTGAAAATCTTACACGTTCGAAACGTCGTCGGACTTAAACCGACATAATACCAAGTGAGTGAAGCCGGTATCTTTATATTCATCATCATCATCATCATTATCAGCCGGAAGACGTCCACTGCTGAACATAGGCCTCCCCCATAGAACGCCACTTGGACCGGCTACTCGCTTCCTGCATCCAGCGATTCCCCGCGGTTTTTATGAGGTCGTCGGTCCACCTAGCGGGGGGCCGGCCTACACTACGCCTTCCGGTGCGTGGTCGCCACTCGAGAACCTTTCTTCCCCATCGGTTATCAGTTCTGCGAGCGATGTGGCCTGCCCATTGCCACTTCAACTTGCTAATTTTGAGAGCTATGTCGGTGACCTTAGTTCTCCTACGGATCTCCTCATTTCGGATCTTATCACGCAGGGAAACCCCAAGCATAGCCCTTTCCATTGCTCGTTGAGCGACTTCAAGCTTGTTAATGAGGCCCACAGTAAGGGACCACGTCTCAGTGCCATAAGTCATCACTGGCAACACACACTAGTTGAAAACCTTGGTTTTCAGGCTCTGAGGTATTGGGGACGAAAAGATGGATCGAAGCTTCCCGAACGCTGCCCATCCGAGCTGGATTCTTCGTGCGACCTCCTTGTCGAAGTTGGACCTACCTAATTGGACAGTCTGTCCCAGGTAGACGTACTCGTCTACAACTTCGAGTGTATCGTTTCCAACAATTACCGGTATAGGTGGAACATGGACATTGGACATGATTTTCGTCTTATCCATGTTCATCTTAAGACCAACCTGTTGGGAAACTCTACTGAGGTCGTTGAGCATGGTGCCGATATCCTCGATCGACTCCGCCATTATAACTATATCATCGGCAAAACGAAGGTTAGTGATGTATTCGCCATTAATGTTGATGCCACATCCTTTCCAGTCCAAAAGTTTGAAAACATCCTCCAATGCGTTAGTGAACAGTTTCGGAGAGATGACGTCTCCCTGTCTCACACCTCTCTGCAATGGAATTTGTTCCGTACTCTGGTCCTGTAATCGGACTGACATAGTGGCCTTGCTGTATAAACACTTCAACGCTTCGATATACCTATAGTCAATTTGGCATCGCTGCAAGGACTGCAGTATGGCCCACTTCTCGATAGAATCAAAGGCTTTCTCGTAATCCACAAACGCTAGACACAGTGGCTGATTATACTCTTCGGTCTTCTGTATAATCTGCCGTAGTGTATGAATGTGGTCTACGGTGCTAAAGCCTCTTCGGAAACCGGCTTGTTCAGGAGGCTGGAACTCATCAAACCTGCGTGCGAGACGGTTCGTGATGACTCTCGAAAACAGCTTGTACACGTGGCTCAAGAGCGATATGGGCCTATAATTCTTCAATAAGGTTTTATCACCTTTTTTGAAGAACAGCACCACCACGCTCTTGTGCCACGTTTCCGGTGTTTTGCCTTCGAAGATGACAGAATTGAATAACTTCTGGAGGACTAAAAGTATCGGTCTACCACCCGCTCTCAGAAGTTCAGTCGTAATTCCGTCCTCTCCTGGCGCCTTGTTGTTCTTAAGCTGTTTGAGAGCCATTCTAATCTCGTACAGGCTGATGTCCGGGATGTCTTCGGTATAGTGTCGGACTAACTTTGCTCTGGTGTCCTGAGCTGCTTCAGTAACGGGTTCGCGCGTCGAGGTATATAACTGTCGATAGAAGCTCTCAATCTCTCTCAGAATCTCAGGCTTGGATGAAACGATACTGCCATTTTCGGTCTTCAGTTTTGTCATTTGGCTTTGCCCAATAGACGAATCTTTTGCAAACACTTTAGAGCCCTGGTTCCGCTCAATTGCTGCCGTAATACGCGCAGTATTATAAGCACGCAAGTCGTGTCGCATGGACTTCCAAATTCGTCTATTGAGTTTACCGTAATCCGACATATCAACTGCGGACTGCAGTCTCATTTCGCTCCGTTCTGCCATTAGTTTCAGAGTTTCTTTTGAGAGTTTTTGAGCTTTCCTGCGGCGTTTGGTCTCACAGAATTCGGACCCAACCGCTTGGACAGTTTCCACCAACGCGTTGTTCAACTCATCCACTGTGTCGCATTCAGCTAAGCACTGAAAACGGTTTTGAAGTTCAAGTTGAAACTTTTCGGGGTTTTGGATTTGGGCACGATTAGGTCGGAGCGTAGACTTCACCAGACGTGACCTCTCAAGCTTGACATTGATATTCAATGCGCTTACGATGCGGTGATCGCTGCCGGTTTTTACCTTGCTGATCACAGAGACGTCATTGAATATGCGCTTATTGGTCGTCATGATGAAGTCTATCTCGTTCGTAGTGGAACCGTCGGGACTCATCCACGTCCACTTCCTGGATGGCCGCTTCATGTAGAAGGAGTTCATCATAAAGAGTCCCTCCTTCTCCATGAAGTCAGCCAGCCTCTGTCCCCTCGAGTTCCGCTGCCCGTATCCAAATGGCCCTACTCTCAACTCATCACGTTTCCTTGTGCCTAGCTTTGCGTTGAAGTCTCCCATTACAACAGTGAAGTAGGTTTTAGAAGTATGCATGGCCCTGGATATATCCTCGTACATACTTTCTACTTCATTGTCCGAGTGTGCCGAGGTCGGTGCGTATACCTGTATAACCTTCAGCGAATACCGTTTGGTTATTCTGAGTTTAAGGAACGCTACCCTAGCCGACACACTATCGACTTTCACTACGTTGTTAACGAGAGACTTGCGGACGAGGAACCCGACACCACCCTGGGATTGTTGGTCTCCCTCCCGGTGGAAGAACAAGTTGCCGGAATTTAGAATTATCGTGTCCTGTCCCTGTCTTCGGACCTCATACAATCCCATGACATCCCAGCGTAACTTGAGCGTCTCTTCCTCCAATTCGACCATCTTTTCGTCGGTCCTGAGCGTGCGTGTATTGTATGTTGCCAGGGCCAGGGGTCGTTTTTGGGATTGGTAGCCGGATCTCTGCCGGAGATTCTTCGCACCCCCTGCTCTACCGTTACAATGGCCGCTACCGTATCCACGGATAGCAGAGCTGCCGGGAACTGGGGGCCGTGGTTTAATGTCAATTGTCATGGGGGGGGATCTTTATATTAGTATGATTCATTTTTTGTTTGATAATGTATACTTTCGTGGTAGTCCCATATAAATTTCATCAAATTCGGTCAAGCAGTTTTTGAGTTACACTCCTAAAACTGAAAGATTTATCTTGATGATATCATCATTGACGGTACTTATATCCCGTAAGTAGCAAGGTCACTAAAAAGGCGAAAAATATTTTTTTATCAAAAATTTAACCGTCTTCTACACTAAAAAGTGTGAAATAACTTGTCGAAGTCGGTGCCATACACGCAAATATTGTGATAATAGGTAGTTTCTACTAAACTATCTGTATACTAACTATCATGGTACCGACTTCAACAAGTTATTTCACATTTTTTTGTGTAGAAGTCCGTTCAATTTTTGATACAAATTTTTAGTGATTATCGACCATTTTACAAAATTTCTGTGTTGCCATAGACCACCAACTGATTGGCGGTAACATACAGTAAATATAAATGAATAAAGGAATGTTATATCTATACATAAATGTTTAAGAAACTAAAATTGTATTTAAATTTATGAAGAAAATTTTCTGTCTTTAGCTACATATTATTTTAATGCAACATTATGAGTGCATACTCTTTAATAAATACTGAATCATTGGTTTAGTTCTTAGTATCAGTATATCTCGATTTTTTGTGAAAGACATTGCCTTGTGGCTCTAAACATATTCAAGATACATTCCGGTTTTGAATGTATATTTCAATTTGGATGACTTCTGAACCCCTTCAGGCGCTTCCACGGTCCACCTGTGGTCCGCGGACGACCAGCAGGCCTAGATAAAATTCAAACAGGCGTGTTTCTTAGCGCGACGTCACGTGACTTTTCCACAGGTAATGTCAACGCCATACATTTTGAAATTGTCGTTTGGCGTTAATATATACACATAGCGATAACAGAAACATCTTTTGTATAGGCCTTCTGTTGAGAACCACTGCCCTAACACAATCATACTAGAGCACTATTGCTTCATTGGTTCATATTAGCTTCTCATAATGGATTCTATCTAAACCAATTTAAAATTTTGTTATCAAATTACCTTTTGTTCTTTTGCAAAGATTGAAATGTATTTTTTAATTGTTCAATTATCATTATCACTTCCTTATAACTGTGACATTACATTTAGATATAAAAGAGATTTTTTTAAACGGGAGGCTGTAATGTACGACCAGTAGAATGCAAAGGCGAGATTTGCACGACCCGTATTGTACAGCTCCGTGTAGGTACAATAATATGTACACATTCCAATGTATACGATTCTATAATAAAGTTTCCAATGTTATCCGAGATTTTCCTATTAATAAGTTTAAAATTACTATTAAAACTAAACTCTGTCAAAAAGGTTATTACAAAATTTCGCATTACTTGGAGGATAAAACAGCTTGGGACTGATCACTCTAGGATCTATCTACTCGTGTACTAAGATGTCAAAGTGTAGCGTGTCTTGCCCTACTGATATCATTATTATGTCCTCTTTTGTAAGGCAACACACTGGAGCTAATATTTGTAGTACCTAAGTAAAAACATCTTTTTATATATTTCAACACTTTCAATCTTTATTGTTTCAAAAAAGTTATTATAATATTGAGGATTACTTGAAAGATTCTTTGTAATAGGCCTTCTGACTCTATGCTATTATTATTGTTATTAAACGTTATAAAAATAACCTCCCCTCCTCTCTACTATATTTGTGGTGCCCGATAGGGTCCGTAATTGATACTAGCATCTATGTTTACCATCTAACCTACATTGTGGCATGCAAATAAACAATATGAATATGATTTGAACTCGCGACTACAGTAAAGGACTGCCAACTAAACTCTGTCAAAAAGGTTATTACAAATATATATATATATAAAAAGAATGGCCCGGGTTTCTTGCCACTTCTTCTCGGTAGGCTCTATATATTTTGGAACGCGGCGGTAGTCTTTAAAGTACATTATAATGAAAAATTGACGTTCATAAGTGCGTCTTTGATGCCTAAATTGAATAAATGATTTTGACTTTGACTTTGACTTCCACAAAGTTCCAAACTACGAAACATTACTATATATTTTTAAATGTACACAAGAAGTATATTGAACAGTAAGATAATATTAAGAACATTATTTTACAGTAATATTGTCGTACATTTATATGACTTTGAATACTAAGACACTTTTTAAAATAATGGAGTACATAAAAATTATACAATATCTGACTGTGCAAAACGGTACGGGGTGATAATGTACAAACTAGGAATGTACAGCTCAGAATCCGTGTACAATGCTTCGGAATAATGGGCCATTTCGAAGTGTTGCAGATAGTAGCAGGGTGTACAATACGGTATGTACATTATTTGGTTGCGCAATACTGGCCGTACAATATGAGTGACTCTTTTATACTAGTAAGTACCTAGAGGGGCGAATTGTTCCTCTGGTGGTAAGCGCATGCCCGTGACAGTTGATGTGGGACCCACCACCAGATGCTCCAGCTCCAAAATTTTGCTCAGCACTGCGCTGTACTAGTCATTCAGATATATACAGCACAGTTTAATTCCCCGAGGAATTTCACTAGCTGTAGTACCCTCATTGAGATATCCGGCCCTCATCAAATATTATCATAAGGATTATCATCAAGGAGAACACTTTTCAGTTATTGTGGTGTAACTCAAAAAATGCTGAAGGTGCGCTCGTATCCTGATAATAGTAAAAGCAGAATCTTAAAACATCTGGTGTAACGAAACTTATCGATAATATTGTATGTAAAAAATACTTACGTTATAAAGGAACAGGTAAAGAGTAATAACCGAACGGAATTCATAAATATTACTCGCTGTCTGCAGAAAAAAATCCTAAATAGGTCCATAAAAATTAACTTTAACGTTCAAACTCTCAGAATTTTCAGCAATAACACTATATTTTCTTTAAGGTAATACAACATATAGTACTAAATTAATAACCAGCAGTTTTTTCAATTGTGTTAGTATATATCGAAAAATATAAAGAAAACGTACAAAATTAATACATTTTCGCATTACATCGTAAATTATTTTAAAATTGGGGTTGGGTTATTGATGAAATTTAAATAGAACCACCTCGGAACTATAACCCTACCAAAAAAAAAGAATGATCACTCGGATATCTCAAATCGGATCTGTAAAAAGTTATGCATGGATACATAAAAAAATATACGTGCCGACTCAAAAACCTCCTTTTGGAACTCGGTTGAAAAAGAGAACTACGGCTCACGGAGCCATCCGTGTTCGAGTTTGAGTCGAGGTAGTTTATTCCTTTCGTCTAATCATAAATTATTTTCCACAGGCCATCGTAGCGCTGACATTCAGCGTGTACGTCTTGAAGCCAATCTTCCCCGAATGCGATCCACCGGAAAATGCTACCAGGCTGTTAGCAGCTTGCTGTATACGTAAGTCTATTTCATTACAAGCATTTTTACTGACGTACCATGTTTTTAATAATATTTTTTGTCCACGTGTGGCACCCCTGCCTTCTGAGCCGCTGGTCCCGGTTTCGATCCCCGGACAGGTCATATATTTGTGTGCAAGAACGTGTCTGTTTGATCTGAGTCTGGGTGTGTATATGTATATAAGTATGTAATATCAGTCATCGGGTTACCATAGTTAGGCTCTGCCTAATTTGGGAAAAAAAATTAGAACTCATCAGTCCTACGGCACAAATTATTTGCTTTGGCAGATTTGTTGATGTTGTATTTTATCCATTAGCGTAGCTAGGAGCATGAGGCGGCCTCCTCCAGTTAACCTGTGCCCTACCCATTAAAACACGATCTAAAATTATTCAATCTATGGAAATTAAACAACTTTAAACTGATTAAACCCCTCCATTGTCTACTTCTTTCGGTGTATTTCCGAACTACGAAAAAAAAGTTCAGATAAAAAATACTACTACGCTTGAATGGTGTGACCAACTAAAAGCAAGTTTATACCAGTGGAGTGCATTTGATCTGATAAAATTAGTTACAAACCCAGACGTATAACAATGTGTATACATTAGGTGTACGTACTCGCAACATGGCTTAGCACTTTTTAGTACGTACACACGGTTACGCGCGACACGGGACGGACCCTTCGCGTGCCGTAAACGTTAATGTACGTCAGTTTCATTCATAAATCTTTTGTTTTTCGTTATCTATATTATAATTAAGATACCGGCTCAAAATGTTAACTACCTAAACAAATTGTAGAGGGATGTACTTGCAGACTTGCATATCTGGGTACATAACTTTATGATTTTTGTTGTTTTTCTCGTCCTCGAAAAGCACTAAATTAATTTCAATTATATACGACCACCTCTGAAGCATGATCTACCAAAAAAAGAAAATAATCATCAAAATCGATTCATAATTGGGAGAATGATCGTACAAAAAACATACAGTCGAATTGAGAACCTCCTTCGTTTTTGATGAAGTCTTTTACAAAACTAATTTTGTAACAAATCTCTAAAAGGCCTCTACTTGACCCTCCATAGCGAAATCCTGGCCCCGCCAATGCACGTCATAGAGTCTCTATAGGCTATAATACGAGTAAAACACAATCAGTCTTCCCGTGAACATGGTGCATGTAACTGCGCCGAAATATCGGGAGCTCATTCCACAACCTTACCACGGTAAATATCCCGTTAATAATCATATAGCATTATAATACGAGTATTTATTTGTGATAGCTTCTTTTTTATTATATGATTTTTAAAGCACTAACGCCTGCTCAGCAAGCCCGAGTTACAATTTTAAAGAAAATTCACATCCTCGGACGGAATTTGAACCCGCGTCTTCCGACAATCCGTGTTAGATGCCGTGTCCACTAAGCCACTAAGGCTCGAGGTCTGAGCATCAAATTTTAACTCTCTATCCGACTTTAATCGTCTTACGGGGTCGGAGCGTCTATTGAACAGCTTTGACAGCACTATCCAACCGAAAGAAGTTTTTTTTTTCAAATACGAAAATTCGTATTGATGTCGCAACCCTTCATAACTTTTATTTTATGATTTTTAAGGCTAATTTGGATAGCTTCGATTGCTTCTTCGTTGCCTATGTTGTATGGTGCAGGGTTGGGTGGTTTTAGAGATGGAATAAAGACTGTTAAGTAGATCTGCAAGCTTTTATATTGGATCTCATCATTTAAACCTCCGCTAAGGTTAGGCGAGATAGGGTAGCGCTAGCATTCACTCAACTTGCGGTAGGCCCGGTTTGATCTTAACCAGGCCTCAGCGCCTGTGAAAAGGTGACCTGGCTCACCAAGGTTACCCACCGTCCTAATAGCCTGACTGAATCCTTTCTATACCGTACAAAAGATTTATGAATGAAACGCACAAAATTTACGTTTCTGGTAGGCAAAGGGTTAAAGCAGGGCCTAAACCGATGCGGCTACAGACTTGGCATTTCGGCAGACCCGTTGACTCGCCATTCGCCATATTTGGCTAATAATACAATAGATTTCGCAGAAATCAACCTACTTTTTCAGGAACTGCAACGTGCTCTTTATGCAATGTCGAAAGCGAGGAATTCATTTCTTCCTGCGGCTTCGCATTGCATAGACCAAGTGAGCGAAGCCGCTGGCGGGTCAGCTAGTAAAGAATAAAAAAGGGAACCACTTATTCCTATGCCTATGAAAGTAATCAAGTCGTCCCGGGCGTGAAAACCTCTCGAGCGATAATAATTTCCGGGAACTTCACAATATACGACCATGGAATTGTTTCCGGGTTCGTTCCCACTTCACTTCTGAATGCTGTTCCGGAAGTGGCCTCCTTTTGAGGTGAAAATATTTAGATCACGTTTTCATTTAGCTGACTTTTTTGTTAAATTGAATAAATTACCTGAATAAGCGTCGAATTCAAGAGGGTAATTTATTTTTTACTTAAGTAAGCGGAACGTTGAATAAACAAATTCCCCAGAACACTGTCCCTTTTGCTATTTGCTCGTACAGTAGTTTTACAATGCGACATTTATTTCTTCGGGAAAGGGCGGACGCAGGAAATACTGTGCGTACCAGTTAAGATCCGCAAATTAACATCATTCAAAGGTCACTGGGGAAAAAGGTATAATTTTTTGTACCAAAAAATTAAAATACAACACTAAAAAGTGTGAAATAACTGGCCGAAGTTGGTACCATGCGCACAATATTGTGATAAAAGATACTTTTGAACTATCATGGTACCGACTTCAACAAGTTATTTCACAATTTTTAGTGTTGGAGTAGGTTCCTTTTTTTTAATAAACTTATTTCTATACAGTATACGGTTACGGAAGGGTCGCTGCTTAGTGATACAGACGCCGAGTGTACTATATTTAATTAAATATTATAATGTCATTAACAACTGCCCGCGACTTCGTTCGCGTAGTAGACTCGGCCTGTGGCCTCGCCATAACCTCCCGCCTTTTCTTGATTTTTCTTTCGTAAGAACCTTCACCTGACAATAATTTTGTTAACAAAAAAAGAGTTAGCGAAATTGTTCCATCCGTTCACGCGTGATGCGATGACCAAGGGAAATAAAGATTCATTTTTAGGGTTTCGTGTCCAAAAAGGGTAAAAACGGGACCCTATTACTGAGACTCCGCTGACCGTCCGTCCGTCCGTCTATCTGTCTATCTGTCTGACCGTCAACAGGCTGTATATCATGAACCGAAATAAATTTCAACTGTCTAACTATCAAGACAGTTGAAATGTTTTCTATATTCCATTATTTCTGTTGCCAAATATTAAAAAATTAATAAAAATTAAAAAAATACGAAATACTAAAAACAGAATAAAATAACAAATTCTATACAACAATCATGATTATTTTGCAGTTTTTATAGATAATGGAACGGAATCTTTCGTGCACCAGTCCGACTTGCACTCGGTCGGTTTATATATAAATAGTAACTATATATTATTACATATTGTATTTACTGTTTCTATATTTTAATAAAGTAACTGTGTATCTGTATACCCTCCACAGTGCTGCTGACGTTCGTGAACTGCTGGTCAGTGCGTGCCGCCACCCGGGTGCAGGACTGGTTCACGTACGCGAAGCTCCTCGCCCTGTTCATCATCATAGCCGCCGGGATATACCAGCTGTGCCAAGGTCAGTGTCTTTCACTCTCACTCGGATGTTATAAATACTAAATATATATTATAATCTGGACTTACATTTGTCTAACAATGTACATCTATAAATAAAATTACAATACAAGTTTGTGCCGTTTGGGGTCGAGACTTTAGGCCCGTGGGGGGCCCGGCCGCTCTCAACTTGTTTAGGGATCTGGCGAAACGTTTGATTGAGGCGACGGGTGACCGAAATGCTGCATGGCGCCTACTTTGGGCAAAAACTTAGCATTGCCATTCAGCATGGCAATGCCGCCAGCGTTTATAGATTATTTATTTAATAACTTTTAAATAAATTTAATACAATCATCATCATCATCATCATCATCATCTCAGCCGTAGGACGTCCACTGCTGAACATATGCCTCCCCCATAATTTTCCAAAAGGACCGGTTGGAAGCAGCCTGCATCCAACATCGTCCTGCGACCTTGTTGGATGCAGGATCATCATGCAGATCATCCTACAACCTTCCTCAGGTCGTCTGTCCACCGTGTCGGTGGACGACCTACGCTGCGCTTGCCGGTCCGTGGTCTCCACTCCAGAACTTTTCGGCCCCATTGGCCATCTGTTCTGCGTACTATAGGCTTTTCGGAAACCGGCTTGTTCCGGAGGCTGGAATTCATCAAACCTGCGACTGAGACGGTTCGTTATGACCTTCGAAAACAGCTTATAAACATGGCTCAAAAGCGAGATGGGTCTGTAATTTTTAAGTAAAGTGTTGTCACCTTTCTTGAAGAACAGCACCACCACGCTTATGTTCCATGCTTCTGGCATTGAACCTTCGAGTAAGTCGGTATTAAAGAGCTTCTGAAGGACTTTAAGTACCGGTGTTCCACCCGCTTTCAGAAGCTCAGATGTGATGCCGACGTCACCAGGCGCCTTGATGTTCTTAAGCTGTTTCAAGGCCATTCAAATCTCGTACAGGCTGATGTCCGGGATATCTTCGGTATAATGTCGGGTCAGCTTGGCTCTTGGGTCTTTGGCCGAGCTGCTAACAGGTTTAGCGACCAAGGTGTATACCTGTCCGTAGAAACTCTCTACCTCTCCTAATACTTCTGCTTTGGTCGACGCTACACTGCCGTCTTCTCTCTTCAGCTTCGTCAACTGGCTTTGCCCAATAGACATGTCTCTTGCAAACACTTTGGAGCCTTTTTTCCGCTCTATCGTCTCTTTAATACGGTTTGTATTAAAGATCCGGATGTCATGCCACAAGGACTTCCATATTCGTCTATTGAGCAGCCTACATGCTTCAGCATCATTTGTTTCATTGAGCGTCGTTCAGCCATGAGGTTGAGGGTATCGTTGGAGAGTTTCTGTGGCCTATCTGTACGGTGGGTTTTTAAGTATTTGGAACCCACTGTATGGACAGTTTCTACTAACCTGTTGTTGATCTCGTCCACTGAAGCGATGTTCTCAAGGCAATTGAAGCGATTGGATAGCTCAAGTTGAAAGCTCTCGGGGTCTTGAATACGGGCACGAGTAGGTCGGAGCGTAGACTTCATCAGACGAGACCTCTCCAGTTTGACATTCATATTCATAATAAGTGTAAGTAATATATGATGCTATTATACTTTGCTGATAATAAATAAACTTGAACCGCATAATAAAAAGTATACTAAAGATAGTCTCGAGTTTCAACTATGGTATAAGGGAATTTTACATACGAAAAGTGTTTAAATAAAAAAAGGTATAACTAAATTATACAAATTCAAATTCATTTATTAGCTTAAACACAGGTACAATAAGAGTTAGAAAAAAATAGTTAGTCCTCTATGTTTTACCTTTTCAGGCATGCTAAAATTGTTACAAAATAATACTAATATACTTAACTAAAAATAATCCAAATAATTATTAACTAACCAATTTAATACAATATACAATTTCATTCACATAAACTTATCGCTAAGATATTCATTAATAGAATAATATCCCTTATTGATGAATAATTAGTGAAGTCTTTTCTTATATATATGAACGCAATCTGAGTCTAATATGTATTTGGGTAAATGATTATACAGTTTTGGGGCCATACCAAAGACACTCTTATTAAATAGTGCAGTTTTATGTTTTTGTACACAAATGTTACTATTATTACGTTTGCTTTTTAAAAATGTAAATAGATATAAGTTATTCCTAATAAATAATATAATTTCATAAAGATATAAGCATGGAAATGTCAATATATTTAATTTCTTAAAATATGGCTTACAAGAGTCTATTGCTCGTAGATGACAAACTGATCTTAGACACTTTTTTTGAGCTCTGAAAATTTTCTCTCTTTTTGTACAATTACCCCAGAATATAACTCCATAGCGCAGTGTTGAGGTCACATATGCGTGGTATGAAGTAAGCACTGCTGATTGATCTACAACCTTTGACAACATATATAAAGCATAGGAATAGCTACTTAATTTAGCACATACCATCTCGGCTTGCGTTTTCCATTTAAAGTCCGAGTTTATTTGTATTCCTAAAAATTTTGTTATATCAATGTCTTTAATTTGTTTATTATCATTATCAATATTTTTTTTTTTTTTTTTATTGTTTTTGAATATCTTAATTTGAGTTTTATCAAGATTAATTAAAATATTATTACATGTCAACCAATTTATTACATTATTTAAAGTAGCATTAAGTTTAGTTAGCAGTTCAAGAGATGTCTGTTTATCACTAACAAAAGTAATAGTACTATCATCCGCAAAGAGTACCATTGGATGGTTAGTAGCTTTTGAAAGGTCGTTTATGTAAATTATAAATAGCAGAGGACCAAGAACGCTACCTTGAGGAACACCATATTTTACCATACCAACATCAGAAGAATAGTTCTTCTCAATTTTTGTAATTGGACAGAGTTTATTCATTTTAGTAAATTGTGATCTATTCTCCATATATGATTGAATTAGACGTAGGGCATTACCCCTAACTCCATAAGTTTCCAGCTTATAAAGTAGTAAAGTGTGATCAACATAGTCGAAGGCCTTCGTTAAATCCATAAACATGGAACATACAAATAACTTCTTTTCGCAACTAGACATGACTATATTGAGGAGATTATAAATAGCCAAATTAACCGATTTATTTTTACGGAAACCTACTTGTTCTTCAACCAGAATATTAAATTTATCAAAGTAATCATATAAAGCACTATGTATGAATTTTTCAAATATTTTTGAAAAAACCAGTACTAATGCAACTGGTCTATAGTTAGTCATGCTTTCTCTATTTTGCTTTTTGAAAAGTGGTTTTATTATTGTTACCTTTAGCTTATCTGGGAAAACACCACGATCAATACAAAGGTTAATAATAAAACAAAGGATAGGTGATATGATATCGGCAACATATTTTATCACTTTGGTACTTATTCCATCGTTAAGGATTGTATGATGTTAAATACATCTTTAGGAGTAGAAGGTTTCATAAACATAGAACTTGAATTATTCCAATTTAAAGAATAAGAATTATTATTACTATTACTAGTATTGTTAGACTTAACTTGATTTATATAAAATTTGTTAAATGCCCTGGCTATGTCTTTTGGATTTTTTAATATTATATTGTTACATTTTATTTTTTCAATTACAATATGAGGTGACCAATTTTTTGAACTATTTATGATATTCCATGTTGCTTTTGATTTATTGGCGGCCATTTTGATAGCGTGATTATTTCTAGCTTTTTGTGTTAATTTTAGAATATTTTTCAGTCGTTTTGTATAATTTCTAAATTTTGAATAATTGATCTGATTGGGGTTTTTTCTGTACGCCCATAACATTAGTCGTTTTCGTTTTGTACACAGTTTTATTCCTTTTGTTATCCATTTAACTTTTTTACATAACGAATTTTTATTTTTCAATAGTGGAAAATATAGATCATAGAGTAGCTTAAATGTATCATGAAACTGACTGAACACTACATTTGGGTCACAGCTATTTAGTTCTTCATTGAAACTAATTCTACTCAAATTGTCATAGAATTTTTCCAAATTCATTTTACAGTAATCTCGTTTAAATGAATACCAGTATCTAAAGGAATAGTATTCCTTCACCGGACACTTGAAATATTGGGCTGTGTGACAAGGGCGTACCCAGGATTTCAGCTAGGAGGGGGCAGGGGGCTGCTTATACCTGTTTCGAAAAGATCGTCTGTCGGGTATATTGAAACAAAAAATCATGAAAATTGACTTTTATTCATTAATTTTGATGATGACACAAAACAAAATATTATACATAATTATACCATACATTATGTATAATATATATTATTATATTATGTATGTATATATTAATTTAACAGTAATCTTCTCGGATTTGCCGCAAATTTGTCTATGACAGTCTTTTCAATAAACTCACTGTTGTCTTTTAAATAGTTGCGATGTACGCTCATCAGACATAAACCCGTAAGCCTTTCTTCACCCATGGTGCTTCTAAGCCACGTTTTAACTCTTCGCAGCGTACTGAAGGACCGTTCCACGGTCGCCGTGGTGTATGGGATAGTGCTTAAAATAATTAATGCCTTTCTGACAGCAGGGTAAAAAATGTTGGCTTCGTTGAACAGATCAATTACTTCTATGTCCCTTAATTGATCATCTGATAAAGCCTTCGTCACCCATAAATTATGCCAAAGGTTCAGTTCTCCGGTGATATCCAGGTTATAAAATTCTTGGAATGATTCTGCGTTTTTGTGTAGGTCTGTAATGCTGGTTTTTGTCATATACAAGGGATGTAGCCTGCTTAAAGCAAACGCCGGAGTATTTTCTTGGGAGAATCGAATATTCAGTGATGAAATGAGTGAATCAATGTATGGGATTATCAGGGAACGCCGCCAATATTCGTTATCATTGTCTGATGGCGGATTACTTCTATGTGTTTGCTTATGAGCAAGACGTGGAACCGAAATTTCTATGTTCAAATCCATTGCAACAGCTCGTGCTTTTTGAAGTATTTCATTACTTATTCTATCAGGAAACTCGCGGTCATTTCTGAGAATGTCCTTGATATTTTTGATGTGTTCCCCTACCGAGATCATGTCGATCGATTTAGCTTGCAGTGCGTTAACTACTGGTTCTAAAACTGCTGAATATTTGGCTATTGTTTGTAGAGTAACAATAAACACTGGTTTTGTAATGGCTGAATGCAACTGATATGCAGATTTTCTGGTGGCATAATTTCCTTCTACGGATAACGTTTCTAGAGATTTCACAAGCTCTGAAAAATGTTGAGAAAACTTTCTGATTGATTTATATTTTTCTGACCATCTCGTCTCACATAATCGTGATAGGTTTGGAGCGTAGTTTCGACGTGTAGTCGATTCCCTGAAAAACGTTATAACATCCTTTACAGTGGCGACAGTATTTCTAATTTCTGGTACTGCGTTCGCATCATTCACAACAAGGTTGAGTTTGTGACTTGTGCAATGAAAATATAAAGCACGAGGATATTTTTTTCACAAAATGGCTTGTACGCCACCCTCTTTCCCTGCCATTGTAGAACAGCCATCGAATCCAAACCTACGCAATCTTCGGTTGAGAGGTTAGAACTAATTAAGAAATTGTCAACTGCTTCGGCAATTGCGGAAGCATTTTGTGCTTTTAGTTCAACGAACCCTACAAATTCTTCTCTGATTTTCCTTTTGCTTTCGTCGTAGAACCGCACGCCTATTGACAGCTGTTCTTTCCCAGATCCGTCTGCTGTTTCATCAGCTAAGACTGCGTAAGCCATGGTCTTCTGAACCTCATTAATTATATTCTCCTTAATAACTTCCCCACATAAATTTATCAATTCGTTTTGTATTTTTGGTGATGTGTAAACTGCATTGCGACGGCACTTTTCCAGGTGACTCTTTAATCTGTCGTCCCCTGAATTTATTCTCAACTTCAATAAATCTAATAAAACACCCTCATCTGCTTGTTTGCCCCTAAGAGGCATATCATGTGTGCCGCAAAATACTATACAAGAAATAATTGATGACAATATTTGTCTGTTTTCATCGATTTCTTTTTGGTGTCCACTTTGCAGTTGGATGTCTACAGGAACATTTTCAAGAAAATTTTTTGCAGCATTTGTCGCCGTTTGGTGAAGGTTGGTCGTTGCATGCTTTCGGCAGTCTTCATGCATATTTTTGAACTTTATATATGGCCTGACCATAAACGATCCCAAAATTCCTCTCACAGTGCTAATGGGCGGAGGGAACAAAACACAATGCTTACAAAGAACACCTTTTAGTCGCTTGGAATATACTAGCCATGGTGAATATTGATCCAACCAAGCATGGTTAAATTTTCTTTTTAAATGGCTTGCATCACTTTCAAAATCGTAATTTCTGGGCGGGATCCAAGGATTTTGTAACAACTCCCTCTTCTTTTCCGTCGATAGCTGGGTAGCCAACCCAACATAACGTCCCAGATCATTTTCATGACAGCCATCGTCCACTATAATTTCAGGATCGACGTTGACGTCATAAGTTTGTTGGGATGTCGATGGAGAAGAATAGTCGGCAACAGATATATTAACAGGTTCTACAGGAGAATTTGACGCTTGTCCAATGTTAGCATGCAATGATCTTGGCATTACATGAGTGGTTTTATCATGGTTGTCATTTTCATCGCTTCCACTGCTACTTTCCCGACCTTTTTTTCTTTTTTCGCGTGTCCTCCCTAAAAAATGGATACACAAAAATACTCTTACAGTGTTTAGGCGGGTTGTATAAGACGAAAATAAAGATCAAGTTTCACATTCTAATATATATGGTTTGAACGCCAAATAAGCATAACTAGGTAATTTGAAATAATACACTTGTTGTGACGTTAGAGAAAAGGGACTTTGTTGTCGGTATGGACTTATTAATAAATCCAAAATATTGCAAGGATCTTTCTTTTATGTTTTTTTTTACTTTTTAATCACAAAATATTCACAAATGTTATTTTAGCTATTATAACAAAACCACGTCTTGTAATTAATAAATTTAAATATTGTAAGTAATGCTTAAGATATACACTTACAAGAGAGTCAAAGCCCCCCATTAAATCAAATAATCATATTAGGTACCTACTTAAGTGTTTTGTTTTGACTCACCTCTTTCAAAGAATTTCCTGATATCCATTTGACGGAGTAATATTTCCAGTTGTTGCACAGTAAACGTAAATCTCGTGTCGCCGCAACGAAACTATAAGACACTATGTCGTATGAAATATTCGCTCGTATTACACTCCGAACTGAATTGTATTCGAACTAAATTGACGTGCTCTGCCTCACGCTTCCGCTTATATATTGAAATATTCTTGCTCCCGAAATATGTAGAAAATACTCGACTCTATTTCCATTCTTGTCTTATACTTGCTATCACTGTCTTTTCTTTCCAGAATAGTCCATGCTAGAACGTTCTTCGCGGTATTGCTATTCAATACAAGATGTCACTATTGACCGTATAAATTGATCCTATTTCTTTTTACTTCACACAGTGTGTGATCCGATAAAGCCAGTTCCATTGTTTCACATGAAGAACCACGAACGTTATGCAAAAAAATGTCTATACATGTATTTTTAGCTAATCGAGTGGGTTCATGACTAATAAACTAATCTTTAAGTTGTAACTTTTAATAATATTTCTCAATTCAGTTGTATTCTTGTTGTTTTTCAGAATATCTATATTTAAATCCCCACATACTAAAACCTTTTTCTTTTTATAGTGAAATCTTTCCAAAATTGATTCCAAGTTTTTGAAAAATATGTCAAAGTTATTCTATTGATTATAGGTGGTCTATATATACATATAATAATGATGTTATGCTCTGTCAGTTCCACGGCACTGCATTCGATTATATTATATAACACAACTTAAATTTTTAACTTCAATTATTTCTCTAAACCTATGTGTATTATTTACTAATATACATGAGCCTCCATTGCGATTTTTCCTACAAAAGCACGCGGCAAGTTTAAAATTTGGTATATTCAGTAGCGTAGTATCGCTGTTGATCATCTTATGTTCCGTTATACATATTATATCGACTAATTTATTTTTCTGTTTTAGCACCTCAAGATTCACTGTCAGCTTATCCTATTTATTCATTAATCCATCGATATTCTGATGCAGCAAATTAATATAATTATGGACGAAAAAATTTTTGTGTAGATGAATCTGGGTATACTCTACTATTATCGAAATTACTATCAAGTATAGGTTCAGTTTGCGTACATATATTTACTGTGGTTACCTTTTTGGGGCTCAATACTTGTCTTTTCTTTAGATCTCTTAATTTCAATTTATAATCTATTTGAAGTATTTCTCTTACAACTGATCTAGATATATCTGTACATATTTTATATTTGTTAGGAATATACCTACTATAACCCATGTCTATGAAAGTGACATGACTTTTATATCTATCGCAGATAAATTTTATTTCATGGTTTAATTTCTTTTCATTAAGATATCTATTAAATGGAATCTCAGTTTTAATGATATTTGTAAAGCTACAATAATTTAAGAAACTACTTAATATGAATTTGAATTCAGACGGATTATTGTCATTCATGCCTCCTAAAACAATGACATAATCTATTTTTGTTAATTTGATTAGGTCATCCTTAGCGGAGCTTAAAATGTCTCCTATAGTAGCATCGGATTTCCAGAATGAAGTGACTATATACTCGCCTCCCAAAAGGCTTATCAGCGCTTTTCTCATTCCGACTCCACGCTGATCTGCCAATATGATTACTTTTCGTTTTCCTTCTTCCAGTTTCTCTATATTTGATTTAATCGAAATTATGTTCTGTGTATATCATTTGTATATTGTTCCAACTTAGGTTTATCATCTTTAATTTCACCACTTTCAATTTTAGCCACAGGAATTGAATGCTAAATAGAGCATTCAAGCCCTTGACTCACCCTCCTATCAGATTCTGTCAATCATGTCATATGTCATCAATTTCGGCTCGACTGCTCTTGAAGGAGTAGACATTAAGCATTTCCTGCGAGTTTTTTTATTGCCTGATTTTGGCGTTACTTTACGAGTAGTCGTATCTGAATCAAATTGCCCAATTTTTTGTAAAGCTCTATAGTTTTATTGGCTTTGTCTAGTTCCGACTTTAGTGTACTGTTATCGCTGCTTAATAAACAAATCTCGCTAGTCAAATTTTCAATTTCAGCATTTGCGCTTTCTAAATTTACTGTTAGTTTATCAACTTTCTCTTTTAAGGCAATTACTGTATCGTTTTCACTCATGGATGTATTGGGCAGGCTCATAATCGTCGAATTAAACAACGTCGAATCATTGGACAGATCCGTCATGGAACTACATGGACGCAATGGTCTTCGGGTCATCACATAGTTATTTTCCATCTTTTCAGTATAATTTTTATAAAGTAATAAAATACGTAGAAGAATTTAAAACACCAATTATGTCTGCTTACCAAGTCGCGCTCGACAAAGCCACAGAATACGCAAGAGTACTGCAAGCAATCGCGTTTGCTGCCACAGTTTATGCAACAGTACTGCATACTTTTGCGTTCGCGGGCCGACACAGAACGATACCGCACCTATATGCCTTAGTTTAGTTGAACCAAGCACGGTTTTCTCCCTTTTCTCCCCTCCACTTCCCATTTTTATATTTTTTTTCTTAATATCTTACGAAAAATAAATTCCTTAGTGTGCCTCTGAAATCTGATTGAATTACGTCGATAATTATAGCTAAAGTAAAATAAACCAAGAAACTTTTATGTCAATTTTCGTCAAAATCGGTTAAAAAATGTGCGGCGACCTGTAGGCGAGAACAGACAGACAAAAAACGCATTTTTTGGCCGATCTCAAAACTGGTAGCTATTCACTTGTTCAAAAAACTAGACTAAACTAGCGAATTAAATGTTAATTACGGTAGTTCGTCCTTATTCTGTTAAGACTAAAATCCAAAATCGTGTATAATACTTACAATGGCATTTCTAATAATAAGATTATTCTATTAAATTTTGCCTGTTTTACGTTAGTTTAGCGAGCACCGATAAGTTACGTGACGACTAATCTGTCTAAAATATACGCTCTGATTGAAGAGAAATGTCTAATTTTAGTGCTGGAATTCGGAAGTCAATTTGAACTTTAGACTAAACAGAATAAGGAGTGGCTTAATTTAGAGTTTTTTTATTATAGAGAAGCTTACAGAACCAACACCACTGAGACGCTTCGCTCGCTCGGTCAAATTAGGCTTAAGAAAGGGTTTGGTAAAAGTTAACATCAAGTATAAGACGCGGTCCAACTCCAATTTTAAAATAATTTACGATGCTTTACGTAAGGTTGAAAATCGCTTGTTAGATTGGACGATGTAATGCGAAAATGCGTTCATTTTGTACTTTTTCTTTATAGTTTTCGATATATACTAACACAATTGAAAAAACTGCTGAGTAATACTTTAGTACTATACGTTGGCTATGTATTACCTAAAAAAATATAGTGTTATCGCTGAAAATTCTGAGAGTTTGGACGTGAAAGTTTATTTATGTTGACCTATTCAGGATGTTTTTCTGCTGAAAGAGAGTTATATTTATGAATTCTATTCGGTTATTACTCTTTTCCTATTCCTTTTCTAACCTTTGTATTTTTTTTATAATATACTATCGATCTGTTTCGTTACACTAGGTGTTTTAAAAATTCTGCTTTTTCTGTAATCAGGATACGAGCGCGCCTTAAATTTGCAGGGCTAAACTTTTTTGGAATACTTATATTTATTTCATATTACTTGAACTTAGACAAACATATGGATAAGAATGAAAATAATCTCACAAGTTTTCTAGATAACTTCATTTTAGTAGTTGTAACGGAGTGATAACATTTTATGGTTTTTTTATTTATGTCGTGAACGAGTTATCTAGAGTTCTGTGAATAATTAACTCGATACTTGGGTCTGCATGTTCTTCGTTATAAATAATGTACATAACATGTATATTTTACGGAGGATTCCATTAGCCTAGCTAGTTGGTAGTGGACCTGCCTTCGAAGCGAGGTGTCCCAGGCTCGCTCCCCTGATTGACAAGTCGGGGCTGTATCATTGCGAGTTTCACCATCATTGCTCGGAGTTCTGCACAGTAGACATCTGCTGTTATTGCCTGACTGGATTTGAGGAAGCTATAGTGAATTACACCATGAAGTGACCACCAAACCGTTACCATCACCTTTCTATGGGTAAGCTTAGCTTTAGGGCATTGTTGTGGCGCTTGACCTGGGGTCAACCATTGCGTTGTTCGCTTGCTATTATCTTAAAGAATCCAGTTTTCATGACATGTCACAGTTCGGCCCAAACCCCTTTCATTTCTGTATCGGTTTAACAAGGTAAAGCAAGCTTCAACGCGCGCTCCTCTTTGCAGATCAGTCCAGGGACCCATTGTTCAAGTTTTTAAATTTTATCGATTTGGTTTATTTGTTCAATATTGTGTGTATGCTAACATCAAACCATACCGCTTATTCCTTGGATACGGATCGGCTTCCACCATCTCCTTCAATTCGTCATTATTTACTTAACGGCTGGTCTTCTTCGTGGTTCATTCTGCAAGTCGAAGTTTCCACTACGAAAGCGGTTAAACCAAAAACGATACGTTCGTTAGCTGTATCCTCTCCAAACACAGCATTGACAAATCAATAAGTTTTTGCTGCGTTAGGTCGACTCGTATTCGAAAATTACTTATAATAAAACACTGTTTTAAACTATCACGGTTGTTCTCTAAAGTTATATGATTATTAACGGGATATATTAGATTATAAATATCCCGTTAATAATCATATAACTTTTCTTATAATATTTGTAAATAAATATTCATGGATCACGCATTCTCTTTCGCCTTCCATTTTAGCCTGTTTTTAATACAACTTTATGTACTTCGCATTAAACCTCATCTTAGAATTGGCCAGCAGATGTGTTAAATTTGAAAATTAAAGAAAACTCACACATTGAACACATTACATGGAGTGTTGTCAAAAAAGTCAAGTTAAAAATGTAAAATAGAAGAATGCTGGTGGTTCAAATTTATGGAGGACATAGCTCTGAGGTTACATTAGCATGGTGATGAAATATGACGATGATGATGTAAAGTATCCTATGTGTTAATGCAGCACCTCTGGTCTGGGTGGCATTGGAACAGTCATTGGCAGACGTAGTGCTTACTATCAAGCGCATATACGTCTCTTGATTCTCTCGGATTGACTCGTCTTGGCATAAAAACACCTACTACTTCAGAAGTACCTATCGAACTTGATCGAAATTTAAAGGTCCTTCGAGCATTCGCCTGTAATGTAACGTTACAGAGTCGAACGTTCATCAGTGAGGGAGGAGAACCGAGCATTACAGTGCGCAACTTGATGATACAATGTGTAATATTTTGATACAACTTACAACATTACTAATGCTCGTCAAGTCAGGGAGCCAGTATTGTAATCATCATCTCAGCCGTAGGACTTCCACTTCTGAGCATAGGCCTCCCCCACAAATTTCCAAAATGACCGGTTGGAAGCGGCCCGCATCCAACGTCGTCCTGCTACCTTTATCAGGTCGTCAGTCCACCTTGTCGGTGGACGACCTACGCTGCGCTTGCCGGTCCGTGGTCTCCACTCTAGTACCTTTCGGCCCCATCGGCCATCTATTCTGCGTCCTATCAGGCCTACCCACTGCCACTTCAACTGGCTTATCTTCTGGGCTATGTCGGTGACTTTAGTTTGTCTACGAATCTCCACATTTCTGACTCGATCACGTAGAGAAACCCCGAGCCTAGCCCTCTTCATAGCTCGTTGTGCGACTTTGAGCTTGCTTATGAGGGCCATAGTAAGAGACTACGTTTCAGTGCCATAAGTCATCACTGGTAACACACATTGGTTAAACACTCTTATCTTGAGGCAAGTAGTATTGTAATGCAATGATCTAAACCAAATTAAAAAGGTCACATTACAAGCTCCAGTAGAGGGATCTGAACTACATATTATGTATTTATTCTGTAACTAAACACAAATGCAAATGCACAAATATACAGCTTCTTAGTCATAATATCTCTCGTGTAATCTGTGTTTTGATAACGAGTAATTAAATTGACCTATTACCAAAAGAGTTCAAATAAATATGTTTTGTATGGCTCAAGGCTGACGCCACACGGAGGGGGTCGTGAGTAAGTAAACAAAGACAACAGAATATTTGCAAACATTCGCGTTTTTTTAAAGAAACCATACTTTAAACGAACAACTCTTGTATATATGTAATTACATATATAATCTGAATGTCGGAAACGGCATTCTTTTATGGGACAATGTATACAATTCTATAATAAAGTTCCCAATGTTATCCGAGATTTGCCTATTAATAAGTTTAAAATTACTATTAAAACTAAACTCTGTCAAAAAGGTTATTACAAAATTTCGGATTACTTGGAGGATAAAACAGCTTGGGACTGATCACTCCAGGTTCTATCTACTCGTGTACTAAGAAGTCAAAGTGTAGCGTGTCTTGCCCTACTGATACCATTATTATGTTCTCTTTTGTAAGGCAACACACTGGAGCTAATACTTGTAGTACCTAAGTAAAAACATTGTAAAAACATCTATATAAAAAGAATGGCCCCGAGTTTCTTGCCGCTTCTTCTCGGTTGGCTCTATGTATTTGGAACGCGGCGGTAGGCTTTAAAGTACATTATAATGAAAAATTGACGTTCATAATTGCGTCTTTGATGCCTAAATTGAATAAATGATTTTGACTTTGACTTTGACTTTGACTTTGGCGTCAACGATTTTCATGAAATTTAGTATGCAGGGGGTTTCGGGGGCGATAAATCGATCTACCTAGGATTCCTTTTCAGAAAACGTATTTTTATCCATGTTTTCAGACAATGAAGAACTGCTACAACACTAAAGCACTGACAATAGATGGCGTTGTTAAGCAACACTAAGCCAATGAGTGTTTGGTTTGACGTTAGACCTAAAAACCAATTGCATACTTACGAACATAGCTCAGAAATCCAGATACTCTTTTGTAAAATAAAAAACTTATATTCTCTTCCTCTACCTAAATAATTGAAGATTAGATTAAGTCAATGTACACACTCGCAAAAAGTATACACTTTTTTCCCTACAACTTGACCTTCACAGATACACGTGAATACCGTTACTATAATGTTTTGTTATTACCCGTTCTATTACAAAACGTGATTTAAGGATTTTGAAACTAGTTTTACGATCTTGACCCTGAGAGACCGGTGTGCCAAATGTCATGTGACGTCATTAGATGAGGCGTTCATCTGATCAGTATTCATAATTGTCTCATTTGCATTTGGGAAAGATTTCACCGTCTTGCGTAATTAGGACTCCATCCGCTGATTTGGCTACGTTTGCCCTTGTTACTTCGCTATCCTATTTATCACGCCCATTGCTTCTGATGTATTTTCCCTCTGAGCTCTTGAGAACCAAATACAGTCCAAAATACTTTTTTGACATATACATTTTTACACAAATTTAATGAATCCATAGGCTCCCGAACTAGAGTTACTGTGTTTCAGGAGCCAATGGTTTCTCTCATGAAAGACTTATCATATATAACCACCGTTTTATATATATCTAAAGATGTCTATAGTAAAAAAAAACCCTCTAGAATCGTAATCTGATAGTCATATAATTATGTAACTGCTAAAAATCCAAGTACGGTTACTCGTTCACGATTCACACGGAGTCACGATAGGTGCGAAGATGAGGGAAGCGAGGAGGAACGTTATATAAAGTTGAATCGTAACCACACAACGCGCGAGCCAACCGAGCGAAGCGAGCGTGCCGCGGCAGCAACCGGCGCAATTGAGCTATTCCTATTTCTAACCGAAGTAGGATAGATCTAACCACAGCTTTGACTGGTTGCACCTAGCTCCAGCCACACTTCGGCTTTTAGCCGTACCATAAGGTAACGTACCTAAGTACTTAAGTGTTTGTTTAATAGTTTATTAAATTTGTTATAAAATATCTCAGTTTGTTGGTCAATTACAACTTTACCGATTGATTATGTTGTTTTTGCTACCTACTTGTTAGGGCTTAACTTGTCGGTCATGCTAAAATTGCTAAATTATTGCAGTTCTTATTCTGTTAAGGCTAAAATCCAAATTAGTGTAGAACTTCCGAATGACAGCACTAAAATTAGATATTTCTCTTCAACTTTGGGCATATTTTAGATATAGTAGTCACGTAACTTGGTGCTCGCTAAACTAACGTAAACATTCTAAACTGTAGTAGCTATAACTTCTGCCAGGCATTCAATTGGTATGGGCAAGTGTGGCGCTTAGCATCATGCGAGCGACTGGCTCGTCTCTCGCCGAGTTATATATAAAAAACCTACCTCGTTCGATCTCAATTACGATTCATGTCGAGTAAAAGTCGATCGTGACTGATGTCTATTATGAATGAGAAAATTTAGGAAATCAATTTATCGAAGTAGGTAGAATTGGTTCTTTTCATCTGAAAACGGAAGATCGAATTATGGCAGGCTCGAACGTTTTGAATACGTAGTCAGATGTAAGAAGAATACCATACATTAGCAAGTGCTTGTGCACATAAAAAGGCATGTAATCAGTTCGACATTATAAACAAAACGAATCGTTACTTTATTCGAAGGCAGTTCTAATTTAAATCACCATACTAAAATTGCTATAAACACGAATTTTTGGATGGATGGAGTTTTGTTTCTCAACACCAGAACGGCTTAACGGCTTATGATGAAATTTAGTATGTAGATAGATAGATGAGGCGCTTGAGGCATCCATCACCACGCGTATGAAACCGCAGAGTGCAGCTGTTTAATCTAACAAATGTAAATGTAATAAATATTTGGATGAAATTTGGTGTGTAGATTTATAATTCTACTTTCTTAATTTATCAATCAATGTTATATGCTGCCGTCATAAATAAATTATATTTCATTCATTTTCATTTCATAGATACTCCTTCCGACCACTTGGATCCTTAGCTCCGCTCCGCATGTAGATCCGCGGATACCTTTATCTCCTCTTTAATCCACAGCTGGATCCGTAGATACTTCTTTTCTACCGACTTCCAAAGAAGGAGGTACTCAATCAAACAAATCGACTGTATTTTTTATGTTATTGCCTCATAACTTTCGATAGGGTGAGCTAATTCTCAAAATTATTTTTTTTTGTTTAAAAGCTGGTGCTTCCTGTGTGGTCCCATTTAAATTTCATCAAATTTGTTTTTTTTTTACACTTTTGTTGAGTTACACTCCAATTACTGAATACTATGGAAGTCGGTATTAATTTTTTTCAAATTGTACTTGTTCCTCTTAAATACACAGGTGGATCTGTGAATACTTCATTTTCCTCTTAAATCCACAGGTGGATCCGAGGGTACTACTATTTCCATTTAAATCCACAGGTGGATCCGAGGGTACTACTATTTCCATTTAAATCCACAGATGGATCTTTGAATATTTTGATTCCTTTTCAATCTACCTACATATGATTCCTATTTCGTTTTGTTAGAGGAAAGTAACCAATTATGGAATACCGTTTTGTTTTTTTAGGCATAAATGAAACAAATATAAAAAATCAAAAACTTTTGATGGTAATTATAAACAATCATATATTTAGTTTTTATATGGTAACAATCTTGTATTATCATTATTAAGTATGGATCTAAAATTTCTCAAAAACAAAATCGTCATAAAGGTATCTAATAAAGGAATAGGTACCCCAAATATGGAACACTAGAAAAACTATCAAAAATCAACCTGGAATTTATTGTATCATACTTTTTAGGAACTTTGGTGAAATTAAACTTAACTTAAAATATTTGCGAAAATCACAAATCCAGGTGTCGAACTCTGCACCAGCGCAATCAACATGTGCCCAGAGCCCGCACATGAGACATTTGATCCAGGTTTCCATAGTCCATAGTTGGACCCTATGACCTGTCCATATTTGGAATTTATAACTAATTTAAATTTATATTCATACATTTATACATAACAAACTAGCCTATAAAATTGCTTTAACACTTTCAAACAAACATGTATACAATACAAAGAAGCAATAAATACAATACTATTTGCAATATCTTTACGAAAAATACTCAATATTTACGTACCTGAGAAAGTTTTCTCACAGCGACAAAACAAAACGCTCTCGCCATGGACAAAGGACTCGCTCGACTGACACGTCGAAACCTATACACGCGTAAAGTGATTGAAAGAGATAGACGATCGCAGCTCCTGGCGTTTAGGAATATTTGTTTGCGATAAATGCCGGTATTCCAAATTAGGGATACTATTCCATATTTGGTTACTTTCCTCTACCTTTTTAACATTGTAAATAATTGCTTAAATCATTCGTTTAAATAATATGAACGTATATTTTTATACTACTGCTACAAAACCTGTCTCAAATATCCCGTCATTGTCATGCTTGTACACTGGTTAATAGTAAAAGAATGTCTTTCGGCAAGGGGTATTCAGAGTAATATTTCAGAGAAAAAGAAGAAAGGTCCTGAAATGGCCTTGATAGCGCCTTGTGGATTCATGTGGCATAGGAAAATATTATTTTCGGATCCCCTTGTTTGTGGATTCAAGTTTAGCTTCTAGAATAGGTAACGTAGGAAGGATACTTTTCACCGTCATGGTCATTATCATCCATAGACACGCGTGTATAAATCCGTGGAGCGCAACTATTGAGAAATAAATTATTCCAATATTAGACTTTTATGGTATTAATAATTTGTATCGATACTTGAAATTACTTTCGATTACGATATCTTCTGCACAGACAATTATATGTACTGATCTTCTGATATTTACAACACAGCTAGGTCTGTGGGTCACGAATTACTGATTACTGCGTTACTATAACGTAACGTGTCATTCCCGTAAAACAGTACAAACTGTCATTTGTCTAAGGCAATTGTTACACATAGGTATAACTCATAGTTTGTACGCCGAAGCGTGGCACGTCGACGCTGACGATATGAATTATTTTTCTCAATCTGTGCTACGGTCTCAGAAGTCACTATCAGGTATTCTGTGAGGCAGTTTTCTCACGACAGTCGAGCGGCGTCAATGGACCGGATTGCAGCAATCGTCCAATATGCGCTCGTCGTCTCATCTCACTGTCCGGCGGCGGCGGAGACGTTGCGGCCTACGCCTTCCGACCACCAGCATGCCGGGATCGTTTTGGACTCGCGATTTACTAGAGTGTTTCTGATTAGACGCTAGTACCTAGCGGGTCTCAAGTACATTGGAGTGAGGTATTATAATACAGTTAGTTGGTACTGGAGATTTGACTGCATATTTAAAAAAGTAAAGAAGAGAATAATCGAAACACTTTTCAGTTGTAACTCCAAAACCGCTTGATCGAATTCGATGAAATTTAAAACGAACTACCTCAGGAGTATTCTTTTTAATAAAAAAAGGTTTCGAGAATCGGTCCACAAAAAAGGGAGAAATCGGTGAACATTCATAAACAAAGTATATATAATAATTAATTCTAGTCGAACATAGAATGTACGCCTTTTTTGAAGTCTGTTAAAAAGAAGCTCTTTTCAGAAGATCTAACGTCTGGTCTTTAATACGGGCACAGAATATGATAGGGCTCTAGTCTTCTCGTTAAGGGTATTGCATAGCTAGTACTTGTACATACTTCTAGTTGACAACTAATATTCATTGCTTCTCAGAATCTTCCGCTAGATCAGCAAAGTCAGGTTGTTGTCGCAAATTGTTGAAATGCATCGGTTCTAGGCAGAGGTATTGCAAGCCTCGTGCTTGTACTGTCTGATAATATGAGAAAAACTGCAAATGGCTGGACAAGTTCCGCTACCGTGCCCTTTATGTTTTAATCACAATCGATTTTTCTCGTACTTACAGGTAAAACAGAGCATTTCACGTTTGAAGGCACGACGAGTGACGTCACGTCAATTGCGCTGTCTTTCTACTCTGGACTGTTTGCCTACAACGGATGGTAAGTCAAGTTTTACCTAGAACTATCAAAAACTTAAAAAAAAACTATTCTAAGAAACTAGGGGTTTATTTGTATGACAAGGCGACATATGTCGCACAGCGAGCTATGATCAGTCTATGTTCGGGGTTTCTTAACGTGATCGAATCAGAAATGAGTAGATTCTCAGAAGAAGGAAAGTCACCCACATAGCCCAGAAGATTAGCCATTTGAAGTGGCAGTGGTCAGGGCACATAGCACGCAGAACAGATGACCGATGGTGCCGGAAGTTTCTGGAGTGGACATCATGGAACGGCAAGCGACACGGTGGACAGACGACCTGATAAAGGTCGCGTGACGACGCTGGATGCAAGCCGCTTCCAACCGGTCCTTTTGGAAATATATGGGAAGGAATATGTTCAGCAGTAGACGTGTTACGCCTGAGAAGATAGTGATGATGATAGTATTGTAATACTTCTTTTCTCTAGCTTTTCCTCTGTTTATCATGCCAATAAACTAATATTTCCAGGAACTACTTGAACTTCATAATTGAAGAACTAAAAGATCCGGTGAAGAACCTCCCGCGAGCCATCGCCATATCATGCGCTCTGGTCACCGTCGTCTACACCTTCACCAACGTGGCCTTCTTCACCACGCTCTCACCCACAGAGGTAAAGGCCTTAAGGCAACATGGTAGAAACGTTGTATGGTTATATTAAATACTCAGCGTGCGCACTTTCGAGTATTTTCAATGTCAAACAATCACCAATAATCAACCAAAAAATGGACCGACTTCAACACCAAAAATAACTTGAAGTCGGTTCCATAGTAGTTCAAGAGTACCTATTATCACAATTATTGTGTATTATCGCAGTATCATCAAGATAGGCGAAACACTCTTTAGTTGTTGGAGTGTAACTAAAAACAACTTGACCGAATTAGTATCATCAAGATTGGTAAAACACTTTTCAGTTATTGGAGTGTAACTCAAAAACAATTTGACCGAATTAGTATCATCAAGATTGGCAAAACACTTTTCAGTTATTGGAGTGTAACTCAAAAACAACTTGACCGAATTAGTATCATCAAGATTGGCAAAACACTTTTCAGTTATTGGAGAGTAACTCAAAAACAACTTGACCGAATTAGTATCATCAAGATTGGCAAAACACTTTTCAGTTATTGGAGTGTAACTCAAAAACAACTTGACCGAATTAGTATCATCAAGATTGGCAAAACACTTTTCAGTTATTGGAGTGTAACTCAAAAACAACTTGACCGAATTAGTATCATCAAGATTGGCAAAACACTTTTCAGTTATTGGAGTGTAACTCAAAAACAACTTGACCGAATTAGTATCATCAAGATTGGCAAAACACTTTTCAGTTATTGGAGTGTAACTCAAAAACAACTTGACCGAATTAGTATCATCAAGATTGGCAAAACACTTTTCAGTTATTGGAGTGTAATTCAAAAACAACTTGACCGAATTAGTATCATCAAGATTGGCAAAACACTTTTCAGTTATTGGAGTGTAATTCAAAAACAACTTGACCGAATTAGTATCATCAAGATTGGCAAAACACTTTTCAGTTATTGGAGTGTAATTCAAAAACAACTTGACCGAATTAGTATCATCAAGATTGGCAAAACACTTTTCAGTTATTGGAGTGTAACTCAAAAACAACTTGACCGAATTAGTATCATCAAGATTGGCAAAACACTTTTCAGTTATTGGAGTGTAACTCAAAAAAAACTTGACCGAATTAGTATCATCAAGATTGGCAAAACACTTTTCAGTTATTGGAGTGTAACTCAAAAACAACTTGACCGAATTAGTATCATCAAGATTGGCAAAACACTTTTCAGTTATTGGAGTGTAACTCAAAAACAACTTGACCGAATTAGTATCATCAAGATTGGCAAAACACTTTTCAGTTGTTGGAGTGTAACTCAAAAACAACTTGACCGAATTTGATGATCATTATCAAAATCGGACTACTCTGTAAAAAGTTATGCGTGGTCAACAATATTTTTTTTTAATAATATACGCGTCGACTTGAGAACCACCTCCTTTTGGTACTTGGCTAAAAATGCCTTACGCTTTTACAAAATACTGAGTTCACTGAGTACTGTTACTGAGTGTTTGAGCACGGTCATATTATCTATTTAACGTAACCGTGGTTTGAGTCTCTTTGGGATTATTAAATTTTTTACAAAGTTATCTTCCATAAAAACTTAATAGAGTTGATTCATTCTATCGGAATGTTCTCAAGGTAAAACTTACAAGTATTCTCTATCGAGCCAAAATTTAATCGTGTATCCGTGAACAGATCCGAATAAAGTATTTAGTGCACCGTTTTCGAAAGTCATGACTTAAATATTCGTGAGGACGAATTATCATCAAATATGTTTTGTCTTACAGATGCAACACTATTGCGATTGTTGTTATAAAGTTAAGAATAGAAAAAAAATACATATTCCGACGTAATTTGAACCCGCGTCTTCCGACAATCCGTGTCAGACGCCATAATCGGTAGGCCACTTCATCCATCAGGCAACCATCATCATAGATCATCGAGTCCTTTCTCCATTTGTCTATACCTAAGCATAAGACCACTGGATTTAAAAGTTGTTTTAAATATAGAGCGGCGAAAATTTGGAATAATCTTCCTCGTCCCATGAGGACAAAGATTAGTTTCGAACTTTTTAATATAAAATGTAAATGTATGCTGGCTGATCGAGCTATAAAAACATTTGAAACAATTTTTAAAATACAAAAGTGACCTTAATACCTTTCACACACACGCGCGCACACACACACACACACACAGCGAGAGAGAGAGAGAGAGAGAGAGAGAGTTCTCTACGATCAACTTTTGTATAATTGAGATGCTTTTACCCGCTTTACTGGTTACATGCTTGACCAACATCTCCGCTCAAGCAATGGTGTATGCTGAAAACCAGCTCTGCGTAGACCTAGTCCACGCAGAAACACTGAGCCTACCCCAATTGCCATAATAATTAAAAGTAAATTTTAAGTATTAAGTTTTTATTTTATTAATTAAGGTATTATTAATAAATTTTATAAGTTACTATACATTATTCTATTTTATACCTTGGCAAATGTTAAAACTTTTGTAATATTTTAATGGTTCTGGCAATAAAAGTCTATTTTATTTTTATTTTTATCGAATTTAACTCTAGTAGATGTAACCATCGAAAGGCGAATGAGCGACATCTGTGGAATATCACAGCAAGTTTCACACGACCGAAAGAAGAGTATTTCCAAACAATAAACTTTCGTATTCATGTCGCGACCTGTAATTTTTTTTTCTTGATTTTGAAACACATACTGATGCTTAACAAAATCAAATATTAGATAATAATATAATGTTCATTTTTCAAAAAGTCTTAATCTATACATCATTTACATATGTGTAGTTCTTAGACATTAATATCAGTCATTCTGATTCTCAGCGGACCCCAAAATTTCTTGGCATCCGAGTGCGATTTTATCTTACCTAAGTATACGACTACAAGATCACATTACAACGTAAATTAATTCCAAAGTTAGTAAGACTGTAATAAAGTTTTAGTTTTTTACTATTTAAGAATATTACATAATAAGTGGATATATCTTAAAATGGATATAATGTACTTAATATATTTAAAAGTGTGAAGTGAAGGTTTGTTGTGAATTTAAGGATGTGTGCGTATAACATGAGGTGTGGAGGGAGATGTGTAACTTGTTGAGTTTGGATGTGAAGTAAGATAGATAGATAAACTCATACAATATAAAGTAAAAGTAGCTCAAGTTACTTCTCATACCTTCAGCTATCAGCCAGTAATAGTCCCGTAAAATCGTACCAGCCCTTTCAAAGATTAGCCGGAACAAACAAACAGGCAGACAGACAGACAAAAATGTATTGTTTTATGTAATTACCGTATATATGCATTAAGTGCAAATCTTTTAATTTGGAATTACAAACATCACGGTTAGCACGGGCAGTGAACTATTTCTCCCCGTGGAGAGGAAAGAAATCTATTCCACCATATCATTTTTATCTCCCTTGCGAGCACGGCGACCGTCAAAAATACCTCAGTGCCTCAAGACAAGAGTCTTCGACCAATGTGTGTTACCAGTGAGACTTATGGCACTGAAACGACGTGGTCTCTTACTATGGGCCTCATAGTTAAGCACAAAGTCGCACAACGAGCTATGGAGAGAGCTATACTCGGGGTTTCTCTACGTGATCGAATCAGAAATGAGGAGATCCGTAGAAGAACGAAAGTCACCGACATAACAGAAGATTAGCCAGTTGAATTGGCAGTGGGCAGGGCACATAGCACACAGAACAGATGGCCGATGGGGCCGAAAGGTTCTGGAGTGGAGACCACGGACCGGCGTCGTCCACCGACACGGTGGACAGACGACCTGATGAAGGTCGCAGGACGACGTTGGATGCAGGCCACTTCCAACCGGTCCTTTTGGAAAATCTTGGGGGAGGCATACGTTCAGCAGTGGACGTCCTACGGCTGAGATGATGATGATGAGCACGGCAACGCCAGAAGATAGTTTATCCACGTGGATAGACGGCGGGAGTAGCGTTTCCTATGGTTTGTACTTCGTAGGTGCCATTTAAAGCAAATGTAACAAAAGTCTCTGAGTAGCGTGTGCTATCCGTACGTAGTATCCTATTTCATTTACTAAGAGACTCATTATGCGTATGGAAGTGGGGACCTATTGTAGATTAAAAACAAATAAGAATTATTTTTTATTTACTCGAAATATGTGCCTGAATTAATTATCCGGGTAATCGAAGGGGTTGTGACATTTCGGATATACCTTCGGTGTAATTTTCTTTCCATTGTTTCCATTTCCCGCTAAATGTTATTATAATATGCGCGAGACATTTCTGGATGAAAGTAAACCACCACCTTCAAAGAACCTTTCTCCTTAGAGAGAGAGTCCTTGCTCTAGCGGGAGTAGCGGGACATACTGTCTACGAGATACGTCAAAAGGAAACATTTTATCTCTTTCCCCGGTTGCCGTGCTCTGTAAGGTGGAGAAGATAATTATTGCCACTGACAGGTGGATAAAAACGGTGGAAAGACTATTACTCTCCATCGCGTAGCTAGGGGTGCTACTAGCAGATACTAGACTGATAGTAGATATAAACAAGTGTTGCTTAGATACTACGTTGATGCTCAGTGATGATGCGACAGCTTTTAAATCTTTATAGATTACCACTATATTCTGGATTTCATAATGTCAGCTATCTTCACCGACAGCTCAAGCCAGACGTAGAGATACTCGTAAAACCCGCGGCCGTCCCTTATCACGCCCTAGGCTTCCTAGGCCTTCTTCAAAATGTTTACTAAATTATCTTACCCAACGCCTGAGTTTTTTCCAATAGAAACTCCTAACCCTCTGATATATCTCTCTGTTATATCTTCTGTTACATCTCTCTGTGAAATCTCTTTGTTATATCTCTGAGTTATATCTATATGTTATCTGTATATCTCTCTGATATCTATTAAAAGAGATATATGTGATATTATTTATTTATTAAAGTATTACATTAAAAATACAATTGTTTATTAACTAGCACCTGTAAACCTCGTCAAGGATTGTCGTAGTACTAGTTCCTCTTATACAGGGTGTTTGGTAGAGGGTCTGACAAACCAAATGAGTATGTTCTGGGGCCCACTTGGAGAATACAAGTTGGCCAAAAAAAATCCCCGACCCTCCAATTTTTTTTATTATTTTTTTTGTGAAAATTACCTTTACTCCGAAATTGTACCTATTTACCACCACCATAACATCTGTAAAATCTGTTTAGACCAAATTTAACTAAAAACATCAGGTCTAGAACAGATTTTACAAATGTTATGGTGGTAAATAGGTACAATTTCGGAGAAATGGGAAAATTCACAAAAAAAGTTACAAAAAATGGGGGATCGGGGATTTTTTTTGGCCAACTTGTATTCTTCAATTGGGCCCCCGAACACGCTCATTTGGTTTGTCGGACCCTCTACCAAACACCCTGTATATAAGCTTTATCAATTTGTAAAGAGACTTGAAATTTATGAAAAAATTGAAAAGTGTACTTACCTACATACATTATAACTAGTTAAAATAGAAACGTAAGTAGGTTGCAGCATATAACGTGAATCAAATTACTGTTAACCAAAAGCAATTAAATAATGAAAGAAAACTAAATAAATTAATAAAATTGCCTCCCTGTTATATCTCTCTATTATATCTACTCTCTGTTATATCTACTCTCTCTTATATCTACTCTCTGTTATACCTACTCTCTCTTATATCTACTCTCTGTTATATCTACTCTCTGTTATATCTACTCTCTGTTATATCTACTCTCTGTTATATTATACCAGGTGTTAGGATCTGCAGCAGTAGCCGTCACCTTCGCTGAGCGTCTGTTCGGATGGTTCGCTCTCTCCATTCCTCTGTTTGTAGCAGCTTCTACCTTCGGGGCAGTCAATGGAGTTCTTCTCACTTCTTCTCGGTAAGTCTTCTACGGTCTTCTAGGCGTTACCATTTGTAGTATTAGTAGCCCCTTATCAATTAGAATGTATATGGCTGGTATGCATTGAGGTATTTGTACCTCATTTCTGGTTCACAGCATTAAAAAACGGACAAATAATTTGTCGCGGGAGGTGTGGCAACACAGTCTACGAGTATGTAAACCTGCCGTGATGTCAGGCTGTTCTACGCGGGCCAAGTTTAGATATAAAAATGAACCTACCTACACTTCCGACCGTTTCTGCTTGCACGCTGAATGGAAACTTATCGTCAGAGACGAAGCATTCATACTCCTGTGGGCACAACTGATTCGATACCGTGCGAGAGCGGAACGGCAATATGCGACTTGGCCGTCCCTTCACAGCATTAAAAAAGGACAAAATAGTGTCGCATGTTGTATGGCAGGCTGTTCTACGCGGGCGCAGGGCCAAGTTTAAGTATAAAAATGAGCCTACTCTTACGACCATTCCTGGTTGCACGCTGAATGGAAACTTATCGTCAGAGACGAGCGTTCATATTGCCTGGCAGCATTAGAAAGAGACGAACTATTGTGTGGCAGACTGTTCTACGCGGGCGCGGCGCAGGGCCAGATGCCGGAGATGCTGACGATGGTGTCAGCGCGCGCGACGCCGGCACCCGCTGTGCTCGCCGTGGCGCTGCTGTCGCTCGTCTATCTCACCGTCTCCGACATCTACGCGCTGATCAACTACGTCGGATTCGCTACTTGGGTCAGTATTCTGCAACTAAGCGCCAATACCCTATAGCTGTCATGTCAAAAATACGGTTTCAGTCACCAGGCAGGCATTGTATAAACACGGTATATTTCAAATTTCATTCAATTAAAACCAGTAGTTTACGAATTATAGTATAATAAATTAAGTCAAAGTTCCTTAATTTTGTCGTTCACTGACTATGTGACTGAACTCTAAGGTACTTAGACATAGAAGCCTCCAATTTATAATACAATTAGTGTTTAATGTTTAAATCAAGGAAAAACTAAAATATTTTGCAATTTCGATCCAGTTTTCCAGATACACCAGCTGCATAAATAACTTTGTAATCCCTTATAAATGTATAATACAAAGTGACGTTAGTAGTGAATGAATAAGTGTGTGTATGTATAATATAATGGAATAATAGTTGTATGTAGATAGGTACCTAGATTAATTATGCTCAAAGGTACTCGTAAGTTGTAAAATGGTCAACGGAATGAAAAAGCAAGAATGATGGACATATCTTAAGAGGATTGCATAGCTAGTACTTTTCGTACTAAAAGAGAAAACTCTTTTCTACCTCTTAACATTGTCCGATTTCAGTGATATTTTTTTCATGGAATCATCACATTGTATACTATGCCTGTACGTTTTGATTTTTTCAGTTTTTTTAAGTTCTAAGAAAGGGAATTTATAGTACTTTGAAATACTGAAAAAATCAAAACGTACGGGCATAGTAAACAATGCCACGATTCCATGAAAAAACATCACTGAAATCGGACAATGTTAAGAGGTAGAAAAGAGTTTTCTTTTTTAGCATGGAAAGTACTAGCTATGCAATCCATTTAAGAAGTTGTACCCAAATCCCACACAGTATTAAGTAGAAAAAAACTAGGACTATCTACAAAAAGAAATGAGATGCCATCAAAAACATAACTTGTAAAATGAAGCAAGTCTCTCAACTCAGTTTTTCTACCGAAAAAAGTTATGAAAGCCATGCTATATGTACTTAAAATACCAAGTCGGTTAATTTATTCAGTCCCTACATAAGGGACCATCTGTCTTAAGTTATTACGTAATTAACTAACCTAGCAACATCTTATTGTGACCATCAATATTAAAAATCTTTTATGTATTAAAAAATAGATTGACTTGTCAACTATATTACATAGAATGGATCTCACAACTTTTTACGGTAGAAAAAACTGAGTTGCGAGACTTGCTTCATTTTACAAGTTATGTTTTTGATGGCATCCAGTTTTCCACCTTTAGGGCGGGTTCCCTGCCAAAATTATTTTTATGAGAACCAAAGAGATTACAATTCTACATACTACGTAAGAAGAGTATTTTCTACTTTTAGTATAAGTTTGTGTACATTTTTATCGAGTGAGCGAAGCGACGCTGCTGTAACTGGCCAAATTGACTTTCATCTGTCCGTATGTTCGTTAGGTTGTATGTTGGTCCTCCTGTACAGGTCGCATTTTTCAACTAATGTTGACAAAACTTGCTACCTATGTATGTTCTACCACAGCGTAAGATACATAAACTATCATGGTTCCACTATTAAATTAGTTTTTTGTAAACGGAGATTTTTGATGTAGGAGGTTCTTTTCTTAAAATGGGGCGATATGCTTAAATTTAAATGACGTTATTTAGCAGTGCGCAAAGCAAAAATGTTCTGCGCCGTACTAAGTGACGTTATTCCAAGTTAAGCAGCGTTTGAAAGTAAAGGCCTATTGAGACCTAAGCGTTATTCGCTACCGCTGTGGGTGGCAGAAAATACCACGCGGAACTCGATGGGTAATAATAAATAATAATAAATAGTATGAAGTTCCATAACTGCAGCGAAACTTGTACCGCCTAGTGAGGCGGTATTTTCTCTTCTTTGGCGAAACATGTTCTGCCAGGCGACGCGGGAGCAAGTAGCGAGAGCGACATGCTTCCTGCCCTCGCCCCGTTAACCGTTGCCAACGGATATCTCTACCGCGCGCGGTAGCGATATCCGTTTTGGTGTGAACAGTGAAATTAACGAATAACCTTTCGGATTTCTCTATCGCTCGCGGTAACGAATAACGCCCAGGTCTGAATAGGCCTTAAGACCGGTTTTATCAAAAAGGTACCTACGTATAATATGAAAATAAAAGACTTCTATGTAAACTGACACAGAAATCGTCATTGAAGATGTGTGTTCCGTAAGTAGGTATATTTTTAAAATAACACATTATATTAATAGTTATTTGTTTTCCAGCTAAGTATCGGTGCGGCGGTGCTATGTTTGCCAGTGCTGCGCTACACGAGACCTGATTTGGAGCGCCCTATCAAAGTCAACTTGTTTTTCCCAAGTGAGTTTAGAACTGTATACCTGCAGGGCTATTTGTGTATATCATTTGCTAACAAAATTTTACTATGTATCTCAGTTGCTAACAAATGTTGATTGAAATCTTGAAAAATGTCATTTTTGTCAGCTCCAGTCATCAACTTACAAACAATTTGCTTACTGGCGTTGTCAAAACTGACATAGAGCCGCCATTTTTCAAGATTTCAAATAACATTTTTTTAACAAGGTGGCCTTCTATTATTCACGTGATGTCTGTGAGTACCTACAAAGAATCTTAAATTTTTTAGAATATTATCTTTAAATAGGTACAGGTACAGTATAATCTAATTTTATTCTAGAAAATTAAGGACCATAGTAAAAAGTCTAGACGGAAAGGTTGCAGGATGTTTTTGACTGGTATAAAAATAATATTAATGGAGTAATCATTGAAAAAAATTAACCCGGTTCTTATATGAAGATATTTAATGTATCCCGTTTAAATAAATAATACCTAAACGTGATATCTTACTACACTCCCCTCCACCCTTGTGATATTTCGTGATTTTGGCTGAACCCCTCCCCCTCTTTTCGAGGCTCACGAAATTAATGGACGGCCCCCCAACTAAGATACATAATAGCCCTGCTGGTTACTACAGAAAAATTTAAAAAAAAATAGGATATGCCACAAAGCAAAACGAAATCAACCTATTTCATCATACAGCCAAGTATTATTAGTAATCATTTCAAAATAACATTTTCGACAATAATAGAGTTCTTACAGTCATGTAAGATACTAGATATAGAATCTGATATTGTATCTACAACCCACATGAAGGCTGTCTCAGACAGGAGCTTGAAACGATATTACGTCTCAGGATGTACTAGTAATAATAATTATAAACACTGCCTAGCAAACAAACACACACCGTCTGTGTGTGCGTGTATTCCATTTAGCGTGATTTTAACGCATTCCGAATGGCAGACAGATCACACGGGGCAAAAGCGCGATATTGAATGGAATGGAAAAAAGTGATAATATTCGCCAATATCAGAGTTGACGCGATTCGGAAATCACCCATTATGGAATTGCAGACATTTTTGTTGACATGATGTCTTATTTAGAAAGGTATTACATTATTTTGCTCTACTGTCAAAAGTTTCCGCAGCGTACGCGGCATAAGTTTTTTTTTTCGTATTATTTGACACCTTGGGTTATTTATCCACCTGTTATCGAAATTTTCATACGGATTCCTAAATACTTTTTTAAATATACTATAGCTTATGTTCATCAGGGATAATGTAGGATTCTAATGGTGAAGATGGTGACTGCCAGCGCGACCCTGTCTCGCCCCACCTTGGTGGAGGACAGCTCACGGGGGGTTTTAGAGGGTCTGAGCCCCACACGGCCCTTTTCCGTCACCCCCGTGGCGGAAGGGAAGTGCACAGCATTTCCACCCATCAAAAGAAAAAAAAGGATTCTAATGCTGAAAGAATTTTTCAAATCGCTCCAGTAGTTTCGGAGCCTATGCAATACAAACAAACAAACACAAGTTTTACCTCTTTATAATATTATTAATAGTGTAGAAAAGAAACGATATAATTATCGATCAATACATTAAGGCTCATGCTGCTAACTCGGCTAGTCTTAAACCACCCACATATCAACAAGGGGGAGAGGGGGTTAAAAAATGCTAATAAAATCATAGCTTAAAAAATTATGAATAAATAAAACAAATATATGAAACAAACTGACAGTGAAAAAGTATGTAAGAAGTCTTTAAAGAAAGGTATACGCTTGATATGATACCATCCACACGTGCAAGTACTTTTTAACAGACGTCAAATAAAGGAGTAAAAATTTGCTATATTTTTTTTTGTTACCTCAGAATTTTTGACTGGGTGAAGCGATTTTGATGATTCTTTTTTTATTTGAAAGCTAGTGCTTCTCGTGTTTCCATTTAAATAATTCAAAAAATCAAAAAATTTGGTCCAGCAGTTTTTGAGGTACACTCCAATAACTGAAAAGTGGTTCGCCTATTTTAATGATTTCATGATATCATCATTGACCATCAATGACAATCGATCCCGTAATCAGCAAAGGTCAGTAAAAAGGGTGAAATTATTTTTTTACCTAAACACGAAACCGACTGTAACACTAAAAAGTGTGAAATAACTTGTCGAAGTCGGTACCATGCACATAATATTGTGATAATATGTACTTTTGAACTGTCTTGGTACTGACTTCAACAAGTTATTTCACACTTTTTTGTTGTTGAACTCGGTTCCGTTTCAAGGTAAACAATTTTTTTCCCTCATATTGACCACATATTAAAAACTTTTTTACCGACGTTGATACAATTTTTAAGGTTAATAAAATTTGATGCACCACATATGTACCTACCGTAATACATAATATTATTGAAATACGATGATCCAGTAGGAAGCTAGGCGAGGTCATGCACAAAGAATAACTTTTCATAGACATTAGCAAAACTTTTAAATGAAGTTTGTTATAAAGTGCACGTAAGAGCGATGTATGTTTGTGATTGCAGTTATCTACATAATCTGCACGATCGCAGTAGTGGCGTTTCCGGCGTTCGCATCCCCGGCGGAAACCGGCGTGGGCTGCCTCATGATCCTCACGGCTGTCCCGGTCTATATGGTCCTGTTGTACCCCAGCAAGCGGGTGGCTTGTCTGCAGAGAATCACGCGTGAGTTGGATTCCTATATGGCTAATATTATAATATGAAAACTAACGTTGTCTGTAAAGCTTTATTCGTATATGTATATACTTACTAGTAGTTTTGCGAACAGTAGACCTCGCGAGCACATAGTCTACTCAGCGGCAATTTTCGCAGTACAGAAAATCGAAAAAATAAATAGTAGCACTCGCATACCAAGTTCAATATACGTCAAGATTGTTTGAAAAATGCGACCTTTACAGGATGACCAACATACAACCTAATAAACATACGGACAGATGATAGCCAATTTGGGCAGTTAAAGCAGAGACACTTCGTTTGCTCGGTCAATTAAGTATGTCATAGCTCCATTTACGAATAGGATTCTCCAGAAGAACTGATTTAGCTTTTACCCAGTAAAACACTTAGGTAGTCCCTAAATGCAACGAGACTTCCCTGTTTAAGGATCCTTATGTCATGGTGGCTAGAGAAGCTCTACCGCTTTTATTATGTAACTAATCAGTATGTTTGAATTATCAACGACTATAAGAAAAACGTCGATAAAACTTAGTTTTAACATCATTTTTCATTGATAATTCTTCATTTTATATGTGTCAATCTACGAATAATAATAAGTCTATTCGTAGGTGTCAATTATTAAGATTAATTATTGAAGTTTTAATTTCTTAATTTTAATAACCTTAGGTGACCGAAATAGCTCCCTCCACGCAAAAAAAATCTCCACATCAATTTTAAATCCAAATAAAGAGTATTTATTGATTTCACGCTTATACCGATGCGCAAGTATTATAGGTAGGTATTTCAGAAGTAAAAATAATAGTTTTTTTTTAATTGTTTCAGAATCTGCAACACATTTAATACAAAAAATGACGTTAGCTACAAGACCTAAAGTTAAGGTAAGCAAGTACTTAGCTCAACATATTTCTATTACTTTAGGAACGAAACGGAGCAATAGTTCAGAAAAACAATAGCTTAGTGAGACCGAACTATTACCTATTATACTATGCAACCTACCTGCCTACCTAGACGGCTAGGAGTTTAACATAAAAACGCAGGTGCTTTATTAGCAATAGCGCCACCTGTGTCGTAGGTGTCTTCGAGGAGCTAGTAATACTTAAGTCACCTAGATGGCGACACTTGTTGTAATTTGGATAGAATTATTTTATAACTAATATTTTATACTTTTTAAATATCGAACCGGACCAACAGGTTACAACTACTTATACTATTATTAATTTATTTCATATGTTTCATTTTCAGTGAGGATCATCCGTAGCATCTGACAAGACGACATATCGGACTGTTTCGTATTTATTAAACTTTTCACGCGAAAAATCTAATTACGAAGTAAAGCCGATTAGATGAATTCGTGTGAAGAAAAAACTGTTGTATCTAGCTAATGTTTTGTAATGCATATTGAATGTTATGGACGTATCTATATGTCTTTGGAAATGTAGAAATATGTATGTTTGTCTAAATAACTATGCAAGTTTAGAGGCCGTAGCACAAACAATTTGCCAATAAGTTTTCGTATCGTAAACGTCAACGCGTCATGCTTCGGCGTACAAACTACGAGTTATCTTTGTCACAGTTGTACTAGATACATGACAGTTCATACTGTTTCTGGTGAACGATACGTTACGATACACTTACGCAGTTGTTCGTGCTAGGCCCACTGTACGTTCGTTGGTTTTAAATTAAATGTACTCGTAGAATACCGCTTAAGTGCAACTGAATGTAGCTCAGTAATCATAAGTTTTAAACGACGCTGCGGCTGCATTATATGGCTTCGTTGAAGGTTACTGTGTGTGGCACAAACTAGAATTATTAATAAAAACATTTAGACCCACGTCTATTTATGTAATTAGCTTTTAAATAAACATAATAAATAGGGATTAACCAATTCCTGCATTTATAACTTCTCATACAGGTTGAAGGGTATAATGCAGGAATTATACGATATTTATCTACGGCATCGACGTAAACAGCAAAATAATACTTTATTATTTTACTTCGGTTCCATACGTACCAAAAATAGATATCACACTATTTAGGGCATAATAATTATATAATTTTAATCTTAAAACTAAATCATTTAACAAGTGATCGTATAACATGAAAATATGGCAAAAAATAATATATTTATTATGGATTATACATTTATTTTTATAATAGATATATTGTTAGTCCATAATTAATAAAAACTCACAAACTATAATTTTATACAATCTTGTGTCAGTGTACTAGTCCACAGTCAGATATTTTAATAATTTAAAATGATTACCATGTATGTTTTCGCAATACTAAATACTGGCCATTAGTAAAGTCGAAAAGCGATGGAAAAATAATATTATACAATACATACACCACAGTTAAATATATAAAGCAATGTAAATAAAAGCTTGGTCAAAGATAAAGGTATACTTTGACATAATGAATGAATGAATATGTTTTCATTCTTTCATGTATACTAATCGTTACGAATATTCAAGTGGCCACGCATGTTGTTATATGTATATTATTTCGGACACTTGAAAATATGTACGGGAAATTTGTTTTTTCCATAAATATTATAGCTGTGTGTGCGACGGGCTTTATTATGTAGCCGTAGGTTAGGTTATATTATACAAACATACTTGTTAATAAAAATAAATACGACGATATGGCGCGCGGTTGCGGCAGTGTGTGATTGGCTTTAGATGGCTGGGATTTGCACAAAACATGACAAAACAAGCATTTATACATACACGGATGGTTTATTTATATATGCAAACCAATTGATATCAATCATCTGATAGGCATTATTGAAGTTTTTTCGAACTTTATTAAAATACTTTCAGATCTGACCAATTATTAAAAAATCTAAATAAAGCTTTAATAGGTTTACTTTACCTTCATTTTAAATAAGTAGTTAGCTATTCACTTGAAATGGACAATACGATTTTATAGTGAAACATTTTCGTAAACAAATAATTAATATTATATTATCAGGTAGATAGCTTTTGTAATTCAATGTGTATAAAAGTTAAACCTTAGCTGTTTTTTAACTAATAATAATATATGTACAAATTTATGCGTTAACCATTTATGCGTTAACCATTTATGCGGTGACCATGGTCACTGAAAAGTGTTCCAAACGTCGGGATAAAATGATATAAATTCATACGTGATTTAATTATTCGTTTAAAGTTGTTTAGTTTCAATTTATGCGTCAATTTTTTTAAATCATAATGCTAGTTTTTGAACTGGTAAGTAAGCAATTAATTGCTAATTCGTTTTAGGTACAGAAATCTGAAATTTAAATATTATGTTTCTAAAATCATTGATAGAACCCATGTTTCTTTTATATATTATATTCCCAATATTCATTTTAAAGTATGTTCAGCTGTTGAACTGCAAGGTATCAGTGATGGATTATAGAGCTATGAGATATTTTAAAATTATGCTTTAGGCTGAATTATTTTCAGAGCTGTTTCCATTCTAAAGAAACATTCCATGTCATGTTGATAATGTATATGTTGCTTTAGGTTAAGCACCAAAAATTATGATTAGGTAATTGTATTAATTCTTTAATTTTATGTTGGAATTTTTAATCAATTTCTTTAAGAAATCCTTTTATAAGTATCATTATTGATTGTGTAATTTATTTGAAATCATACGATAACATTCCATTAGTATTATAAAAAATGATTGTATAGGTAAACGTACAGACGTTTTCATTTTGACTCTTATCATAAATTGTATTAGGTTTTTTACAAGTTTGTGCTTACTATAGTTAGGCACAAGTGTACGCTAAGTTATACCATGTCAAAATATTTATGTTAATATACAATTTATATACATTCCTTCCTGTAATTAAACAAGCGAGTGCGAAGCGTCTTTGCAATATTTTGGGCAAAAATGCTTTCGTATGTCTGTGCCTCTCCGTATGTCCGGCTGTTCTCATCTACAGTACCTGTACCATGAGTTGGCAACATAAATGTCATCTATAGTCGATACTCGATCTCGCCTACCTATTAAGCTTGTGATTGGCGTACTCGCTGTCAGTTCTAATCCTACAATTGACCGCGAGGTGGCACTGTTCTTTTTCATACATTTTCGCGGCAGTCGATATCGAGCATAGCGAGCATCGAATGGTGTCAAAGTTGTAAACTCATGGTAGATCTACAGGTCGCATTTCTCAACCGATGCTCGTGAAATTTTGATTTTGATGATTTGATGATTTTAGCGATGTTATATATCGATATATAACAGGGTATTTAACGATGAATATTGTCAAATATGCCATTTATTATTATTAAAACGGATTCTAATAATAACGATTAATATTGTCAAATATGACTTTTATAATTTATTAAAACCAATTCTGTCGTTGTCGAATGTATCAATCGACAAAGTACCGTACTTGTAATGCAAATTCGATAATAAAATTGTATAGATTTTATTGTTATAGTTTTTGTCATGTTTCAGTTTTGGAAACTTTTCTAAACAACTGAAATTCTTTGTTTCTTAGTTGCCTAAAATGAAACTAGATGGCGTTGGCAATTTAAGATTAATATTTATTCAGTATATTTTTTACTCGCGAAGTCAACAGATCACAGAGCCACTATTTTAAATGTACAAAATGTACTGTCACCTCCAGTTTCACATGTCCAGTAAACTATAATACCTACATTGAATACCGTATATAAGTATATGTAACTGCTTGCCTTGCGAATATATACTTTATTATCATCGAGAAGAATAACACTAAAGTTGCATTTACTTTGCTCATTTTATATAGATTGTAGTTCTTGGAATGTTGGATGCCTGTGAAATGGAATTATGTTCTGTGCTAGTGTTAGAACGTTTTAACATTGGCATTATGAAACCGCTTAATGTGTGAGATAACAACAATGGTTTTATTAAGTACTTCATATATATTATGAACAATTTATCGGTGTGTCAATGTTTCTGTTAAGCGTTCGCAATGTCTTAAAGAGACAAAATGACAATAAATAACGTATGATATGAGTCAGTGTGTTTTATTGACTAGTGACAGTTAGAAGTATTATTGTTTTCTATTACCATACTATGTGAAATACTTACACCTACAATTTATTTTGATATGGACTCGTTCAATTCAATTAATTATTCAATTCAATTTCGTTCAAGATCCTTACATCGATGGAATCAAAAACTTTACATTACCTACTTTGTAGCTATTTTTAATCCCCGACAGAAAAAACGATGGAGTGTTATAAATTTGACTTGTCTCTCTCTGTGTGTGTATATTTGTCTGCCTGTGGCATCCTAGCTCCCGAATAGATGAAACATTTTTTTTAGTTGAATTACAATTGTAGTGGGGCTGCCGCCACAAAATGGCGGATTACATAGTTTTTCACAAGTCTCTCAATATAGGTACCAAATGAAAGGCCCTGACTATTAAAATACTATAAACCATGGTACATTTCGAATCCAAAATAACCGCCACCACAAAATGGCGAATTACATTTTTTTTCACATCTGAAATAAGTATACAAATGAGGGATCATATGTTTACTTATTTCACACATTTTTATTAATTTTTGTCAGGGGTTTTTAAATTTAATTTTACTTGTTCTCGCAATTCTACTCTTTGTATGTTATAGTGGAATCTTGTGATGCTTATAGTACGGGATCCGAATAAACATATTTATAAATACCTATACTTCCTAATCTGTGATGTTTTTTATCCAATTTCATACATCTATAGACAAATACGTCTTGCATGTATTGCCTTTCAAAATGATGTTCATAGCTAAACTTAGTTTGAAAATAACATTTTTTTGGCAAAATTTCGCCCCTTTGTTTATACCTCAAATGATATTGAAACTAATTTAATTATTCTATATGTTTTAAACATATAGAATAGCTCTAAGAGGTATTGTCTACGTGTTTACGATCATAACTACCGGGCAAGCAGATGTATTCAGATAAGTAAATATAGGTGACTGCACCGATCTGTTCTTTTTTGCATGTGCCCGTTTGTGTTTTGATGTCCCACCTCGAAGCCATATCACCCCGTTTTTAAACGAGCATAATGTTTTAACATGAATTACAGAAGACGGCTTGATCTGGCTACTTTGATGTTTGGTATAGTTAGGTATCAGAAACCTTTTCTTGTATCTTTTCTCGAAGCTTTTATGGGCTCGCAACAACAATAGTTATACAACTCTTGCATCCCCGTATATGTTAAATTTTCCACGGCATGGCGGTACCGCAGCATTTCGTGGAAGCTTTCGTTTTAGTGCCACGAAATGTTGGAATTTTCTTTCTCCTCCCATTCGTAATTTGCAAAGTCTGTACAATTTTATGTGAAAATTTAAAAAATATTTGCTGGATAAACAAAAGGCAGATGCAAAAGTGTGTCTTTTCTAAAAAAACCTTTCTATTAACCTACTATAACAGTTGTGGTTACTTTATCTCTTGCATTGCTAAAACCAAACGCTGCTGTCACGCCGTGGTGTTTATTTGTTGATCTATGTATATTTATGACAATATTGAAAAGTTTGCTGTACCTTGACTATTTCTAATGATATTTCATTTTTTAATCTCTCAAGTTTTTCCAATCTTTTAGTATGTTTAATATCTATTTCCATTAATGTAATTATTAATATTTGCACATACACACTGAAACACATACAATCACGCCATATAATATCTATTAAATTTTTAATTATTATCATTATAAGTATATCACTCTATAATCTGAATATAGTTTAATTATTAGGTATTTTGTGTCCGTGTGTCACTAACGGTCAGAGCTGAAAACCAGCGCTGTTGGACATTCCAATGCATTATGCTGAGCTCAGACCTTTTCTGGCAGCACTCAGCACTGCATATGAAAGCAGTCCGAATATATGTGCATATGTTACAATAAGTTAATACATTTAAGCTTAAGAGATTTGTTTTTTGTTTAATGTTGTTGCGTGCAGTTCTGTCTCGAATAAATTATTTTCTTTCTTTCCAATAAAAATATATTTCAAAATGAAGATTATTTAATAACAAACGGATGATATGGGATTGCCTGCAATAAACCGTTAATAAAATACTACTCCCAGGCTTTAACGTTTAAAAATCGGAGCAATTCAATTGCTCCGCATTTCGCAATAGAGACATCCGAGCTGAGCGTCTTATTTAATGTGATAATAATGAAGGACGCTAAACGCACCGCGACCGCGTGAGTATTGTTTTCTGTTCGGGTTGGGTATTAAAATCATTGCAACATCTCTTTAATGAACGCCAATCCAGAGTGCCAGAGTTGAGAGCGTTAACGGCGCTTACCAGAACGCACCCTATGTGTTGTGCACAGACTATCGTGTTGTGTTAGTATAGTCTGATTTATCCACAGACAATTAATTATTGTTGGATATAGTCTTTTTTATCTATGTTCCAAAGTATCTGCAGGGGTTTCACTTCCTTGCTGTCCTGTGGGCCTTAGAAAGATGTTGTCTATGGTTGTGCCACCACGCATTATTCACCACAGTTATCTATCGACTAACTTGCCTAAGGAGCCCTGTGGCGCCCTCGTGATTACTCCCGAGTGTTACGACCTGCGCCCGCGTCAAAAGTTTGCGCGAATAAATGGCTCTTGTGCCATTACCTATAGCCAGTGAAGAGACGAAATTTTTGTCAGACAGTTGAATAACCCAGGAATCTGGTACATAAATATTCATGTCAAATGTATTAGTAAAATTTTATGTTACACGAGGACAAACTTGACGTAGCCGAAAAAATCTGAGTTGATGAGTTGAAATCTGAAAAATTTTACATTAATACCTATAGGTTTTTTGTGTTAATTAAATAGTAAAAACACATATCTAACTAATTACATACAAATATTTGAATTCGTGGAATAAATATTATCATTAAAAAAACTTGCAATCTGACCACAAAAATTAAGTATTATCAATAAATAATGCTTACCAAGACAGGATTTTGTATTGATATTTATAAATATTTTGAATGTCTAGAACAGAAATATTAAAAATAATATTTCTGTTCTAGACATTAGACCTAGTAAAATATGCTTTGGTTATTAATAATTACATAAAAAAATAAGAGCTACTTTGAAATTTCGGCCAATAATGATTTTTTTTTCCACTTGGGGGCCCATTTTCTAGACTTAGACATGAAGATTTCGAAAAAAATATTTTTTATAAAATATACATTTTTTTGTTGGTTTTTTTTATTGGAATTAGTATTAGAAATTCTACAAACCTAACTAGGTTATATAACCAAACTAGGTTATATTAAATAATTATAAATCAGAAATATAAAAAAAAATACGAATTTTGAATTTTAGTACTAGCGTATTTAACTGTCACGTGACTTCGATTTTTTTATCGATCCTGACATGATATGGCGTATTTATCATATTCTGAGTGGGTGTAATTACATGACGACATTATATCTGTGACAAGCACAACTTCTAGCGGCGAACGACTGTAGAGATCGCAGCCAGCGTACGCTACGGGTATGAGTTTAACATACATAGAGAAACTAGATAGAAATTTTACAATACACTGAAATTCATGATCGAGTTGTATCTTATCCATGGCGACCTGTGGGAGTTCACTCATACTACACTGGTGAATTTTGATAAGGCATAAAGAGATACCAAAAAGCAAAGAGCGAAGATATGTTTGATGATATAATCACATTGCCTAGTTCACGTGAGATATGCAAAAATGGCAAAGGAGTCATGGTAAGTTTTAAGGTCAGCTTTTGAAGATAAAGGTCTACACAACCACTGCACACTTTTGTCAAAACTAAAAGGCTTAACGAAATATGTTCAGCCAATGAGACTTGCAATGGGAAACTCAAATGTGGAGTTGACTATAGACTATGTGAAGACCAAACTGTTAAAAATGCAGGATTCATACAGTGCAGTGCAGATCCAAGTACAAACACCAAAGATACTGCACTATTAACGGATAAACCACACTAAGCAAGAAATCTCTACAGAAAAAGGCACACATTATTGAATATTTTAATATAATCTAGTCATGATATGATAAAATTAAAGTTAGGAATGATATTTTATTGTAACATTTACGTAAATAAACTTTCTATTAAAAACCCTTACCCGTATTAAGGTATTACTTGATACCTATCAGCCCAGATTTTCTTCAAAAACCTTTTATTATCCATGTAAACATTTGTTCCATGCGTTAAAAACATTACTGATATCTGTTTCACATAATTATGACCAATATTGAATTATCTTAAACTTGATTTTTAATTTCATTATAACAATATTTTAATAGATTAGATAGGAACGCTTCTTGCTACCTCGATATCCAACAGCACATCCCTATTTTTCGATATCGATACCAGCGCGCTCCTCTACCACGTCACTAATGCGTTCGAGTGTGTATAATTGCCGGCCATGGAATTGCCACCCCGTCAACTGGCATGGAACGCCCGACCCGCAACTCGTGTACATGTACTTCAGTTGTCGGGGTGGTATTTCGCGGGCTGCGTAATGTCAGGCCGGGCATTCCGCCCCGAGCACCATAAGGTACGGCACGTATTTCCCGACCACGCAATACCCGGCCAGGAACTCGTGTACATATCAATGTACTTCAATTGTCAGGTCGGTATTTCCAAGGTGGCGCATTCCTGGCTGTGTCCGTGAAATACCAGCCCGTCAACTCGTGACCACCATGCGATTGGCTGATTTCCTGTATTCATCTTGGTCTACTTTTTTGGAAAATCGATGTTATTGGTGAACAGATGTGATGAAAATTTAAGGCTATGTGCTCGCACTGGGTACTCGGATGGGCACTAAATTTCCTAGTCTGTGAAGCAGATAGGCAAAACATGGTTGACAACCAGAAAAATTAAAATACTTATGAATTGACTGGGAAGAGTTCAGTTCAGATTTGTTTAGTTTCTGTTGGTTTTTTTAATCTTTATTAATTTATGGAGGGTTTGGTCAGACATGATTTGGTCAGATTCCCCCGATTGACGTATTTCCGAACATCTACTCATAGACGAATATAAATAAATACCGGGTGCGTCGACTAATTTACGGCTAGGAGATTTCGGAAATGTAATTGACATTGTTTTAGTACCTATTTCGTACATAAAACTAGTTTTATTTATGTAAGTGGGAAACCTTTGTATTACGTGGTGTTACATCCATTATATTGGAGTAATCATTTGATTTTATAATTTAGCTGTACACGCTTCGCGGGTGGCGTCATCGACTTGGTATCCATTGATTTCACAAGTAAAGGAAAATATTGCATCAAAGATCGCACGGCCAGACACAATTGAAATTTCATTGTTATAATGACATCTACCCTTGAAGAGTTAACCTTTTAACTGGTATTTCCTAATAGAGAAAAGTTTGATCTGTCAGGGATCCAAAGGTTCCATGAAGTCTTTGATGTTGAAATACGTAGGTATTTACAAAATTACCACGACCGCGCGCATTTTTTTAAATGGCGGATTTTCTCGGGGTTTTTGCTAACACTTGGTCCCAAATTTTAGTTATCGATAAAGCCTCAAAGGTTAATATTTCACCACTAGGTACAGCACTTAAAAACTGAAATAAACACTTTTTTTGCGGGGTTTTCCCGCCCGCAATTGATCACTACTCATATATGTACTATGATAACTAATAAAAATAACAGCTTACTTCCTAGTAATTTGAACGCAACAGGTGTTTTTTTCCTACTGTTGGTATAAGCTTCTGACCAATGAGCGTTCAAGACAATTCCGATACTTGAGTGAATTATTGTGCACTGCACCATATGGCTTCCAATTGTCCGGCCGGTTGATCTAGGGTCGGTAAATATCAAACCAGTACAATAATTCGCAGCCAGTCAATACATAAACATCCGTGGACACCAGTTGCAGGGCCACCAATTGATAGGGTGGTTAATGATGGGTCGGTGATTGCTGCCCGGTATCATTTGGTTCACCTATGAAATAGCCAGCCCGTCCGCAACCGGCCTGACAATTCATGTACATGGACGCCGATTGCGGGGTGGTATTTCACAGGTCGGGCGTTATCATGGTCGGCAATTGATGTTTCCCATGCGTTCCACGTCACTAATGTCACTAGTGTCATGGAAGACGAGCGTGCGACTATGATCCGTCAAAGTGGATGGCACTAAAAAAATTAAACTTCTCGCTAACGTTCTATTCTTTGCTTTAGTGATTTCCATCTATCTTTAGATATTAACTGATTAATCTATATCATGGTATCTGTATCAATCTGTATGAATCAGTATGAATGGATGCGTGTTGTAAATTCTTGGCTTGCTTCTTTTTTTAAATTCACACTGATTACCACTTACAATGGTGAAATTCGGTAGAAATAAGTTCAAAGCACTGAACAAGCTAGTTAAAAAACAAAATGAAAGTACCAGCACCCTGTCTAATAAAGTGCTAAAGAAGAAACTTAACGTCGACAAGAAGGTAACTTTCCAAAAGAAAGTATTACTGAAAGAATCCACTACAAGCCCACTTGTAAAAAATGTTACAACGAAGGAATTAGTGGTAAACGATATGGTGCTAAAATCCGGCAAGCGGAAAGCAGTTCGACCTAGAGATGAGGTTGCTTTAAAAAAACAGAAAAAATCTGTGGAAAGCAAGAAAAAAAGACAAAAAACACAAATCAATGACACTAAACTACTTCTGAAACTGATGAAGAAGAAATAGAAGTGAATTAAAATATTAGTCTTTTGCTGTATACAAACCAATTACAATTATAGTACCTACCTATTTATAAAGTGTATCAAGTACTTCCAACTATGTTTCAATTGATTGGGATGTTCATGTATGTACCCTGTATTATAATGAAGTGTCCACGTTTCGGCTCCGTATGTCATGACGGGTAGGACGCACTGATTGAAGACTTTCGTCTTCAGGCACTGTGGAATCGGCGAAGTAAGGACTCGACGTAGCTTCCCAAACGCTGCCCAGCCCAGCCGTATTCCTTTATTCACCTCGTTCTCAAAGTTGTTTTTTCCCAACTGCAATGTCTGCCCGGGCTACACATATTTTTGAACAACTTCGAGAACGGCGCCGTGTATCGCAATCGGTTCCGGTAGAACATGTTCGTTGAACATGACCTTGGTTTTGTCCAAGTTCATCCGTAGGCCGATGCGTATAGAAGAGTCAGCCAGGTCATTCAGCATCTGTTGCAGGTCCTGCAGCGTCTCTGCCACGATGACGATATCGTCAGCAAATCGCAAGTGAGAGATGTATTCGCCGTTGATATTAATGCCACATCCTTTCCAGTTCAGCGTCTTGAACATATCCTCCATTGCATTTGAAAACAATTTCGGGGAAATAACGTCCCCTTGTCTCACTCCTCGATGCAACGGTATGGGACTTGTTTGCTGATTCTGTACTTGGACGGACATGGTGGCGATTTCGTAAAGACATCTCATCACTTGGATGTATCGCCAATCTATCTGGCAACGCTGCAGGGACTCCAGAACAGACCAGATTTCAACCGAGTCAAAGGCCTTCTCATAGTCCACGAATGCTAGACACAGAGGCTGATTATACTCTTCGGTCTTCTGTATAATCTGCCGCACTGTGTGAATGTGGTCTATGGTGCCGTATCCGCTCCGAAACCCAGCCTGTTCCGGTGGTTGGAATTCGTCGAGTCTACGCGCAAGACGGTTCGTGATCACTCTTGAAAACAGCTTATAGACGTGGCTTAGAAGGGATATGGGTCGATAGTTCTTCAGCAGGGTCTTATCTCCCTTTTTGAAGAACAGGACGACCACACTCCTACTCCACGCCTCTGGAGTTCTCCCTTCGAACAGGACAGCGTTAAAAAGCTTCTGGAGCTCCCTCAGTACGGGTTTACCTCCTGCTTTTAGTAGCTCTGTTGTAACGCCATCCTCTCCAGGGGCTTTTCCATTTTTAAGCTGTCCAAGAGCGATCTCGATTTCGCCAATACTGACTTCTGGCAAGTCTTCGGTGAAATGGCGTGTTAACGTGGCTCTAGGATAATTTTCGGTATCAGGTCGAGATGCATGCGATGCGTATAATCGGCCATAAAAGTCCTCCACTACCGAAAGGACTGCCGGCTTCGAAGTAACGACTTCTCCACTAGCTGTGGTCAACTTCGTCAGGTGGCTTCTTCCAAGAGATTTTACGAACACCTTTGACCCCCGATTCTGCTCGATCGCTCTTTCGATCGAAAGAGTATTGAAGCACCGGAGGTCGTGTCGTACGTTCTTGTTGATCTCTCGGTTTAGAGTCCGCTTTTCTGACGAAGTGATGGGTGGGTTTTCACGTCGTTCCTTCATTAGCCCCAAAGTCTTTTCTGAAAGCTTGGACTTCTTGCCCTTACGCTGCATGTAACAAAATCTCGTACCTTCTTCCCTGAGGACCCGAGTCACATTTTCGAGGTTCTGGTTTACGTCTGTGGTGGTTTCCACGGCAGCGAATCGGTTCTCCAGGTTTAACTGTTATAGAAGCTATCAAAGCAGCAAATTTAATTATGGATCCAATGTTATTTAGGCGACCACACATTTATCGCGATAGACCAGATTTTTCTTGAAATATGCCATCAGGACTTTATGAAAACATTTTGGCTATCAAAAGTGTGTGATATTATTATTAGACAAAATAGAATTATTTACAATATCCAGATAACAGGTAGGATTATTGATTAACTATTATAGGCACTTGTTTATTTATTCCTTGTAATAGCTAGATGTATATCGTAAACTCTATGTATATGATAAACTCTAACCTAACTCAAATTTCGGAATTCTACTACCCCTATTATAGGTACTTAAATAAAATTATACTGTGATGGAAAAATTCACAATTAAATAAGCCCATAATTTTATCATCTTTAAACATAAATCGTATATTAACTCTACAGGAACAAGTCAGTGCCTCCAATCAATCAGTTTTACTTTGAGATTTTTTGTAACTGGAAACTGGAACTTGCCGTGGCTGATATGGGTGGAATCAGCATTGCTACAGTTAGCGGAATAATCAAAATATAATAATCCCAAGCTATTGCTACACTTTGAGATGAATTTAAGTATTAAATTTCCAGATACAAGCATAATTGTCAAATGCAATAGATTTTTTTAGAATTGCTTGCTTTCCAAATGTCTCGTGTTGTATTGAGTTTATGTATATAATAATACATTCACCATGTATTGTATTTTATAGTAAAGTACCTACTCGTGTATCTTTAAGTTATTGAATATTGATTTTATTTCAGGTAGAGATGATGCTAAACTCTTCCATACCTGAAAGTATTACTTTTCTAATAATGTGCAAACAATTTTCTCCAGATTTATTGATATTGGATGTTATTGCATGTTGGCCTGGATCAACACATGACTGCACTAATATTACCGAAATAGTAGAAGATATGCCAGATTCAAAAGAGGTAGGGGCATATGGATGTGCATATTTATTAGGTGATAATGGGTACCCCTTGAAGGTAATAAGAAAAATCATATAATACAAGTAAACTCTCTATAATTAACAATTCAAATGAATACACTTATCACTTTTCTGCCATTTGTTGACCTCCAAATAGATTTAAAGTTAAAGGTAAAGCATGACCTGTAAACAAAAATATCATATTTCAGTGCCATCTTCTTACACCATATCTACCCCCTGTTACAACTGGCCAGCGAAATATAATAAGTCCCATATAGTACCAAAAATTTTACCAAAAACACCAGCATGGAGTACTGAAAAGATTTCCCATGCTAGCACTAAAACGAAATTGGGAATAGCCCCAACATCAATGGGTTCACATTCTTTCTTCGAAATGATATTATGCAAGATACAGCAAGTAAGCCTAAGCTTACGTCTAAAACTCCAGACTGCAGTAAATGTAATAGTAGCCTGCTGTATCTTGCATAATATTAGCATATCAAAGAAAGAATGTGAACCCATTGATGTTGGGGCTATTCCCAATTTCGAGGAGCTTATCATCAGTGGGCAGATTCCAAGTATAATAAACAACAATGATGACCTTAGTTATGGATCTATGAGAGAAAGAGTAATTCAATATTTTGAGGCCATGTATGCCTAAATTTTTAAAAGATATTTACTTTCAATTTGTTTATGTTTAATTAAATACAATTTTACACCTTTAATTCGTTGCAATATTTCATTTTTTATTTCATACTCTTTAGCTGCTGATAGCAGCTGTATTTTTTTAAATTCTGAATCATGTGCTGCAGATTGTAGCTGCAAATCATACAGCTTTTTCTTGAACTGTATTTCATCCAACACAATTTGCCGTTTTAGGTCCTCTAGATCTTCCTTTTTATTAGTTACTTCTTTGCTGTTGCAAAGGGTGGCCATAACTTCAGTTCTTTTATTAGGCTGTGATAATGGACATTGCCTACGAGACCACATTGGTTTTCTTACAACTTCTTCACTCCCAATCTAAAACAAAACATACACAATAATGTAAACAAATAACTTTTAAATCTTGATAATTTCTACATTAGAAAGCCACAAGGCAGACTGATAGTCCTGAATTAACTTTTACTCAGAATAGATGTGGAGCCATATATATATATATATAGGAGATATGACTAGTGACAGCAGCTACTGAGAAATTTAATAGATCCACTGCATAAAAAGTATATGTATGTAGATACTCACATTTTCATGTGACCCCACATCTTGACTTTCAATATTTGTATCTCTAGGTAAATCAATACATATAACTTTAGGTGAGGGTTGTGAATTTTTGTCTGTTGACTCTACGCTGTATGATACATTTTCTGTAACATCTTTGATGCCTGCACAGCCCTGGCCAAGTATAGCACAAATTTGTTCTAGAATTGGATCAGTTTTTTTAATTACGGATGGTCCACCACCTACCTGTCTGTAAGAAATCGTTTCTTGAGGCTGCATAATATATTTTGCTCTCACTTTTGAGCTTCTCCCACATTTTCATCAGATAATCTCTTGGTCTGAAAATTATTTATTTATTTATTTATTATTAATGGACGAGCAGCAATATGCTGATATGTCCATATCATTGCAGTGTTGGATTTATAGTTTCAGAAGAGATTTCTTTTCTGTAGATAGCCATTTGTCCAGCTTATTTTTAAAATTGTTTATTGATGTGGCTGACACAACATGTTCTGGTAGTTTATTCCAGTTATGCACTACTCTGTTACTCAGGAAATGGTGTGCAGGCTTTGTTTTGGCCAAATCCCGAGTCAGCTGGATTTTATGTCCCCGGTTTGCCCTTGAGCTTTCTCTGATTATATAAATGTCTTCTATGTTAGGTAGGTTATAATATTGATTAATTATCTTAAATGTCTCAATAAGATCACCCCTAAGGCGTCTTTCTTCTAGACTAGTGAGGCGTAGTGTTAGGAGTCTCTCTTCATAGGACTGGTGACGCAGGACCTGTGGTAATTTGGTTGCTTTCCTCTGGACACTTTCTAGAAGGTTAATATCTTTTTGGAAGTATGGGCTCCAAACTTGAAAGCCATATTCTAGCAGGGGTCTGATATATGTTTTGTATATTTTTAGAAAGACTTCTACAGTGAAGAGTTGGAATGATCTCCGTATGACATATAAAAATGAGTTGGCCTTTTTCACTATAGATATGATTTGATCTTCCCATTTAAGATTAGATGCTATTAACACTCCTAGGTCTTTTTGCAGATCAACAGATTCTATATCACTGTTGTCTAACCTATACTTTGCTCTAGGGTTTGCTGAGCCCAAGTGTAATACAGTGCATTTTGCTGCATTCAGTTTGATAATCCAATCCCTGGCCCAGGCTTGGATGCAATTAAGGTCCTCTTGTAGCTGTCCGGATTTAATTAGTGGGTTGGCAAAGATTTTACCATCATCAGCAAAGAAGGCGGTCTGGGATTGAATCACCTCTACCAGATCAGTGATATAAATTCCAAATAGATGAGCTGAGAGCACCGACCCCTGGGGAACACCACTAAATACTTGTTTTGGTTGAGATAGGTGTGTTCCAACACGTACTTGAAAAGTTCTATCTTTTAAGTAGTTTTCTATCCACTTGAGTAGTGTACCTCGTACTCCAAAATGCTCTAGTTTAATCAGTAGGCGTTGGTGAGGGACCTTGTCAAAGGCGCGTTCAAAGTCTAAGTACACAATATCCACAGGATTGTTGTTGTCAAGGCTTTTTGTCCATGAGTGTATGCATGACAGCAGATTTGTAATGGTGGACCTCTTTTTTGTGAAGCCATGCTGTTTAATAGATATTACACATTCTCTGTTTAAAAATTGGGTCAATTTTATGCTTATAATTTTTTCCATTAATTTTACAACAGTACTGGTAAGACTAATAGGGCGATAGTTTCCGGTGACCATCTTGTCACCCTTCTTATAAATCGGCGTGACCAGGGCATGCTTCCAGTTTTGAGGTAAGTAACCATTCTTGAAGGACATATTAAAAAGTGTGCTAAGTACAGGAGCCAAGATGTGAGTACTGTTCTTAAGTATAAGGCTTGGAACTTGATCAGGGCCAGGAGATGAGTTGATACGCAGGCTTGCAATTGCTTTCTCCACATCTTCTACAGAAAAGGATATATCGCATAGATCATGTTCCACACGAGCCACACCAACTTTAACCAGTTGTGACAAAGAGGGCTCTAATGAGTATGTTTTTTGAAATTCTTCGGCAAAAACATCAGCCATTTGAGAAGGCTGCGTTACCAGGTTACCACTCTGGCTCCAGATGGCTGCTGGGATGCTCACTTTTGAAGACGAACATCTCCGAATGTAAGAGTAAAATGATTTGTCCCCATATTTAAGTATTTCGGCTTCATAGCAGCTCCTTTGTTTCCTCGACATATCAACACATTTGTTGTTTGTTTCTCTGTAGAGTTGGTAGTCATTTTCTGACCCAGAGGTCCTGTAATTGTCCCACAGAGTTTTTTTTTCAGCCACTAGTTTTAAAACATTTTTATCAATCCATGGTTTATTTCGAAGTTTATTCTTGACTTTTCTTTCTGGGGCATGTTTATCAACAGTTGTGTTGATTGCAGACAAGATCTCCATCCACAATTTTTCTGTATCATTGAAACAATTTACCTCCTCTAAATTGTTCCTTAAATCATTATTGAAACTGTCAAAGTTAATATATTGGTAGTAACGTTTAAACTTAGGCTTATCAGTAGATTTTCTTACTAGGCACTGAAGGCTGAATTCTAGTACAGCATGGTCACTTTTACCGATTGGAGGTTTGTGCATTACTTCATCAATTAGAGAATCCTCATTTACCATAACAAGATCTAGTAAGGATGATTCTTGCCCTTGTCTGAAGCGTGTATGGCATTTCACCAACTGATGGAGATTGCTGTCTCGGAACATATTAACAAAGAGTTCTTCGGGGCCAGAATAACTTTGGCCTGGTGGAATAGGCCATTTAATAGTTGGATAGTTGAAGTCACCTGCAATGATCACTGTATTTCTTTTAGTAGCAGTAATGAGATTATTTAGTAATGTAGTGTCACAAGTTTTCCATACAAGTTCATCCTGACTACCTGTTCGATATAAACCAATAACCAAGAAATTATAGGTACTAAATTGTATATCTACATATAGTGCCTCAACTCCATCGCACATATAATTTTTGTTGCGCCTTGCTATGATAGGAATACCGTTTAAATGTTCCTTAATATAAATGGCTACACCACCTCCTCTAGTCTTTCCTTCAGCCTTATTTTTCTTATGCATCCGGTCATGTCTTAATAGCGTATAGCCTGGGATATTGTATGTGCCATTACGATCATTGCTGTTTAGCCAAGTTTCAGTGATGATTGCAATACATGGACTATTTGTGTTTATGTAGTTCAAAAAAAGGTCAAACTTAGATGGTAACGATTGTATATTGGTATAGGTGAAAGTAAGGTCAGCATATGGATTTCTATTGACATTGGCTAGTTTTTTTGTGCGACAATTTTTGGGTTACCTTTTATATATTTGATGGTGAGGCTGGTTTCCCCTTTTCCAGTACGGTCCTTTAAGGTTTCCCGGAGTTTGTTCAGTTCTTCACGTTGTTTAGGAGTTTTATCATCATATACTCTTACCTCTTTTTGAGCCTTGGTCTTGTTTTTCAGTAACCAAATAGCATCCTGACGGTACTTTAATATCACCTTTAATGGGCGCGGCTTTACTGTACCTGGTTCACGGCGGCCTAGACGTTGTACCTTTACCACTTTGTCTGAGAAGTCAGTGCCGTTGTTTATGTCGTGTAAGATTTTCTTCACACATAATTCATCATGTGACTTTCTTTCATTGCCGATGTCTGAGTCACTTTCCTTAACACCAACAAGTATTACGTTAGTGGCTCTGCGCTCCCGTTCCATTATTTCTTCTAATAATGCGTTAGTGTCCGTGGGCATCTCGGTCATAATCGTCGCAGTTCCCGCGGTGTTTGATGGTGTAAGGCGTCCTTCGGCGAGCTGCTTTTTTACGTCATCGAGTTCTTCTCTTAATCCATCATAGGATTTTATTAGTTTTGGTACTTGAAAAAGGGCCTCTCGGCATGGAGAACACAAGTACAGGAGGGTGCGTTTGCCCTTTAATCCCATAACACGCACCTCACTAGTCGTCAAGTTGCTGCATTGAAGACAGATATGTCGTTTGCAACCATCACACTGCACCACATTTTCATCATTATGATCATCTTCACATTGAAAGCACTTTATTTTATTAGACATTGTTAACAAGGATTTGAATCAAACTAAATCAGGCCACGAAAATACGTTACGAATTTTACACTTTTTGTCTCTTCACAACCACTTTCACAAGTCTTTTTACAATGCTTTTACCACAATAAATACGTAATTGATTATTTAAAAAAACAATTTTTTGCCAAAATAATGCTCTTTAACTATTTAATTCTAATTTAAAATACGACACGACTTCCAACACTGCTTTATCAATCGAGGGTAGGAGAGATAAAAAAAAATTACCTAAATGATTACTTAGTTTAAGTTGGTATAGGTATTTTCGCACACTACATATTCTTTAGGTATGGGTTAAAAACTAGTTTGGTGCCTTGGCTCATGTTAGGTAAGTAGTAAGTTAAAGTGGGAGAACGATGTCCGAGCTGATCCACTCCGGCGCAGACGACCGGGAGAACGGAGGAGACGGTTCGCACGTCTCCTCCCTCCCCCGTAGTGGGGTCACTGGCGAAGAGTCGGGGGACTCTTCGTCGGCTTGCACGGCTCTACACGTCTAGGGGGTGACCTTGGTGAGCAAGGTCATCCCTTCACAGGCGCTGAGGCCCGGTTAAGATCAATCCGGGCCTACCGCTGGGGCGAGATGGTGATTGCCAGCGCGACCCTGTCTCGCCCCACCTTGGCGGAGGACTGCTCACGGGGGGTTTTAGTGGGTCTGAGCCCCACACGCCCCCTTCCGTCACCCCCGTCGCGGAAGGGAAATGCACAGCATTTCAGGGGTGAAATGCTGTGCACTTCCCTTCCACAAAACAAAAAAAAAAAAAAAAAAAGTAGTAAGTTAAAGTACACATTTAATTTACAAACCTGTAAATTGTTCCCGTTGTATTAAATGATTCAGTTAGCGTTATCCATGCCTTGCATTTCGCTTCGTTAGTGGTTCCATCAGTCTTTTTGTTGAGGATAGTTTCTTTATCCTGCATCAGCAATTTAACTAGTCTATCTTTTTCTTCTATAGTAAAGTTTTGTCCCCTCTTTCTTTTTTCTGGCATTTTAAAGTTCTGTCAATGGGGTTGGCCGGTTAAAACTAAACTCAGATGGCGCTAGCATAGCTAGGTCCCTGTCAATGTTCTCTTCGTGTTGTGTAGTGTTTCCATGTTATAAGTTTGTGAAGTTAGTGTTAAATTTCTGACTTAAAAGCAGCTTCATTTCAGTTTGAATACATTCTAGCCTCTAAATACATCATGTATTCTAACTGGCGGATCAAAGAACTCAAAGAGGAACTGAAAAAACGTGGTGCTTCCTTGCGTGGGAAAAAAGCAGACCTTGTTGAAAGGTACAGAGAATTAAATTAAATTACTTTGTTAAACTATCTAAGAACTCGTTCAATGCAGAGTTCAATCTATAACCGAAAAAATATTTTGAAATTGAGTAATTATTACTCCCCAAAATGTGAAGAATATGTTGATTCAAACCTGCGGGATTCTATGTATATTTTCAATATTTGTAAGGTAACAACTACTTTGTATTATTTTTCAGATTGGAGTTTTACGATACAAATTTTAATTTCGGGCGTCCTGAATGCTTAGATACGACTATGCAGTTACCTTTAAGAGAAACATATAGAGATATCAATAGTGACACAATTCTGCCACCTCTAGACAAGACAAAACTAAGGCATTATTTACTTTTGTAAGTACCCAGTAATTATAAGTAAAAATGATATGTAATTAGCATTTGTAAGTTGGCTATATACCTAAGAAGTCAAATCAACCATAAAACAAAATGATTCTTGAAATCCGTGGCTTTATGTGTTTGTTACTAACTACATACATTATTTTCCAGTACTCAAAAAAAAATGGATATTGCAACTCAACTATATGAGACCCGTCATTTACTGATGGTAAGATCCTCTGTTGTTGGTGATAATACTTTTATAAAAGGTTATTGTAGAAAGACCATGAAAAATCTGCAGTATGAAGTGGATATACTTTTAAGCAAAAATGGAAATCCTGAAGCATCTCACTGTGAGTGCCCTGCAGGCAGTGGAACAAATGCAGTTTGTAAACATGTAGCAGTCCTCTTACTTGGAGTAGAGCATATAGTGCGTGAAAAAGTCCTTCTTAAATTTGAAGTATGCACACAGAGATTGCAGCAGTTTCATGTGCCAAAAAAACTCTACACGGGAACTCCTGTTAAAGTGGAAAAATTCAACAAGAGGAAAAATAGACTAAATTTGATATTTGAACCATACCCTATTAACAATATGCATAGAGAAAACTACAATAGTCGCATTAGAAATTTAATAATCAATTTTCCAAATTCCCATATGCCTTTAAAACAATTGTATGAACCAGCTAATCCATATGCACTGGAAAATGACCATAATTACACAGAAGTGAGTGCACGACAACAACTGTTAAAACGCTTAAAACTTATTGAAGTTAATGACGAGGAAATAAATCAAGTTCTAATTAATACAATTGGACAGAGTGAATGCCCTGAATGGCATTATTACAGAGGCCATCGGCTAACAGCTAGCAACTTTCATACCATTTGCCACCTGAAATCTGCAACAATGGCAAAATATGCAAAATTTACACAGAAAACCATTTACTTCAAGAGCTACAAGTCATGGTATACTAAATGAACATGTAGCTTTGGATAAATATGCCACTGAATATGACCTTTTAATAGAGCCATGTGGCATTTTTATCAGCAAAGAAAGACCACACCTAGCTGCATCCCCTGATGGGCTACTAGGTGAGGAAACAGTTATAGAAATAAAATGCCCATATGCAAGTAGATTTCGAGAAATCAATCCTACAACTGTTCCCTTCTTAGAAGAGAAAAATAATAGACTAGTGTTAAAAAAAACTTGCCCTTATTATTACCAAGTGCAGGGACAGTTGTACTGCTCAGATAGAAAATACAGCAATGTAATTATTTATACATTCAAAGACATGAAGGTGGTTTATGTTGAAAAAGATAATTGTTTTATCAATAGTATGATTTCAAAATTAGATGATTTTTTTCATAATTTCTTTAAAAGTGCTTTATTTGAAAAACATATTTATTATAACTATGAAAACATGAAATAAAACATCATATAACATTAATTATTTTTATTTACTATTCCCTCTCTAAAATTACAAAGCATGATACATATAGAAAATATTTTTGATGCTAATGGAACATAAAAATGGTTAAGGTCATTTCTTAATATTAAATAAGTTTTTGTTAGTCCTATTAGTCTCTCAATGTGAACTCTTTGACTAGCCAACTTTTGGTCTAATTTAATTTGCCTGCCTGGTATCTGCGATTTCCCTTTCAAAAAACTAGGAATGTTGATACCTATTCCTTTGCAGGCAAATAAATCTTGCACATTAAAACCTCTGTCTGCCATAATGCTATCTCCTTCATCGCAAATTTGCAACAACTTGCTGCGTTCTATAATCTGTCGGTCACTCACAGACCCAGCATAAGCACTAGAATAATATGTCAACAGCCCTCCTGGTGAGGCACCAACTAGGAATTTTATTGTATTCTTATATTTATATGAACTAAATGAAGCTCTTTGGTCATCTGGTTGGCTAGGCTTTTGTATTGCTATTTCAGTTCCATCTATAATTACTCTTGTAGAGGGATAGTATTTCCTAAAACTGTCTGGCATATAAAAGTTGACTAACTGACGGCTAGGCCAAATATCAATCAAGCTCCAGATATCGCTGACAAAATTTATCCAAGTTACTATAATGTTAGAAACCTCTGTTTTACTAACTCCAAAAATTTTAGATAGTTCAAAGTCTGTTGTGTTTCTCCTTAGCTTTATTAGCAACATTAGAAATTGATCATCCACTGATAAGCCAACCACTCTGCTCCAACGATATTTAATATTATTTGCCATAGGCAATAGCGTGCTAAGAACTAATGAAAATTTTTGAAGTGTTTCAAGTCCCGTATAATAATGGACTGTCTCATCATCAGTGAACAGTAACTCAGTAGAAAACAATCTTAGTATATTAGATGTTTGTGTTCCACAACTGTTTTGATTTTTGTTTGTATGTATGACACATTGGGAGGAATTGATGGTAGTGTCAATTTCAAGCTCTTGGGATATTTCACAATCAAAGGGCACAGCATCTAGTTCGGGTTCCATAATCTGCTCGCTGCATTGAGAAGTTGAGGGCATAGATAAGAACAGGTTCTTCTTAAAACTGCGAGCCTTTAGTCTATCTTCTCTTGCCTTTGCCGCCTCAGAAACAGCCTGTGTGTTCCATGGAAAAATAGATGGTATTGCACCCTTCTTGAGATATTTGTGTTGGTGTTCAACTCCTTAAAACAATACAAAGATATATTAGGTAATAACTACTACAAAGATAAAACAACAAGATATCAGTCCATTATGTTTGCAATGCTGGGACTTGAGGTTTCCTCTCAGAGGAAGTGCTTATTTAATAACGCTATAGGTATATATGTTCTGAAATTAAGTAGTTTACCTGTGTATTTACTGATTTTTTGGTAATCAGTTTCCACAAAGTGTTCTCGGCATAACCTAGAACTGCTTCTAGGAATTAATTTTTCCCGTCGGATTGCCTTTAGCCAAAGTCTTTGAACTTGTTTGTCCTTAGGAAAATGATGTGTTCCTATATTCTTGCATTGTGGAACAATACAGCGTGTCATTTTTACTAAAATAATAATTATGTGGTGTATGTCCTACAAAACTGCAATATTTTGGGAACTAGCTACGCTAGCGCCACTTTGACAGTTGCCAACCCCATTTAATATAATAAAAACACACCACACGACGCAATGGAATCACTTTCCAGGGTGGCGTTCCGTACCTCAGAGCGCGGTAGTTGTTTTCTAACTCGCTCTGAGGTACGGAACGGCACGGTTGTTTTCTAACCTCAAATAGACTGAAAAATTCGACATTGACAGATCACTTGACCCTTACCTAATTTTCTTTGAGAAGAGAGTAGATGAAGAAGTTTGTTGTAGTCTGATTGGTCAAAGTTATGTCAGATGCAGGTTGCAACCGATTACCAATCGACTTTGATGGTTAAAAAGTTGCGACGCTCCGAGGTTCGGAACGCTCGTTAGAACAACCGAGTGCTTTACCCTGAGGTTCGGAATGGCGGCGCGGCGTCGTTAGTGCGAAAAGTTGCGCTCTCACCGAAATTCTGAACGCGGCCCAGTATGTCCAATCTATGGGAATCACGAAACGTAAACCGTGCTAAGTGTTGCCAGATGTCTACAAGCTCTTGTCGCCCAATTTGGAATCTGAGTACAACATATTAAACAGAAGATCACACTTAAAAACCAAATACCCAAGTTATATGTCAACAAAAGGGGTCTGCAAACCCATGTCAATCCAATCAATTATGTATTTAATAAGAAAATAAATGAATAGGTACCAAAGTCATAGTTTATGTAAAATTGCAAACTGCATGCATCATTATTACTAAAGTAAGTATCCATTACTAGAGATAGATATTTGACACTATTTGTGGTATATATGTGTGGACGTTATGTCAGATTTCTATCGGTAGTAAGGAAAACCGACGATGTTGTTACGACTGTGGATAGATTATTGAAAACGACCGTTAGCAGTCTCAATACCACAATGCATTTTAAAACGAGGTTTAAATTATATGCTGCATGAGCGAGTCACACTATTGCACTGTGCGTTGACACTTCCAAATAGATGTTGTTTAGGTGTGTTTAAGAGTAATCACTGGAGTGGAACAGTTTGTATGATTCTCTCTTCTACTAATCACCGCCCATATTCTAATACTTTAATTTCTCCTGCAGTTTTATGAAACTATCATGAAACAAGATACTGGCAAATTTGCGACACCCAAACAAGTCGCAGAGGTAGTATACGTTTTGACATGAATACATGAACGTCTTAAAATATGCTACAATAGGGGGGGAAATCCAAAAACCTAATAATGGAGAATCGAATTCGCGCACAACACACGACCGTGTCCATGACACAGCCACACCCCTTTTTTCTGGTTTTTTGTTTGTAGTGCTACAAAGATTGCTCTGCAATCACACCAAGTTTGTACTATTTCACAATAGAGCTAAAACTTTCTTCTTCAATCTTTGAAAATAATATGTTCTTGTATTATGTACCTACCTATGCCTTTCTATGATTTTCTTGTTGGTAATATTGATTACTAGTTGAGAAATACGCCGCAAGAAAACATTATATATTTAATTTTAAGTATATTAAAGTTAATTTAAAGTACATTATAATGAAAAATTGACGTTCATACGTGCGTCTTTGATGCCAAAATTGAATAAATGATTTTGACTTTGACTTTCTGTGACATTCGCGCGTGGGCGCTCTTCGTCGCTAGACGCGTTACCACACGCTGCACATCGTATCGTTTCGCTAACAAGTTCGAACAAGCTCGCGCGCCGCGCCCCGCGGCGCTCGCTCCTACCATGAAGCCCGGGACCGCGACCGACTCCCTCGTGGGAGAAGAGAGTGACTTGACCATCAGTTGCGAAGACGTGAGGAAGACATGTTCGTTAGATGCTAATTACGAAACTGGAAATCCGTCGAGGAAGAGAAAGGAAGTAAGCAGCAACAGTTCGGAAGATACATGGACTACGGTGACGGCTCGGAAAACTAAAATGAGCAGGATTGAGACAGAAGAGAAGATTACTCAAGAAGGCTGTGAAATAAGTTTAATTTCTACGGAAAAACTTCCTAAACAGTTCGGACTAGCAAAAATGTTCAGAAATGAGGGTATATCTAACATAAATCAAGTGAAGTATATAAATCCCTATAAAGTGTTGGTTCGGTTCGAAAATGAAGCAAGTGCGAATATGTTGTGTCAATCTAAAGTGTTCAACACAAACTCCATCAAGGCGAAGAAGACCATGGAGGTGTATTTCTCTTACGGTGTAGTTAAAAATGTGGACATTGATTTAACCGAAGAGGAAATCATGAGTGCTTTATCGTCGGAACAAGCCATTATATCGGTGAAACGACTGAAACGTAGGAATACTCTCGACGGCCGCTGGGAGCTGGGTGAGTCCGTTCGATTATGCTTTGAAGGGCAGTCACTACCTCAATACGTCAAAATTTATGATGTGAAAACTGCAGTCACTAGCTATAGATACCCAGTAACGCAGTGTACTCAGTGTTGGCGTTTTGGTCATACAAGTAAAATGTGTCCATCTCTTAAAGTAATATGCCCAAAATGCACCAAATCACATGCCAATTGCGAAACTACGGAGTACCGTTGCAATAATTGCACCGGTCGTCATATGGCTATGGCAAAGATTTGCCTAGTATATATAAAAGAACGGAAAATACGCGAAATTATGAGTGAACTTAATTGCACATACAAAAGAGCACAAACTCTGTATGTACCACCGCGGCCAGCTCCTACTATAGACTTGACACGCTTCCCGCGCCTGCCGACCGCGCGCGCGCTGAACCGCCCCGACTCCCCGCCGCGCGCCCACTCCCCACACGCCGCGCCATTGCGTTCGTCTACCTCTTCAACTGCGACATACGCCAAGGTTGCAAAAGACGGAGGTACAAAGGGGAAAAGAGTAATTGAAGAGCGCAAAGTGGAAAAAAATAGAAAGAAAAGGATCAGCAAAGAGAGAAACGAAGACGTATGCTATGAATCGTCATCGGAGCCGGGCGACGACGGTAGGGCTAAGAGACCGGTCCCGAACCAAGAAGTCAAAGAGCAAATGTCGTGGTTACTATTGTTCAGGAAGCTAAAAACAAAATTGTTCGAGACAAATAATTTATCGTGGGAAGATAAGATTAAAAGTTGTGTAGGCATTGTGCTAGAAGGAGTACTTTCTATTATTTTGCAATATATGGCGGATAAGCCTGGCGGTAATCTTATTCATCAATTATGGATCACAGCCACACAATCTCTAAACTAAATATATTACAATGGAATGCACAAAGCATTCAACCGAAAAAGCCCGAATTTGAGACTCTGCTTTACCAAGAAAGAGCTCATATAGCTATCGTGTGTGAAACTTGGTTAGATCGGGGCAGTTACTTTCGCATTCGCGATTATAATGTTGTAAGGACTGATCGTAGTGACGGATATGGAGGCGTAGCAATTTTTACTCATAAGTCAATTAATTATCAAATTTGTAACACTCAGATCTCTAACCATGACATGGACATATCTCATATCAAAATTCTAAACTGTGGGCAGTTGAAATACTTAATTGCTGTGTACTGTCCATCATGGGTCACAACTACGTCTGATGATTGGGAACAACTTTTTAGCTTAGCTAATCGAAATACTTTAATAGGGGGGGACTTTAATGGGCATCACCCGAATTGGTCTTCTTACACAAACACTAGAGGCAGGCAATTGATAGATCCAATCCTTGATAGTAACTTTATAACCATGAATGACGGGACAGATACTAGAATCAAGTTAGTTGCAGGTAGGATACAAAAAACTTCACCAGATATTACTTTGGCATCGATTGACCTTGTACTTGATATGGAATGGTCTGTCACCAATGAAAATTTAAATAGTGACCATTTAGTTATTAAAATTAAATTAAACATGAATAAGCCAGTATTTAACCTTAAAAAGAAACGTAATTTTAAAAAAGCAGATTGGGCTAATTTCCGGCTATGTCTAGAAAGGGATCTGGTTGATTTTGTTTTACCTGGAGATCATCAGGAAGCATATGATACCTTTTTAACCATTATAAATAAAGCAGCAGACTCATCTATCCCAACTATAAAAATATGTGAAGACCCCATAAAGCAAAATAAATTTTCACCAAAGCCATATTGGAATCAAGACTTGTCCAAGGCGGTTGCCGAAAGACGTAGGGCTCTTGCTAATTTCAGGAGGAATCCTACTCCTGATAATCTCCAGGTATATCAAAATAAACTTAGCGTCGCGCAAAGAGTTATACGACAAAACAGGTCTAAATCGTGGCAAAGAATATGTAATAGTATAGATGGTATAACTTCTTCTAAGGAAATGTGGGAAAAAATGCGATGGCTTAAAGGATACAAAGCTCCTAAACCTAGCATCACTCGAGAAATGGCGGAAGAGCTACTAAATAACTTAGCGCCTGATTACGCGTCTCCAGCTACTCCTACTTTTGCCAGCGTCAACCTACATTTATGTTCCGATATCACTTTAACAGAGTTTACAAATTCTATTAAAAAATCCGACACGGCTCCAGGAGCTGATGACATATCTTATTCCATGATCGCAAACTTACCCTTAGTAGCCAAAAATATATTAATCACATTATATAATAGGTTTATTACATTCAGTTTCGTACCAATCCAATGGAAGAAAATTAAAATAGTCCCGATTCCTAAATCTGTTCAAACTACTAACTCTGTATCTAGTGTGCGACCGATTGCCCTACTCTCTTGTATGTGCAAAATACTTCATACCATAATTACTCGGAGACTTGAATGGTTTTTGGAGAGCAATAATTGTTTTGCAGAACAGACTGTTGGCTTCCGAAAATCACGATCTTGTATGGATAACCTGTCTAGATTAGTATCTACCATTCGGATAGGTTTTGCTAAAGGATATCCGACTGTAGGATGTTTTGTTGACATAGATAGTGCATATAATAATGTAAACATTATTTCTCTACTAAGCTCTTTAGATTCAATAGGAGTAGGATCAACCATCTGCAAATATTTATGGGAGTTTTTACATGAACGCCACTTAACAATAGAAATAGAGAATGATGCAACTAGCGCTCGCACGACTGGCATTGGCATTGCGCAGGGAGACCCACTAGCTCCTTTACTGTTCAATGCTGCTACCATGGATATATGCAATAGCATTACACGAGTTCACATATCTCAATATGCCGATGACCTCGTATTATATAGTAATAATGGCAAGACAGTTGCAAGCATCATGCCAGCTATGCAAGATGGTCTGAACTCCCTAAATGCTATGGTAGAAGACATCGGTTTAAGTGTATCGGCTAGAAAAACTAAAGTATGTGTATTTACTAAATGTCAGCCCAGAATTATGAGTAGATACAAGTCAACTCTAGTCATAGGGGATCAGAGAATACCTCAAGTTGAGTATGTTAAATACCTAGGTTTGGGGTTAGATAATAATTTAAAATGGGCCCAACATATAAATGAGATTCGTGACAAAACTCTAAGGTTTTTGAATGTGTTTAAAGTTCTTGCTGGTAGCAAATGGGGCGTACACCCGAAACATCTCAGGCGCCTTTATATTGCAATCATCAGAAGTAGATTGGACTATGCCAGTTTTCTATATGATACCAGTGCAAATTGTCACCTTGGAAAACTTGATAAAGTACAAAACCAAGCTATGAGGGTGATTGGGGGTTTTATAAAAACCACTCCAGTCCATGTCATGGAAAGTGAACTTTGCCTGCAGCCACTTTTTGTTCGTAGAAGGTACCTAGCTGCTAAATTCTGGTTGAGATGTAAATCTATTACATACAACTTGACAATAAATGTTCTAGAAAACCTTAACCATGTATCAGAATTTATCTATCTCAGGAATAAGAAAATGCCTGTACTCATAGAAACTCATAAAAATACTACAATCTTCCTGTATATTCGAGTAGAATTTTTCCAATATTTTCATTGAATTCCTGGATTTCTAGCTATGATATCAGCAACTATGTTAAAACGGGCATTAATGGTATAGAGGCTGCTAAAAGAAATTGTAATACATCTGACTTACTCAGTATTTGTAATACTCTTATCGAAGTCGACTATGCATTGTACCATAAACTTTACACAGACGGTTCGAAAGACGAGCATAGCTGTGGTGCTGGCTTGTTTGACCCACACTCAAATACTTGTCTTAAGTTTAATATTCAATGTGCCGAAATCTCTATAATGCATTGCGAGCTAATTGCAATTTCTAAAATGCTCAGCTACATAGAAACATTATGCAGTAATAAATATGTAATTCTAACTGATTCTAAAAGTGCCCTTTTCCATTTAATTGGTCTTCCACTTGTTAGTCGAGGGCACCCTATAGCGTACACCATTGTAGACAATATTTGTAAACTACGTTTATTAGGCAAAGAGGTAGTCCTTCAATGGATTCCCTCGCACATCGGAATTGCGGGCAATGAGGAGGCAGATCGCGTAGCTAAGGAGGCCACTACAGATGGAGAACCCTATCGTAGTGTGCCTCTTCACTCTGAATACTTAAAACAGGTTAAGATTAACTGTAGAAAAAATTGGCATGAATACTTCGACAAGCGCTCACGTGAGAAAGGGATATGGTATCAGACCATCCAAAGTCAACCTCCTTACGGCCCGTGGTTCGAGGAGGCTGCCTTCAACAGAATGGACGTAGTAACAATGTTAAGACTTCGTTCCGGACACATTCCGTCCAACAAGTTCAAACATCTTATGGGAATAGTGAATTCACCAAACTGCCCGGAGTGTGACATTATAGAGGATGTACTCCATGTGCTGACGGAATGTGTCCGGAATGAAGCCCGCAGAAGAGGTTTGATAACGTCGGTGTACAATAACAATAATGTAGGGCAATGTAACAGTATTTTGGCTTCTCCTTTGTCCAAAGAAGCCAAAATACTGCTAAATCTGTACAAATTTATTTTTAAATAAATGTAGTATAAGTTAATGGCCATATGGGAGTGGCATAGTCATGCTTGACTAAACTCCTTCAAAACAATAAAGATTAAAAAAAAAAAAAAAACTTTCTGTGAATATTAGAACATGAACTTAAAATCCTAAGCTTTGTATTTATTTTGTAGCCAATTTGGCATACGATTTGCGAGGTTTAAACAATATTCTTTAAAACTATCGAAAATGCATCTCCGATACATAGGCATTTTTTCTATTCCAGAAGTCAAGAATTGTTTTAACCACTACAACTAATTTTTCAAGCTCACGAAAGAAAAAGTAACCTATTCCTATTTTTAAAATCAATAATTAATGTTAAAATTTCGTACATAAAACGCAAGGGTTTCAATCCAAACTAGTTTCAAGTTTCAGCCTACTGTGATTTATGCCCGTTTTCACCAACATTTTAGGTAACACCTAAGCCAGTTAGGTAACACTAGCAGTACGGTCCCAATTGAGCCATAATCACTATTAGCGCGATAACAGTCGGTCCCTTTCACCGTGAGCGTGATTACGATGGCCCACGCTACGTCATCGATGACGTCTTAACTGCCGCCATATTGACGATTACATGAACCATGCTCTACACCATAATCGTCGTGAGCGTTCTGTCAAAAGTGACAGGTGATTGTTTATTTCTACAATGTCTTTACTGGTGTCCCTTCTTTTTGATGTTAAAGTTGTAAAAGTCGGTCCATCCATTCCATTATTTCTTTTTAATCCACACATCACATAGTTAACCTTCACACTATGCACGATATTTTTATGAATTTGTTTTTCGCGCGCAAATGATTTGTTATTGCTACAACTCTGGTCCGAATTAACAACACGCTTACAGTGCCACGAGCTGTCAAAATCGCGATATTTGTCTCGGACCAGCTTTGGTAGACGATAGCACTGTGAGCAAAATTATCGCAAAACGGACCACGGCATAGTAGTACAATGTCAAATGTCACCCAACTTCGCTTAGGTGATACCTAAAATGTTGGTGAAAACGGGCAATAGGGTGTCAAATAAAAGAATAGACATTATATTTAAAGTTTATTGATGAAGTAATTTTGACAAATATTCAGATAATTGATTATAAATTACACATTTTAAAATAGCATAAAATATATCTACTGCATACAATGAGACCTACATAATGTAGGTACAGGAAGAAGTCTTTAATATGATTAAGTTTAGACCTAAATAAAATTAAAACACCAAGCTATTGCTATATTCTATATTGTGTTTGGTAGCTGATAAAGACAACATGTTGTGAATAAGTTTAACATTTTTATTGTTTGAGTAAATATCGAGTATGGCCTAAATTTTTTTTTAATTATCAAATTTAAACTTTAATATTATCACCGTTTTTGGTTGGCCTAAGTACGAATTCAGGTGATTCGACTGGACTTAATCAGTCATTTGGTTGCTTTGAGAGCAATGCATATGGTTCATGCGGCATACGAGCGTGGGTGTTGCGTATAAAGCTATCCATCCACGTCAATGTTAAACTGTGTTCTAAGGCCGCTTACAGCGCGACGCGAGACCTCGGTGTACGCTGGTAGTTAAACAAACTAGGGTTATGTCCAGCGATATTTGAAATCGTCCGCGTAACCGTTGCGGACGACAGTACGGTTTTAGTTTCGCTGGGTCGGTCTCTATTTTTATACAACGTGCCAGTTTACACGCTTACGCTCCACGTCGCACTGTAAGCGGCCTAACGCACGTACCGGGCGGACGGCCCGCAGACAAACGCATCGCTCTTCTGCCTTCTGCGGTAATGTTATAATCATTATGGTGCCCTTTATTTCGTTTGCTGACTGTAGTACATCAAAGTACTTCATTAACAGGCACACGCTAATTCTAATTCAGTTCACTTATTTATAAAATAGGATAAGATGTCATCCTAAATCTGCCATAAACGCCACTTTTCCAGTTTTGTGTCTAAAGAAAATATAAAAAGAACCACCAACTGCTAAGGCAGCGAGCGCGACTACACGAAGCTGTCAGCGAGATCCTGCCTGTAGTACCTCAAAACTGCCTCTGTTCGTAAGTTCGCGCCGATCTAACGACCTATATGAGTGCTTCCAAAACGTTTAATATAGCCACAACCTGCACAAATTAAGATTTCCGTATTTATTATACATCTATTTGAACTCCTATTGTTAAAAGTGTATAATTTAATCAGTTGGGAGTATTTATCACTAGGTAAGTGACTATTACGTAGAGGAGATATATTGTAATACTTGTTTAAATTTTCACGAAATCCCCTCAATGATGGAAATGATGGGGATATCGGAAAAGATCCTTATTTTAACGGGTGATCAAAACAGATTTCCCACAAAATGAAATAATTTGAAAATGAAAGCACACCTAAAAGTAAAGTGTTTAAAAGCCATTATACACGTTTACCTACACTATGCCAAAAGATTATCAGATTCGCTACTGTATAAAAAATGCTAATCTATCCTAACTATTTAACCTAAAAACTTAGGACAATCCGAGTTTACCTCTTCCAATAAAGTTTACAGATTACAGATCATCTTGTCACCATCATAATGCATACAAACAACAGAACTCCTAAAGGTTACGGCATTTATTTGGTACTATGAAATTGGTCTGATGTCTAAATGTGTCAAGTACACACACAATTATTAGTGAGGTCCGAATCACGCCATAAGCACTTTTAGCGCGCAAGTGTCCCGAAATTGTGTGAGCGGTCAAATGGTAGGAGAAAGTGAAGACAAAATGACATCATTTCAGGACTTACAGTGCTATCGGCTCATGCACTTAATGTCATTTTTGACATTTGACTTTCACAGAGCTCAGATTTGCATTTGTGTCTACTGCAGGCCTAGACAAAATTCAAACAGGCGTGTTTCCGGACACGCTACAGACAAAATTTGTCTACGAACTTAGCACGACGTCACGTTATTTTTCCACAGGTAATGTCAACGCCATACATTTTGAAGTAGTCGTTTGGCGTTAACGATAACAGAAACACCTTTTGTCTAGGCCTGCTGGTCCGATTTCATGGGCACGCTAACAGCGTTGTGATTACAACCTACAAACTCCTCACGGTATATGACACTAGTATGTACGAACACTGGCAGAATTGTGACAATTTACGGTCGGTCCCAATAATCTACCTATCGCCGGTTTACCTTACTAGAGTTAGATATTTGACACTATTTATATGGAAGTTATGTCAAATTTCTATCAGTAGTAAGGAAAACGGTGGATAGATAGATTATTGGGATCCTCCATTAGTCACAGAAGCCATCCAATCCAAAAGAAGAACAGCATTGTGAGTGACGAAATATCGATTTTTAATATAGGATCACCGGAGATAGACATCAGCACTGTGAGAGATAAAAGCTAATTATGGACCATGGCATATTGTTAAATCTGTGTTTGTACCACCTGTCACTTTCACACAGCAGACAGCTTAGATCAAAGCTGTTACCAGATAATATAAATTTAATATTAATACTAATAAAATTAAAGATACTCTGGTTCCAAATATGAATGAACATTGAATACCAAAATCTACAACCTACATACAGTAAAAAAAAATATGAAATGGATAATTATTTTGCCTTACGTACAAAGTAGTCATATTCTAAAATGCAGCATCTCCTACTAAAAAAAATTTAATAATATTAATTTTTAAGCACACATTTTGATTTTGTAAATATGTAATAATAGTAATTAATATTGTTTTTTTTTTCTATTATTGAATAGAACAGTTTATAAATGGCTACAAGTATTGTAGTGCTTTTTTATGTTAATTGTTGTTAGGTAACCCTAAAGGTCAATCCCAATGAATTAAAAAAAATAGTATTTTTATACAATGTCACAGTAGAAACCTAATCAAGTGACTGCTAGCAATATTGCACTGTGTTCAGCAAGTTTGTAACATATTAATATTGATGACATTTACAACAGTATACCACATAGGTCATCAATCAAGACCTTGTGAGCCTTTTTTGGTGTAAAATTTAGGCATTATAAAAGTTCAAGCTAAAAACGATTGGTTTGCATACACAAGTGTGTGGGCTAGCATAGCGAGGTCGGCATTCTGTCGTCAGAGCGTACTGTCCGCGATCTATTCTATGTGCGGACTTATCTTAGTGTAATAACTAACTGAAGAAAATTATTAAACCTTAACGCGCTGTATGCCAACCTATGATATCTGTGCTGTGCGTAGAGGCAGTAAATATCCCCTTTAACAAATACAAGTCTATAACAAAACATATGTATGCAATATTCATTAATAATTTAGTTAATTAGCACCTAACATGGCATATAAGATGCTTAGACAGGCAATAGGATTAAACAATGTGTATAGGGGTAGTGACTATTTCACGATAAACAAAATTTCGTTACTCCGGCACAATTTGAATATGAGAAGTGTAGTGGTGTCTAATACCGTCCACGAGCACGGCCCCGTCCTCGGGCGCGGCCTCGTGGCGTTCCGCGATTCTTGTTGTTACTCTGTGGAGTGGCCGGACTCGAAGTTGGAGTTTTAACTGGTTCCGGCTGCTTTACTGGCTCAGGCACGGGTTCCGGTTGAGGCACAGGCTTGGGTACGGGCAAGGGCTCGGGCTCTACCGCAGGCTCAGGCTCTGCCTCGGGCTCCACCTCAGGTTCTTCCTCGGGTTCAGGGTTGACATCTGAAATTGTGTAAATATTCATGTTTAGGATGACTTGCTGACATAAAATTAATATGGTAGTAGGCTAACCTAACCGCAACTGCTGTACCTCGCCTTAGGTATGTGCGCGGTGAGGCGCGGGGGTTCGCCCGATTATTCTCTGCCTCACATCTGTCACACCTAAGGCGCAATACAGTGGTTAGACTGTAGTACAACTAGCGTCAAGGTCCAACATTCATAATGTACTGTCACTCTATCCCACCATATCCACTCCTTTGTAATGTTCATCTTACAAATATAAATATGTATACTTTTATACCTTCACTACCGTGTTTTTCATCTTCAAGTATTTCATCAACGGACTGCTCCCAATCCTCGAGTTCATCATCATTGCCCTCTGGCATTGTTTCATCATTCCCATCCTCAGCTGCTTCTAATTCTTCGGCCTCCTCTGTTCAATTAAAATAGAAAATACATAAAGTTATTTTAATTAGAAGTGTATAACATTGTTTTTTTTGCAGAGCCCAGATGTAGAATTATTATTTCAATCAGTACACTGACCTTACTTTCAATATCACTGATCAATTTCCATCATTGAAGAAACAATTATTACTATTATTCAACTAGATTTCTGCCCTCAGTTTGGTTCTTAGCATACAATTTGAATAGGTAGCTAGACACATAATAGTTTTTATTATGATTTTTAAAGTATTAACGCCTGCACCAATAAATCTAATTGATTTTAAACATTGAATGGGTATCAAGTTTACTTTCTGTTGAGTTGAAGTTGATACCCAGAAAGTAAAGAGGCTCAAATGGCGATGGATTGGTCATATTATCAGGTCTTCCAAAGACAAATGGACCAAGGACGTAATATTTTGGTACCCCCAGAGAAGGAAAAATGACAAAGGGATGTCCACAGAAACGGTGGGAAGACGATCTACCAATAGGATGGCGGAGGAGTGCTAGACTTAGGGAGAAATGGAAAGTTCTAGAGGAAGCCTATTTCCAGGGTGGACAACCTGGGGCCCTACTCCAGTTCTTAAAGTAGTTATGTTTCAACCTTACCATTAAATTTGGTATCACCACGCCAATATAGTAAGCATAAAATAATAATGCATTACGATAGACATTTTGATGACGTAGTATCAAATATTTCACTCAATTCGCGTACTTTGACGTGACTTTAGACACTAAGTTTCATTGTTCCAGTGTTAAACTTTTTGAAGATCCGTACTCTCATCTCTTAAAGTAGTCACATTGCAACCTTACCATTAACCTTACAAAACGCTCCTGATTTATGATAGTTAATTGGTCATATTATCAGGTCTTCCAAAGACAAATGGACCAAGGACGTAATATTTTGGTACCCCCAGAGAAGGAAAAATGACAAAGGGATGTCCACAGAAACGGTGGGAAGACGATCTACCAATAGGATGGCGGAGGAGTGCTAGACTTAGGGAGAAATGGAAAGTTCTAGAGGAAGCCTATTTCCAGGGTGGACAACCTGGGGCCCTACTCCAGTTCTTAAAGTAGTTATGTTTCAACCTTACCATTAAATTTGGTACCACCACGCCAATATAGTAAGCATAAAATAATAATGCATTACGATAGACATTTTGATGACGTAGTATCAAATATTTCACTCAATTCGCGTACTTTGACGTGACTTTAGACACTAAGTTTCATTGTTCCAGTGTTAAACTTTTTGAAGATCCGTACTCTCATCTCTTAAAGTAGTCACATTGCAACCTTACCATTAACCTTACAAAACGCTCCTGATTTATGATAGTTTCGTAAAAGGTGGGAGTAGGCCTCCTGATAAATAAGAATATCTGTATATGGTGTTGGTGTTATTTTTTTAGTAACATTGTAGAATATATTTTTAGGTATAAGTAATATTTTTAAGAACTGAAACCAAATGTGATCAGTGAATAAAGGCTATTTTTATTATATTTATTTATTTATGGGTATCAACTAACGGAGAGTTAAATTCGATGCTCACGGATCGCCTCATGGCGTCTGCCACGGATTGTCGGGAGACGCGGGTTCGAATTCCATCTGAGTAATTTCTCTATTCAAAATTGCAACAATAATTGTTGCTCACCTTGTACCAAAAGTTATTAAACTTGAAGTTCTATTCAGAAAGAATCAACATTGATGGGCAGCATGTTACCTATTATAATAATATAAAGACGGTGTATATTAATGATTAGTTTGAATTTTTTTTAGTTTTAGTTCTACTTAAAATTTGATTATTTTTAAAGTTTTGATTGAGCTATATTTAATCTGTATGACAGTAATATTCGTGTAGATTATTATTAGTTTATCTTTTATGTTATTTTTAGATTCTTCAAACAAGCTCCGTCAATAAATGAGTCTTCAACAAATTTTATCAACACTTTGCTTTATTTATAGAAATAATCAGTACTAAACTATTTTTTTAATATTTTAAGATTTAAATTCAGGAGTTCAGAGAAAAAATGATGTCGAGAAATCTTAAACCCATAATGATTCCTTACCCTTAATCGCATCTCCATTCTGGTCCATGCTGTCATCAGCATTGGCATCATCCTCATTAACATTAGTCTTGCGCCGCTTCCAGTTGCCTTCGTCGTCGTCAGTTTGAGCCGGACGCTTCGGAGCTGCCTCTGGGGTAGGCTATTGTGAACAGTAATACATCATTGTAAGACAGTTATAACTCTTTAGGTACATAGTATAACATATTTTCAATATTGAGGTTGGCAGCTAGCTAGCCGAGCACTAGGAACTGATGAAGCACTGTGTTGGTGATTTCCTCACTTGTTATCATCATCAGAAAGTTCAAAAACGCACGACCATAAGATAAGCAGCCATCTCTCGCTACCCTGGAGCAATAGTGAATGTTTAAATAAACGGACATACCAATCATAGTTTTCAATATACTTCCCCACAGAAAGCCACAACAAATGGTTTCTGTTGGCCATTCTATGTCATAGGAAGCTTCTGGTATTTTTTATAAATCAATAAATAAACAACAGGGGACAAGGTCTTCAGGTCCCGAACTAGGCAGAGCCTGTACTCTGGTTATCTGATGACTTAATAAATATATACACACATAGATGTTCATGCACACAAAAGTTTAACCTGTGTAGGGAGTGAACTTGGGACCAGCTGCTCAGGAGGCAGGGTTGATACAACCTGCGCCAACTTACCAGTCTTACAATCTTGTAAGTATCACCCCACACAGTGTTTTTCAACATTGTTACATTAACCAATATGAGAATTCTGAAATACCTGAGGCATGATAGTCTTGACAAAGAGCTGGTGATGCTTCCAGGTGCGAAGATGAACCTCAGCTGTCTCATCATTGTCCAGCAGCTTGTTGCACAAACGGCATTGCACGCAACGGAACTCCGAAAGGTATGACTTTCCAACTCCACGGTTGGTGCTGTGTGCAAAAATTACATTAATATATTATGACTTCCATACTCCAGATTCATATCGTCCTGAGCTTAGCTTACATGACAAATAGCAAATGTAGAATCCATATGACACTACATAGTAAAACATAGTGATGTTTCTATGTTTAGACGACATACCTGTAAGCAGGCAACATATTAGTGGTGACATGGCTCAGATCATCTCCCTCCTTATAATCAATAATGGTATCCTCATTGTCTTGCACAGCCTTTTTATCAGACTTCTTGTTTTTATCCTCTTCTGAGCCAGGCTCCGTCTTCACTGTCACATCCTGTAAAACAAAGTAGACATTAACCCCTGCATGCATTTGTTGGTATCATTATGACCTGTATTTTGAAATTCTGTTGTTATTGGCCATATATGGCGAATGGCAAGTCTACAGATTATAAGTATAGTATTACTAAAATTAAGTTAAGTAATGAGGTAACAAACATAAAAAAATACAGTCGTATTTAGTACCTCCTCCTTTCGGAAGTCGATAGAAAATCACTGATTTGAATTAAATTCGACGCTGTACTGTGAAAGCACTACTATGTTAACCAGTCGTGAATTACACAACCATATTATGCAATTCAGGACGTGCGTGATTTTTTAAATTAAAAGTAGTGATTTGAATTATAATTCGATGCTGTAGTGTGAAAGCACTACTTTGTTGACCAGTGTTGCATGATTTAAATCAAGTTGATATAAATCATGATTTAATTGCATGATTTTTATTCATATTAAAATCACTGATGTTAATCAAAATTAGAAAAAGGAATTAATTAAATGCTGGAAGTGCATGTTAATCAACTGTACTGTAGAAAACAATGTTGATACATTGTAAGATTACTACATTGCAAGCTAGGCAAGTTCTTACCACAATCAAATATAAAATTTTCTTTGTCAGTAATAATATAACAATAATGGTTACTATATGAATGTAATAAATAAAACAATGATTTCAGAAATTATAATTATAATTTGCTTTATTTATAAAAGCAGGACATCATACTATAATGTCTGTATGTCCAAAAACAAAAGAAATAACTAAGATAATGATCGCAATATCTAATAAAATATAAATAACCATATAAATCAAAAAACGATAAAAAAAATACTAAAAATGTTTTTTTTACTAAATTAATAATATGATATTTTTCTTACCACAATCAGAAATCAAAAACCAAATATAAAATTTTCGTTGTCAGTAAAAATATAACAACAATGATTACTTTATTATTGTAATAAATAAAACAATGATCGCGATATCTAATAAAATATAAATAACCAAAATAATAAAAAAAAACAAAAAAATTACTACAAATGTTTTTTTACTAAAGTAATAATATCATATTTTTCAACCCGTGTTAAAGTTGAAGTGCACTGTAGGATATTAGCAATAGCTGTCCGCAATGACGAGCACAATGCGATTCAGGGCAGAATTTTGGAATGCAAAAATCTTGAAGCTTCATACTTTGTAATATTAGTAGAAAAATTACACATCCTCGGATGGGATTCGCGTCTTCCGACTACCCGCGTCAGACGCCATAACCTCTAGGCCACCGACGCGATCCGTCCTAGCATCGAATTTACCTCTAGTTGATTTTAATCGTCGTATGGGGAAATTGCAACTGCAAAGGGTATGTATATATATATATATATATATATATATATATATATATATATATACGCTCCCCATTGACATATTGTGTTCGTATATAATACACATATATGAAATTACCTGATTATCCTCCCCTTCCTTGGCAGTATCAGCGTCTTTGCCGTCCTCCTGTTTGTCGTCGTTGTAGTCTCTGCGGCGCTTGCGTTGTCTGTCGTCGCGTAGGAATGACTGCTCCATACCCAGTGTTGAGATCACCAGTACTAGAGATAAAATGAAAAATTATTATAATTAATAAATAAAAAATATATAATAACCATTGGGCCTAGCAAGAACATTAACGAAAATGACGAGGATCATGGACATATACAAGTACAGAACTATAATTTATCTAGTACAACTGTGGCACACATAACTCATTGTTTGTACTGTATACGTCAACGATACGATAACGTTACACTTGCGCAAATTTTCGTGCTAGGCCCACTGTTTTACCTATAGCAGTCATCAAGTTACCAGAGTACAGGCTATGCCTAGTTTTGGACCTGAACACTGCATGTGGATGTTGTCCCATGTTATTATTATTCAGTACAGATAAATAAAGTTGAAATGTCTGTCTGTAGTTCCAAATAAACAGCTTTTCACTAAATGCATATGAAAGTATATGTGATACTTACATGAAAAAAAAGATGAATATATAAAAATGCCTGTCTGTTCCGGCTAAATACTAATTTAATTGAACCTTCACTGGCAGAGAGCTGATGTTTTATGGAGTAACTTCAATCAAATTAAATCTTCCATCACCAAGCGGGTGAAACTGCGGGGCGCGGCTAGTTAATAATATGAATGATGGCATACCTTCAGGCTTCGGCTTGACAACCACCTCTTGCTTATCTTGAACATTCTTCAGATGGTCCGCAGTGAGACGATGCTCGTCCAACTCTATCCTAGTCGGCATTTCCTTGTGGCAGGATGTGCACGACGGATGGAGGTACTTCTTGAGCTTGCGATGGCCCACAGTGGTGCGATGCAGGGCTCCGTCGGCCGCGTACATGTCGCACATGGCGCAGTAGAAGTCCCGCGCGGGCTGGCTGCCGGTGCGACGGTGACGCTTCATTTCGCGGATCTGTTCACATCCACAGCAATGTGTTAGCATAATAATTGAGTATTCTTCATGATCATTACGAGGTAGAGACTGGGATACAAAGCATGTTCATTTTAAAAACAAGATGCAATTGTTGTAGAAAAAAAATTTCACCCTTTTTAGTGACCCTCATACTTACAGGATCGATTGTCAATCGATATCATCAAGATAAATCAACACTCTTCAGTTTTTGGAGTGTAAGGCGTATTGTCCACGTAACCGCACGTCATACGCACGCTTTTGTCAATTGACGATTGCAAGACGAATGCTTGCAGCTTGCGTAGAAACAATGAAATCTGTGTCCACGAAGCGGCAACGTCGCGTCAGCCGCTCGTCATGCGTTCGTCTTGCGGTGCATGCGGCAACATGTCACTACTCGACTGACTCGTCAAACCGACGGTTGCTTTTTGTGTCACAAAATGGCGGCCGCGGCGGTGAATTTTGTGAAAATTATTGAACAGTATCCGTGCTTATACAACAATAAACTGACGGAATACTCAAGAAAAGATTTTACAGACAGAGCTTGGAGTGAAGTGGCACAAAAAACAAACACTTCTGGTAAGTAATAAGTTTTTTATTTATTCAATCACACAGTAATTCCACTGCCAACGGAGTGCACAATCAGGTTTCAAAAAATAATTTGATAAATAGTTGCGTAAACCATTTGGTGTGTTAACAAAAGTCATATTTGGTATTAAATTTGGCCTTTGTCTTTGTGCTGCCGATTCACTGGATGCACAGATTGTGTACTGTATTCCTTCTTGTTTACGTATGTAGTTATGTAAAATACATATGCATTTTATTATAGAAATTATAGTGGCATATTTGCGACATACAATGGGTTTCAAAAGAACTTGAAATTTCTGTGACATCATTCCGAAAACACATTCAATCGTTTTTCGTCCACGACTCAATCTATAATTAAATATTCTTTTTACGTTGTCCAAGTTTCTCACTGAGTATGGTCTCATTAAATACTTCTTCAAAGGAAATGCGTTGTCTCCAACAAAGTAATATGGAAATATATTTCCAGTATTGTCATCGTTTGGTAAACGTGAACCTGAATTTGGAATATTTAAACCACCTCTTTCTAACCACCTTCCCAAAGCCGATGCCTGAAATACACCACCGTCACTATTTCTTCCAGCAAATCCACATTCTATAGCCGTAAAATTACCGTCTGCATCGCAACATCCCAACAAAATAATAGAATGGTATCCTTTATAGTTATAATTTGCAGATCCTGTGTTAGGATACTTTTGAATCCGTATATGCTTTCCATCAATAGATCCCAGACAATTTGGTAGGTTCCAAAGTTCGTAGTATCTGGTTGCAATAGCCTTCCATTGATCTGTAGATGGCACAGGCATGTAGGTGTCTCTGAGTGCGCTCCATATAACCTCTGTTGTCTCTGCTACAACTCGTGATATAGTGCATTCTCCTCGAGCAAAATAAAATTTTAGTGCCCGGAAACTACACCCAGTTGTTAGGTATCTGAAAAAAAAGACGTATTAAATTACTTATATTATGCATATTTCTTTTCAGAGGCTGATTGTCAAACTAAGTGGAGGAATATAAGGAATGGATTTGTGCGCAGTCTGAAACCAACTCCTAGTGGTTCATCTACAAAGCAAAAGAAGTTATACTATCTACACGATGAACTACAGTTTCTTCTTCCTTTTGTGAAAGCAATTGTTCACACTAATGAACCGGGAAATATACCTGAACCACCAGAGGAGAACACCGATGAATTAAGTTTTACAACTGATAAAGTCCCGTGTACTCAAAGACCTACAGATACATTGGAAACGCCATCTTCTGGAACCGATGAATCAAACTCATTTAAGAAGCCAAAAATAAGAAAAGTTACCAACGAGGCTGATAAAGCCTTTGTGGACTGGATTAAAAAAAAAGAAACAAAAACTGATAGTCCTAGAAAAATGTTTTTATTAAGTTTGTTGCCTGATATAGAAAATTTATCTGAAGAGCAAATGCGAAAATTTAGAATTAAGATGCTTTTATTGCTTGAAGAAATTCAGTCAGACCAATCACATCCGCCACAAGTGCCACAACACTATCAGAATACACACTATCCAATTCTGCAGTCACAACAATACAGGGACAATAATTATTCTCCAATATCTTCTGTAGATTCTAATGCAAATTCATCGTGTCCTCCAATATCTCCAATCAATTATTCTGTAAATGTAAATTCTACTGATTTATCACAACTGGATGACTTTGCAAACTTGTAATTGGTACTTAATACGGTTTTTTTCTGATATTAAATTTTTTCTTCTATAACACTTTTTTATACTATAGATCAGCAGTACCCTCTACTATACCCTCAGTCCTGGGTCCCATTTCATATAAAATATTTATTACCAATTTTCATCTTTTAAATATAAAAATGACTGATAATATTTGTTCGGTTCGAGAATAGGTCGTAGATTATTTTTTATCCCAGAAGATATGCACGCGGAGCTGCGGGCAACAGCTAGTAGACTTTATTTATATGAAACAGGGCCCTGTCCACAACAAGCAAATAGGTACGATTGTATATTTAAATTATGACTTACCTCAAAGTTATAAGTATCCTTTCTTCTGGACTGACACATGCTCGCATTGCAGTATTTTGTCTTTGTATCAGTGGTCCAATAGTAGAGACTAAATTTTGGTACGTATGTTTAGTCATTCGGTAAAATGATTGAAATACAGAATCATCTTCTGATAACTCTCTGGCAGCAACAAATAATCTACAATTTATATTTCTTTCGATGTATGGATGAATCCAGTACTTTCTTCGCCAGTTTCGTCGTCTTCTAATAAAATTATATGCTATAATCACTTCATCATCACTCGACATTTTCACAACAAAAGACGTGCTTTCTCGATGCTAGTTGAAAGAAAACTGAGACGTTTTGTAGCGTGCCTGAGTATTGCATGTAGCAGCGTGGAAATAACAAATATGCAAAATACGCCGACTTCATTTGTAGGTTACATGCATCCTACAAAAGACGACTGTGTGGACAGTAGGCCTAACTCAAAAACTGCTTGACCAAACTTGATGATATTTAAATTGGACCACCTCAGAAGCATACTCCACCAAACAAAAAAATAATTTTGAGAATCGGTCCACAAATGGGGGAGAAATCGGCTATCATACACATAAAAAAACATACACACGAACATCCACGTTTTTAGAAGTTGGTTAAAAAATTTACTTGGTTTCATGTCGATTATAATCAAATCAAAGTATTTAAGTACCAGATGTGATAAATGGAAATGTCTACCAAATGTAGACACTGATATAACTATGTATAGTTTTTTATTTTTTCCCACTTAATTCAGTATTATTTGTGCACTGATCTTTATATCAAGATAATCCTTTCCATTCAAAAGTTGCTTGAAAAAATTTGCTTTGAGGGATAAGATCGTAATATCGAAGTATTGATTGTTTTATGTTAAGGTGTTTATCTACACTAATATTATAAAGAGGAATTTTATTTATTTATTTGTGTGTGTGTTTGTAATGAATAAACACTAAAACTACTGTATCGATTTCAAAAATTCTTTCACCTTTGGAAAGGTACATTCACCCCGACTAACATAGGCTAATATTTTTTTTCATCGTCATCATCCATCACCATGTAGGTGAAACCACAGATCGCAGCTAGTATAAAATACATATATCCAAAGTTATAGTCCCAGCGGTATGTTTTAAGGTGTAAGTTTGTATACGAGATCGATAGGAACATCCTACAGTGTAAAGTGCTTTATGTATTTTGAAATTATGTTTTCATTTTAAATTTCGCCATGATCGCTAGATCCCTAATGCGAACCATCGAATTTGACTCTCTATTTGGTTTATTTTACTCTATGTATACTAGTACTAATGAGTCTAAGTATACTAATGAGTTGGCATAAAACTACAACAAAAAAGAGACGATGATATTAATGAATAAACTCTAATAAAATATGTTGAGACATTAGCATTAACGTATAATTAACTCATTTTTTAAAAACAATATTCAGCTTATTACAGTTTGTGACAGTTCTTCATTGAAATGTAGCAAGATATACAAATTTCACTTGTCATAAAGTTAAATTGGTTTTACAATGTTTCCTATCCGTTTATCATTATTTGTGAAATATTTTTTTTCAATTTAATTAATTACATTTTTATAAATTCTTTCTATATGCATAATTTTTAACTTGGCAATCCTGCTAATTGCGTCAAAAGATTGTAAGAAGAATATTACACTTTTTAGACATAATATGCACAGTATGCAAAGTAAGTAAGCAATGTATAATTTCACACATACAAATCACAATCACAAACATTTCAAACTGTATGCATGCATCAAAGTATATTTGTCTTGTCTTCATGCCCCCACTGCAAAGGCTTTGCCACACTGGACGCGGTCTGCGTGTCCATCCGGTCTATCAATATCCGGTATATCAATAGAACGCAGCCCGCACTATGTATGAACAATATTGTCAGTCTCTATACATTTTGTATGAAGGAACGCAAGGACGCGTGCGGGCAGCGGGCGGCGGACAACGGGCGTGGACAGGCGGGCGGTGGGCACGGCAACGGTCAAGCCACGGCCAGGCCAGGCCAGTTTGACACATAATTCGGGCTGCGTTCAATTTGACCGGACTGGAGACCGCAGACCGCATCCAGTGTGGCAAATCCTTTAAGCCGCGTTTTGGCGATAAGAGTTGACTCGTAAGAGTACTTACTAAGTGGTATGACAGTGTAGCCTACATCCTAGTCCGAGTCTATGATCGCGAACAATTATTGTCCGAGTGCACTCGGTTCCCGGTTCCTACGATACAAGTACCATCCGAGTGTCCGTCAGAGTACACCAAGTCAGAGTCAAAATGTGGATAAAATTTGGCACATAACTTATTCCAGGAACACAGGATGTATCGTAACTTAAGGTTTATCTTTTTTTTTTTTTTTTTTATGTACAATAGGTTAGCGCTTGACCACAACTCGCCTGATGTTAAGCGTAGTTGCGATCTACGATGGAGCGCGCTTACCTAGAAGATACCGATTCACTCTCGACTTAAAGACTCGTAGATTATATTTATCAGGAAACAGAGACATCGGCAGTAAGTTCCATAGTTTGGCAGTTCGCACAATGTAAGAGCCAGAAAACCGCTTAGTGCGAGTCCCTGGAACTTCAACCATGTAGCGGTGACGCCTTGAGGTGTCTCTGCTCGTCCGGTGATAAAATGGGGATGGGGGAATAAGATCGTGTAATTCCGATGCACACTCTCCGAAGTGCAACCGATAAAAAACCGAAAGGCAAGCAACTTTGCGACGATGTTCTAAACTTTGCAGCTTAGATTTGCAAAGGGATTCACTGCCTATGAGCTTATCCTTATCTCGGAAATACGAACTTGGTACAGCTTTTAACAGGAGTCCTACTCACAAAAATTAATTACGAATTTTCGTTTAACGGTTTTCTACCGTGAAAGTAATAATAATAATAATAATAATTTATTGACATAACATAATGACAATATTTAAACTCAATGAATGTACTTAACTTATACATCTGCTCTTAGTTTACATGGAACATTTGACGCCTGAGCTAGTAATTAAACTGTGTTTCGGGCGCCAAAGCCCTCCGTTTTCTGGAAAATTAGTACATTACACATTTAGAAGTATAAAACTTCTAAATCTTATTAAGTACCTAAGTCCTATTAAATTTATTTAATATGTAGTGCATGCCGAGTATGTGTGGGTGTGAGTGTGTGTGTGTGTGTGTACGTGAGTGTGTGTGTGTTAGTGTGCGTGTGTGTATATAATGTTTGGGTGTGTGATGCGTGAGTGTATTTATGTGCCTGCATTGTAGTTTTACTTTATTGTTAATTAAATAATAAGCGGTCTTATTAACATTTCTGTGTCATCATATGTGAGAGTTTTAAGCCAGTCTGTAGTAACATTTTTTACTTTTGCATATGTGAGAGGATAGATATTCAGAATGGCATTTATTTTATTATAGACCCTACCAGAAATAACATCATAGTGTCTGTTTGCAAGACACGTTCGGTATGGGTAATATGGGCACACACGATATATTTTACGTGTAGTAAGTTTTACGTACGTTTAGTAAAAACACACAAATACAGGCAAGCGTGATGTAATGTAGACAGGTTTAAAACAAAAATTGAATATGTTTTATGTAAATCTTAACATCATAATGTGTAATTTGTATAAGTTTCGAAGACTAATAAGTCGTTTCTAGGAAACTGTGTGCGTTTTTAAAATAAAATCCCAAACACATAACTAAGCTCACAGAGGGAAAATTCAAGTTGACTGTAAAATACGTTTTAATAAAGCATATTACGAAGTCCGACATTATATAGCAGACAAAGATGTTTGGAATACTCCACATGTGGCAAGTTGTCATCTGCCACCCATCAAATGTAATAGTAGTATGTACTTAAGTCGCGGTCCAACCCCAATTTTAAAATAATTTACGATGCTTTACGTAAGGTTGAAAATCGCTTGTTAGATTGGACGATGTAATGCGAAAATGCGTTAATTTTGTACGTTTTCTATATATTTTTCGATATATACTAGCACAATTTAAAAAACTGCTGGTTATTACTTTAGTACTAAACGTTGGCTAAGTATTAAATTAAAAAAAAAATAGTGTTATCGCTGAAAATTCTGAGAGTTTAGACGTGAAATTTTGTTTTTGTGGACCTATTCAGGATTTTTTTCTGCTGAAAGAGAGTTATATTTATGAATTCTATTCGGTTATTACTGTTTTCCTATTCCTTTTCTAACCATTGTATTTTTTTTTTCATAATATACTATCGATCTGTTTCGTTACACTAGGTGTTTAAAAATACTGCTTTTTCTTTAATCAGGGTACGAGCGCGTCTTAAGTAGAAACATTTTAAAAATCTATATGAAAGGATGGCCCCGAGTTTCTTGCTGCTTCTTTTCGGTAAATTATATATTTTGGAACGCCGAGTCTTTAATATGCATATAATTAGGTATTAAAACACTCGTGTAATCTTATTTTGAAACTACACTCATGTTTTAATACCTAATTATATGCAGTTGCATACACTACTTTATTTAATCTCATGACATTTTTGCTACTAAAGTTTTATCCAACGAAATATTACTCAAATTCGTATGTACGAAATAGCGCCAAAATGGAAAAAGTCTTCTTCTTCTTGTTTGTATGGCTTGTGTGGCGTAACCACAATTTTGCCAATATCAGTGGAAAAAGTCTGTTATTGGTCTATTGGCTCGGAACCAGAGCGTTGCGCGCGCAGCGCGCTCACCACAGGTAATGTGTACTTAAATTGAATTGAAACCTCCTTGGTCGGGACACATTGTACTTTAATAATTAAAAAAATGTTTTAAAGCATTGTTTTGTTAGGAGAATAATGAGAATAAATTTTCTTAAAAACAATGTAAATAAAATATGCCAATAAAAGTCTGTATTTCATTTCATAATTAGAATATTACCGAATCAGATTATATAAAGAGCATTATAATATAATTGCGTCTTTGATGCCTACAATGCATAAATGATTTGACTTTGACCTTCGTTTTGTGTAGGTAGGTGCATAAATATGTTTTAGAAATTAATTGTAACACATGCCTAGACATCATTATACAGAACATAATAAACAACATGTTAAAAATGTCAACATATTTAGAAATACTTAACTATTACAATTTATAAAATTTTATATATTTTGTTCCTATCAGTAAATACTAATGATAAAACACACTATACATAATATATATATATAATCATCATGAAAAAAACCTGTGATACATTTCATCGCCCATGACATGACTGTATTCGTGCTTTTTTCACTTTCACGGTAGAAAACGCGAAAACCGTCTAACGAAAATCCGAAGCTGGTTTTGGAAGTAGGCCGCCAGGACGCGGAATCAAATTAATTATTAGTGTGGCAACAAAAGAAGAATTGTCAAATATTTGATGATACATACGTTCCTTGGGCCGACCGGTGTGCCCCTAGCCCAAGGAAACGTATATGGCGTCGGCTGTGTTTCCCCCCCTACTTTAGGAAGCGTGCACGATGCTGTATGAGGATGATAACGACTGTAGTCCGTTCGAATCTGCAGCAAGTGTTTCAGAAAAAGCGTGCACATCACTATGCACTAGTTACATAAAACATACAAGCATTGCATTATTAAGTGCTTTAAATTTGTATCATTTATTAATAGTTTTAGGTGACTGATAAGCGGGGACTGTCACAAGTTATCATAGTTGTAGAAAATAACAAATAATTATTCTAAACAGGCCTTATACCTAGTAAGTATGAACCTACCCTTCCGCATCTCTTACCACTCTGGATGCAGAGGGTATATTCCTCATACGCCTATAATAAGGTAGTACTTTAAAAGTAATTTTAAAGTACCTTTATAGTACTACACACAGTAGGTAGGTACATTAGCGATGCTTCCGCAGTTGATATTGCAATACATACTGACATACAGGTCTTAAATATCTATTCTTATCTATCTAAGTTACGACTCTGGTAGGGTGTAGCAACAAAGGTAGCAGAGCATTCAACCCAATCAAAAATCAGCAAATTTTGCATTAAAATAACCCATCAAAGGACGTTGGTCATCATAGACACAATAGAAATTTCATTGTTATAATATAACGACTCAAATACTAAAAAAAGTTTTTCAGATATTTCACAATTTTTTGCCAATTTGTCATATTTCTTCTACTTTTATTTTGCTAGGTAGGTGATTAAATTTTTTATAGCCATTACATTACGACCAGACTTGTGTTTTACTAGTTTAGAGTTCGGTGGAACAAGTTTATGTTTGAACCTAGATGCATAATTTTATGGATGGTTGCAGTAGATATGTAACTTTTTGAAAAACTTTTTGAGGTTCACAACGCGCTAACAAAAGAGCCAACAATGGCAACACTACCAATGCCCTCATTGCTAAACGAATGCACCTATTATATCTTACTGATGTGGATATAAATTGAAAATCATCAATTGTTTCAAAACTATAAATATTATTTTAGTAATAATGCACTATAAGTATGCCATTACCATGTAAGTTTTTTAGTCTAGACTAAACTTTTTTAGTCTAAACATTTTAGTTTTGTAGTGATCAAGGTGCAAAATGTTAATTTAGCCTACAAACTCTTATCTACACCCTGAGCAGACATCAGCCTAAAATAGCAGCTTGAACCATGCCATTACAAACTCTGAATGCAACAGTCCATTTAACACATACAATGACACAGACTTGTGTTTTACTAGTTTAGAGTTCGGTGGAACAAGTTTATGTTTGAACCTAGATGCATAATTTTATGGATGGTTGCAGTAGATCTGTAACTTTTTGAGGTTCACAACGCGCTAACAAAAGAGCCAACAATGGCAACACTACCAATGCCCTCTTTGCTAAACGAATGCACCTATTATATCTTACTGATGTGGATATAATTTAAAAATCATCAATTGTTTCAAAACTATAAATATTATTTTAGTAATAATGCACTATAAGTATACCATTACCATGTAAATTTTTTAGTCTAGACTAAACTTTATTAGTCTATACATTTTAGTTTTGTAGTGATCAAGGTGCAAAATGTTAATTTAGCCTACAAACTCTTACCTACACCCTGAGCAGACATCAGCCTAAAATAGCAGCTTGAACCATGCCATTACAAACTCTGAATGCAACAGTCCATTTAACACATACAATACCATTTCCCCCACTGATTCCCAAGTCAAACAGTTATTTTTGGCAAGCAGCCTATATGAATGCACATATTATAGTAGCAAAAATTTGTGTTTACTAGCAAAGTACAAGTATACAAGACTAACCTTGAATTCCTGCCTCATGGTGTCCGCAGTAAGGGCATAACCCTGTGCCGTCTTCTGCATCATAATAGCATGAGCTCGTCCACTGAGATGATTTTCAAAAGAGCGTCCATCCCACATGCTCTTATTGCAAATGTGGCATTTGAGAAACTGTGGATTGATCTCATCATAATTAGTCTTTGGTGACTCCTTCTTGGATTCCTCTTCTTTTACTTCTACTTTTTCACTTGACTCTTCTTTCTTCTCATCTTGACCGTCACTGTTTAACATTTGGAAGGTCATTTTGGGGTACAAATTGGGTAACACAGAACACAATTATTATAGAGCCAAGTTGTATATAACAATGTGATGATACATACCTTACCATTAAGTGATTATGTGTGGATTTGATTTTTAATCAAATCTATTGTCTGAAATCTTGTTCCCTAAAAGTTGCACTGTTGCAATGCTCAGTATTATAGTTAGTAGAGAACCATAACAGCACCATACTAGTCTTTGGTTGTAAAAACTAAGTAATCACTATAATTTTGTTTAATTCTGATTTATTAAAATGTTTAGCAAAACCTAGCACTCATAGTACACCAAGGACACATACAAGACCATTTAACATTTTAATTAATGTCACAAAATCTTTTACTAAGTTTGAATTTCACTATAATAAACAATGAAAATACATATATTTTGATTGTTTATGAACCCTTTGCATACCAGAGAAGTGATTTTCATTCATAAATCTTTTGTTTTAATTATCACGGTATAGTAAGAGTACATAGAAATACTAGTGACATTATTTACTTTCAATATGTTTAAACATTATTTTAAATAAATTTCTTTATATCACCTCTAAATCCACATAAATTTTCCAGTTAACCAATCTCTTCAATGTCCATAATAACATGAAAGATTTGAAATCAAGTAACTAATAATAATGCACCTTCATTTAAATGTACCATTTTTGGACTAAGTACTGGACATAAGTGTCACTTAGCAGCATGCATGAATTTATAAAAGTCCTTCCATATTTTGCAGTGATCTACAGTCATGTAACTGTCTGTTGGAGATACAACTGTCCATTTATGAAATATGTGTATCTAATATCTCCTATTGAATAGAAGCACAACCTTTACATACATTTTTAATACAAACCCAGATATGTATAGTGGTTTTAAAAATAAAAAAATATTGGAATAGTTTAGGAAATACAGATTTATCCATAGACATGAATCAACACAAGAAGGTAACTGAGGGAAAACAAAGGACTTACAATACATACAGTTAAAGTTGAAGAGCCAGTCTGATAAACATATTGAATTTATGTATAGAGCCTAATAACCATAATGTTAGCAGCTGTTGTTAGCAGGACATGACTGAAATCAAGACAAAACTACCAGTTCTGTCCACTCAATTGTAAATGCAATTTTTCTTGGAGCCCTTTGTTAGAAAGGCTACTTTATTAAATGAACGGTCACTTTGTTCACAGAGAAGACTTAGGATTTCCCAGATCTTTAGATTGGTGGTTGTTCGTACCTGTACAACAGGCAGAGAGCTACTACATTGCCAATTCGGCTAAAAGCAAGGCCGGTGAACGTAAGAAGTCTGTGTAACCTCAATTGAGGAGTCAGAAGTACGGTGTGACCACCGGAAGGAAACGAGCAGGGTTCCTTACCTCTCCTTGACAGGTTTAGCCTTAGAATCGGCCTCCTTTTTCGGGGAGCTCTTGGGTTGTTGCTTCGGCCCATCATTGGGCTTGAACGGTTTACGATTGGTGTTGATACGCTCACCAGCCCGATTGTAATTTCCCGTACGCCGGAAATTACCTTGATTGCCCATCTAAAGCGAATTCATGAAAACAATAGTTAGTTAAACCTTGGAGCTCTATGAGCCCTGTTGCTGAAACTTATAGAAGCAGAGAATTACAAATGTGGTACAGAGCAGAGTAAGCAGCAATAACACTACTTGCAATGTTTGAGGTGAAATAGAAACATCACCTGTAAAAAGTATTCATGCATTGAACATTCATTCAATTGATAAACTATATTCTGCTTATGGGGAAGTAGGTACACCGTTGTATGTATCTCATTGACTTATTAAGTTGTCATTGAAGAATCTATCAATATATACTAAGTAGTTTAGAATTGCCAGTAACCAATGGTACCTACCCGATTGGGGACATAACCACGGTCAAACCGTCCTATTTGAGGACCAAAGTCCCTTCTAATAGGCATGTCTAGCAATGAAGGGACAGTGTTCTGCCGAGGTTGCAGTAAGTTGATAATGTTGCTTGCTAGAGCCAGGGTAGCTTCAGTGGAGCCTCCGGCAAGTGGCAGGAGGTTAGGCAGGCCAGCTCCGGGTCCACCGCTTTGCCAAGGCGACAACCCGCTCCTACCAAAATTCTTCCTCCCATCGTTGCGGTTATTAAAATCCATGCGACGTCCGCCGTTTCCACTCGGTTGAGGTCTTCGGTTAGCCATCTTGGTTCTACACGGGAAGAAAATATTGTAAAACACAAAGGTATTATGTAGTATTGCTATTGACCCTATCTGTACCTACTGCGTGGTAAGTCACAAACAATAGAAATTAAATAGTAACACGTTGTACTTTATTACTCATCTTGGATGCATCGATCGATAAGGCATGACGCTTACACCACCGGTCAGTTATATGATTTAGCACCGCAGTAACTAACCGTAGGTTTAATAAAATTACTCACCAGAAGTACCACTAAACGTAAGAACACGAACACACAATATTTTCGCGTAAATCGTACGTAATGAAAGAAAAATCAGGTTCCGCTTGCAAAAAACTTAAATTCGCTTCGGAAAATGGCGGCCGCACCAAAGACAAAGAAAGAGTAGCACAAACACAGAACAATATTACCGGGCGGAGTGTCCTATCCTATACAGGAAAAGAGAGCCATCTGCCGTGAAAATGCGGATCCTCGGTAACACTAGCGCTCCAAGCGTATTTTGGGTGTACTAAATATATACCTATAGTAGGTAGGTATAGTACGTTTCAAACCTCCGCTCCGGCGAAATTCGGACATTGACCTTATAGCATGTTGTAGGTATAACCAAGATTTTTAGAAATTTTAAAAATTTTGGGTGCCTAAATTGTAATCGAAATTTTATAAACAAAAATTATAATAATATTGAAATTATAATAATTGCTATCATAATTTCAATATTATGGAGTACTAATCAACTTACAAATTTCTAGTATCCTATAATATTGTTTACCTCATATATGTATGTTGTACATACCTACACATGTCATGGTAAGTATGTTACTTTAGGAATAAAACCACTTCTATATAATGCATAAGTACTACATTTATTATATTAGTGTTTACCAGACTATGATTCTTCTTCTGTGTCCGTTTCATCATCATCAGATCCGATGATACAGTTGACTCTCCCACATTGATAATAAAACTGTCAACAGTTTTGTCGATACTGTGATCAATATCCATATATCAATAGAAAAACGTAATCACAAAACAACTCAATAACAAATTAAATCAAATGTTTTTAATGCAAAAATACACATTCGCATTCTACAGCGGAATGAAGCCCGCAGCGGAACTTGTTGAAACAAGTTTGTCTCCCCTGGCTGGCAGTGGGTCATGCGCATTCCCATACCACGAAATCTTAACGACACATAATACTTAGGCGTCAATGTTCAAATTTCGCTGGAGGTTTGAAACGTACTATAGGTAGTATCTACATTATTGTATTATAAATAGGTATTCAGCTCACCATATTAATAACTATACAGTGGGTGTTTTACTATCCTTAAAATGTAAACATTATGCTTTAGATTCCTTCTCCCGCGGATGTCTGCACAGTCTAGACGTATATAAACGGCCCGCATTTAAATTTTATTTAAAATTTTAAATAAAAATAATACTGGTACAATTGGTGTGAAATAATAGGAGCGCATAAGCCGAGAGGAGCTACAAATATCGGTGAGTGGATACACACACGATTGCGCGCTAGACAACTGATTGCAGTGACTACCTGTGTAGTGACCTTCACGCATTACACACATACGCAAGTTGCATTTTTGTGACCGTAAAGTGCCTACTGTTACCGCGCAACGTTTCTGTATAGTTCTGCTCGCCTGGTATCCGTTGCGTCAGCTGCCTGAACGCGCTCGCCCTGTCCCCCGCGCCGCTGCTGAGATGCCGCTTAGACGTACCCCGCCAGCAACGCCCGTTTCGCCTGCCCCGCTGACGCATTGTAAGTCAGACTCAAACATAAGTGCGCAGCCGCCGTTTGACACTATCGCCGTGCCTGTAATCACGCGCGAGCATGCTTCGAGCGATCCCAACATCATGGTGCGGAAACGTAAGCGGGAAGACGGTATAAATAGGGCGGAAATTATGGAGATGTTTTCTGAACTCCAAAATAAACAGGAAGAAAAATTCAACGCCCTTATGTGCAAGGTCCAAGGTGGAATAAATGCACATACAGAACAAAATAAAGATATTGCAAAATCAATAGACTTTCTTGCTAAAAAGTACGATGAAATGGTTTCGAGAATTAGTTCGTTGGAACTAGAAAAAACTGCAGACCGCAAGTACATACAGTCACTGGAGGCCAAGTTGGAGTATATGGATCGTGGGTTACGTAGCTCGAGTTTAGAAGTTCGTAATGTGCCTAAAAAAACAGGAGAAACCAAAGAAGACCTAATAAATGTCATTAAAAAAATAGGTACCTCACTTTCTATAGCAATCCAGCCGGCGGAGTTTCGGGATGTATATCGTATAAATACGAAGAATGAAAATAACCAACCCATAATTGCGGAGTTCACAAGTGTGGTTTTGCGAGACAAGCTCATCACAAATGTAAAGGAGTACAATAAAAAATATACTACTAACAAATTCAACACTTCCAGCCTAAAAATTGAAGGCCCGCCTAAGCCTATATATGTGTCTGAGAGCCTCACAATGCAGGCGAAAAAGTTGTTCTTTCAGGCCAGGGAATTCGCCAAAAGACATAGTTACAAATATTGCTGGGTGTCACGAGGCCGAGTATATCTGAGAAGAGCGGATGGAGCACCACTAAGAAGGATAAACGATGAGAGCGACTTAGAAAACGTAAACACGGCATGACTAGCTAATAATAGATTTATAGTTTGTATATTGATATTGTGTATGGTTAGGTATTTTATAGATTCACTATTAATGGAATGTATGAAAAATGCTTGTATTTCTGGAATTTTAAATCATAATTTTATCTTACATTACGATCATACATATACACTGATGAAAACGTCAACACAAAACATTAACTCCAACACACACACGTATACAACTTTCACACTTACACCGACCTTTCACACTTATACTTATTTGGTAGATTTTTTTTATTATAAATGTGTTGCAAAGAAACGTTATTCCAAAAAAAATATTTCATTACGTACGTATAGTCAACTCACGTACGCATATATTTGCCAGATGTATAAATATACTCATATAACGCACCTAGTTACTTTGGTTCTCGAAAATGGATGATAATTCCTACGTTACTGCAGAAGTTGATAATTCTGAGAAAATAGAATGCTTTTCATTTAGTGGTACCACTGGTTGTCTGAATCTATTAAAACCAGTTCATACATCAAACTCCTTTTCAGTTCTAACGGTGAATATACGAAGTATACATTGTAATTTTGACAAATTTCTAGCATTTCTTTCTAGTCTGGACGTAACAGTGGATGTTTTTGTGCTGACGGAATGCTGGACCAATGTTGATAGGCCTCCCCCAGTACTAAATAGCTACAATATATTTTGGACCAGAAATAGCTTGAATCAGAATGACGGAGTGGTGGCATACGTTCGTAATGAAATTACTGCCACTGCACATGAACCGACTTTCTGTGACGGGAACTGTCTAATAATTACAATATCACCAGATTATACGATTGAATACTCAAATACTCAAATACTCATTTATTCATAAACTTGTTTACACGTCAAAATCATTTTGGATCAGGTAGAGTAAATTTAATACATAACGAAACTGTATACACAATAATATACAGTGTCCTCAAATAAAGATATGCTCAATAGTATGTAAAAATTTAAAATTATAATAATACAAATAGGTACCTATATATTGTGCAGGTACAGTTATACTTTTGTTTGTCAACATTTCAATCAATAATATAAATCACAACATAAAATTAAACTAGAATAATACAGTTGAATAATGTCAATTGAATAAATTAATACAATAAACAATTATTTAAATGTCATAAATTCGTCAAAAGTATAGAACGTTTGCTCGATAAGCCAGCGTTTTAATTTTAATTTAAAACATGCTAAACTCGATGCAGCAGTGATATGAATGGGAAGCTTGTTATACACCGCAGGTCCCATCACATGGGTGAGCTTGCTGGACTTGGCAAGAGTGCGAGGTATAGTTGCGAGCTTGTGTGCGTTGCGCGTCCTATACGAGTGCATGTCACTATTCGCCTTATATTTTTCGGCATTATTTCTCACATAGACAGCCACCTGAAAGATCACTATTGAAGGTAGTGTGAGTATTTCAAGTTTCTTAAAAAGAGGCCTTGCCGAGGTATCACGCGGCACCCGAACCATTGCTCTGAGAGCTCGCTTCTGCATACGAAACACGCGTTCCCATTCTGCACAGCGGCCCCACAGTTCCGCTCCGTATTGCAGAAGCGAGTGCACCGTCGCGAAGTAGCAGGACCGCGCGATGTCCACGGACACCACTCGAGATACCCGACCCAGTGCGTAACATGCACTACCTACTTTCCCACACAACTTATGTATGTGGTTCTTCCACGTGAGCCCGCTGTCAATATCAAACCCCAGGAATGTAGTGTGTTCAGCCTGCTCAATATTACTGCCGTCTACTGTCACTGTGAGTGCCCTAGTCACTCGCCCAGATAAGTTAAAACACACAAAGTGTGTCTTACTCAGGTTGAGTGCAAGACCGTTTGTTGAAAACCACGCGGCGAGGCTAGTAGCAGTGTCATTCAATTTCTTCTCAAGAGCATTTAGTGAAGTTGCAGTGACAATGGCAGCTACATCATCAGCGTACATGAATACCTCAGCCATTCTCACAGCACTCGGGAGATCGTTCAAAAGGAGAGAAAATAAAATATTTGAAACTGACGAGCCTTGGGCCACTCCCATCGTTGATGCAAGTGGGCTCGACCTATTAGTACCATCACCGGCATCCACTAGCTGAGATCTTCCTAATAGTAAGTCAGTAAGTAAAGCATAAGTTGGACCGACGATTCCGTAGTGCTCAAGTTTGACCGCAAGTACATTATGATCAGCCACATCAAAAGCTTTTGATAAATCGCAACATAAGACAGCAACTTGTTGTTTGCGCTCCCTAGCATTCAACACGCGACCAATTACCTCACGGGTTAAGCAAATTGTAGAACGTCCCTTTCTATATGCATATTGACGGTCAGATAACGCTCTTATTGATGATAAGTAATCCAATAGCCTAGAACTGATTCCGTTTTCAAATACTTTGGCAATCGTGGGTATTATGGAAACAGGTCTGTATCCGTCAATATTTTCTCGTTTCCCTTTGCCCTTGAAAATTGGTGTCACCTTACTAACTTTCAGTAGGCCCGGATATGTTCCTTCTTTTAAACAAGTATTGTAAAGCGCAGCCAACACTGGCGCAAGTGGTACGATTGCCATTTTAATAAACTCCATAGAGATACCGTACACATCCTTCGACTGTTTCGAAGGTATCCGCACAGTGACTATGCGAAACACTTCATCCGCAGTAAAAGGGCGCATTCTGAGCGAACGGTCGGCCGGTACACTGGCTGCCGTTAAGGCGCCGCGGACTCCTGTTATGTCGGCTTTAGGCGCTCCGCATGCGATTGCTGCGTTTAAAAATCGGTTGTTCATCGCGTTTAGAGCTTCCCTGGGACTATTGAATGGTCTGCCGTCAATATTAACAATCACATCAGCGAAGTTAATTTTTGGAGCATTTTTTTTCCCCCTCTCCCTATTTACAACGCTCCACATCCCTTTAGATGCGCTTTTGCTGTTACAAATTAAATTAGTATAATAATGTGATTTTTCATTAATAATAAGTATGTCATATTTCTTAATTAACTCATTCATAATAAATTGTATTTTAACGTCATTTGGAAATAAAGTATTTAATTTAGCAATGTCAAATAAAATTGATTTCATATTCTTTACGTCGGGTGTAACCCACGATGAGTCAAGTGGTTTACAAGGCTTTCGTTTTATAGGGAAACATATATCTTTTTTATTAACAATAATGTTTGTAATACACTTTACTAATGTTTCTGCTGATGTACATCGCTCAATGATTCCAAGCCAATCAAGACTATTTAATGACATAGCAAAGTTGACTCGATTTGACTCCGACAAATCCCTAACTAAGCGGGTGCGAGGTTCTAGTACACGCCGGGTGCACAATACTTCCCCACGTACCGCGAGATGGTCACTCAGAAGAGTTTCTATGGGCGTGGCTTGAACTAACTGCATCGGCATGTTCGTATATAAGTGATCAAGAGATGTAGCAGTAGTTGCCGTAATACGTGTAGGAAAATCTACTAAGTTTACCATCTTGTGGGATGTCAATAGATCCAAAAGATGCCTATTTTCCGTAGAACCGCCAGCTAGACAATTAATATTAACATCGCCCACAATAATGTATTCCCTATTAACTTCACTCATCTTATCGAGCAAACGTTCGAAATATATAAGGAAATCTTTACATGAAATTAAATTACTACGATATATACATACTACTGTAATATCGAAATCTATTAAGTCAACTGCAGATATCTCACAGTATCTCTCCATTGAGAGCGTCACTAAATCTAAGTTTTCAATACACTTAATGCTTTCTTTTACAAATATGCACGAACCTCCATGTGCTATCTGTGCTCTGCAGAACTTTGAGGCTAATTTATAGCCAATAACGCTAACGCAAACTAGTTTAGGCTCCGTACACCAATGCTCCGTTAGTGCAAGTACATCACATTTGAGTTCGCTGCTTAGTGACACTTCTAAACGGTTAGTTTTGTTATCGATCGATGCAATGTTTTGGTGGCACACAACTATAACAGCTGTTGAGCTCGACAATGACGCATGCGTTACTATCTGATTATCACTTACGCTCCGAGACTGAGCAGTTCGGCTCACTTCAGCCATCTCCGACTGCGCTCGCGCTGCCCCGCACTCGTCGGGGCGCCGAACGAAAGTACCTCCACTCTGACATCTTAACGCCAGGTGGCCATGCTGTTGGCGAATAAATTTGGTCATACACACTTATTGGAGTCCCGATGACAAATGCTGCATGTCTGTCTGTTTTAAGTATACGTTTCTCTACAATGCATTCCTCTATGTTAATTATTTTCTTGATGTGGTTTCTGATATCCTGTTCAGTAGTATAAGGCGCGAAAGACCATGCTTGCATATATTTCGTTTGCTCTACTGTTTGTAGATTGTTGGATATGCCGGAACCATTTAAGACTGGTCGTTGTCTATTTAAGGATCTTTTTCTTTTAAGGACTTTCCAGTCATCATTACTATGAACTTCGTTAGAGGGAGTTTTCGTATTATCGGCGTAATTATCTTGTCCCGCTATTAGTGTGGCCACACCTTGAACCGATGACTCATTGCATGTAATACTCGTCGAAGGATTTTGTGAGGTGGATCGGCTCACATCGAGAGTCTTCGTATTTTCAGCGATTGGAACTCGCTTCGTCTTCTTCGCACCAGTCATTGTTACGGCGGCCGCAGCAGCGTTTTTTCTCACTTGCCGAATCGGTCGCTTCGTCACGAGCGGGAGTGACGGGTCAGCCGTAGTTGACGGTCTCGCTTCATCGGTTTGCAAATTACCCTCCATCAAAAATGTCAGCCGAGTAATCTCGTCAGTATTTTTCGTAATTATATCTGCTTGCCTGGTTATTACGTCCTGGAGTGATGTTATTTTATCACTCATATTGTTCACAACTTTAACGAGGTCTCGTACTACAGAATCGTGGCATTTTAAAGCCATTTTTGTATTAAAAATCGATAAACATGGGAGCACTTAGAGTTCGTGGCGGATACCCACGTGCAAGTGTTGTGTGCTCGTATCGATCACCGAGTTTCAAAAATGCGAGTAAGTACTTGGAATCTTTAAATAACACATTAATAAGTATCAATACAAGTACCATAATATTTACTGGAGATGTTAACTTAGATATTCTGCCTTGTAACTTAACTGCATTTTCACAAGACTACCTAAGCCTAATGGCTATGCACGGATTAAGACAAGGTATAAATCGCCCTACTAGAATATCGACGTGCATTGATCATTTTATGGTCAAAACACGCGGAACTTGGAAAACTATAGTATTCGAGCAACAACTTACTGACCATTCTCCTATTCTGCTGTACATTAATAATTCAAAGGTGATTAAAAAGACCATATTGCATAGAAAAGTGATAATAAACAATGATAACATAAAAAAACTGCTTTCAAAAGAAAATTGGCAAGATTTGTATACTATTAAAAATGTTAACATTGCTACTGAAATGTTTACAACTAAAATTCTTAGTATAATTAATAGTAACACACACATAAAAACTATTTCGAAAAGGAATCAACCACTTAAACCATGGATAACTAGAGGAGTAGTAAAGTGTATTAGAAAAAGAGATAAATTACATAAAAAGGTTAAAAAATCGCCGAATAATCTTAAAATAAAAAATAAATATATCAACTATCGGAATATCTGCAACATAATTATAAAAAAACTAAAAATCGAGTATTATAGGAATAAATTAACAAAAAATAGAGGAAACGTAAAGCAAACTTGGAAAATTATTAAAGAAGTTTCCAATATTGAGCAGCCTAAAGTACAATCTAGAGAACTATTACAAATTGCTAATAACCAGACTGAGTCACTTAATATTGTGAACACCTATTTCACATCTATTGGGGGTCATCTGGCGAACGAAACTCTCAAAAAGATAAATGTAACTGAAGGTGAACTAGCTGCACTTGCTGAAACACTAAATTCTCCAGCTTATACAATGTCACTATTTCCTACCGACCCAGATGAAGTTAGGAGTATTATATTCGGACTTAAATCACATAGTTCACCTGGATGGGATAATATCACACCATTGTTCTTAAAATACTTTATTAATATGATTGTTGAACCTATTACTTATATATCTAACCTGAGTTTAGAGACAGGCGTTTTCCCATCAGTTTTTAAAAAAGCAATCGTTTGTCCAATTTACAAAGCAGGTGACAAAGACAATGCTTCCAACTATAGACCGATTTCTCTTCTTTCGACTCTTTCTAAAATCTTAGAAAAACTGGTCAAAAGAAGAGTAATGCGGTACTTAGAAAAAAACAAATTGTTGAATAAAAACCAGTATGGCTTCAGAGAAGGCAGGTCGACTGAGGATGCTGTTCTGGCACTCACTTCTTTAGTCACGTCCTACCTGGATAATGGAGATAAGTGTTTAGGGGTCTTTTTGGACCTTCAAAAGGCATTTGATACTGTCTCCATTCCCATTTTATTGGCAAGGCTAAACAATGTGGGCATCAGAGGTGTAGCGCTTGACTGGTTTACAGACTATTTAACAGAAAGGTCGCAAAGGGTAAAAGTTGATAATTATGAGAGTGAGAACGCTGTGTGTCAATACGGTGTACCGCAGGGTAGTACATTAGGACCAATACTTTTTCTCATTTATATAAATGATCTATGCGGTATCACTTTGCCTGGTCTAGATCTGCTAATGTTTGCGGACGACACCGTCCTATTGCTACATGAAAAGACATGGCAAAAGGTCATTGCGTTAGCTGAGAACTGTCTCTCAAATGTAACACATTGGCTCGAAAACAGCCTTCTGTCCCTCAACACCAACAAAACTAAATATATCTGTTTTAGTATGACCCAAGCAGGTGACCCTGGATCCAATATCAGCCTTAAAATACATACCTTCCCCTGCAATCGTAGAAGTCAAAGGCCCAAACAATGTAACTGTGCAGTTTTGTCAAGAGTTGATTTCGTTAAGTATCTAGGAGTAACCATTGATGACAAATTAAACTGGAACGCCCACATAACATCATTAGGATCTAGGACAAGAAAACTTATTTATGCATTTAAAAATCTTAGGGATGTTGCAGATCAGAATTTGTTAATACAGACATATAAGGCACTGAGTGAATGCCTCATTAGGTATTGTATTTGTGCATGGGGTAGTGCAGCAAAAACTCACCTTATAACTGTAGAACGTGCACAGCGTGCTGTTCTTAAAGTGCTCCTGCATTTACCTTACAAGCACCCTACGACAGATGTGTATAAAATAGCTAACGTCTTAAGCGTAAGGAAAATATTTATTTATGAAGGTATACGGCGTTACCATAGAAAAGTTATACCAACGTTGCCAGAATCAACAAAACGAGTTGATAGATGTCCTATACCCCGTGTAAACAGCAAGTTTGCACAAAAGCAATATAACGCCATTATGCCACACTTATACAATAAATTGAGCAAATTACATAAAGTGAAAAAAAATAGTAATAATGAGATTAAGAAGACTCTACTTACCTGGCTATGTCAGTTTGATTATGACGGCATAGAAGGTATGCTTAATAACACCCTTAAATAATACGATTGTTGATCCTCAACCATCTCAACACATAAACCTAAATCTACATACATTTCCATAATCACTCACACTCTTAGACATAACCACACACTTACACACACACACACACACACACACACACACACACTCACGCACACAAACTCACACACAATCACTCACCCAAACACGCACACATCACGAGCTTGCATAAAGGTACATTACACTAACTAATTCTATACATGCTTTTAGTCATGCTATCGTATTCTTATGTTATAAAATATAATTCTATATAATTATGTATTTACTTTGTAATAACTTTAATAACTTTTGATTACCTACTTTAAGAAACGCATAAATTTGTATTATTTCATCTAGTTGGGAGAAGCCACTGGCACTCGAAACACAGTTTATAACTAGTTCGAGAGCCTATGGATTCAACAATCTTATATGTAACAGTTTTATGCCAAATAAATAAACTATTAACTATTAACTATTAACTATAGATTGATATAAATCCACTGCAAAGTTATTGATATGGTGAGCTGATACCACATAATACCAAGATACTTTGCCTAAATAAGGTTAGAACGGTTTGATTACCTATAACAAAAATAACATAAGATTTCATTTAATTGAGAATTTTATTAATTTTGCACACACATTTCACATTCGAATTACATTTACGAATATAAAAAATAATATTTATTCTTGATAGGTACTAGTTATCAGCTCAAAATTTCGATTATCACAAACATATTGTACACAAATTTCTTTACATTTAAGAAGTATATAATTATATGATTTCATTACGTATACTAGCGATTCCCTGTGCCTTGGAAACCAGAAACTACGAGGACCATGGCCCAACACACAGACACAGCACAAGTACTTACACTTTTATTTTTAATATTGAGATTAGTCCAGTAGTGGGAATCAAACCCACTAAACAAACAAACACACAGTGGTGTATAAAATGTGAGCTGACCTACCCAACTACTTTATCACAAGGGTCGTCTTAATTATTCACTATTTTTTTTATGTCTGTGAGTATTATAATTTAATTGAGCACTTTCTTTGATTGGATCATTTGAATCATGATTTTTCATTTTGCCAGATAATATCCGGTGGATATTCCTGCACCAACTAAATATCAAAATGTTTATTGGCATTTCTATGAAATAGTTTTGGAGAGCTTCATTATGAACCTCGCAATAAAATGTAAATGTTATGAATGCATTAATAAGAAATTTAGTTTTTTCTTTGGGTTTGTGTTTTTGTAGACTTGTTTTTAAATATTTTAAAGTTATATCATGTACCTCATTAAAACTATTTGCAAGTTGATCTGAGGGGTAACACAGCCATTGTTTTTTTTGAATTATATTCTTTAGCTCGTATGTAAGAATTTTCTTCGCTATTTACATTTGTTGCGATTAGAGAATTTCTACAGTTTGTAACTTTGAAATAAAGACATTGTAGAAATAAACAAACACCTGTCACTTTTGACAGAACGCTCACGACGATTATGGTGTAGAGCACCATAGTGGCAGTTGAGACGTCATGACGTCTTAGCTGCCGCCATATTGACGATTACATGAACCATGCTCTACACCATAATCGTCGTGAGCGTTCTGTCAAAAGTGACAGGTGTTTGTTTATTTCTACAAGGACTGGTGTCCCTTTTTTGTGATGTAAAAGTCGGTTCATCCATTCCATTATTTCTTTTTAATCCACACACCACATAGTTAAGCTTCACACTATGCACGTTATTTATATGAATTTGTTTTTCTCGCGCAAATGGTTCGCTATTGCTACAACTCTGGTTCGATTTATCAACACGCTTACAGTGCCACGAGCTGTCATAATCGCGATATTTATCTCGGACCGGCTTTGATAGACGTTAGCACTGTGAGCAAAAATATCGCAAAACGGACCGCTGTGTAATGTCACACATGTCGAAAAATGGAAGACGAGCGTGCGACTATTATCCATCAAAGTGGATGGCACTTAAAATATTAAACTTCCCGCTAACGTTCCGTTCTTTGCTATAGTGATTTCCATCTATCTTTATATATTGATGTTGTATAATTAATCTATGCTCATGAAATAAAATAAATAAATTCACAGAAAAGCGAAAACAACAATATCATTTGGGAAAGTGTTAAAATATGTATTTTCAAAATATATCAGACAGTTAATTTATTTTCCTAAATTCTATTTCTCGCTAGTAAGAACGCTCAAACACAAATTCATATGCAAAGTGAAACGAATTAACAGAAAACGTACCGCACTAGTGTTTGGTCATTTGGTGATAGAAATTAAACAAAAAGAACACGGAAGATGGAAGAGGTTGAAAATGAAAACGACCACAAACGTTTCAAGGTAGGTACAAAATGTACCAAACTTCCAGAGATTTGTTTTTCAGGAATTTTATTTCTATGTTATTGCTATTAAACAGTTTAGTAGAACTCAGGTGAAAAAGTCGAATGTCTCATTCCCCCACTGACCATACCTTCACCAGGGATTAAGCTTCCTTGTTTATTTTCCTGTATCCATACGATACTGGCTATATTGTGCAGCCCCGCATAGAAAATCCCAAAAAAATAACCTAACCTATGAACTACTGCCATTTCATAATTTTCTTGTAAACCTATGTTATACAGCAAAAATGAAAATGTTCAATATGTTAATACCTACTAAATGTTACCTAATATCATTCAATGATGCAGAACATTGAATTTAATAACTACAATCAAAACTTCTCTATGGTAAAAAGTGTCTTATTAACGCAAAAGTTTACTATAGCAATAGTTATCAGTAGGCTATTGTAAATTTGAGTATGTTTTTCCCTGTTCACACAATAACACTAATGTTTTGTACCTTACTCACATGGCTTATAAAATAGACATCATAAAATGTGGCTTTTAACCTCACATGTTGCAATTCCTGAAAAATTGTATGATTTCTGCGAAATCCATTGTATTATTTGCTAAATATGGCCAATGGTGAGTCTATGAGTTAATCATTTCAGGAGTTATGGTTCTCATCAGTTTAATCTTTAGCCCTTAGTCTCCTTAGTTATAAAGAATTGTGACTGCTTATGGAGTCGTAGATAAGAAAGCATGCTATTCAATTATATGTATCATAAAAATATTATTCAAGAAAAATGATAACTAATTATTTTACAGGACCGCAGTCCTTCCCCAGCCATCAAATCAACAGCTGTTGTCAAGTACACAGCATTTCAGACACCGGCAACTTATGCCCAGCTGCAATGTAATACAGACCTAAATCTTCCTCCCTCAAACTATGGAGCCGCTATTGATTCTTATGGACTGAAGCAGATTTTGACAAGAGGACCAGGGATGTCTAGGTAACCGTATTAATTAAGTCCTCGATATTTCAAAAATAGCACATGATGCATACTTCTGGGAACTGAATTCAACCTTGAGGTATGATTGATATGACGGCAGACAAAAAGTACTAAGAGCATTGTCTCTTATCTACGAGTATACCAGGCTTGAGAGGAACAATGCCACCACATTATGAGTGAGTTTGAATAGCCTCAATTTGGCGAAAATAAGGTTAAAAACGCTTAGAAATGTTATTACATAAATTATGACTCTTCGTTCAGCGTTCGCAAAGCTACAAAAACATGTCCGGAGCATGGTTGTTTGTGATTGTTTTTTGACAACTATGTATTTGTCAGCATAATCATGCGGTTTTAGGACTTATGCTTGGTTTATTGTTTGAGCTGGTGCAATAGTCGGTAAAGCAGTTGTAAAATTCAAAAACGTTACTTAAGCCACTTTTGCCCACATCCTAGTGTGGGCAAAAGTTGCAAAAGTGGCGTTTTTGTGCTTTACGAATGCTTTTCATAAGAAGCAACAATGGCAACGCCACCAATGCCCTTATTGCTAAACGAACGCATCTAACCTATTCCTTTATGTAATGGTTTGTTAAAAACAACACCCACTGAGAAAGTGTTCTGGTGTCTTAATTTTCCCAACCTAATTAACAAACATTGTCATGAGCTAGTAAATTTCCATAAATTCCTGATAATTATATGTTCATTGTAAACAAGTTTATCTATTCGAGACACTTCAGACTAATATTAATAAAATAACTATTTTTTATCAAAATTAGAAAACAACTTTCTTTCTATTATACTTGGATCATATTTTTATGTCGATATATAATTATGGTCATATTAATGATTGAATTGGAATGGAAGCCCCAGCTTTCAAATAAATAAGAATTTGATATAAACTTTCGTAAGGTGAACACATATTTAAGCCATCGCGTGTCACGCGTACACCATGTGTACGTTTAAAAAAGTACTAAGCCATGTCGCGTGTACACAAATTGTATACACATTTTTAGACCTCGAGTTTGTAACTAATTTTATCAGATCCAATACAGTCCATCGGTATAAACTTGCTTTTAGTTGGTCAAACTATTCAAAAGTACTGTTTCTTATTTGAACTTTTATGCGTAGGTCGGAAATAAACCGAACAACACTAGACACTGGACAGGTTAACAACGCACGTTGCAGTTCCTGGAAAAGTAGGTTAATTTCTTTGAAATCTATTGTATATTGGCCAAATATGGCGAATCGCGAGTCAACGGGTTAAGCGATTAGTGAATGTAGTAGCGAAACCGGTCGAATCCTACATACTCGGCTTCTTGCTTATGCTAAAATCGGTTAAATGTGAATAAGCACAATCAGTACACTTAGAAACAGTTATGAGGCAACACACATTATTAAATATTTGCGGAATTCAGAACCACCAACTGTATTGCAAATGTATATCTGTTTTAAAATTATTTTTTAAACTACTGTACTGATTTGGATGAAAAATATAACGTAAGTAGGTAGACAATAACCTGGGGACCTACTCCCACCTTTTACGAAATTACCATAAATCAGGAGCTTTTTGTAATAAGCTTATAATAATCATACTCCCACCGACACAAAACGGTCGAACATATTACTTCAATACTATTTACGGCGTGTTCCTTTTTTAGCCGAAATCGATTCTACTGGTGCGTTCCAGGATCAATACCTATAATGCCCAACCCGAATAGAACACTAACGCAGTTGCAAAGTACGCGCATTGAGTGCACTATTTGATAATACGTCATCAAAACGTTTATCGTAATCCATTATTATTTTAAGCTCGCTATATTGAAGTGGTGGTACCAAATTTATTGCTAAGGTTTAAATAAATCTACTTTAAGAGGAGGGCCTTTACTTACTATGGCCCCTGGACAACAAATTCACTACTGTTGATCCTGTGAAATGTTTCTAAGGGAAAGTAGTTTTCCGCTCAGGCAGAGCTGCGAAGTGCAGCTAGTGTAGTTAACCATATTTCAGATAATGACAATGAATCCTCTATTCCAGTTTCCGCATGGCGCACATGTTTCCGGACTGTGTAGGGGAGGTGGACGTGATAGCTGGTGCTGAAGTCATCAAGAAACTCCTCAAACTGCCTTACCAACCTAACGGCACGGTAAGTTAAGACATATTACATTAGTATATCATAATCGAAGAGTTTAATTTGATAAAGGATTGATTGATAAATCATTAATTTGAAACAATTTGATTCTAAATATTTGTGTCTTAATTTGATGTTTATACATAAAAATCGTAATGATTTGGTTGAAATTTAAGGTTGAACTTTTTTTTTATATTTTTTTTCATGGATCAACAAACAGTAACACAATAAATGTAACAGTAAAAAATACAGTAATTTTTAAACTTTCGCGATTTGAACACATATTTATATTATATTAACGGGGCTTAATTGCGTTAGTAATAGTATTTATTTACCTCGACGTTTCGATCAAGTTGCATTGATCGTGGTCACGAGCGGACTCAGTAAAAAAAAACAAACTAGAATGTAGATAATTGTGAAACCCACATCGTTGACCACAAGTTATTATTTACATTATTTTATATGTTGAGTGAGACAGTGGAGGTCATTTTACAACAATGGTAGTACAATAGTAGTTTATGCAACTGTCATATAATGAAGGGTATTAAAACACGAGTGTGAGTTTATGAAACGAGCGCAGCGAGTTTCATAATAGTAACGAGTGTTTTAATACCCGTGTTATATGCAGTTGCATACACTACTTTATCTTCACTAATGCAATTAATCAAACAACAAGAGTAAAAGCTGACAATAGTTTATTTATAACAATTGTTGTTCAAATTTTGCATGGTACAATTTTGAAAGTTAATGTTAATTATTGATCCAGCAGCTGTAGCGGTCGCGGGGCAAGCAGTAGAGCTCGTAGACGGAGTCGGAATATTTATAATTACTTCATTCGTCTTGTTTTCTATACTGTTCAAGATCGTATTTGAGACTTGAATTTTATTCATTAAAGACTCATCAATGTAGCTTTCAGCCACAGTAGAAGACTTCCACCCCCCGTGTCGTTTCAGTACGGTCAAATCACCACCGCTATCTATGAGAAGGGTCGCCGAGGTGCGCCGGAAGCAATGCCCCGTGTACAACGCTGGGTTAGGCAGATTCAAAAAACTTGTGATAGTTTTTCCCAGAGCACCAAATTTATTAATACCAATTCTTTGATCGACGCACTTCCCCGATCTATAGCTCAAGAAAAAGGCAGGGTTTCGACAGGGGGTGGGTCGAAGTTCCATGTATTTTTTACATACGGCATAGCAGTTGCCCGTCACAACGAAAGAACGATCTATTTTCGTTTTTGTTTTCGAAACTTTCACCATGATTGTACTGTCGTCTATGTTAGAGACTTCATCGAACTGGATGTTGTATAGCTCTTGCCTTCGGCATGCCCCCATTATGCCGAAGATTAGTGCAACCTGTAACAGTAAACGATATAATAAGCTTGAGGTACATAGCCAAGGCAAAAACTATGATTTATGAAGTAGTAAAGTGTAGGTACCTACTACCAAATTTATACACAAAGCGCTTAAACGGAGTGTCTAGATAACTTGCGTGTGTAGTACGTAAGTACTAGGTAGATTAAATAACAGAACTAAAATACACTTACCTTTTCAAAAAGATACAATATCTGGTGAATCTTCCAGGAACATCTTTATTTGACCTGATGTAAACGTCAAGGACTTTTTTCCTTGTGTCCTTCTGAACTGCGTTTCAGGAACGCTATGACCTTTGAATACTTCGTGATATCAATATTGTTGTAGATACTCAGTGTGGACTTGAGCATAGAATATTTAGCCCACATAGAAGATGGTTTGAATGGGGATAGAAACTGCCAATTGCTCACTTCAGATGGCACCACTATTGAGTGTTCCATGAATTTGACAGACGACTGTCTTTAAGCAAACATTTTTTGTAAACAAAGTGCTATTTACGACTTTTTTTGGTAAATATGACTCTTTGTGCAGCTGTTGGTTGCAAAAATACGGGAACCCATATATTTCCTAAAGACGTTAATAGAAGAAGACTATGGGAGAAAGCTCTGCAGAGGAAAAATTGGAAAGCCACTGATTCGTCGAGGTTATGTGCTATGCATTTTAAACCTGACGATTATTATGGGAGGAATACGTATACAGGTGAGGCTTTCTTTTCGTTACACAGAGATCTATTTTATGTCTACAATATCTGTATTTACATGTACTGCACATATATCATAAATATGTGTCACTTATTCTACACTGACTATTCTAACTACAGTAGAACTCCAATTATCCGAACTCCGACTATCCGAATCGCCGATTATCCGAATCACAAAAAATTGTCCAAAAAAGTCTAAGTGCGCTATTATTACCGCAAAACAGCTTACATTGACGGAGATGTTTAAAAAACAATGATTTTTATTTCTAAACTTGTACATAAGTACATTTTATTTATATTTAAAACATGTGAAAATTTCATGTTTCTTTCATTTAATTCAATAAAAAAATAGTGCAATATCAAAACGTAGCTTTTATTCTCTCCAATGGCAATTTATTTTTAAAAAAATCCGATTATCCGAATATTTGATTATCCGAATGGGTCCCGGTCCCCATTAATTCGGATAATTGGAGTTCTACTGTATTCAATGTTTGTCACAAATACACATCAATTATTAGACATTTTGTCTGTTCTAGGTGATGAATCTATACACAAAGTTCTGAAGAAGTCTGCTGTACCTTCTATTTTTTCCCACACAAAAACCAGACCGGTCAACCAATCAAGTATAGATAGATCAAACCGGTTGATGAAGAGAAGCAAGAAAAAGCTTTGTTTTGAGGCATCAACTAGTGATGTTTCCGAACCTCGTGATATTCAACCGCTGGATGGTTTTGAAATGCAAATTAATGACGATCAATTCTTAGTGGATAGTGAAATAGAAATACCTAGCTACACATCATCAGAGCCCTATAAGAACAAACATACTAAATTTGAATCGAAGAGTATGCAAGTGAACTTTCTTCACATTTATGGATCCATACAGAAGTATAAAAATAATGACAGTGTAATCTCTTTCTATACAGGTTTCGAAACCTATCAAAAGTTCCATTTTGTATATTCAACATTAAGCCCAATGGTACATTTAATTAATTATTATGGAAGTCATGTGCAAAATATTAGTACAGAAGACCAGTTTTTCATGACTATGATGAAGTTACGACAAAATAAATGTAATTTCGAACTTGCACAATTTTTCCAAATTAGTCAAACCACAGTCTATAATATATTTATAACATGGATAAATTTTATAGACCAGCTTTGGAAAAAATTGAATATTTGGCCCGATAAAGACTTAGTGCATTATTATATGCCAGACAGTTTCAAACAATATGACAAAAATACTAGGGTAATTATAGACGGGACTGAGATGAAGATACAAAAACCTGGGAACCCAGTATCTCAACAAGCTTCATGGAGTTCTTATAAGCATAGTAACACATTGAAGGTGTTAGTTGGAGCTACACCAGGAGGTTTGCTTTCCTATTGCTCACCTGCTTATGCTGGCTCTATTAGTGACAGACAAACTGTTGAAAGAAGCAACTTATTAAAAAAATGTGAGCCCGGGGACAGTATTCTTGCAGACAGAGGTTACAATATTCAGGATATGTTTATTGAAAAAGATGTATCTGTAAATATTCCTTCATTTTTGAAAGGAAAGGCACAAATCCCTGGCTTGAAATTACTGAAAGACAGAAAGTTAGCCAGTCAACGTGTTCATATTGAACGTTTGATAGGCTTAACAAAAACTTACAAAATTCTTAGAGAAGAATTACACCACAATTTTGTGCCCCTTGCATCAAAAATATTTTTTGTTTGTCTTATGTGCTGCAATTTCAGAGAATGTATTATGTAATATGAGGGAAAATAAAACATTGTACATATTATACTAATTTGGTTTTAATATGGTATCATAATATTTATATAAGTATTTATTGTAAATAGCGGGTTGCAGATTTCTGTTGTAAAAAGATGATAATTTTAAAACCATATCCTGAATAAACTCTTCATCTCTTTCAATATATATTATTTTCATATCTATAAATGTGTACACTACCAAATTACAATATTTGCGATTGGTGCAAAACAGCTGTCCCTGAATTTGGGTATAGTATTGATGCTTATTTTTTAAATGTAATGTGCTATTGCACTCATACAGATATGGAACACTGGTAGGTGTTATAGCACAGTACCTACTTACAAAAGGACATTTCACTTCAACAACAGTCTCATTACCAAGTAATCCATCAGGCGATGCAGCAAGAAATGGATGTGTTAGTGAAATGCACAAACCACATTTTTCTATATTAGTACTTAGAAACGCTTCATACTTTTGTAGGGCAGCAGCTTCGTGCACTTTACCATGTGTTGTGGCTCTCGTGTTAAATTTCTTTGGAAATAATATATTGTTGGCTAGTACCTGCTTTGTACTGTCTTTACTGTGGCAAACAGCATGAAAGATACTAGCTGTGATTCTGACACATCTAGCCAAGTGCCAATCCTTTGATGCATTTTGTGCTACAGTTGATACGCGCACTTCATCCACTTGTTGTTGGCAGACATTTTTCAATAAAAGCTTTTCTAGCAAAAACTCTTGCGCACTTTTCTCCAAATAATCATGGTCCATTTCAAGAGCATATGGATTAGCTGGTTTGTTGACTTGCAGGTATGGCATTTTGCTACCACTAGTAGTAGCAAATCCGATAGCTAGGTTCTGAACATACTGTTCATAATTTTCCATAATATTACTCTCATTAATCGGACAATACAGCAGATTTCTAGTTTTTTTTACGTTTATTAGGTAAATCATGGGATTGCATAGGAGATTCATAGAAAATTCTTTTAGGTTGTTTAAAAGTCATTAATTTTTCTGTACACACTTTGTGTATAATAATAGTTTTGGTACGCACTATATCTTCTATGCCATGAAGGACGGTGAAAATATGTTTGCAGTGTGCTTCCAAGCCACTGCCAGCAGCACATTCGCAATGACTCACATCGATCATACCACTCTTATCCATTTTAATCAAAACAATGTACAATAGTTTTTTCATCTGTGCTTTGCACTGTGCATGAAAATATGCATGATCTCCATCAAACGCTACTCTTAGAGTTACCAAGCCTCTACTTTCATAAAGAAGTTTCCCTTTGGATGGAACTTGAAACCTGGAATAAGATTAAATTTATTAAAACTATTTCTTATTACAACTAAGATAATTTATACATTTTAACTTATAGTTAATGTTACGTACCTTTCAGAAAACTCTTGAATGTGGGTTTGAGACAGTGGTGGCAGAACAGTGCTTGCATTTACGTCTCTAAAGTTTTCCGGGGCAGGAAAGTTTGGAATATCATCCTCGAGTTCATCTTCAACGCCGATGAGATTGTTCCTGTCGTACCCTTCCAACCTTTTAACAAATTTATGGGATTTTATTAAACAAACACAAAATAACCTAAAAACAAAAAAAAATCAAATGTACTTTACCTTTCAACTAATGCTGCTTTTTTACCACTGGTAGATGCTTCCCTTTTCCTCAACTCGCCTTTTAACTGAGCTATACTCCAAGTAGCATACATTTTTATTGTATAATGCTTGGTTTAATATTGTTATTAACGTAAACGAAAAACAACAAACAAACTCTATGGAACACTCAACAGTGCTGCCACCTGTCACGAGCTTTTAGTTTTTAACCCCATTTGTCGGAGAGGTCTTTGAGATACGCAAGAATGACATTTTCAGAAAATGATGTAGTTTTCTTTTCGGTCTTCCATGCCAAAAAGTTATTATATTCTTTTCTGGCAAAAGATTGTGAGTTACTTTTGTTGCCAATTATAGAATATCCGGAGGCGTACAAATATCATCGTCGCTATCCATTTTTAACTTTTAATTTGTATTTTAAAAACAAAACAAACATTAAATTCACGCGTATTTATTGTCACAGTGAACTTGCCGCCATTAAAATGCGCAGGGCCAATCAGGAGCGAGCGCGCGCTGTTCTTTTTTTTATTTAATTGGCACAAGATCTTACCAAAGAGTTTTGTGTATGTAAGTTTAGTAGTTTCGACGAAGATTTCACGTATAACCCAACTGTTTTCAAAAGCCAGCCTAATATCAAAATTTTATACAACTTGTATGAGGATTTTGACATAAGGCTCGCCACGTTAATTGGTCGCGTTTTATTGATGTTATAATGAGATTTTACGATATCGATGTGGATATTATACCATCATGTGAAATTGCTTAAATTGAGTGTTTTGTTGTCTGTTCTATAACAGTAGTAATTATAAGTCAAGTATTGGAAACATAAGTAGAATGTTACAACATTAGTGTAGATAAATTAGTATATGGTATGGCTACTTAGTACAATAACTCACAAGTTACAGATAATCTATTTATATACAGATAACATTTAAGTGCCGTGGTGGTACCGGCTACGAATTGTACCCGTGTAACTTTTCCCGTGGGTGCCGTAAGAGGAGGCTAAGGGAATATCCGGGAAATGGGCAGCAGCATTTCCCGCAGTCTGCGTCAACATCCACTGCGATCACCAAGACGCCTGCCAAGCGTGGTGCATTAAGGCAAATCCCCCCCCATGACAATTAACATTAAACCACGGCCCCCAGTTCCCGGCAGCTCTGCTATCCGTGGCTACGGTAGCGGCCATTGTAACGGTAGAGCAGGGGGTGCGAAGAATCTCCGGCAAAGATCCGGCTACCAATCCCAAAAACGACCCCTGGCCCTGGCAACATACAATACACGCACGCTCAGGACCGACGAAAAGATGGTCGAATTGGAGGAAGAGACGCTCAAGTTACGCTGGGATGTCATGGGATTATCTGAAGTCCGAAGACAGGGACAGGACACGATAATTCTAAATTCCGGCAACTTGTTCTTCCACCGGGAGGGAGACCAACAATCCCAGGGTGGTGTCGGGTTCCTCGTCCGCAAGTCTCTCGTTAACAACGTAGTGAAAGTCGATAGTGTGTCGGCTAGGGTAGCGTTCCTTATACTCAGAATAACCAAACGGTATTCGCTGAAGGTTATACAGGTATACGCACCGACCTCGGCACACTCGGACAATGAAGTAGAAAGTATGTACGAAGATATATCCAGGGCCATGCATACTTCTAAAACCTACTTCACTGTTGTAATGGGAGACTTCAACGCAAAGCTAGGCACAAGGAAACGTGATGAGTTGAGAGTAGGGCCATTTGGATACGGGCAGCGGAACTCGAGGGGACAGAGGCTGGCTGACTTCATGGAGAAGGAGGGACTCTTTATGATGAACTCCTTCTACATGAAGCGGCCATCCAGGAAGTGGACGTGGATGAGTCCCGACGGTTCCACTACGAACGAGATAGACTTCATCATGACGACCAATAAGCGCATATTCAATGACGTCTCTGTGATCAGCAAGGTAAAAACCGGCAGCGATCACCGCATCGTAAGAGGCGCATTGAATATCAATGTCAAGCTTGAGAGATCACGTCTGGTGAAGTCTAGGCTCCGTCCTAATCGTGCCCAAATCCAAAACCCCGAAAAGTTTCAACTTGAACTTCAAAACCGTTTTCAGTGCTTAGCTGAATGCGACACAGTGGATGAGTTGAACAACGGGTTGGTGGAAACTGTCCAAGCGGTTGGGTCCGAATTCTGTGAGACCAAACGCCGCAGGAAAGCTCAAAAACTCTCAAAAGAAACTCTGAAACTAATGGCAGAACGGAGCGAAATGAGACTGCAGTCCGCAGTTGATATGTCGGATTACGGTAAACTCAATAGACGAATTTGGAAGTCCATGCGACACGACTTGCGTGCTTATAATACTGCGCGTATTACGGCAGCAATTGAGCGGAACCAGGGCTCTAAAGTGTTTGCAAAGGATTCATCTATTGGGCAAAGCCAAATGACAAAACTGAAGACCGAAAATGGCAGTATCGTTTCATCCAAGCCTGAGATTCTGAGAGAGATTGAGAGCTTCTATCGACAGTTATATACCTCGACGCGCGAACCCGTTACTGAAGCAGCTCAGGACACCAGAGCAAAGTTAGTCCGACACTATACCGAAGACATCCCGGACATCAGCCTGTACGAGATTAGAATGGCTCTCAAACAGCTTAAGAACAACAAGGCGCCAGGAGAGGACGGAATTACGACTGAACTTCTGAGAGCGGGTGGTAGACCGATACTTTTAGTCCTCCAGAAGTTATTCAATTCTGTCATCTTCGAAGGCAAAACACCGGAAACGTGGCACAAGAGCGTGGTGCTGCTGTTCTTCAACAAAGGTGATAAAACCTTATTGAATTATAGGCCCATATCGCTCTTGAGCCACGTGTACAAGCTGTTTTCGAGAGTCATCACGAACCGTCTCGCACGCAGGTTTGATGAGTTCCAGCCTCCTGAACAAGCCGGTTGCCGAAGAGGCTTTAGCACCGTAGACCATATTCATACACTACGGCAGATTATACAGAAGACCGAAGAGTATAATCAGCCACTGTGTCTAGCGTTTGTGGATTACGAGAAAGCCTTTGATTCTATCGAGAAGTGGGCCATACTGCAGTCCTTGCAGCGATGCCAAATTGACTATAGGTATATCGAAGCGTTGAAGTGTTTATATGCCACTATGTCAGTCCGATTACAGGGCCAGAGTACGGAACAAATTCCATTGCAGAGAGGTGTGAGACAGGGAGACGTCATCTCTCCGAAACTGTTCACTAACGCATTGGAGGATGTTTTCAAACTTTTGGACTGGAAAGGATGTGGCATCAACATTAATGGCGAATACATCACTAACCTTCGTTTTGCCGATGATATAGTTATAATGGCGGAGTCGCTCGAGGATATCGGCACCATGCTCAACGACCTCAGTAGAGTTTCCCAACAGGTTGGTCTTAAGATGAACATGGATAAGACGAAAATCATGTCCAAAGTCCATGTTCCACCTATACCGGTAATTTTTGGAAACGATACACTCGAAGTAGTAGACGAGTACGTCTACCTGGGACAGACTGTCCAATTAGGTAGGTCCAACTTCGACAAGGAGGTCGCACGAAGAATCCAGCTCGGATGGGCAGCGTTCGGGAAGCTTCGATCCATCTTTTCGTCCCCAATACCTCAGAGCCTGAAAACCAAGGTTTTCAACCAGTGTGTGTTGCCAGTGATGACTTATGGCACTGAGACGTGGTCCCTTACTGTGGGCCTCATTAACAAGCTTGAAGTCGCTCAACGAGCAATGGAGAGGGCTATGCTTGGGGTTTCCCTGCGTGATAAGATCCGAAATGAGGAGATCCGTAGGAGAACTAAGGTCACCGACATAGCTCTCAAAATTAGCAAGTTGAAGTGGCAATGGGCAGGCCACATCGCTCGCAGAACTGATAACCGATGGGGAAGAAAGGTTCTCGAGTGGCGACCACGCACCGGAAGGCGTAGTGTAGGCCGGCCCCCCGCTAGGTGGACCGACGACCTCATAAAAACCGCGGGGAATCGGTGGATGCAGGAAGCGAGTAGCCGGTCCAAGTGGCGTTCTATGGGGGAGGCTTATGTTCAGCAGTGGACGTCTTCCGGCTGATAATGATGATGATGATGATGATGATGAACATTTAAGTAATCAATACATACAACATATAAATAATTTAACGTTGTTAAGGTACACAATGAATACCAAGAATGAACTTTGAAACGGGATCTTTACCATTCATTGTATTTGTTGTCAGCTCTCGATATTTCGGCACAGTCACATGCGCCATGTTCACGAGTAAACGGAGCATGGCGCAATTAACTGTGCCGAAATATCGCGAGCTCACAATAAATACAATACATGGTAAAGATCCCGTTTCTAAAGTTAATTCTAGCATTAGTGACCATGTCTGTTTAAAAACTTACAATGAATACCATTTAAATACGTTATTAAACCAATTATTTAATGACACTTCCCCTTAAAAGAATGCTTAATACTGAGATGCAGTGTGCACCTCCCTCTCGCATAAAATGAAAATAGGAAGTATACAGAATAAGCAACACACAAAACAACAAAGATAATATTTCGAAGTATCTATATATAAAATTTTCGCGTCACAAGTGTTCGTAACAAAACTCCAAAACGGCTTGACCGTTTCTTATGAATTTTTGTGTGTATATTCAATAAGTCTGAGAATAGGTCGTGAAGTAGTTTTTATCATCATCATCCAGCACAACGCGCGTGAAACCGCGAGGCGCAGCTAGTTTTTTTAATAATAGGTCATTACCTATGTGATTAGAGATTCTATGATCAGCATTTTTAAATTTAATTATCTGTGGAAAAAAATAGAAAGAAAACACATTTCAACTGAGAAATACGGGATTAATCACGTAATACTTATAGGATAAGTTCGACTATAGTTTCGACCACTTCCGGTGGTCTTTTTAGTTAGTGTACTGGACGCCCGCGTCGATGACGTCTCGCTTAGCACTCTCAACTATATGTCCACTACCGGACCACCGGATATGGTCGAAACTGTAGCTGGATCTGTCCGCTAAATATTACGTGAGTAATCCCGTTTTTATCAGTAAAAATGCGTTTATTTCTATGTTTTTCTTTACACTCGTGCCAACTATGGCGCGTAGTGCGTTGGCCATGCGGAAGGATCAGCTATTGTGTTTATGTTATGCCTATAGCAGATTATTTCTAATGTATGCACTGTGAATTTGTGAGTATTTTGTAAGATAAGATAAGATCATTTATTTGCCTTATACCTGTGGTTGTTACATTGGGCATGTCAAATTTACATAATTACATTATTTATTAAGTTATTAAATAAAAAATCACAATACAAATACATTTGGAGAATAATAATAATTACAAAATGTCACAAGATGAGAGAAAATTAACGAAATATAGCAAGTGCGTACATACTTAGCCAATAGGGCCTGGTTTTAGGCAGACACGTACAAGAATGATACAGGCGCGGATCCAGCCCACAAAAAAAGTTGTGGTCACAGCTAAAAAATCAGCAAAGTACGAGTCGGAGTATGAACTCTCATGATCGATATAGTATCAAGACACTCGCCTGATGTTAAGCGTCACCCTTGCCCATAACAGTCCAATGCCATTCAGAATTTTGAACCAGGTACAACACATTAAACCGTGCATTCCAAAGCACTGCGCTTTTTACTAGGATGTATAGCATGTTCTTGGTCTGTAATTTCGCTGGAAATAACAAAGGATATTAAATGATATCAAATAAAATTTAAAAGAAACTTGCATTTCCTTTTCGCGAAAACGTTAATAATTTCATTGGTATCTAGGTTTTGCACATTTTATAACACGTCATATCATCGGCCTGTCGAATATAAAAGTGTGACGTCTGTTGTCACAAGTCTTTTAGGGTTGTGGGCATGCCCATCGTGCCTACGACGGTGGATCCGCGCTTGAATGAAGATTCGGTTAGACGCAATTTCATATACTCATTAATAGAATACATAGGATTAGACTCAAAAACTTTTTTAATATTCTTTTAAATGTACACATGTTTAGCTTGGTAATGCTAATCGGCAGTTTATTATATATTTTGAGTTTGTTGTATATTCCTTGTTTTTGGACCTTTTTTAACCTAATCTTAGGTATGTATAGATTCTCCCTATTACGTAAATGGTATTCATGCACGTCCTTATCTACCGACTTCCAAAAAATGGTACTCAATTGAACAGTTTTTTTTAAATGTTTGATACCTCATAACTTTCGATAGGGTGAACTGATTCTCAAAATTTTGTTTATAAGGTGGTGCATCCCGTGGTGGTCCCATTTAAATTTCATCAAATTCGGTCCAGTAGTTTTTAAGTTACATTCCAATAACTGAATGGAAGTCGGCATAAAATGTTTCAAATTGTACTTGTTTTGTATAGTTCTATTAATACTTAGGGGAGTCCGTGTCTACACAGGGAAATGGTGAGGCTGGGTTCTAAGAGCCATTCTAATTCTTAACCCTAATGTTGAAGCAATGAAGCTATTCCGGAATAATAAGCAATTGTGAATACACGAGGTGTGGTGCGTCAGCGCAGCGCCTATTTTAGGAATAATCCGGTGTCGCCCGGTTAGACCTACATGTGGAAAAGTCCTTTCGAGGCAATTAAGCAGTTCATTGAGAAAACGCGTAGGTAACCAAAATAAAATTTCACTCAAACATTTCGTGCTCGATTATTTACGACGTGCTTGAATAGAACAGTTTTGCTGATTCAGCTTGTTTCGAGGTTCGTGCTTGAATAGAACAGTTTTGCTGATTCAGCTTGTTTCCAGGTTAATTATCATTTCATTTCAATCGACGCCACGACTGTCTAGACTATCCCGAGTCGTCGCTTAACCTTAAACTAGTAAATTAATAACTAGTTGGTTAGTTAACCCCAAACTAAGACCTCGCGATAGTCCGTTATTAAAAATGTTGACTTATGTCTTGCAGCATTGATCTTAACCGATTGGTAAGCATTTCACTTTAATCTATTAGATTCTGGGATTAACGTTAGAAACGGGATGTTTAACATGTATTGTATTTATTTTGAACGCTCGATATTTCAGCACAGTCGCATGCGTCATGTTTACGAGAGCTCACAATAAATACAATACACGGTAATTATCCCGTTTCCAAAGTTGATCTTTGCATTAGTGAACATGCCTGTTTAAAAACTTATATAAAATTCTGATTAATAAAAACTAAAAGCCTTAGACATTGAAATTTATAGACAGAAAAAAATCACATCCTCGGACTATCCGTGTCAGACGCTATGACTATCTAGGCCACCGAAGCTTGAGGTCCGAGCATCGAATTTTAACTCACTATCTGATTTAACCGTCTTACGGGGACGGAGCGACATCTATTGAACAGCTTTGATAGCACTATCCAACTGAAAGAAGTATTTTTAGAAATACTTAAACTTTATTGAGGTCGCAACCCTTTTTATAATTTTTATAGTATTCATTTTTCAAAGCACTAACGCCTGCTTTAAGAGCAAACTTATAGGTATTTAAGAGGGTGAAGCACTGGCCTTGATAGGAACAACCGTGCGTCGGTAAACTCGATCACTTTTGCGTAGTTATAATTTGTTTACAAATAAAAGAAGCCACAATGGTAAAAAAAAATATGGATAGTTCTTTAATTTACTCACTTACCTTTATTCTGATTACTAGATATATAGTAGATAGATAATACTTTATTGTTCACAAAAACAACAATATGAGAACTTAAATGTAATAATTACAAAAATTGCGTCACAATGGGCGGCCTTATTGCCAAAAGCAATCTCTTCCAGGCAACCTTAGGATGGAATGTATATTTAAAATTCATCGACATGGGCGCGTTTTTTTTAATAGCTGTAGCTTTAAATATAGAGAAATACGTTACGAAAGATTTTATCTGTCGTTTTATTTGCGAATTTGTTCCTTCAATATGCTAGATAGATATTGTGCAATGTTGTTATATTAGTTTTTTTTAACCCTTCCCCTACCGCAATTAATTATAGCAAAAGATTTCATTCATAAAATGACGAACGTCTACGTACTCTGTATTTTTTTCGAGTTTGTATCAGTCACTAGTATGTCTAAACTGTGCGACGAAAAACATAGCGTTTTACGGATCTTTGGATTCTGGAAGCGCCTTAATTTGTGGCAATAGTGACTGCGTGGATAGGGCAAGCGTGGGCTTCAGTGCGTACAGGTCGCGTCATGTAAAAAGAACGCTCGCAGTAGGTGATATATCGGTCTATTTGGTGGTATGAGATCGCGGATCACGCGCCGCACGCTTGTCGGAGCGCTATTGGTTCGTCAGTCGACTGTTGAGAGTACCCATACGCAAACACACACCCTCCACTTTCTTCCAGCGTGCTTTTTACCTGACGCGGCCTGTAACTGGGTATTTATCCTTGTTCATTTCAGGTTAGCATGATGGTACACCGAGTGGAGAACACGCTCCTGCTGGACGATTTCGACGTGTACGACTATCTGATGAAGTCCGAATGGTCTTGGCTCAAGGACTTCTTCTACGAGAACATACTCAAGACTATGTCTGAACAGGTCAGTAGGAATGTATTTTATTTTATACTAGCGACTGCCTGCGACTTCGTTCTAATAGTAGGCTCGGCCTTGGGCTATCTATAGCTATCATTGCTTAATTTTTTTTCATAAGAACCTCCTGATCATAATTTACAAAACAAAACAGAATTAGTGAAATTATTCTACCCGTTCACGCGTGATACGACGACCAAGGGAAATAGAGGTACATAGTTTTATATAGGGTGTTTGTTAATTAGTGCATAATATTGAACGGGGTGATTTGGAATCTATAACTGGTCATAAAAGTCAAAGAAAAAAAGACATACCTACCCACTTAGAATAGGTACGACGGGCGAACCCTTTACCCAAGTTCGCACGTGTGAGATTTGTCAAGATGGAGGGCGTTGACCACTACTACATTAAAAGGTTTCATAGCATAACACACATGGTAACAAGCAGATGTGTCATATTATATCCTATGAAAGAGATCGATGATTATAATATGAATTTAACTACCTGTCTAGCTACGTATTCTACTAAGGAATGAAGGAAAACACAGAAGTAACATTAAAAACATTATAATAGAACCATATATTTTACCCAAGAAACAGTGTTCATTTTAATATTATTATTTAACAGGATACAGATGTCGTAGTACTAGGAAAGTATTTTACAGGCACACTATTTCAGGAAACAAAGCAAATATAGACACATTTAAGAGATACCATACACAGACACAAAACATAGACATACAGCAGTATTTATAACAAGAAATATAACACTTTCGGCAAGCAGGAGGTCTTTATGCAACAGTCACTTGTAAAGTAAAGAAGGCTCGGCAATCTCAGATATTGGCTTATATAGCAATGTCTACCGCCAAGAGACTGTCCCACTACTATTAAACCTCCAGCCAAACCTCATAACCAGTCAGAAACAAGATACTACCCGCCAAACCAAAATAGCCTATCAGAAATCAAGAGGATGCTACGTCACTCGCTACAAATTAAACTACCTAGTATTTCGGTGTAGCATTTGTTAAAAATTATACTAATTACAGTTCCGTTAACATTTAGATATAATATTATTAATAATTCAGCTAATTTACACAGTTTACGAATTTTTATAAATATCTGACGTATACAATTCTAACACACGAGTAGTGCGCATTACTTTTATGTAATCTGTGATGTAGCGGTGCGTCGAGTCTCGCGTTCAGTCGCACTGTGGTTCTTAGCCGTGGAGCAGCGAAAAGGGGTTTATAATAATAAAAAAGATATGTATTTTTTTTCTTTTACTTTTATGACCAGTTATCGATTCCAAACCACTCCGTTCAATATTGTGCACTAATTAACAAACACCTTATATATAGGCCAGCTGACCCCGCGACCTTCGTACCGCCTAAAAGTCAATGAATGTCGTGCTATATATTAGCTAATATGATTTTATAAATAATTTAATAAAGTAATACAATGTATACAATATAAATATTAAGTTCACTGCTTTAGTAAGATAATGACACAAACATAAATAAAAAAATACAAAAAATAAGTATATAAATCGCGTGTGAGCAAGACATGTAGGGCTATTAAGTATCTCAGTTGCTAACAAAGTTTGATTGAAATCTTGAAAAATTTTGACAACTCCAGGGAGAAAAAACGTTAGTAACTTCATGTATGGAGCTGACAAATGTGACATAGAGCTGCCATTTTTTTCGTTTTCAATCAACAATTGTTAGCAACTGAGATACATAATAGCCCTAATGGTTGAATTTAACTATGTACATATTGTGCAGCATGGGATGCATTCGGTATAATTCTCACATACACTATAATCTCACATTCACATAAATACAAACTGTTAATAATATAGTGACTATATCTTTAACAGTTCGTAGAATGAAGTTTGCCGACGAACATTGACCAACAACAACGGCCAATAGAAACGGTCATAATTCTTTGGATGAACTGTGTACTCTTTTGTAAGGCTGGAGCTAAAAATAAACGAACATTTCTTATATACATTAAGAAAATTGCGATAGAAAAAAATGTGTAAAAAAGACAAGCCCGCTGAGTTACTTGCCGGATCTTCTCAGTCGTGGTCGCGTTCCGATCCGGTTGTAGATTTAATAAAAAATAAATGTAAAATCTCAATTTGTAAGTGCCCCCGTTGGCCTATACAGAATTAATGATTTGATTATTAGTTTCTCAAAGCACCTATATCTTAATTAATCTTTACTCCGAAAAAGTTGATCTATTTACTTCAGGTCAACTTTCAACAATGATGTACGTTCTAAATATATTAACAATAAATATTGTTCCAATTAATTACAATATTTCTATGAAAGCAAAAACTTTGTAAAATCTCTTTACTTGTGCATGCGTAGATATTAGCAGATACACAAAAATGTAAATATAAAATGTAGGTCCCTTCTTACTTTATATAATTATTTTTAGATGGCTGTTTTTAAACCATCGATAGTTAAACTCGAGGTCCATGGTTTAAACCATTAATTATTTAAGTATATTAGATTATGTATGTATAATAATTTCAACTGGTTCATATTGTACTAGTATAGTTTTTCTGTGCCCTACTCATGCTTTCAATAATGTAATCGTTAAAATATTATTTATTATAATTTTGTATAAAGTCTGATAACTAGAACTACTGCTGACTGTAGTATTTCTATTAGTTAAAATTATTTAACCCTTTGCGTACCATTGACGTAAATTTACGTGCGTTTCATACACAAATCTTTCGTTTGAAGGGTTAAGCTAGTTTGTTCTAAATTTCCAATTTTCTTAGCTCAATTTTATAAGCTGTTTGTTTTCCATTATATGTAAAAATAAAATAAAATATTACCGGTGTTGCTGACATAGATACAATATTGTTAACGCACGGCGCGGCTTAATGCAAAACTAAAAATATCCTTAAGTAAAGAAATAAATACTAGTAAGTAGTCAAATGCTTCAAAATTATGAAAATAATGTTGTAATGAAATTCTCGTGAGTTTGACACATATTAAACTATTATTGTTAACCGGCAAACACACGTTAGGGATCGAATACGTCGACTCGGTTTGCGAGCATATCATATGCTCATCTTTAGGACGAATGCCCGCCAAGAGCTCCCAGACGCCGCTGCGGTAATCATAGTTTAATATGAAAATAATGTTATTTTCAGGAGCGTATGTCGTTAACTATGGCCCCAGTGTCCACCTCAGCGTTACAACTGACCAACAAGTTCCTATCGCACAGTTTGGCGCAAACTCCCCCTAAACATCTCAAGCCGCACACACACACGCCGCAATCTATAACAGGTATATACAAACTGTACACACTCACAATAGCGAAAATGGTAGCAATTCTCTTGTTTAAAAAATGGTTGTCAGTAAAGTCGGTTTACAGACGATAATTTTACGTGACGTAACATCATTAGACAAGCCGAACGCTTAGGCCGATCGTGCCTCTCTTGTTCCGCGCTCTCGCTTGCACGCTCGGCTCAGGCGGAACGTGACAATGAGTCATACTTTATCGTGCAGCACGCGTTCATCGATTTATAAGACGTTATCACCTCAAAAACTAAAATTAAATCACTATTCTGTCCACACTATAGTCTAACAGCCGAATGTATAAACAAGTAAAAGTAACTACATAAGCACCGATTTTAATTCTATAGACTAGAATTTGCCTGAAGTTAAAACTATCAAAGGCTAGAATTCTAAGCCGAGTAATAGTCACCATTTCCTTTTATTAACCCGTTGAATGGCGATTCGCCATATTTGGCCAATAATACAATAGATCTACTACTACCTACTTTTCCAAGAACTGCAAGGTGTGTGGTTAAGCATTGAGAACACGTCAATTTTTCGTTTTTATTGCAAAAGTGAAGTTGTATACAAATGACATTTGCACACAAGTCAGTTCTATTATGCTGTAAAAATTAAAATCCCACGACAACAACCTAACAACAAGTGTAAAAAGACGCATCCAACTTTGATAGTGTTATGTCATTACTTAAGCATTCACTTAAGTAAGTAACGTTCATTAGTCGACTACACAACAAGATTTTATGTTGAAGTTGTCTATAGTCGAGTAATTACTTCAATGAGACATTACTTAGCAACAAGTAATTAGTTGTTTATAAATGCGGCTGTGAAGTCATGGACCATTTAGAATAATATTTCTAACAAGTATAATTTGAAAAATTTAATGCCGACTTCCATTCTATTCAGTTATTGGAGTGTATTTCAAAAACTACGGGACCGAGTTTGATGAAATTTAAATAGGACCACACGGGAAGCACCAGCTTTCAAACAAAAAAAAAAGAAATTCGAGAATCGGTTCACCCTGTCGAAAGTTATGAGGTAACAAACATAAAAAAAATACAGTCGAATTGGGTACTTTTTTTGGAAGTCGGTAGGCAATAGGACTATCCTCTTCAATTTTAAGTATTTTTACGTCAGTTTAACGAGTGCCAAGTTACGTGACGATTAATATATCTGAAATATACCAACAATTGAAGAGAAATGTCTAATTTTAGCGCTGTCATTCGGGAGTGTTATACTCATTTGGATTTTAGTCTAAACAGAATAAGAATTGCCATAATTTAGAAAAGTTTAGTTTAAAGAATGCTTACAGAACCGATGGACAGACGAATTAATGGATGGAGGCATGTTTTGCACAATGACATCCAATGTATTGAAGACCTTACAAATTAACGCCATAATGCCGGAAATCTGCAACAACTGTGATAGCTTTCCAAACTAGTCAGTAAGCCGATTCCCGTAATGGTGTGCTGTGCAATATAAATGTATCGTCTTAATTCATACATACCTAAATATAAAACAAAACAAAAAGAAATCAATTTTATAGACATAAATAATATTCTCTAATATAACAAATCATTCATTTTAAGGTCCATTCCTTCCGGAGCCCGAAACTAAGCCAGAGGAGCCCCCATACGAACAACTGTACAACCGCAACGTGCATTGGACATTTGAAGATATACACATGCTAATTGGCAGCGATCTACCTATATTTGGTGATAAGGTAAGCATATAATTTTAGACGATTAGATTTGAACATAGTCCGGCTCGAAGGACCAAAGTTTTCCTCTAGCTAGCGCTTATTTTTAATTAGCTAACCAATTAACGATAGTAATTTAAGATGCAAACTTTTAGTTTGTAACAAAACATCTACATGCATTTAATATTTCTGTCTATCTGTCTATTTTTTCGGATCTTACCTCTACAGGAAAAAGAAAACGTAGTTTGTTGCCTGTCAGTCAGTCAATAACCTTTATTCAGGGGCAAATGTATCGTGGTATGAAGTTGAAATTAATAAATATGTCTACGGTTCATTGGATCTAAAAAAAATACGGCCCTTTATGCCGCATATTTTGACCCTCGCCGATAAATAAAAAACCTGTAGGGATACTTCTTCCTTATGCCCTAGACTCGTGAATTTTGCCTGAAAAGTATCACAGTAAGTGAACAATACGAAAATGGTTAATTTACATAATGACATCACAACCAGGTAACTCCGTATCAACTACGCGTAAGATTCTGTTTCGCATTAAAATGATAGAAATATTTGAGTGCTTATAAATTATTTACTATCAAATCCAACTTTCTCTATTTACGTTTTAGCAGACTTTATCGACCTTGTACGATCCCATCCTGCGAGTTTACCCTGCATAATCGCGGCGAGCTCTGATGATAAAAACATAAATTCCCTAAGGATGGGCCCCTAACATTCCGGATTTTTTCATTATCGTATACATAATTATATTAACCGACGGTAAGCCGGCAAACCTGGCCAATCTGTCAAAACTCACATATACTCTAGACGTGGAAAATGTTGCCGATCCCGTATCTGTCTGCATAACCCGTAGGCGTTGGTGCTTATTTCTATGACACCGTTTAAAAAGTCTGCATAATACGAAAACGCCAAGAGTGAGTGCGAATAGTACATTATGATACAAGTGTGTGATGATACAACATCCCACACGACGTTTTTTATCACACATGCGAGGAAATAACAGACTTGTATTATTATTCTTCTTAGTCGTTAACACTCTTGCTAGAGTGGTCGTGGTTCTCAGTTCGGGTGGTGGCTTGCCTCACAATCCGTTGCCGTTCCTCACGAATTGCCGTCTTCCTTGCGCACATGTTCACGGGACCGTTTAGCACTTCCTTTATTTGATCGGTCCAACGTAATGGTGAACTGCCGCGTAGTCTTGCCCCTTCAATCTTGCTTGAACCACTAGTCGTTCTACCGAGGCATCACCGCGCCGCGATATATGTCCAAAAAAGTGAGGATGCGAGCCGAGATGTATTATTATAGTAACCTTTTAAAGAATACAATTAAGCGAGTATTTTCATTATAGTTTATTGAATTATGAACAAATTGATAAAATTTAATATTTTTCATTTATATTTAATACAGTTTTATTTATTCATTGTCAATGTGTACTATTTTTAGCTATGCACATAAAAATTCTTTGTTAGTATTATATACTAATGTTGCGTTATCATATAATCACAACATATGGGGATGGAATTCTACGAACTCCAAAGCGATTGCAGAGCATCCGTCTGTTAATTCATTGTAAAGTAAACAATATTAGCAGACTTACCTAAAAGATGTCCCCACGGCTCTCATCAGCTCCAGCTGACGCTTTATTCCAACACAGCACTTCATACCAGTATTTATTGCGTTTATTTTCCGTTTTAGAATACTAACACATCCGTCATATTGCAATCTAGTTCTACTTGAACTCCGTGGACGCACGTCACGCCATGACGAGTGCACCCGAATGACTGTTTTCGTAACCGAACATATCCGATTACCGATCAGCTTGTGATGTTGACATTCCCGAAGGCTTTTTCCTTCTAAGCAGCCGCAGGAAGCCTGCTTGCGCTTTTCATCGCGCTTGTCTTTCTTTACATGTCTTAACATACAAAGTGCTTCGCAAACGCAATGAAATCGTATTGAAAACGTTAACTAACTCAATTTGAATTGATGACGATACAACTAATATATGATATGAATTATAGGTTATACAAGTCAGGCTAATTAAAGTCGATTAAAAATAAAGTATTACCCGGGTAAATTAAGATTGCTTCATTTACATGCATAACTTACACTCATGTACAAATTTAATTTATTCGGGATAATTCTTGTAATAAAAAAAAATTATTACTAGAGTGTAAGTTAGTATAACATCTAAAAAATATGATTTTAAGCTTCATGTACCAGTACGCTAAAGCCAATTGTAATAATATAAAGTTTGTTAGGGTAAGGTTTATGTAAGCCAACCGAAATAAAGTAAAATACAACAAGGTAAAATAATGAAGTTTTGAATAGTACCTTGTAGTAAAAAAAAATAAACAATTACAAGTTACATTAAGTAAGTATATGTAATGTCTAAAAAATATGTATGTGAGCGCTCCTGTAAAGTGATAATCTCACTAAGTTATCTAGAAAATTGATAAAAGTATAAGTTCGGGCGCCTGGAGCCACCTCACAAAAAGTTTATATATTTATATATATTAAAATAAACAAAAATTTACCTGGAATAGCAGCTGTAGAGTTTCGGTACTTTTAATCTTCAAGCGGGGGAGAAGTTGAAATAAGCAGCAAAGCATTTAGTTTAGTTCAACTTTTATTTCCAGGAACACAGTGTTACAATTAATTTAGAAGAGTTTTATACTAGTTTGATAATGTCTTAGCAATTATGCAAGGTCTGAAGGACTTTTGCAGCTATACTGATGTGGTAGACAGCCTGAAGGGCTTTATAAGCTTTCCCATAGTAAGCTAAAGTGACATATCTTAGTTTTATCGCACGCTATCGTTATTGCACCCTTATTTAAAGGAAATTAATTATTTTATGTTTTTATAATTACACGTGCCAAGTAGCGCGGAATGTAAGACAAAGAATTGACAATACCTTACTCCGACACGAAACCTGTGCTTATATCATGACGCGGAGAAGAGATTCTCCTTCCAGAGCACGATGAAATGCCAAGATGTCGGTCCTCAACTTCCCACGGTGAACTCATGGTGAAAAGTAAATTCGGAAGAAAAATCCGAAAGAATAACTCCAAAACGTGTAGTAAAAAAACTCCATAAGAAAAAAATAAAAAAAAATAAAAAAAAACGCCAGTGGCTGAAACAATACAAAACCACCGTTTAAAAGAATGTCCGAATTTCGAGTATCACGTCATTTTGACTAAACAGAAAACGCACTCACCGTTTTTCTTTTTAGATTATGGCAGACACGCCAAAAAATCCATTATTTTGGTAAAATCACGTCGAATATGTAAAGCCCTTGACTTGTGGCTTCTGTATTTCGCCTCAACATCTTGAAAAGTCTACTCGAAAACTCAGATTTGAATCGATTAAAATAAAAATAAATATTATCGACTTCACATGACGACTGTTGGCAGGAAAGTGGCGTCTTCAAAATGGCCGAGCTCTCTCATAGCCAAGACGACGCTCCAGTGTAGCCAACCATCTAAGCAAAAAAAATGTAGAATTTGCGTCCTTGGGTTGCCAAAGGTGTTACCCTTGCAATAAAAATGTTACCAGAATAGCTTCCTCTAAGGATTGGCAAATTTTAAAATCGAAAATATGTGTCTAGAATGGACAACGTGTAACGGAGCGAAAAACGAACGTTACATTACATACCTTCCCAAAAAAAAATAAAAGAAAGACTTTTCTTTTATGACAAAAACCAACCTCCACCAAAATCTACTAAATATTCATCAAAAGGATGACAACAAAATTCAGAACTCTACCAAACTAAGAAGTCTCTTAATAAAGACAAAGCTCTTAGCTGGAACAAACAAATCCAAAAACCAAAACAAAAATAGTAATCCATAGGATAAGAGTTGCCAAACAGCAAACTAAAATAATAAAGTTATATATAAAAGAAGCATAAACCTAGACAAAAGCAAGTTAAATCTTAACTTCCATCAAACCCACCTTCAAGCCTATAAAACTTCCTTGAGTACGATTAGGCACCTTCGCCACCGACTCTTACAACACTGATGTTAACAAACTATCTCCTTACTCTACCACTCTATGAGGTACGGTTGGACGCATTCGTCACCGACTCATACTCTTCAGTCCTAAACTTCGGTTAAGCTTTCGCCGCCGAATAAGATTTTATAATTTTGAAACTTCCTCTTACTCAGAAGTGCGGTTGGACACCCTGGTCACCGACTCCATTCTCTTCTACTCTACCCTTCTCCGAAGTACAGATACGTCTCGAGACACCTACGTCTCCGACTCCTACTCATCTGGCCTAAAATTCGGTTAAGCTTTCGCCGCCGACTAAGATTTTATAATTTTGAAAAACCACTTATCTTCACACCGACGTCGTGCTCTACTGTAAAAGTATGCAGTACGCAAACGGGTTAAAAGATGACAGATTGTTGAGAAATCAACAATAAGATTTTGCATGAAAAGCAAAATTGAAGAAAATCACTGTTTGAAGGAACAGCGAAATGATGCAATAGTGACCGGCTTAACACCACCGACATTCCGTGCACTATGCAAAAATAATGACAATAGTGACCGGCCCACCACCACCGACTTTCCGAGCACCATGCATTAAATATCTGTTTAGAAAAAAAACAGAAAAATAAATTATTCCAAATCACTGCTTGAAAGAACAGGGAAATGATGCAATAGTGACCGGCTTAACACCACCGACTTCCCGTACACTACGCATAACTGTTTAAAATAACAGGAAAAAATAATTTTAGCAATAGTGACCGGCTTAACACCACCGACTTCCCGTGCACTATGCATAAAAAAAAATATGACCACTGTGGTCGGCACAACTCCACCAACTTTCCGCACACAATGACATATAAAAGAAATCAATCTAGGTACAAGTGTCCATAAATTGCTGATGTTCATCCTATCAAAAGGCGTAGGACTAATTATCAAAAGTTGGGACGGAAATTCAAAGATTTCACAAATCCAAAGTAAAGTCCAAAAAGGTTGAGTACTCAAGGTATCAAATCCGATATACTTAAATTAAAACCGGCATCTAACAAAATATGTTCTACTAGATAGACAGAACAATTAATCTAAGGCAATAACTCTAAGTTAATATTTATATATATAAAATATTTATATAAAAGGAGGATAATTAAGTTCCTTTATAAACTATAAATATACAAAATTATATGGGAAATAAGAAATTAGTTCCCATAAAAAGAAAAAAGTAAAAAAAATATTAAGATCTTTTGATGTTGTCAGGTATATTATTATAGCAAAATCCAAAAATGACCTAAGTTGAATTCTAAATATTTTATTAGTTAGAATTGATAACATAAAATAAGTCCCCTATCATACTTCACCTTACAAACTACAATAACGGTCCATTCATCTACTTTCAAATGTAGTATAACTCAATTAAATTATCAAAACCAAGAACAAAAAATAGGTTATAAAAAGTAATTTTAATATTTAATAATATCTTTAACATGATAACGGCCTGAAGTACCTTTGTTCAAGTCCTTCAGAACATAAACGTTATTTGAAACTCTTTCAATAACTTCACACTTTATAAACTTAGGTGCAAACTTAGCCGAAAAATATGCAGGTGCATTTGATTGAACAAAACTCCTTCTCCAAACAATATCTCCAACATCAAAAGAAATGACCCTCCTACCAACATTATAATAACGGGCATTCCGTTTATAAGCTTTTAAAAGATAAGCCTGAACTTTAATATATATCTCACTAAGTGAATTTAAAGCAAGAGCAAAGGTATTTCTTTCACCAATCTCCAACTGAGTTAAATTATCAAAAGAATTACTAAAACGATGTAAAGAAGCATCAAAAATTAGTTCTCTACCAAACATTAAGAAATTAGGTGTAAAATCTGTAGCTAGATTTACACTATTATTCAAAGCTAATTGAACATTGGACAAAAACTTGGACCAAGTTCGTTGATCATCTTTGACAAAACAAGATATGCAAGTTTCTACAGTCTTATTATATCTTTCAACTGGGTTATTCTGCGGTGTATATAAGGTGTTGTAGAATATTTTAGTTATATTATAGCCTTTCATAAATTCAACAAAGTGTCTGGAAGCAAATTGTGTTCCGTTGTCACATACTATAACTTTTTTTTTTTTTTTTTTTTTTTTTGTCCCGGGGAAATCCTTTATGGATACCACCCACCACGGGGAGGGAGGTGGTTATGTGGGAGTCCGTATACCCACCAAAACCCCGGGGTGTTCCGTCACTGCCGCCCTCGGCGGGAACGCGGGACAGATTTTTCACACGACCGCGAACCCGCCGTGGCTGTCCGTTGCCGGACCCTTCTCTTCGCGGCACGCCAGAACACATGACGCGCCGCAACTGCCTCGGAGACCAAACTCGCCAACAATGGGCGCCAGACTTCCCCGTGTCTGGTCGCCCGTGGTCTCCCTGCGGTGGGTCGGATACGTAGCCCCACCGCCTGCTACGTCAGCCACAAGGGATAGCCCCCCCGCGACCCCACCTCCTCGAGTCTGCGCCGAGCGCCCGGACCCCACCTCCTCGAGCCTGCACCAAAGTGCCCGGGCCCCCCTCCTCGAGCCTGCGCCAAAGCGCCCGGGCCCCACCTCCTCGAGCCTGCGCCAAAGCGCCTGGGCCCCACCTCCTCGAGCCTGCGCCAAAGCGCCCGGGCCCCACCTCCTCGAGTCTGCGCCAAAGCGCCCGGACCCCGCCACTCCTATGTGGACTTGGCGGCCAAAGCCCATAGGAGCGGCCCGCCTGAGCCGGCCAGCGCACCCCAACGCCGGCGCGGCCCCTGGGTTCCTCTTGGCTTCACCGTGGTGTACCTAGCCACGGTTACTGAGCCCCCCCGCCACGTCAATGCGAGAACCCTTCGGGGGGGATACTATAACTTTAGGACAACCAAACTTAAGAAATATTTCTTTCTCAAAAAGTTTATTAATTACTTTAGTAGTAGCATTAATCATAGGAAATAACCAACAATATTTAGTAAAAACGTCAACAACAGAGAGAATATATTTATGACCCGAATAAGTTCTAGGCAAAATTCCAATAATATCAACTGAAAGCATAAGCATTGGCTTATCTACTTTTTTAGGATTAATCATAGTTCCAAAAGGAGGAGAATTAGAATGTTTATAAGCTTTACAAGTTTCACAAGAAATAATGTACTTTTGTACATCACCAAACATACCTTTCCAAAAATAATGTTGCTTTATTTTCTTTAATGTTTTATGAATGCCAAGATGGCCTGAATTTACATCATCATGGTTTGATTTAATAGTGTCCATGATATGTTCTTTAGGTATGACTATTTTCCAGTTTAAATTACTATTAATATCAAATTTACTCCTACAATATTTATACAAAGTGTTATTCTCTACTCTAAAGCTTTTAAATTTAACAGGATATTTCTGACAATTCATAAATACTTTCCTATACCAAAGATCTTCAATCTCTTCATCTGGTGAAATAATATTGACAATGGGAGAGTTTATAACATTAATTTGAATTCTACTCAAAGCATCGGGTACCAAATGTAAGCTACCTTTTTTATGTATAATATCAAATGTAAATTGGGAGATTCTAGCAGCCCAACGAGCTAATCGTCCACTAGGATTATTCAATTTTAATAGCCATTTTAAACAAGCATGATCAGTAATTACTGTAAATTTCATTCCTTCAATATAAGGTCTAAAATGTTCTATGGAGTCTAAGATTGCAAGCAATTCGCGCTCTGTAGTGCTGTAGTTACGTTCGCATTTATTAAGTGATCTTGAATAAAAAGCAACAGGATGTTGTTCACCGTTATCTTCTTCTTGACTCAAAACACTACCGATCCCAACAGAACTAGCATCGCAATGTAAAAAGAAAGGTTTCTTGAAATCAGGGCACTGTAAAACAGGTGCTGTTATTAAAGCCTGTTTAAGGTTGTGAAATGCGGTTTCAGCTTCATCGTTCCAATCAAGTGGTCTCTTTGAATTTTTTGATTTTACTACCAGCTGTTAATTTAGTCAAAGGAGATGCAATGTCAGCAAATTTACAAATGAATCTACGATAGTATGAACACATTCCAAGAAAACTTCTCAATTGTTTTATAGTTTCTGGACGTGGAAAATCATTAATAGTTTCTAACTTTGAAGGATCAGTATGCAAACCGCTACTGTCTACTATATAACCAAGATATCTGAGTCTATCTTTGCAAAATACACATTTCTTAAGGTTCACAGTCAAACCAGCATCTCTAATAATGGCTTGGACCTTCCGCAGGCATTCTATATGAGCTTTAAAGCTTGAATGGACACAAATCACATCGTCAAGATAACAGAAAACTTCATTATCAAATCCTGGACCGAAGAGTTTATCTACTAATCTCTGTAGCTCGGCAGGAGCGTTGGTTAATCCATAGGGCATACGGACAAATTGGTACAGACCCTTTCCAGGTATTACAAAAGATGTGAGTTCACGCGAGGACTCATGCAGACTAATTTGCAAAAAGGCCTTAGAAAAATCAATGGTAGATATAAATTTAGCTCCCCTAAGGTTATCTAATATCCTAGATGGGTAAGGTAATGGATAAGAGTCCTTAATTGTTATAGAATTTAAACGTCTGGAATCCAAACATAATCTAGTACTGCCATCTTTCTTTTCTACAGCTAGTACCGGAGAACACCAAGGAGAGTTAGAAGGTTCAATGATTCCTTCCTTTAACATAACCTCCGCTTCATCAAAAAGCTCTTTTTGTTTAGCTGGACTTAAAGGCCAATACCTACATTTAAATGGTTCACCAGTTACTTTAATCTTATGTTGAACGAGGTGAGTCAAGCCTAAGCCTTTCTTTTCATAAGAAATATCTTCAAACAAAGCAATAACTTCATTTAATTCTTGTTTCTCAGAAGGAGAAAGTTCAAGTGCAGAAGTTACAGCACAAACATGTGGGTGTTTACTACTAACAAAAGTTATATTTTTCCATAGTTCCTTAGCAAGGTCAAATTTAAGCCAAAAATCAAATCCTAAAATAATAGAAATATCAAAAGATGGTATTATTAAAAAGTTAACACTCTTTGTCAATTTATCACAAGTGACAGGCAAAGAAATAGTTCCAATGACACGTTGAGACGAACCATCAGCAGTATATGCAGAACTAGAAGTAGGTTTTACTTTATAACCTAGTTTCTCAAATTTCAAATGACTATTTGAACCTAATACACAGCTATTCGAACCGCTGTCCAGAAGTCCAGAATATTCACAATTATTTACCTTAAATTTCAAGAAAGGACGAGAGTCGTCACTCTTGACAAAAAGAATAGATGCCGCTCTATAATTACTGAAGAAAGTCTTCAAGTAACCTAACCAATCATCAAACTCTTTTCTACTAGAAACATCATCAGGTTTATGAGAATGTTTATTAATATGCATCGAAACACGCTTAGTTTTCTCATGAACTAGGGCTCGATGTCCAATTAGTTTTTTGACTCCGGAGAGTGAGATTTATCCAAATTACATACATCACAAGTCTTGATGGTCACACCAACTTTTTGACACTTAAAACAAATCATTCCAGGAATAGAAGGGCAATTTTTATAACTATGTCCTTTGGACTTACATTTTAAACAAGTTAAATCATTGTTGCTTTGAACTGCATTAAATTGTGCTGAAGGCTTATAGAATTTAGGAGGTTTGTTAGTAATCAAACTCTTCCTATTTGCAAAAACTTCTAATTCTTTACCGAGATGTAAGAACTGTTCAAGAGATATAATGCTTCTACCGAACACAAAAGGTGTATAAATTGACAGCATATTATGTTTAATAATATCAATGGTAGTTGCTTCTAACATTGGAGTAGAAAGTCTACTAGCCAAATCCATAATTTCCGTAATGTAATCTGGAAGAGATTCATTCGGTTTCTGTTTCCTAGTGCGGAGATCAAATTCCAAAAAATAGTCAAATTCTGGCGTATCAAAACGTTTCAATAACGCTTCTTTAAGCTGTCGCCAAGATCCAATGCTAATCCGTACAGTACGAAACCATTTCAAAGCTATGTCTGACAGTAGATCAGAAAAAGAACCAACCAAAACATTTTCATCAAAATTTTTATAAAGAAAGTATTCTTCGACCTGAGTAATGAATTCTCTAACACAAGCCTTACCATCAAACACAATCCTACTCCTTTTCAGGTCCAACAGTTTAGTAGTGGCCGGAAAGTTCTTCTTAATGTTTTCATTAAGTTTTGCATTCAACATATTAAAAGAAGGCAAAGTCGAAGGAAGTACACAAGATGGTGAACTATGAGCAATAGTAATGTTGTTTCCAAACGGATCTGGAACCTCAGTAACATTAACCGCCTCCTGTACAACATTTTCCTCTAAGGTACAAGTTGTATCGCCTGAGTGTTGATTTTCTTTCACCCCTAACGATGGAAATTGAGTTTGTTTATCCATGATTAACACAAACAATAAAAACCCAAAAGCAAAAACACAGCTGAGATGTAAGAACTCAATAAACTCCAAGAAAATGTTTATGAAATTATTTGAATATTTGAAATAATTCAAAGGTTTATTTATTTAAAGTTGAATTTTAAAGTTTTTAACTATTATTTTCTTTCTAAACCCGATTTAGTATTTATTTAAGTTAAGAAAAGGTTATTTTCTTTTAAAAGGTGCAGTAATGATTTACAAAGTATTTTAACCTCAAAATGTAAACATCTATACAATATAATGTTATTATAAACTCACCAAAATCCAAGTATACAATAGCATGAAAACATTCAACTATTTATAAGTCTAAACCACTGTACAATATCACATCTTCATAACATCAGTATCGCTGAATTCAATTACACAACACTATATAATAACACATGATAACACTTTACCAGTTTTTTCATAAGATATAACAGACAATATCAAAATGACTTAATTAATCTTGTCAAAGCACAAGAAAACATGTTGCAATTTATAACACACAAAAGTATTGTCTTGTAATAAAGCATATATTAAATTAAATAAATGTACAAGGCAGATTGCAACACAGATAAAGACAACAAGGAAATGCGATAACGATAGTTATCTATGTATGAAAAAAGTTCCATTCCTTTCAAGTCCCTGTTTCGTGGGGCCAATTGTAATAAAAAAAAAATATTACTAGAGTGTAAGTTAGTATAACATCTAAAAAATATGATTTTAAGCTTCATGTACCAGTACGCTAAAGCCAATTGTAATAATATAAAGTTTGTTAGGGCTTACCCTAACAAACTTTATATTATTACAATAACACAATATACAACAAGGTAAAATAATGAAGTTTTGAATAGTACCTTGTAGTAAAAAAAAATAAACAATTACAAGTTATATTAAGTAAGTATATGTAATGTCTAAAAAATATGTATGTGAGCGCTCCTGTAAAGTGATAATCTCACTAAGTTATCTAGAAAATTGATAAAAGTATAAGTTCGGGCGCCTGGAGCCACCTCACAAAAAGTTTATATATTTATATATATTAAAATAAACAAAAATTTACCTGGAATAGCAGCTGTAGAGTTTCGGTACTTTTAATCTTCAAGCGGGGGAGAAGTTGAAATAAGCAGCAAAGCATTTAGTTTAGTTCAACTTTTATTTCCAGGAACACAGTGTTACAATTAATTTAGAAGAGTTTTATACTAGTTTGATAATGTCTTAGCAATTATGCAAGGTCTGAAGGACTTTTGCAGCTATACTGATGTGGTAGACATCCTGAAGGGCTTTATAAGCTTTCCCATAGTAAGCTAAAGTGACTTATCTTAGTTTTATCGCACGCTATCGTTATTGCACCCTTATTTAAAGGAAATTAATTATTTTATGTTTTTATAATTACACGTGCCAAGTAGCGCGGAATGTAAGACAAAGAATTGACAATACCTTACTCCGACACGAAACCTGTGCTTATATCATGACGCGGAGAAGAGATTCTCCTTCCAGAGCACGATGAAATGCCAAGATGTCGGTCCTCAACTTCCCACGGTGAACTCATGGTGAAAAGTAAATTCGGAAGAAAAATCCGAAAGAATAACTCCAAAACGTGTAGTAAAAAAACTCCATAAGAAAAAAATAAAAAAAAATAAAAAAAACGCCAGTGGCTGAAACAATACAAAACCACCGTTTAAAAGAATGTCCGAATTTCGAGTATCACGTCATTTTGACTAAACAGAAAACGCACTCACCGTTTTTCTTTTTAGATTATGGCAGACACGCCAAAAAATCCATTATTTTGGTAAAATCACGTCGAATATGTAAAGCCCTTGACTTGTGGCTTCTGTATTTCGCCTCAACATCTTGAAAAGTCTACTCGAAAACTCAGATTTGAATCGATTAAAATAAAAATAAATATTATCGACTTCACATGACGACTGTTGGCAGGAAAGTGGCGTCTTCAAAATGGCCGAGCTCTCTCATAGCCAAGACGACGCTCCAGTGTGGCCAACCATCTAAGCAAAAAAAATGTTGAATTTGCGTCCTTGGGTTGCCAAAGGTGTTACCCTTGCAATAAAAATGTTACCAGAATAGCTTCCTCTAAGGATTGGCAAATTTTAAAATCGAAAATATGTGTCTAGAATGGACAACGTGTAACGGAGCGAAAAACGAACGTTACATTCTATAGCGTACTTGTGCAGTTATGGTAAAATAAAATACATATTATGTGTTCCAAATCTTGGATTCCGAGCCTAAATCGAAGTAATAAAGAGCCACGTTAAGAACATGTGTGATGAAAATTATGTTAATCAACATCCATATCGTAAAGGTTATCCTTCTTTCAGGACCGTCCGTGCGTCAGCCTTCGTCTCCGAGACACCCGGGAGCCCATCAACGTGCTTACGGGCATCGACTACTGGCTGGACAACCTCATGTGCAACGTGCCCGAAGTGCTCATGTGCTACCACCTCGACGGAATCGTACAGAAATATGAACCCATGAAGACTGAGGACCTGCCCAATATGGAGAATTCTAAGTTCTCGCCGAAAGTCATTAGGAATGTTGCACAGGTATTGTTACATTTGACGAGCAGCACCCTTGCTCTCGCGCTAAAACTGGCTGTTCAACAGGTTTTTTTTACATTTACTAGTATCCCATTTGTTACTGATCATACACAACTATGTTGAAAATTAAAAACGGATCCGTTGTTATGGGGTGACAGCACGTAACATATACATATATGTACAATAGATAATGCGTGTACTTCCCGTGTCCGAACCCCGACCGACCGTCAAGGTTGGCCGCCGCTACTTCCAGTCCCACATATATATTATGTACAATAGATAACGCAAATGCGTGGACTTCCCGTGTCCTGGGTTCGGTTGGCCGCCGCTACTAACACTGCGCAGTGTATGTTGTTGCAGCCGGATACACGTGAAAACTAAATGGTGTGATAATTAACTGCAATAGCCTAAGCATATCGAGCTCCTAAAGGCAAGGACATATTTCCTATCACAGGTACCTAATCAAATAACCTATATCTGACGGACAACAAAAAGTTTCCCATACTATAAAGTTCAAAGTTGTTGTTTTGCTATAAGTGTTAGTGACTTGTGATTACATTCATGTCACAACTATCGTCAAGTCTCGTCGCCCACAATGAATAATTTATTTTCTAACGTAGACCTCAATAAGTTACAAGGTGTTGTTGCCCTCAAACTCGGACAGGGATTCATAACGTATTTCTGTTTTTAAATGAACTTAAAAGTGACCCTAAAAAACTAGATTCATTTAATTTCAATAAGCCACGTGAAATGGCAGCGCTTATTTGTGGTGTCAGTAGGGCGACTGTAGACCGAATAAAGACTGAAGTAGTGCAATCAGACAGACCCTGCAAACCACGACACGTTGAAGACTTGTGAAAACAAAAGTGTATTAAAGCGCACGATTGCTTTATTTTATGACAACGAAGAGTATCCATCGGTGGATAGAATAATAGAAAAATACCGAGAGCTAATGCCGGATTTTAAGTTCGGAAATACTTCAATGAGATAAGATTTGTACTATGTTTCTAACGCATATATTACGCACATCACTATGCGGCTCCATAAGACCCACAAGTGTGAGCGAGATAGACATAGTGAAATGATTTATGGCCGCACGACTCAGTTGGTAACCTGGTGACTATAGCATTAATGTTAAAGTCAAAGTCAAAAATCATTTATTCAATTTAGGCATCAAAGACGCACTTATGAACGTCAACTTTTCATAATAATGTACTTTAAAGACTACCGCCGCGTTCCAAAATATATAGAACCCACCGAGAAGAAGCGGCAAGAAACTCGGGGCCATTCTTTTTATATGGATGTTTACAATGTTTCTACTTAGGTACTACAAATATTACATTTTATGGGTGGCAGAGAGACAGCTTGCCAGAAGTGGAGTATTCCAAGCATCTTTATCTTCTATATAATGTGAACTTTATAGTAAGCTTTTTTTATTAAAACGTTTTTTACAGTCAACTTGAATTTGCCCTCTGTGAGCTCAGTTATGTGCTTTGGGATTTTATTGTAAAAACGCACACAATTTCCTAGGAATGACTTATTAGTCTTCGCAAGTCTAAAACTAGGTACAGCTATCCTATTTGTATTTCTGGTATTAAAAGTGTGGTGATCACTATTTAACTTATATTTATGTAAATTTTTACGAACATACATTATGTTTTCAAATACATATAAGGCAGGCAACGTTAATATATTGATTTCTTTAAATAAATCTCTCAAAGATTCACGGGGACCCATTTCGTATATAGCTCTAATAGCACGTTTCTGAAGGATAAATATAGTCTCTATATCAGCCGCTGAACCCCATAGCAATATCCCATATGACATTACGTTAATGTTGTATTGCAGAATATCCTGTCATTCCTGAAGTCGAACGCTACGAAGGCGGGGCATACGTACTGGCTGTTCAAGGGGCCGCACGATGACGTCGTGAAGCTGTACGACCTGACGTCGCTGTGTCCCGACAATACCGACAATCCGTTCACGACGCCCGTCGCTATGTTGCTCTACAGGGTTGCCAGGAATATGAGGTAAATTTTTGACGTGAATACATCTTTAAATTTGCTACCATACGGGGCAATCCAAAAAACCCAATAATAACAAAATCGGCGAATATAGGTTGGCGTTGTAATCTATTTTATTATTATGTTTCTAAAATAGTTTAGTACTGGCGTGTGCCAAAGTATATTCTATACATGGGAGGAGACCTGGTGACTTGTGATACAGAATTTTTATTTTAAAAAACCTAATTCGGGCACCAGCCCCCTCACATAATTAGGTTTTATTTTGTCACTCTTTGCTAATTATGTTAAATTGTTTTTTTACCAACCTTTTGTGAAGAGGAAATAAATACATGTTTGATTGATTGATTGAATCTATCCTATACATCCAAAATTTAATTATACCACTGGATAGCTAAAGGATCAAATAATTCATTACGATAAACGAGAACAGTGACGCGTCGCGCGGGGTGGAGCCCGCGCCGCCATTTTGAGGTTATTTTGTATCGAGATTTGCAATGAGTATAACTTCTGACTCGGAGAAACGTATTCACGTACAACACACGGCCACGGTGTCCATGACACAGCCGCACCCTATTTTTTTTTAATTCTAGCTGCGCGTCGCGGTTACACCTGCGTGGTGATTGATGATGATGAAAGTATCTTGCCTGTATCTCAATGCCTCATCTACCTACATATCAAATTTTGTCAAAATTGGTCCAGCCGTTTGAATGTGAAAAAGTAACGTACAAACACGCTTATTAACTCTGTTATTTTTATTAACTTGATGACCATTATTGGTTAAGTAGTTTCTGAGATAATAGGTTGTGACTACTGCAAAAATTGCCGCTGATAAAAAAGACTATGTATGAAGAGATTCGTAGAAGAACGAAAGTCACCGACATAGCCCAGAAGATTAGCCAGTTGAAGTGGAAGTGGGCAGGGCACATAGCACGCAGAACAGATGGCCGATGGGACCGGAAGGTTCTGGAGTGGAGACCACGGACCGGCAAGCGCAGCGTAGGTCGTCCTCCGACACGGTGGACATACATGACACATAAAGGTCGCAGGACGACGTTGGATTCAAGCTGCTTCCAACCGGTTCTTTTGGAAAATTATGAAGGCATATGTTCAGCAGTGGACGTCCTACGGTTGAGATGATGATGATGAATAACTAACAAAGAGTTTTATATGCATAGCTAATTATAATACAAATTTTCAATGAATAAATAAAATGGTATTAGGTATCTATGAACAAAAAAACACTATTTTGTTTTCAAATTGTCCATTAATCACAATAAATTATGCAATAAATATGAAACTATTCCCATTATAGTATTTTTTTTTAAAAGGTTATAATAATAATTCAAGTCTGTTATTTCCTAGCATGTATGATGAAAAACGTATGACACGCGTGTGGTATGTTGATCAACATCCCACACTTGTATCATAATGTACTATTTCCGGTTTCATCAGGTATTATTCTCCTTATCTTAAAATGGTTATTACCTGGTATTTGCAGAATAACAAACCGCTCGAAGCACGTCCGCCAGTTGCTGTCACACGTGTGCTCGCTGCTGCAAGTCTCGCGCCATCCGCAGATCGTAGCCTCCTCGCACTATATGCTGGCCGACCTCTACCTACCGGCCACCACCAACCCGGCACGACCGGACTTCAAGGGTAACTCTATTGTACAATTATATTCGATATGGTGGCCTTTCATTTCAGTTTAAATTCAATTGCCCATGTGGAAAAGTCTCGTCATGTTACCACGAGTTAGTTACCGTAAAGACAGTTTGTGCGAAACGGTGATCGCACAGGGTCAAGGAGAATGATGTTCGAGCTGGCCCGTCCCGGCGCAGACGAACGGCGGTACGGAGGAAGCAGTTTGCACGCCTCCTCCCTCCACCTTAGTGGGGTCAATGGTGGACAGTTGGGGTACAGAGTTGGGGGAATGTCCACTGGCTTGCACGGCCCCACACGTCTAACGGTGACCTTGGTGAACAAGGTCATCCCTTGACGGGCGCTGAAGCCTGGTTAAGATCAACCTGGGTCTACCGCTGGGGCGAGATCCCTTAATGAAAAAAAAGAGTTATTATACGCCACACTCTAGGATTTTACTTTAGTACTGGTAAGTTAGGCATTTCTCATACCCATAAATGATCGAGTTATAATAGTGTGCTAGTTTTACCAACATCGATGGGTTCGATTGTTGGAGAGCGATAGTGATTTCACATAAATCCAATAATGCAGTTTTAGTTTTCATCATTAAAATCGGGTCCGACAATCCTTGCAGAAGCCGTAGCGCAACAATTTGCGAAAAAGTATTCGTATCGTGCACTTCAACGCGTCACGCTTTCACGTACGAACTATGAGTTATCTGTGTCACAGTTGCCCTAGATACATGACAGTTTGTACTGTTTCACGTGAACGACACGTTACGTTACACTTACGCAGTTATTCGTGCTAGGCACACTGTATTTGTTATTCCTCATACTTTCTGATTTGGACATCCGCACCCACTTGAAAGGTTCAGCCTGTATGTATAGCATATAATTATGTAGTTTAAGAATATTTAGTGTTTTGAAAAGGAGGTTTGCAACTACCCTCTTTTTGTAAGTTAGCAAGGTAATCAAATTAATTGTTACTGGTCTGTATAAACTGGTTAATCCCGAGAACAATTTTTCAATCTTAATTTCATCCAAATCAGTACATTCATTATTGCATGATTAAAAAAAATTTTGTTTATACATGTCGTCAAAAACTATCACAACTTAACAAAAACAGAACAATGTCTAAAACAAATGAGTGAATTTGAAATTAAAATAACACAGCTTACAAATACTATTTATTTCATTTAGAATTGCGCGCCAATCCACAGATAATTAAATCTGAAAATGCTGGTTATAGATCTCCAATTACATAGGTCTTTATTTAATTACCTTATTGTTTTTTTGTTAATTACGAAGCGTAATTAAACACCGTCCAACCGGTTCTGGGTGCCGTGAATGCAGAATTACTGATGAATGATAATGAAACTGAATCATACATATTTTATATTTTTATCGAATTATCTTCAGCAAGAAATCAGGCCAAAATGGTGTGTTGAAAATGATTATGTTTTTTCCCAGATGAAAGCTCAGATTCTGAGGGCGAAGATATAGATTACACAGATTTCGATCCGTGCGAAGGAGAAGGCAACGTGCGCTACAATGAGAGTGAGCAGGACAACAATAGTCCCGACGAAGAAGAGATCATTGTAGAAACCTCAGAATGCGACGAAATGGAGAATATGGGGAGCAATGAGTGTGAGAGGGAGCAAGAATCAAAGGATGTAGAGAATAGTGATGCGAATGCTTTAGCGGTGCAAATCAGAGGGCTGGCTTTGAGAGACATCGGCGATCGGATCAAGGACCATATTGAGGTAAAAGTTTAGAACGTATATAGAACTATAGCGTCTCTAAGCGTTTTCTACCGTTTATTTCATGGCGAATGTTCTAAACTTCTTCATTCCTCACTATTCCGAACCCTTAGCTACTCGTTTCAGCCTAGCATGCCATCCATATACTGTTCCAATTTTCTGACCACGAACCAAAAAGTTTGTTCCTACCTCTGTCGTGTAAGTTAATTGTGCAATGCTCTGCGTACGTATTTCCTTACAGCTATGATCCTGAGTCTTTCAAGCGGGGCGTGAAAAAGCATCTGTCAGGGCATCATATGGGGGGCGATTAACGCAGCTTACGGCTACATTATTGACTGGATTACTGGTATTGAACCCGGACCACAGCAGGCAGACATGCTACTAACTAAACTTTTCACCTGCGTGGTGATTGATGATGTTGAAGATGTTTTTTCAACCATCCCTGTATCAGAGTGACCAATACAAAAACAATCAAATCAGTAAAGTAGTTCGGAAGTTATGCGCGTACATACTCGTAGGTACATTTCTGCGATTCATTTATATATTCATATATGAATATATATTAAATTATTGTTTATTTTATTATATATATTATTTCTACTTATACATATAAATGATAAATGATTTTAAATGATTTTTATTCACGAAATATAGAGTAATACACAGGTCTTAGTAGCTATTTTCGTTCAGTCTATTTTGTCGATAACCGACATGTGAAATCGTTACTGTGGTGATTATAAATTTAATAAAATTTTCATATTGCATATTGCAATATGATTAAATGACTAGCTGGTTGACGTAGTTGTTAGCGACCCTGCTTTCTGAGCTGGTGGTCCTGGGTTTGGTCCCCGGACAGGTCAAACATTTGTTTTCATGAAGATGTCGTTTCGACCTGTGTCTGGGTTTATGCATATCAGTCATCAGGTTTCTATAGTACAGGCTCTGCCTTATTTGGGTCCTAAAGACCTTGTGTGGTTTTTGTCTCATATAATAATATCTATATATTTGCTTTATGACCGCATTACCTAAAAAGCTAGATGCCAATAACAGCATTATACCTAAAACAAGAGGTTGACTAGGAAACTGTTTGCCTTCAACGTGAAATGCCTAAAAAGCAGTTAAGGCAGAATCGCTAAATTGACGAAACGATTTGCATTAATACTTTATTTCAAAAAGTATTAATTTATATATATACCATATTATTATTATTGTTTGATGGTGATTGTATCGATATTTGTATATTTGTTTATGACAGGATGAGAAACCGAAAGCTAACGCGACCAAAGGCCTCGGGGAGTCCCCGCCGGACCGCTGCGGGAAAGCGTTACTTCACGCTTTGAAAGGACTGTTGGCCTTGCACAATGTCACCATCGATAAGTGTAAGGTAAGTTATTATAATCTGTACTTATAATAAAGGGGCAGAGGCCAAAAAGTCTCTACTTGGAAGTATAAATAAATAAATGTGTGTCAGAAGACGAAAAATTACCTGCTTAAATAGAAAATTACGCTTTTGAAAAATATTTCTCGTCTGTATCTTCTTCTTTCGGTGCCATCTCCTACCGGAGGTTGGCAATCATTAAAGCTACTCGGACCTTAGAAGCTGCTGCCCGAAATAGCGACCTGTTGCTCATGTTGAACCACGTCCGGAGGTTATTGAGCCATGAGGTACGTCTTCTGCCTGGTCGTCAGGCACTGTATGTTTACGCATAACTTTAAAACTACCGCAATTATTTCTATGAAATTTGGTATATGGATAGTATGGAACCCGGAGCCCCCAACTATATACTTTTAATCTTGATCCATCACATAAATCCAAGATGGCAGCTTGATCTCTCTGTGCTACACGGTCTCATATAAAACTGGGGTCTCGATTGACTGGTGGAAAGCAACTTGTCTCTTATGAAAGCCGCAAAGTTGCTGGTCAGAGAGAACCGCCATAATGTCAAATTTTTTCGCATGTCTGTTCATACTAAAAAAAGAAAAACACTTCAATTTCTATTAAGAAGATACTTTGCAAGTACCACCGGCTTGGTATATAAGCATAAAATTTAGTTATTACAACGCGGTCACATTAACTAGACGCTTGACCATGTGACGTCATTTTGGCGCTCAAGTACGGTGTGCAAAAAAAAACCGGCCAAGTGGCCTTTATTAAGATCGAGTAAAAATTGATTAAAAATTAAGTTTTTTAAATGAATAAAAAATATTTAATTATTTTGATAGGTAATATAAATCTACACATTCTGTGAAAATTTAAGGTGTCTACCTGTCACCGTTATTAATAGTGAGCATAAAAATGTATATATAAAAGTATGGAAAAACGTTTATTTCTCTTCTCATTCTCGAAGAACTGTAGCACTTTTAACACGAGATTTCTCCCTTCACTGTGTATAACTTTCCCCATGTTATTCTGGTTTGAACACAGTTTGACAGTTAATATTCAACAATCAACAGTAACAAAAAACTTAACAAAACAATAATCTAAACAAAAACAGAAAACAAGCCAAATTTAGCAAGAAAATTAGCCAAATTATCGACGCGTGTATCGGTAACAAAGATGCTGACCGTACTGACACTTGCCGGGCGAGAAAAGGGAATGCAGGGGGACGCGGGCGGGGCCATTCCAGCGATGCGTCGAGTTAATGTGACCGCGTTGTACGTATACTTAAGTACGTATTCTTATACATGAATAAAGTATAAAAATGAACAGAGAAAAATTAGAAAATATATATTCCAATCCAACAATGTCACAAAGTTAGACTAGACTGAAAACATGTTTATAATTAATTACAAAGATTACTCACTTTTAATTATACTTGAAATCAATTTTATCCCGCAGGAAGAAGAGCGGGATCGTCTCAAACAACAAATCATAACCGAAGAACAACACCCCAAAATGGCGAATCCGTACGAACCAATCAAAATGGACTACGAACCGTTGAGAAAACAACCCGAAGGGAAGGAACACGCTAGTCGCAGCCGACGGAGGAAGCGAGAGAGAAAATCAAGCAACCAATCAGAGAACTACTTGTTAGAAGCAAACCCAGCCATAGACAAGAACGCGATACTCGTTCGCAAAGAGAAGAACATCTTCCCTTCGTGGCACGAACCGAATCGTGACGACAATTTTGCTTGGAAGTTACATTTGAAAACACTTTTGTATGAGAAGATATGTCTGGCGTATGCAACGCTGGCGGAGTACAGCTATGCCAACGAACAGTATGGGTTCTCGCTGAAATATATAGACATGGCTTCGAAATGTCAGAAGTTGTTGAGCCATATGATTATAAAGAGCAAAGTGGTCGATGTCAGCTGTCTGATTGGACGTGTCGGTAAGGAAGCATATTTGTTTTTGTTCTATTACTAGCTGATCTCCGCGGTTTAACCCGCGCGGTGATGGATGATGATGACGAATCTTATATAGTCTATGTTACTCAGGGTGAATGTAGGTGTCCAATGGTGAAAGATTTTTTTAAAATCGGTCCAGTAATTTTTGAGCCAATTCGTTACATACATACAAATATTCCCTCTTTATAATATTAGTATAGATAACAATAATAATAACTTGTAGTTTTGCGAACAGTAGACCTAGCGAGCACACAGTCCTATCAGCAGTCGCATTTATCAATCATTGTTCGCAGTACTCACAACTTATTATCTCGGAAACAACTTGACCAATTATGCTCATAATTGAAATTCCTCTTTCTTCTTCTTAGGTTCTTAGGCTCTTTCTTCTTCACATATTAGGTTCTTGACTTTAAAGTCAAGAACCTAATGTGTGTACCAAATTTTATCGAAATCGGTCGGTCAATAGCGCCGTAGCAAACTTTCTCCCTTTTTACGGTTTTCTTGCAGCTTTTTACAGTTGATTTGAACCTTATAATTATTCACATGAATGTTACAGTTGCATTGACAATTTTTACAGTTAACTAGCATCTTTTTACAAGGAATTGGTTGTTTATAGTTAACTTGAACCTATTTTACAGTTGAATTGTTTTTAAACGAGTTGACGTTTTGACGATGCATTTATTTAAGCCGGACTCTTTCCCAGGTGACAACTATTTCCAACTGAGCAAGCACTGGGACAGACTGGACCAGTTTAGAAAACAGTTCGAAACTGACCACGACATTGACATCAAGCTGCGGTTGGAAATAGAAAACGATATGGCTGAAGAAGTTGACGACGAGGTTTCCGATGAGTTTGATTTGGGTGAGTATTTAATCCCCAAACGAATGCTCGTAAGTGGCGCGGGCTGTTATACTATGGCGAAATGTCATGTAAGAAAACTTTTAAAGAACCTGCCGTGCGAGCATGGATCTGTACGCTACGGTGCGCAATCTCCGTGTTCAAAACTTCTCTGAATAATGCGTGTTCTGTATACATACATACATACATAAAATCACGCCTCTTTCCCGTAGGGGTAGGCAGAGACCACGGATTTCCACTTACTACGATCCTGACATATCTCTTTCGCTTCATCTATACTCATCAATCCTTTCATACATAAGCGTCGGTTTAGGGTACTTTTGACCTGGCCTTTTTTCAGAACATCTTCAATCTGATTGATTGAAATTGAATCTGAAAAATGTAACTGCTTAATATTGTGATATTAGGTACTTTCATTTATCATGGTTCAACAAGTTGTTTCACACTTTATAGTGTTGAAGTCGGTTCCATTTTTAGGTAAATAGATTGCTTGTAAAGTCGGTTTACGGACGATAGTTTTACGTCATAAGACAAGCCGAACGCGTAGGCGTAACGTGACAATGCGTCATACTTTTATGTAGGTGCAGGCGTTTATCGATAAGACGTTATCACGTCAAAAAAATTTTTGTAATAACATGTTCGTTTTCAGAAATCGCCATCCCGAGTAGCGAAACTGTGGCGATGTTGTGGTCCTGCTCGCACTACAGGCACGGTGCGCGCGTGGCGTGCGACAGACGCGCCGAGTTGTTGCGTCGGCTCGCCTCCGTTCTCAACGAGCTCGCCGTGCGGTACATGAACGAGGCACAACGTGAGTATATTTTTTATCTCTTGTTGGTTATTTCAATTTGAAAATCCTCGATTGACACATATTTATTTAATATCAGAACTGACTTTACTCACGTAATTAACCGAAAACTCCCTGAAGATGGGCATGGGACATGCCCGAAACCAATGTCGATAATGTCGGCTAATTACGTGAGTGAAGTCGGGTTTGATATTAAATAAACATTTGCTCTCTAAAGTATGATAATTTATCACAGATTGTTACATCTCGAGCCTATCCCTGATTTTCGAATAAAGTCAACACCGATTTTAGCGATATTGGTAGCGATTAATGGCCTTACTTATAAACGCTGCCTAAATTTAAATAACGTCACTTAGTACGGCGCGGAACATGTTTCCTTTGCGCAGTACTAACTAACGTCATTTAAAGTTAAGTAGCGTTTATAAGTAAGGCCCCCATTAGAAACTAAACTAAACTACCGAACTAAAAATGTATTATGGTGGTCCTTCAAAGTCAAAGTCAAAAGTCAAAATCATTTATTCAATTTAGGCCGCTTCTTCTCGGTGGGCTCTATATATTTTGGAACGCGGCGGTAGTCTTTAAAGTACATTATAATGAAAAATTGACGTTCATAAGTGCGTCTTTCATGCCTAAATTAAATAAATGATTTTGACTTTGACTTTGAAACACATAATTTACGTGCATTGAAATTGTTCGAGACACATTCATACGAAATAAATGAGATTATCAAGCTTCCGATAATTATTTATCACACCACCACCATAACAGATAACTATCGTGAGTATCACACATTATACTAATATAAAGATACCGGCTGCACTCACCTGGTATTATGTCGGTTTAAATCCGACGACGTTTCGAACGTGTAAGACGTACTTAAACCGATTTATAGTAGTATAACAGATAATGTACATTTTTTGCTTTAAAAATATTTTTCAACACACTTGCTCATAAAGGAGCTCTTTTCACCGCACTTAGACACATAATGGCACCAGGAGCACGAATAACTGCGTAAGTGCAACGTAACGTGTCGTTCAGGTGACACAGTACAAACTGTCATTTATCTAGGGCATTTGTGCCACAGACAACTCATAGTTTGCACGCCGAACCGTGACGCGTTGACGCTTACAGTACGAATACTTTTTCGGAAATTGTTTGTACTATGACCTCTGAACACCGCATGCATTTTACACAACGGTTTTTCTTTGTTCTAGAAATCTACCTAAAATACGTAGAAGAGCCGGACCAAAAAGACTCCAAAGCCAAGCAACTCCTGAAGCAGTTCCACTCGCTGTCTTCCAAATCGCTGGAGTGTTTGGAGGAAGCCACGGAGATATTCCGCGACGTGGCCGATCAGCCCAACTTGGCGCTACTGTACTGCAATAAGGGGAGGTACATGCGGTTCAAAGCGCATTGCGATCAGACCGGCGGCTTCGGGTGAGTTCCTACTCCTCATCATCTTCACCATCATTATCCTTTTAATCATATGGCTTTAGAGCTTTAACCTGTCCCGTGTCTAGTGTATTTTGGTTTATTTCCGACCTACGCATAAAAGTTAAAATAAAAAATACTACTCTTGAATAGTTTGACCAACTAAAAGCAAGTTTATACCGGCGGAGTGTATTGGATCTGATAAAATTAGTTACAAACTCGAGGTCTAAAATTGTGTATACAATTTGTGTACGCGCGACATGGCTTATTACTTTTTTAAATGGCACATGGTGTACGCGCGTTGGGTTAATCTATACATATATAAAAAAGTAACTGATCGTTGTCTGTACATGGAAGATATACGAAAAAAAAATATATTATTGGGACTTTTGTAAACGAAAAATTAATTTAAAAAAAGGATCGTTAGAATTTTTATCTGTTTGTGTATGCTAATCTCAGAAACGACTTATCCGATTAAGATATGGTTTTCACTACTATATTGTGCTAAACTACACTTAACATTTAGTGTTTGTCTCATGTTCATTAAAAAAAGGTATTGAAATTTAAAGAATAACTATCTCGCCACTACAACAAGACCAAGCGAGCGAAGCCTCTGGCGCCGGCTTAGTGATCGAGGTCAGTTTACCCGTGAACATAAACACATAAACATTTAAACATGTCGGTAGTATTTTAATAAATAATTATAATAATAAGTGATAATAAATAAATAGTGATAAGAATCACGAAAATATAATAATTATAATAATTATAATAATATGTGACAACATCCACACAAAGGTCTTCAGGTCCCAAACTAAGCAGAGCCTGTACTATGGTGACCTGATGACTGATATACATACTTAAATATATATACACACCCAGACACAGATCAAACAGACATGTTCATGCACACAAATGTTTGACCAGTCCGGGGATCGAACCCGGGACCAGCGGCTCAGAAGGCAGGGGTGCTACCAACTGCGCCAACCGGCCTGTCAAATCAATAATTGATCATGTTCTTTGATTGATGCAATAGTTATCCCTATGATTACATTTTTGGCGGGTTTTTTTTTCCAAACAAAGGAAACTTTTTATATCCGCTAGGGCACGGATGGGCTACCTTTGGAAAGTTGTGGGCAAAAGAATACTAACGAAGTCACGGGCCACATTGTAGATGTCAAGAAAAAATAATATAGATGTATGATAATGGACTGTATTTTTTTATTTGATTGTCGAAACAAGGGGGTATCTAATACGAAAAGTATGGAAGGACTCACCAGATATTATTTTGTGATTGGCTTTAGACACGCCCGTCCTAGGGCAGTAAATCTAAGTTATAGTACTAAGGCCTGTTCTTATACTTAGTCTACCTGGGTACCAACTAGGCGGCGTTATCTTACAGGCATCCAGGTTTGCTGTTGCTGAAGTACACCACAAATTTGCACCGGGAGTCAGAAGATTCACTATATTTTGAATGTTTGTTTATGTATTTCGATAAATTGGCGTAATCGCCCGAGAAGATTATGCGAAAGGGAGTCGAAGCAATTCCAACGAACCCCGAATTATTAATTTTCGAAAGGAGAGATCCGTTAGGTTGCGCGATAGAGGTCGAACTGAGGTTAAGAAAATATTTTGGATTATCTATGGTCAAAATTAAGCTTCAAACGTTCACTTTAGTAATAGGTGGTAGCTTTGAAACTGTGACTACAGATTATATCCTATCAATAATGAACAATAGATATTAAGAAAATATGAAAGATTAAGTTTAAACTTAGTAATATGATCAACGTAGAGATAAATGCCACTAATGCACAGACGCAAGCGGTTTACTAAATTTTCATCGGTTAGCCTTGTGCGATACTTAGATTTATTATGCTTTGCTATTGAAAAGAACTGTTCACATTTCAACGTGCTTTCAAATAAGCATATATTTTTTCTCTCAAATGCTCTCACTTGTGGGTACTATTCCCATGCATCAGATGTCCTGTAAAAGTCATTTAGGTCCACACTGTCATTAGTTATTGCAGCTGTCTCTTCACTTTTTAATGGAGTAGCAGAAAATAGCTTAAACCAGGGGGCCGATTCCACTAATTAAATTGCAATCGAACCGCAGCTGAACGGCGGCTTTTATGCGTTTTCTTATTCTGCTAACAGTCCAGCTGCAGTTACGTTTCTGTTGATACCAGCGATCGATCAAAACTTTATGTTCTGCTAACTCGATATATCATGAACGCGTTGTTAACTCATATTCGTATATAGTAGTGTCAATTATATATTTATCTAAAAGTAGCGTTTATGTTATGCTTATGTGACGCTACAGTCTAATTTTTCTACAGAAATAGTAGAATGGCTTTTTGCCAAAGTATCGAACGACAACCGGAGTCGAGCTGCAGCTGCAGCGGTATAGATTGTTGAACGTTGTGAATTAACAAAATTGGCCTCCTGCTCTCCATCCATGTTCTCAAAATCAGATAGTCTATCGGAAAATGATTTATCCAATATGGATTTTAGTTCAGTTCAGACAACCTGAAATAACTAAGAACTACTTGTATATAGCTAGTGTTTCTTTATGTAGTCTGCATCTTTTTTCACGCGCGATTAGAAATTACATCACGGGCCGTATCAAATGCCGGACTGGGCGTTGCCCATATCTGCGCAAGTGATATTTTTATCATTTGCCTCTTATCTCTTCAGCAATGTACATATGGCATGTTATGTTAACAGCGCAGAGAAACGAAGCCTGTACAACCAAGCCGAGGAGTTATACCTCCAAGCGCTGAAGATCCTGGGCCCCAAGGAGTCGTGCGGCGCGGCGTCCATCTGGGAGCTGGTGTCCTGGGAACTGTCCTGCCATCTCTACACGAGAGCTGTTCTCATGCAGGAGGACCCTGGAAACTATGCGCTGGTAAGGAAGGAATCGCTGTAAAAAGCTTATATACATACATCCTTTGTAAGATAAGATAAGATACAAATAAAGATAAATTTATTGCATAAAACATGGGTAGATGATACGTTACCAAATGATATGCACATAGTTGTTGACATAAACATTCTGTTCCACCATGTTTTGCCTTTGCAGGCGTACAATTTTCTGAGATGGAGCAACCGGTCATTCCTGTGAATACTAAAATTATAATTATTACTCGTATTAAACATTTGTACTAAAAACAAAATTAAACTGCCTGTGAATGCCTAAATTGAATAAATGATTGTGACGTTTGATTTGTACCAGGAGGTGACGGAAGTGGCGGAAGCCCTGAAGCACGCGCTCAAGTACTGCTTGCTGAGTCCCGGGCCGAGACAGTACTTGTACCAGTTCCGAGCGGCCATGATCTACCACCGGCTCGGCTCCCTGTACCATTCGCAATATAGGTAACTGCTCATTTACTAATTTTTTTCACACTAATGTCTTCAGGTCCCAAACTAGACAGAGCCTGTACTATGGTAACCTGATGACTGATATACATACTTTATACATATACACACCCAGACACAGCTCAAACAGACATGTTCATGCACACAAATGTTTTGCCTGTCCGGGAATCGAACCCGGAACCAGCGGCTCAGAAGGCAGGGTTGCTACCAACTACGCCAACCGGCCTGTCAACTATACTGATCTATGTTTATTAGAAAATAACATGTTTTGACTTATATACAAAGTATCCGGATGACGGAACTCGTAATTGAATATTTGATTTCCTACGTCTAACCTCAAACCAAATGCTCATTAGCTTAGTGTTGCTAAACAACGCCATCTATTGTCAAGTAGCTGTAGTGTTGATATGTCGGTAAAACAGTTAACGCGGTCAGTTTTGCGTTCGTTCTGTTGTATTTCCTTACATACACCTTTTTTCTGATTATTTGATATAAAACCTTTTTGAGATTTGACGTTTATATATTTTCTTGTATTCCTTGCTCCGGAGGGCAGAAATGAAATTCCATGTATCTTTGCCCGTCGCACATTTATAAGGGAGAAATGACGGACTTTGTAACCTGTTTAGTGTGGTATAATTTATAAAAGGTTTTTTTCACCCGTATAAAATGAATATTCAGTTTTTATTATACGCACTTTCTTCGAGGCTCAGTGTTTATAAGTATAAATTATGCTGAAAATTCTTTCGGTTCCAATGTTATATTAGTACATTATTTACAGCGTGTTATGTAAATTGTATACATTCCAAACATCTGTGTGTCACAGGATAACACAAGAAGAGGGCCCCAAACGGCGCACGTTACTCAACGCGACGCAAACGAACTACACACGCGCGGCCAACATGTTCGCGAGCCTCGAGGAAGTTGGAATGTTCCTCACAGTGCAGCTGGAACACGTCGCCATGCTCGAGACTCAGGCGCAAGGTGAGACATTAACGGCCAACATGTTGGCGATCTTCAAGAATGTTAGAATGTTCTTGACTGAATGATGTACATGTACCTATATTTTTAGATAAAGCCGAATTTTGCACACATTTTCCTTTCCTTCCATCCATTCATTTCCACATTTTTAGTTTAGTTAGTCGTTTATGTATATTTATAGGCTTGGTGTAGTTTTTTGGACACTGTCTAGACACTTTATAGGACTAAAAAAAACATTAATACTCACTACGGATTATTAAATTAGGTAGGGAAGATGATGCTTAGGTAAAGTAACTAAGCCATTTTTTTACAGTATCACCAAACCTCAAATTGAAATCGCTGCAGACCGCGATACAACTCCTGCGCCAATGTCACTCCATCATGAAACTCCTCAAAGACAAGGATCCCGACGACACCAAGGAGCCCAAACCTGACACCGAAGACAAAACAATCAAAACGGAATACAGTCTTCTGAACCTCTTCGAAAGTCGACTCAATTACATATTGAAGTCCATCATACAGTATTGTAGGTGCAAATCCAACAGGGATTATGAGAAAATGACAGATATGTATAAACAGTTGTATTGCGCCAGTTTGAAAATTAAAAAAAGCGAAGTGTTGAAGGAGTATGCGAGTAGCATATGCGATGTTTTGATAGCTATGGAAGATATTGCCAAGGAATACGAATAGGGTTTCTTTTTAAATGTCTTGGGTATCTGTTTTTATTTAAGAGGGGAATATCCGTAGGGCTATTATGTATCTCATTTGCTAACAAATGTCGATTGAAATGAAAAAAAATGGCGGCTCTATGTCACTTTAGTCAGCTCCAGTCATCAATTTACTAACATCTTTGCTTACTGGAGTTGCCAAAACTAACATCATCATCATCTCAGCCGTAGGACGTCCACTGCTGAACATAGACCTCCCCCATGTTTTTCCAAAAGGACCGGTTGGAAGCGGCCTGCATCCAACGTCATCCTGCGACCTTCATCAGGTCGTCTGTCCACCGTGTCGGTGGACGACCTACGCTGCGCTTGCCGGTCCGTGGTCTGGAGTGGAAGACCTTCCACTCCAGAACCTTTCGGCCCCATCGGCCATCTGTACTGCGTGCTATGTGCGCTACCCACTGCCACTTCAACTGGCTAATCTTCTGAGCTATGTCGGTGACTTTCGTTCTTCTACGGATCTCCTCATTTCTGATTCGATCACGTAGAGAAACCCCGAGCATAGCCCTCTCCATAGCTCGTTGTGCGACTTTGAGCTTACTTATGAGGACCATAGTAAGAGACCACGTTTCAGTGCCATAAGTCATCACTGGTAACACACATTGGTCGAAGACTCTTGTCTTGAGGCACTGAGGTATTTTTGACGAGAAGACTTCGCGAAGTTTTCGGAACGCTGCCCAGCCGAGTTGGATTCGACGATTGACCTCTTTCTCGAAGTTGGACCTGCCTAGTTTGACTGTCTGTCCCAGGTAGATGTACTCGTCAACAACTTCGAGAACTGAGAACTGACAAAACTGACATGGAGCGGCGATTTTTCAAGATTTCAATCATAATTTGTTAGCAACTGAGATACATAATAGCCCTGCCGGGATCACATATCTAGTAACATATCATGTTTAGTAGGAATGTATTCGATCCTGATACTTTTGTATGGATTAATTCTAACAAAATTGTAGAATGCTCTGCTGGCGTACGTATTTCCTTGCAGCTATGATGAGCGAAGCGCTCGTTGCGGAGCTCGACTCGGCGATCTTACCCGATCAACAAGTTAAGCAACGCTTGCTGCGGTCAGGGATTGGATGGGTGTGTGCTAGTGGCATTATTCAACTGCGCGTTTCCGTGCTTCGGAGGGCACGTTAAGCGGTCGGTCCCGGTTGTGTCTTAGGACAACAGTCGTTAGGCTATGTCGAAGGCCTTCGGGCGGTCTGAAAACTTCGATATAGGTTAACCACTAACCTATTCACCAATCCGCACTGGGCCCGCGTGGTGGATTATGGCCCAACTCCTCTCTCTGAGAGGAATGCTTGTGTCCCAGCAGTGGGAACAAAATGGGCTGATTATTATGATGATCCTGAGTCTTTCAAGCGGGGCGTGAACAATCATCTCTCAGGTCATCATAGGGGTGGCGATTAGTACGGCTGCACTAATGGTCATTGCTACATGACTCCATCTTCGCTTTCCATCAGGCGAGAGGGAGTCACTTTGTTGAACCATTATAAAAAAACATACTGATATATCGGCGATACTTAGGATTTACCGATAGGTATATCGGCATCGGAGATATTTTTATGGTCGATACAACGATACTTTTAAAATTAGCTTCAAAAACGTAATGTAAACGCACGTCTACCCTCGTCTATTTCGTTGCGAATAAGCTAACTATGCTTGGGGACTTGCGAAATCGCCTTACTCTACTTAAGCATACGTCTTTAAATATGCTACCATACGGAGGCAATCCAAAAACCTAATAATAACAAAATCTACAGGGATACAGTTTGCCGTTGTAGGTTCCAATCTATCCTATACATCCAAAATTAAATGATACCACTGGATAGCTGAAGGATAGAAGAATTTATTACGATAAACGAGAACAGTGACGCATCGCGCGGGGGGTGGAGGGGGAATCGCCGCCATTCTGCTGCTGCTGCATACTTTTGACTCGGAGAAACGTATTCTATTCACGTAGCCGTGTCCATGATAGAGCCACAACCCATTTGTTTAACAAAAATATTATTATTCTTAATTTTAATTACTAATCTTTTTAAACACCGACGTGAAGTAACATAGCTTGCTATTACGTTTCGTCGGTTTGTGGGAGGTTCCGGAGGTCCAATTCCCCCCTTCCCCATACTTCTTCTTCTTCCCTCTCCCCCTCCAACCTTTATCCTTTCTATCTCTTCCTGCCTATCATACTTCCTCAAAGGTCGACAACGCATCCTCGAGACCTCTGGTATTGCGGATGTCCGTGGACGACGGTCCGCTTGCTCGTTTGCCAACCTATTCCATAAAAAAAGGCTATATTTTTGCATTGCTTAAAAAAATGCATAACTTGTGTTTAATTTATTTTACCTTCATTTTTGAATTCGTATATCGGTATCACCGTTATTTTTATAATAGTATCGGTATCGGTTACGGATTGATCCATCCCTAATATTTAGTAACTGGGCGTTTTCTCCAAACTTCCCGATTTACTCACTAAATCGTGACACAGAAAAGCTAACAGCCGTATTGATAAACGAGTAATTACTTGTTGCTAAGTAATTTCTCAATGAAGTAAGCACACCACGATATAATACTTCAACATAAAATCTTATTCTATAGTCGAGCAATGCACGTTACTTACTAAAGTAAATGCATGACATAACCCTATCAAAATCGGATGTATCTTTTCACACTTGTATTAGGTTGTTGTCATGGGATTTTATTTTTACAGCATAATAGATCCTTCACAGTTCAGACTTGTGTGCAAATGTCATTTTTATGCAACTTCACTTTTGCAATGAGCACGAAAAGTTGACGTGTTCTCATTGCTTAAGCAAAGGAAATGGTGACTATTACTCGGCTTAGAATTTGATACCTTTGAACCTTTGATAGTTTTAACTTCAGGCAAATTCCATTCTATAGAATTAAAATCGTTGCATAAGTAATTACTTTTACTTAAGTAATTACTCCTAAATCCTACTAAATCCTTTCTCTGAGAAGAAGGCTCGAGGCCCAGCAGTGGGAACAAAATGGGCTGATTATGATTATTTATGATTATGAAGTAATTACTTTTGCTTGTTTATAAATACGGCTGTTAATCTGTCGTCTATCCGATATAAAGGGCAGTGGTACGCTAGCCACAATTAGCATTAGCTACGCTTGCGAGGTCTACTGTTCACAGAAAGACTAGTTTTTATTGGTTCTAAGATGAGTTTTCGGAGGATCAAAAATGATTGACATCGAGAAAGGAAATCGGAGAGTACGTTTATATAGAGATGCTAAAGACATACTAACTAGATATGAATCTGTGGCATCTGACATTTCCTCTTGAGTATCAAGCGACGAGATGTGAGACTAATAGTATACAGTAATAACGAAGCACTATTGCGTATATATGTGAAACTGCGGGGTATCGACCAAGACGGCCACTTTTAGAAAAAGCTTACCAGCTAGTAAAGTAATACGGGCATTTTAACTTTAGACAGTGCGATAATGTAATAAGTGCAAAAATTTGGGGGTGCCGGCAATAGGGGCCCCGGAAGGTGACGGTTATGTATCGTTTGTGTGTAATGCGCAGATACAATCCGGTCGCAGATACGAGCGGAAATTACTTCAGGGCCAACAGAGACACTGCTTATAAATTTTTCCCCTGCTATTATAATAAAAAAAATACAGATTTTGATGTGATATTTAAATACTTGTGGATTGATGAAAACTATTTTTCTATTGAGTATTTGTTAGTTTACAAAAAACAGATGTTTAGACCCTTTTTTATAACCGGAGACTTACGAGCACACTTGAATCTAAAACTGTAAGACTTGATAGCGCAGTCAGTTGGCTATGCTATGTACATACCTAGTTTTTACTGGCCTATTCTGTAGGATTGAAAATTGAATCAATATAGAAAATCCTTAAATTCAAATATCAAGTGTAATAAGTTGAATCTTATGTGAAAGACTGATGTGATTTTAGCTGTAAGCAGTTGTGTTAAATATATATTTATTAAGAAACAAACGTATTTTATTCATCATCTTTAAAATCCTTTTCTTTTTGTTTCGTTTGTTTTATATGACATGCCTGTTGGCGCAGTTGGTAGCACCCCTGCCTTCTGAGCCGCTGGTCCCGGGTTCGATCCCCGGACAGGTCAAACATTTGTGTGCATGAACATGTCTGGGTGTGTATATGTATGTAAGTATGTATATATACATACTTACATACATAGGCTCTGCCTAGTTTGGGATCTGAAGACCTTTGTGTAGATGTTGTCCTATATTATTATTATATATATTTCGAAATTTAAACGTGATACAAGTATTATTACGGTTTGGCTTTGGGCTTGTATCCTTTGCATAGCTTAGGATATAGATAACAATTGCCTCTTTAGTCTTGTGGCTCCACTAAAGCCCATCCCAAGTCCTGCTTAGACCTGACCAAAAATGTATGAGATTATACTCGTAAGTATTGCAATTATTATGAACCCGTCCAGTGTCTACTTCTTTCGATGAAAAATACTACATTTGAATATTTTTACCAACTAAAAGCAAGCTTATACCGATGGAGTGCATTTGATCTGATAAAATTAGTTACTAACCAGATGTATAATAAATAAATAAAATAAAAATGTGTAGAAGTTAATTCTAAATCAAGCTCGCCAAATTTCTTAACTTATGATGATATATTAATTATTTGTAGAGTAGGTGTATATAAGTGAACATCAATAAAACACAAGAACAACAATTAATAAACAATATTTTATTTATTACAATCGACTATATTTACAAACAGTATAACAACATTAAATTCTCAATTATCACAACTCGCCAACACCATCACGCTTTATCGTATTTTGTACTTATAAAGGCACTTTCATACTTATTGAACGACGCCTCGTTATTTTAGCACATACAAAATATTTTAATGCAGTTAAAATATAATATTTATTTTAAAATTGTAAATAGAGACAATTCAAGCTATTCTAGTTAAACTAAATTCTGCCAAATATAATGTCACTGCTTATTTTTACACGAAACGTGCGTTTATCGTATAATATACAAAAAGCTATAAAATAACTATAAACAAAAATATACAAACAATTGTAAAGGAATATAAAAGTTTGATATCACTATTCAGTAGTTGCTAATTTCTGAAATACCCTGTTTAAGTAGTGCGTGGAATAATTTAATTAATTCGTATGTACATTAGTTTACTTTAATTTTAGTCGTTGTTCATTGAAAGATTTGAAACTTAATTTCAAGTCAGCCTTAATCAATAATAAACAGCAAGTTCAACAATAAATACACAAGTAATCCAGAATAAATCTCTCATTTATCTACTTAAGCTAAGTACTCACTATTATTACGAAAATACAATAGTCAAATAATATTTATAGCGTAAAGCACACGGGGGCCCCGCCCCCTGCACCTTTAGGGTCAATCCACATTGCCGAGCGGAGCTAGGGAGCCGAGAAACGTTTATAAAAACGACTACTTATAAAGGTAGGTACATATTATATTTTGAACATGATGTTACTGTAAACTCACAAAATTGAAACGTAAAACGCATAAGACGGCGACGGTATTGTAGGGCTTTGTTCGTAGGTGTCGACTCTTCTTTAAATTAGGATCGCAAGGAAAATAATATAACTGCACCTAAGTGTCCAATGTATTCAATTATTAAAATTACTTAGATACGTGTAACATTGACCACTTTACGTTTTACATACAACTGATTAATCAATTGATAATTGATTTGTGATTTAATTTAAATAGGTAGGGATTATTTTCGCATTTTATAATTAATTAGTAGTTTATTTCAATAATTTCACAATAATACTTTTGGCATTAGTTAGAAGGTCACATCAACGTTATTGTCGAAAATGGTAGAGAAATTGCCGAATTTATTTACTTTGTTACAATATACATCATGTTCAAAATGTAATACACCAACATTCCTACTTCTAAGTACACTTCGCATCCCGCCCCTTTTCTTCTCCAGTAATGTTAACTCTTAGGGCGATAAGTAGCCTCAACCTATTCATAAATTACTGGATTAATTAGATGTAATTAGACGCATTTGGCTGACCCTATTTAACAAGGGGCCTCATTATTTACGGCTCTGTATACGAAGCATGGCACAAGTAGGTTAAACCTTAGCCTTCAATTAAAAAATGAAACCCCCAGTTGTGCATTTAGTGATATACTATAAACTAAATCTAGCGACAATTATGTAGAAAGTTCAGTGGGGAAATGCTTTGTCTTCTCATGCTTTCTCTGATTTGGAAGGTCTGAAAAAGAAAACAATAGTGTTATCAACAAAAAAATTACAATCTTGCAGAGCAAAGTAGCCTGTAATGAGCATGACAGGGAGATAGTCAAATTAGTTAATGCAAAATTAGGTTAGTTTTAGTTAGTTCTATTCTAACATCATCTAGAAGACGTGTTACAGTGTTTGTAACAAAGCTCCTCCGAAACGGCTTGACCGATTCTTATGACATTTTGTGTGTAAATTCAGTAGGTCTGACAGGTCGTAAAGTACTTTTATCATCATCCATCACCACATACGTTAAACCGCGGGGTGGAGCTATTTTTGTATAAAAATAAAAATAGATGTGTTTTATTCTAGATTCTTGCTATTATTGACGTTGGGGCGAGGTCGACTATTCTAAATGTTTTTACAAAAGGGGGAACATTTGTAATTGGAAAACTCTGCCCTTAATACCTATCTGTACAAACGCCCGACCTAAATAGCAAGTCGTCGGTATAAAAACCAGGCAAATTGCCAACGTTTTAGTTTATTTAAGGTTCGGTAACAATGATGAATTCTTGCTCACATCGCTTTCTCTGTAACCGTACACAAATATAGTTTCGTCTCGACATCGATGAAAAGAATATTCTCCATCTATCTATTATGAAAACTAGTTCAGCCGAGGGTAGGTACTGCGAAACGATTTAGTAAGGTATTCGTAACAAGTACAATTTAATAAATTTAATACCGACTTCCATTCTATTCAGTTATTGGAGTGTATCTCAAAAACTAATGGACCGAATTTAATGAAATTTAAATGGGACCACACGGGAAGCACCAGCATTCAAACAGAAAAAAATTGAGAATCTGTTCACCCAATCGAAAGTTATGAGGTAACAAACAAAATTATACAGTCGAATTGAGTACCTCCTCCTTTTTGGAAGTCGGTAGAAAAATTACCTTTAATGTAAATCTGTAACAATATTGAACTCAAATACAACTGGATTAATTTATCATTCTTTCACAATTAGAATGCAACATCATCCCTGAGTAACAGGCTTAGTTTAGCTCGTCATCATCACCATCCATCACAACGCGGGTGAAACCGCGGACCGCAACTAGAAGTATCTATATATATAAAAATGAACCCCTATTTCTCCTGGTCACACTATAACTTGAGAACGGATGGAACAATCTCGCAATTTGTTATCTGTTGTGTTAATTATTGTCAGGAGAAGGTTCTTATGAACCAGGAAAATATGCCATGGCGAGGCCGAAGGCCGAGCCTACTACGCGAACCAAGTCGCGGGCAGTCGCTAGTATACATTATATTGTTATATAAATTAATGTTCATTGGTAAGCGCGTTACTTGAGAACGTTTTAATTCTATTTAGCTCTGTGAGAGGATAACGTCTATCGACTCAGTTGTGAATACCTACTCAATCAAATATTTACTCAAAACCTACGTACCTACTAGATACTACTTATCTAACTACCTACTATTATAGGTACTATTGAAACTAGGTAAATAAATAAAATAAAATGTGTATACTATTATATCTATGCATAAATTATGAATTTCAGCCTAAACGGGTCAGCAGGTACTAGCTTGTACTAAAATATTTATCTAAAGAAGTAAACTATTCTAAAATAAAAAAATAATTGTAATTACACTTATTTACCGGTAAAATTTAAATTTTCTATAGCTATATACATCCCATTAGTTTGTAGATATACCGTTATGGCTACAATAATGTACAGATTACTAAGAAAATCCTCACCGTTCAGGTCCCTTTGGGAGCGAAAATAGGATACATCTGAAATGGTTTTATTTCTATCATATCACGGAAACTAATTTTATAGACCAGACTTACGATGTCAGCCACTGTAGCAACGCGATCGCAACACAGAGTACAGTAGGTCTGCCATGAGTTTGCAACATTGACACCAATGTATGCTAGATATCGACTGCCGCGGAAAAATGTATGAAAAAAAGAACAGTGCCACGTCGCGGTCAATTGTAGAACTAAAATTGACAGCGAGTACGCCAATCACAAGCTTAATAGGTAGGCGAGATCGAGTATCGACTCTAGAGGACATTTATGTTGCTAACTCATGGTAGAGGTAGGTACGTCTAGCATACCAATTAAATTCAAAAACTATCGATAGCAAGCCACTGGTCCGCGATCGAACCTAAATAGCGAGCAGACTACGTACACTGTCAAATACGACAATTTTCACACAATTTGGTTGTGATAACGCGGTCCAATAGCTAAGAGATTTGGGGCCCTGGAGGCCGATTCTACTATTTCACAATTTTCAACAATCTGTCCCGCGGTAACTACAGTTCGCTCCGTTCAACTACAGTTGACGTTCGACCATTACCCAAAAATCCATTCTACTCGTATTAGCTATTTCTAGAGACAAATTAGAACGACTTTGACTTGACTTTTTTATTTTGTCTGGATTTAATATGACTAATGTCATATTAAATCCAGACAAAATAAAAAAGTCAAGACATAATGTGAACAGAGAAGTGAGGCCGGTAAAACTACTTACGCCTCGCCGTGTACATACATAATTACATACAACACGTACAACGAATCTACGCCTTGACTAATTAGTCGAACTTTTGCGGCGCGTGAAAGCAACACGTAAAATTTGAATTATCATTTAATTTAAATTTAATAACTGGTTATTAAATTTAATTTAATTCGAATTATCATAGCAGCACCAGATAGAAAACCCTCCTCACTTCTCTGTTTACAAAATTCTGTCTCGACTTTTTTATTTTGTCTACTACTAGGTACTAGGCTACTTATATACGAATATGATTTCGCGTCGCGTTCATTTTCTATCGAGTTATCAGAATATAAAGTTTTGATCGATCGTTGACGTCAATAGAAACGTTGGTAACTGAATATGAATGAATAAGAAAAAAACGTACGTAAAAGTCACCGTTCAGCTACAGTTCGATTGCAATTTAGTTAGTGGAATTGGTCCCTGGCCTGTTATTGTGCTAAACATACGTATCGAATTCTGGCTTCACAATATTTTTACTGCAACTACCGTGATATTTTAATACCTAAGTATAGAAAAGTGCTGCAGTGGGCAGGGCACATAGCACGCAGAACAGATGGCCGATGGGGCCGGAAAGTTCTGGAGTGAGACTACGGACCGGCAAGCGCAGCGTAGGTGCAACATTGAATGCAGGCCGCTTCCAACCGGTCCTTTTGGATAATTCTGGAGAAGGGCTATGTTCAGTAGTGGACCTCCTACGGCTGAGATTTGATGATGATGATAATAGAAAAACCACTGACCTGCCAGCCAGCATGTCCTGAATCTCTTGGAAGCTCTTGCCCTTGGTCTCTGGCACAAGGAACAGCGTGAAGAAGAAAGATATGACGCAGCACGCCCCGAATATCAGGAACGCCACGCCCATCCCCACCGCGTCCGCTATCGGGTTGAAGTACCTGGTACGAGAAACGATAACATGAGATTACATTAACTGATGTCAACTGTTACATTCAAGCCCGTGACAGCTGACTATAGCTTTGCGGTGCGCTGTGCTTCTCGATCACCCAGAGACAGGTATTTGAGTTTTGTTCGCCTAGTCATTTCAATGGCTATAGTGCCATTCACATCTTCATACAGTAATGCTTGCGCATTACTCTTCAATGGAGGCGATAAAAGACGTCTCGATTGAGGTGCTCTTTTGTTTCTTGAAGGTGGAAATACTGTGCACTTCCCTTCAGCCACGTGGGTGACGGAAGTTCATGTGGGGCTCAGACCCACTAAAACCCCTTCGTGAGCAGTCCTCCAGTCGCTAGGGTGGAGCGAGGTGGGGTCGCGCTAGCATTCAGCTAGCCATCTCGCTTCAGCGAAGCCTGGGGCTTACCCAATCCACCCCAACTCCTTAATGTAACGGAGCGTACTCCGTTAGCAGACAGAGTTCCAGCCACCCAGGGCTGCGGCCCTGGGTGGCTGGAACTCTGTGGTGCTGTAGGTGGCTGAAGGTGGTGAAGAACTGATCCAGTGATACTGGTGGTATGTAGGCAGATGAAGTTCTAGAACTATTGCTTCGAGGTACAAAATCTGGCATATTATTTCATTTCATTCCATCGTATGTTTCACATCTTGATGGTGGAGAAAACATTCTACTCATCCCACTCACAGAGGTAAATGATAAAGAAAAAATGTCAGTACAAACGGAACTGCAGCTGGACTGTTGTTCAATAGCAGAATAAGAAAACGTATCAAAAGTCACAGTTCAGCTGCGGTTCGATTGCAATTTAGTTAGTGAATTCGGTCCCCAGAACTTTGACCATATGGCACATTTCGCTTATGACCATGGCAGTCTAGACCCCGGAAGTAGGCGACGTGGAACAGAAATAAACTTACCTGGTAACCAAGAAGGAGAGTCCCCAGAACTTTGACTATATGGCACATTTCACTTATGACCATGACAGTATAGACCCCGGAAGTAGGCGACGTGGAACAGAACTAAACTTACCTGGTAACCAAGAAGGAGAGTCCCCAGAACTTTGACTATATGGCACATTTCACTTATGACCATGACAGTCTAGACCCCGGAAGTAGGCGACGTGGAACAGAACTAAACTTACCTGGTAACCAAGAAGGAGAGTCCCCAGAACTTTGACTATATGGCACATTTCACTTATGACCATGACAGTATAGACCCCGGAAGTAGGCGACGTGGAACAGAACTAAACTTACCTGGTAACCAAGAAGGAGAGTCCCCAGAACTTTGACTATATGGCACATTTCACTTATGACCATGACAGTCTAGACCCCGGAAGTAGGCGACGTGGAACAGAACTAAACTTACCTGGTAACCAAGAAGGAGAGTCCCCAGAACTTTGACTATATGGCACATTTCACTTATGACCATGACAGTCTAGACCCCGGAAGTAAGCGACGTGGAACAGAACTAAACTTACCTGGTAACCAAGAAGGAGAGTCCCCAGAACATTGACTATATGGCACATTTCGCTTATGACCATGGCAGTCTAGGCCCCGGAAGTAGGCGACGTGGAACAGAACTAAACTTACCTGGTAACCAAGAAGGAGAGTCCCCAGCAGTAGGCGGTGGCGATGGGCGAGGCCAAAGCCTTAACCTCGATGGGGAACAACTCGCCCATGACCGCCCATGGCAGCGGGCCGAGCCCCCAGCAGTACGTCACGATGAAGAGGACCAGCGCGATTATGGGCAAGACGCGGATACTCTCCACAATAGGGCTGTTGTTGTCATCCATAATGAAGTACATGCCGAGAAGACCCTGGAACGGCATTACGAACTCATTATTTTTAACCGACTTCTAAAAAGGAGGAGGTTAAATGTTCGGATGTATGTATATTTTTTATGTACGTTAACCGATTTCTCCCCAATTTGTGAACATCGGTTAATCAGTATTTTTTTGTTAGAGTATACTTCCGAGATGGCGTCAATCGAATTTCTCATTCCACTTCCTTTCAAGAAGTTTTTGAAAAGTTAAGTTGGTGAAAATATTTTTTACTAAAAAATGGAACCGACTTCAACACCAAAAAGTGTGAAATAACTTGTCAAAGTCGGTACCATGCGGAGAATATTACTTACTAATATAATAGGTAAAGACAATAGGTACTTTTGATTTGTCATGATACCGACTTCAATAAGTTAATACACAATTTTTGGTGTTGAAGTCGGTTCCATTTTTCAGTAAAAATTGTTTTTTGCTACAGAAAAAACAATTTTTACTAAAACATGGAACCAGCGATTTCGCTACTGCGAAGAATTATTTACTGTCAGGTGGCATATCCATACATCTACTTATATGATAAATAAAATTGAAGTAGGTATTTGTAATTCCAAATGAACAGCTTTTCACCAAATGCATCTGAAAGTATACAGGTGATTCAGTTTAGGTACATGGATCAAACGATGTGGGGGGTAGGGGGTTTCAATGTGCATCGAATGGACCCCCATGTTTGTTCTGTATATGTATATGGTACCTGCTGCAAGCTATGTGACGAAGAAACTCAACTTTCAAACTTTCAAAACGGCGAGATCTATACTTACGAGACCAATAGCAGTTCCACACGAGGAGATCAGAAGCAGGATTCGTCTGCCAAGTCTGTCCACTACCAGGGGCGTGATCAGGGATGCCACCACCTACGTAACATTAAGAAGGTTATTATTTATATATATTAAGGTAAGCATTTTCTTTTTTCCAAACAGCTGTTCAACATTTTTTGATTATGTACCTAAGCACATACATACATTTCCCAATAATGGGGTTCTAAGGCCATTACAGACATACACAGTACAGACGGTAGCAATTCACTTGTTCAAAAACTAAACTAAACTAGCAAACTAAAATGTTATTCTTGTAGTCCTTATTCTGTTAGCACTAAAATCTAAATTCATGTATAACACTTTAGAATGAAATTTCTAAAAATGAGGTGATCCATTTGTATTGTAAGTTTACCAGTATTTGTAAGTTTGCACCGTATGTCGAATTTTTCCTAAAGCCGCAAATTAAAAAAAAAACAATAAGAAATATTCTGTATGTCGCACGACTTTTTTCACTCTAAGTCCACTATACATAAAGGAAGCTATATTCTTAAATACAACAAACTATTCTAACTTCTTTGAATTTTTCTTATAAACGGCCTGTTAAAGTTTACCTATATATTTAATATTTAACATGGTTCCGTAAGTGCAAACCTGATATCCTAGCTGTGTTTTGTAACGATTCCAGAAGAATCTTTAACATTCAGATTTATGTCATACTTTATCCTAATTTGATTGGACTACTATATTTTGTACCTATCGTTGTATGTTATTTTTAAGTATGTAAGTACTTATTATAATATGTTTTGAAGTAATAACATTTTTCGTTAGTCGTTATCTTTCACTGTATCGATGTGCGAAAACAAGAATTAAAAATTTCATTAGAAAACGATTATTACACATATGTTTAAAAGATATGATATGAGTAAATTCTCCACATTCCACAATATCTCATAGTTTCACTTTTTTTAAGGGATCTAAATGTCAAGTTTCATCATTATTTTTTATTTGTAGTTTAGTTTAGTTACAAGACAACTAATCTCTCTAAATGAAGAGATATATCTAATTTTAGCGCTGTAATTCGGAAGTTTTATATACTAATTTGGATTTTAGTCCAAACAGAAAACGACTGCCATAAGAGGTTTTTAGTTTAGAGAATGCTTAGAGAGTCGACACCAGTAACAGACAGAGACAGACAGTACAAAAATATCTGCTCATAACACAGATCACCCATCACTCATCAGCTTGTTTATAATTTAACTAAGGACAATACGCTGTGAGAAAGGTCTGTCTTTAACATAACCAGCCCATTATGTTCCCACTGCTGGGACTCGAGCCTTCCTCTCAGAGAGAAGAGTTGGGCCATGATCCACGCGGCCCAGTGTGGCTTGGTGGAAAGATTCATGGCCAACCCATGTCGCAGTTTCAGGCCGCCCGAAGGCCTTCGACATAGCCTCACGACTGTTGTCCTAAGACAGACAACCGGGACCGACAGCTTAACGCGCCCTCCGAAGCACGGAAGCGCTCAGTTGAACAATGCCACTAGCACACACGCATCCAACTCCTGACCGCAGCAAGCGTTGCTTAACTTGTCGATCGGTTAAGATCGCCAAGTCAAGCTCCGCTGCGAGCGCGTCGTCTGCTTGTTTATAATAACATTAATATAATTAAGGACAATACGCTGAGAGAAAGACCTGTCTTCCATCAATCGTATTACCAACCTAATGTTTGGAGTACTTATATGTTTACCTGGATAGAACCGATGATGATGGTAGCAATGGCGGGGTCGAGGGCAGTCCCGGATGCACTGAAGATGTTCGTCATGTAGAAGAGGACAGCGTTGATGCCGCTCAGCTGTTGGAAGGTGACCAATGCACACGAGATGTAGAACGCCTTGAAGTTGCCGCCGCGAAAGATGTCTGCGATCTGTGAGAGAGGAATCAGGTTGAGGAACATTCACTTTCACAATTCTTCATTGTTATATCTGGCCGATATCTCTATACGGATGCGAGGCCTGGACTATAAAAGAGCAACTCAGGAAACGTATTCGAGATGTGGGCCTGCCACAGAGTTACCAATGTGGAAGTACTGCGGCGAGTTAGACAAAAACGCAAACTTTCGAAAACCGTCTAATAAAGAAAAGTACCATATAGACAGACAGGTATTGCCTTCTTAAATTAATAATGATGAGAAAAGTTGCCGGAAAGAGACGAGCTGGTCGCAGGAAGAAATCGTGGCTACGAAACATCAGGGAGTGGACAGGGGTTGCGAGTGCCGCTGAACTTTTTCGCCTCGCCAAGGATAGAGATGAGTACGGAATGCTGAATGCCAACCTTCATTGATTGAAGAGGCACCGAGAGAAGAAGAAGAACAATTCACGTCTACGCAATCATGTGTAAGTACTAACTACTCTGTTAAAGACTGAAGGGCACTTTCGTTTAGTGTAGTTTAGCTTAGGAAATGGGTATCTGTTTGCTTATGGGTGATTCCCCATTAAAGTACACTATTAAGTTACCTAATTCTGTCGGAATCTGAAATATAAGCCTCCCTTAAAGCCAGAAGCTAACTAGAACCTCTACGTGTATAACCTGCTGAACAAAATGGCCTTTGAGATCTGATCAGGACTTTTCAGGACCATAGTGATGTGTCAAATACGCCAGGTCATGTATTTTCTACCGACTTCCAAAAAGGAGGAGGTACTCAATTCGCCTGTTTTTTTTAAATGTTTTTACCTCATAACTTTTGCTGGGTGAACCGTTTTCCATTTTTGAAAGCTGGTGCTTTCCGTGTGGTCCCCTGTAAATTTTATCAAATTCGGACCTGTAGTTTTTGAGTTACTCTCCAATAACTGATTTTACCAAAGTAATGAATAGAATAATAGAATGGAAGTCGATATTAAATTTTTCAAATTGCACTTGTTGTTTAATGTAATTGTATTTACTTTTAAAGTTATTTATATTATTTCTTTTAGTTACTATTCTTGATAGTGTATAAATGTAGTGTAGTTCGTAGGTATAACCTATTAAATTACAACGGTGATCAAGTGCACTTACCGACGCAGTCTTAGCCATGGAGGCGTCGACATCCGCCTGCATTTTGTCGAGCTCGGCCTGCACGCCGGCGCGGGACTTGCCACGGATCGTCGCCAGGCAGGAACCCGCCGCGTGTGCGTCATCTGGAATGGATAACAACACAAATTAGTGTGTCTCCTAATTATTCTGGTAAATCTTGGGGTCAGCCTCTCTCAGGTACGTTGCTCAGGTACCAATGTTATTTTCTCAAACATGCTTGGAAAATTGACTATTATTTTGACAACCTTCTTCGAGATAAATCGAAATTGCTGTACTGGCCAAATACATGCGAGCAGCGGCCGGCAAAAGTTATATTAAAATCCACATCTGTCCAAGGTTTAGCGGCCAAATAAATAACATAGTAAACTCATGTCTCTGTCGTGTAATTTAATAATGGAACGATCTTTTACTCCGAAAAATGGCAACCAAGGAGGTAACTTATAAAATGTTATTTAAATTTCGAACTGGTTTGCAAATAAAAACCTGTTTAGTATAAAAAAACAAATGAAAACGCGGAAAAAATATTCTTGTTCGTAATTGATTTTGAAAAGTAAAAAGTTCTTCCTAGGTAGGTACTACTTAGTTTTAATTTCCGCGCATTATTTGAGAAAAGTACTATAAAAGCCTTGGCCACAACTAGGCATTGATGGACTTACGTTTACACGTGAGTCCGAAAATGCCTCTTTGGCCGTCCGCGGCAGTACATTGCATTACATTAGTAACATACATAGCACATAGAGTGTAGTAGTACATAGCGTGTACGGAGGACATCAATGTTATTTTCTTTCGTAGCCGGATACCCTGGTTGGTACCTTACCCTATCCTGGGCATGGATATCTGGAAGAGATCGCTCTGAGCCAAGACCGCCCATTGTGACATTTAATTTTTAGTTTTTCATTGTTGTGTAATTAATGTGTTTCTATTATATTATCCTATTTCTTTGTTTGTTATACTTTATAATGTAGTGTTGCAATAAAGAGTTTATCTTTCTATATAACTATATATCTGTCTACCGTCCAGTACCAATCTTTACACACAGGCGTATCATACATAACACACATTACAGGTTTCAGGCGATTAACGGCCGTTTTCAATATTCTATCTATCCACTGTTTTCCTTACTACGGATATAAATTTGACATAACGTCGATACAAATAGTGTCAAATGTCTATCTCTAGTAAGGTAAACCGACGATAGATAGGTTATTGGAAACGGCCGTAAATTACTAGACTGATAGATAGATAGATTAACTCTATTGTAACACCACATTACACATAAGTACATTTCGATACAATTGTGTACACAAAAATATCTTACTGCAATGAAATGCTTCAAAACTAATAGTGTCACAATGGGCGGTCTTATCGCTCAGAACGATCTCTTCCAGACAACCATGCCTGGAAAGAAATGGGCATAAGCTTATAGAGGTGGTGTATAAACCAAAAATATTTACATACCAAGATTCAGAATGTCTAAAAATACATAATTACATTAAACACTATATATATATATACATCACGGTATAGTAATTGCGTCCATACTGAAACACCGACTTACGGCGTCCACCATTTCCACTGTCATTATCACTAAAGTTGTGGAAATGGTGGACGCCGCTTAGTGTTTCAGTATGGACGCAATTACTATTCCGTGATGTATATATATACATATACCATACAAATAAGACTAGGTAATCAAGCTCTTGTACAATTAAAGCCAAGCCTGGTGTCGAGCCTTGCTGGTTCCATCCTGTGGTGTTGTTCTGCCCTTATATCGAAAAGATCTTTAAGGTTATAGAATAGCCCTTCCAAATTTTCTTCATCCTGTCGATTGTAAGAATTATACACAAATTTAACTAAGATGAAGTACATATTAGAACATATTTTTAAATAGATAAGAAGGTATATTTACAATAATTACCTATACAACTAAGTACGTGCGCTAAATGTAAGCCGGATTATTGGAAGCCATATATGCTCATTTTGCTTGCACCGTCAGTACAGCAGTAACGACTTATTAATTAATTTTATAAATACCGCTACTTTTTTGTAGTTTTAATTATATTTATATTTATTTTTCTATACTTTAAAATCAAAGTTGAACAAATTTTTCCCAATCAACCACCCGAAGCTTTATGGGAAAACATTTTACCGGAGGATATAATGTTTGCGTCTGTGTGCGTGACGAGGCAAGTAAACACAGCACACATAGCGAATTTGTAGCGTGCGTTTTGAGAAGACCGTTTTGAGAAGACCGTTTTTTGGAAACCTTACCTTCTATAGATAGTTATTCTAACCTTTTATAGGTAGGTAGGTACCTAGTAAGTATAAGTACTTATATGATTTTAATTCATAGTGATTTTTGGCTTACTTTTGATTAAATAGTACATAGGCGACTCCGGCATCCAGAAGAAGGAGACGGCGAAGACTGCCACGAAGGCGACGCCCACGTACGCCACCACCGAGTAGGAGACGAAGGGCCCGATGGCGTACACCAGCAGGAAACCCACGGTTATGAACACCTGCAGGAACGAACCCAGCGCCCCGCGCACGTCGTCCTGGAATCACATTACTTGGTACAAGTACAAGGTGTGCGATAAACGATATTAAAAAAATCTCAGGACGCCCGACAGAAGTGATAACATAAACTAATCTAGCGCTGTGGGTTAGAGTGAGAGAGGATGCGCGAGAGAAAGGGAAACCAGAAATTCTGGCGCCGTAACGTGTTACGTAACGAATCGGTTTACCTCCCATTAGAAGTTATCACTTCAAAAAATATTTAGTGATACTTCCGCTGCAAACAATGCTTACGGATGAAATGCAGTGTGCACCACCCTCCCTCTCACATAATTGCAAATAGGGAGTGTACAGATTAAGCAACACACAAAACAACCCAAACAACCTAGATGACTATTTGACTTACGGTTCCTTCCGTTCCGTTCCTCCGCCAGTCGAAATATTGAAAAAAATTTCGAGCCATTTAAGTCTGAGTAGGTATTTCGAAACGTTCGAAATAGTAATTGCTGAATTAAATTCTTGATCTAATCAATTCGATTGCAAGTCTCGATGAATTGGATGTAGATAAAATGGTTCCAGTGAAAAATTTGGGTAAGTTCGAAAAAAGTTTTTCACTGAGTAGTCGCCATATGTTGAGGTGAGATGAGTTAAATATTTCAACTCTTATTCGTTGATAGAACAGAGATTAGAACTAGGAGTGATACGCCAATTCATTAAAACCGTTTTCATCATCGAGATCTAGTTGATTTAAACCCTGTTCACCTAAGGTGTACAAACCTATGGAACCCTATAGGTTTGTACACTTTAGGTGAACTTTACATTTCTAAATAAATATAATAATGTAGCAAACTTTCAGTATAGACAAAATGTTATCATTAAGATAATTTTTCATGCAAAAAATAAATAAAAAAATCATTTATTTTTATTAATTTTATTTTTACAATATTTAACTAATTTTTCAGGTCTGAAAATTCCATCAAGAGAAGAAGCTAGTGTGGTTAAAGCTTACTTGAGTTGTAAAGAGGATACAATGGAAACTATACATAGCAAGTTTGTACAGGCAACGAGAGGCGTTCAAAGATACATATGAGCTTTTTGCATCTGTGGCGACAATAGGCCTCAAAGGCTGTCAATGGGTCACGAGAGAATGGCGGGTATGGTATTTCCGGCCTTTGAAAAAAAAATAACTAAATCAGTTGATCTGAACAAAGTTCTTCACATTTTTAATAACATGGCGAATCCTAGAATTCAGCTGTTTGAAATATTTTTATTATTATATTAATTATTATAGTAAGGTATGATTGGTCGTATCTATTTACTTGTATCACCCCACCCAACAATTAATTATTACCTCACTCTCATTCAGACGTGGATCTCTACACCCAAATCTGGAAGTTCAACCATCTTGTTCGTTTGTTCTTCATCATTGAGGATGGATTTAATAGTTCTTAGACCCATGCTCATGTTCTGTCACTGAAATTATTTGTCTACGAATATCTACTTAATGTACATCATTGATATACATGTCAGGTCATTTATATTAAGGTCAGTGATTTACATGGTGATTGATTTAGGAGCCCGTGCTTCGAGTCCAGATCAATTATGATACATTTTTTACTTCCGCCCTACCTCTAATTCGACTCTAGCTACAGCACTGCATTGGCGTATGCTTGACTACCTGACGCCTGAAGTATGTGACTATGCAAGTACCAAAAATGTTGGGGGAACTTTATAACTTGACTACCCTTAGATTTAATTAAGTAAGTAAGTACTTACGGCCTTATAAACGCTGCTTAAATTTAAATAACGTCACTTAGTACGGCGCAGAAGAACAATTTTCCTTTGCGCAGTACTAACCAACGTCATTTAAAGTTAAGCAGCGTTTATAAGTAAGGCCCATAATGTATTAAATGTGGAAACTATCGCAGTTTATATATTAAATATCGAATTCAGGAATACGTAAGGAGAATAACAAAGGGACAGACCTAGAAACTTTAATAAAGAATAAAATGGAGACGACAATTACAGTGCAGCACCATGGACGACTTACAAAGATCGTATATATCTTAAGGTTATACAGGATTTACCTATGTAGCAAAAAGTGTCATCTAATGACTAGAAATTCCTTACCGTAGCAATCTCAGCGCAGTACATAGGGGAGATTGTGAACAGCATTCCGACTGCCAGACCCCAGAACACTCTCCCCGAGTAGATCATGGCCACGTTCTGAGCTGCAGCAATGAGGATCCATCCGATGAACAGCGGAATCACTGAGGAGAGGATGCCCCACTTCCTGCCGACCTTGGAAGCCGCGAAACCGCCAATAAATGGGCCTGAAAGAAACCATTTAGAGTATGAGTAAGTCTAGTCACTATTAGTCGTGGTGATGTCATAATTCGAAGATTACTGTGACAATGAACGATAGTGCATCACCACACAATAGGATTCTTTGTTCGAGGATTGACTTGTGTAACACGATTCCTCCATTATTCTCATCCTCCTCATTCCGTTGGAGGAATCAAGTTATGTAACTTCCTTTCCTCTTAGCAGGCTGATTATGCTAAGAGGAAAGTGGATTTCGGGATGGTCCCGAACGAGCCGAGTATGTCGCTCGCTTGATGATAAGCGTCAAACCATAACAGTTCAATGGCATTCAGAATTTCAGGGTTCGGTTGTTAATCCCAACAATGCAAAAAAACTATATATAGTAAATAATCCACATCTCATATTCTCTAATTCTCATTATGACTACCTCGCATGATGACATAGTAGCAAAATGCCTACTTTTTGAAAATAGGTACAGTTAGATACGAAACTATTAATACACTGGCCACATAAAAACACATAAGGAAAATCTGTCAATACTAACTGTCATGTTGAAGTATGCCATAACTAATATATAATATTTATTTAGTTGCTAATTAACTAACTATCTAATTTCGTGTAGAGCTATTACTCTATTACATCGATTCAATGGATAATAGTTTAAAATTTATAACAAATGAAAAGGGAAAACCGGCTCTTCTTTATGATAGCTATCGGATAATTTCGAAAAAAAAAAAAAACGGAAGCCTACGGAGATGGAAATATAGAGAAGATTATTCACAAACTTCTCACATTTGTGCATCACATCATGGAGATAATGAAATAGCTCTGATGATGGATTCTTGTCGTATGTTGATTATTTATAAGTATGAATAAATTTTATCTGTCCGAGTGGTTTTTGTTCTCGACTGTAACTTTAAAAAGGTAGGCATTTTGCTACTATGTCATTATGCGATATAGTAATAATGCGAAGTAGAGAATATGAGATGTGGATTATTTACTGCATAGGTTATTTGCATTGTGGTTTGAAATTCGGATCCGGTTGTTAACAAGAGTTGAAACTCTGCATGGCAATGCACTGCGATCGTCATTCTGAGATATAAGATGTTAATTCTTTTGTCCTGTAATTTCACTGGAAACATTGCCCTTCAACGGAACACAGTAACGTTTGCACACTACTGCTTCACGGTTGAATAACTGGCAAAGATGTGGCACTTCCCCAGGCCGACTGCGCCAAGCTGAAGGAGCTGCTGGCTTTCCTGGGCGACATCGGCTGGCTGGACTGATCAGCGTCACCCGGTTATCACGCAAAATGGGCCGCGCCACAGCGGCCTGGTTGCGGAAAAGCCCACCAAGTACAAAGTACCAAGTCCCCAGGTGGACTATGCAAAAGGCCTACCACTACAGGTCATACGGCGTTGCTGTTTATATCTACGAGGCATTTGCTTTTCAAACTGTTGACACTCATTTTGGACTTTTGTACACGTAGCCAGTCCTCTGCAATTACCCCAAGCTGTTGTAATATGAAAAAGGGCATTCATCATCATCATCTCAGCCGTAGGACGTCCACTGCTGAACATATACCTCCCCCATAATTTTCCTAAAGGACCGGTTGGAAGCGGCCTGCATCCAACGTCGTCCTGCGACCTTTATCAAGCCCTGGTAAAAAGAGCATTATATCATTAATATTATAATGCTTCTTACCGAATATAGCACCGACAGTGAGCAAAGATCCGATCCATGATGCCTCGTCCGAGGTGATGGGACTCTCGAGCGGAGATGTGGTCACGTTCTCCAGCTTCGGTTGGATGGGAGATGTCCATCCCATGGAGTAGCCCGTCGAGGCGATCGCGATGTTTGCTGAGGAAAGAGAGTTTTGTTTAAATGATGTAGTGGCGCACCGTTGAAAAATATCTATCCCAAAGGACCATGTGAAGGATTTTGACAGCATGACAAAATACAAATACAAAAAATATTGTAGGTACTTAATTTATACGTGTTTATGCTGCGCCTGCGCGGAAACTGACTGCTCACAGAAATATTTTCCGGGAATAAGTAGGCTATAGTTATGTGTTATCCAGGTATCATTTAGGCTGCTTATATGAAACATTTTCAGCCACATTGGTTTAGTTGTCTTGGCGTGAAAGAGTAAAAATTTCAATCAAACAGAATAGTAGTAAGCTTTTAGCTGCATGGCTTTCGTATTGAAGTGTGATTTCAAGAAGTATAAAATATCCTTTAAATTAAATCAGGGGTTACGAAGCTAAAAGACATTGGTTCAATTGCGTATAGCTTAGCTGATCCCTATAAAAAGTTACATTTTTATAAAGATAATTGCGAAGATATAATGTGTTCAATTCTACGAAGGAATTTGTTACGGCGGTTTACCTAAGAAAGAAGTACCTTTCAAATCCGTAGATCTGATATGTACGGACCTTTACTTCACCTTATAGACCGGACAGGCAAGTCTCTTACAATAACATACCATATTATACCACCATTGTTTTTTTTATTGATTGTAGTTGATAAATAATAAAGTTAGGGACGCAATAGAACCGATTGCGTTCCTAACTTGAGGGAGATGTAATAATCGTTATATTTACTACTGTGAGTCCGTCATATTTACCTACATATTACATTATACGTTATTGGAATATATGAAATATACATAAAATATTTGCCCAATTCTTCCAGGATTTTCCAAATGTGTAGCATATCCCACTAATATTATAAATGTGAGAGTTTAGATGGATGGATGGATGGATGGATGGATAAATGGATGTTTGTTACTCAATCATGCAAACACTACTGAATGGATTTTAATTAAATTTGGTATGTAGATAGACGAGGCGCTGAAATAACATAGGATACATTTTCATCATCATCATCATCCATCACCACGCGTGTGCGGGTGAAACTGCGGGCGCAGAGTATTATTATTATTATTATAATTGCGTTGCGACCATCACAGTGACAACCATTTTTCCAGGAAAAAAGTATGTGCAAACTTAACTGTGACTTTTGCAACATCCGTATATATTTTTTTGTATTTGGAGGCCTTTGTATCTAATATCGGAGTGTTGAGAGCACTGCAGTGCTACCAATACCGTTACAACTCTAGAATGCTGTTCTAGAGTTCAATGCTAAAATAATGGGCAGTCGTGAAACAGGTTGGGCTGCTTTCCTAGCATATTCGAATAGTCTAGTCTTATTTAAAATGGATTAAATATATATTATTTATATAATTTATACAAATACTAGCTGACCCGCCAGCGGCTTCGCTCGCGTGGCTTCGGCGGTTACGGTAATTACAGATTTCAATTAGGGGTCGAATTTCACAAAATCCCGTCTTAGTGAGTACATAGGTCCAAAAAAGAACCCCCATGCAAAATTTTAAACTTTCAGAACTCGCAGTAACGAAGTTTCATACAAACTATCAACCCAAAAAAAAACCCTTAGGGGTTGAATTTCATAAAATGCCGTCTTAGTGAGCACCTACGTCCTAAAAGAACCCACATGCAAAATTTGAAACTTTGAAGCACTTGTTTTTGAGATTTCGTGATGAGTGAGTGACCTTTCGCTTTTATGTATATATAGATTACTAATGGAATGGAAAGATAAAACAATAATGAAAAGGAATGGAAGACCTTATAGCATAACTGAGCTCACAGAGGGCAAATTCAAGTTGACTGTAGAAAACGTTTTAATAAAAAAAGCTTACTATAAAGTTCGACATTATATAGAAGATAAAGATGCTTGGAATACTCCACTTCTGGCAAGCTGTCTCTCTGCCACCCATAAAATGTAATATTTGTAGTACCTAAGTAGAAACATTGTAAACATCCATATAAAAAGAATGGCCCCGAGTTTCTTGCCGCTTCTTCTCGGTGGGTTCTATATATTTTGGAACGCGGCGGTAGAGTCTTTAAAGTACATTATAATGAAAAGTTAACGTTCATAAGTGCGTCTTTGATGCCTAAATTGAATAAATGATTTTGACTTTGACTTTGACTTTGAGCACGATGCTCGAAGGCCCCAAGCGAATTTCGCAAGGGGTAGGGAAAATTAGAAAAGTCAAATGTGCCTCCCCCAGTATCAGTTGGGAACTGAGCTGTTGCAGTTGTTGTCGAATACATCTACCTAGGACAAACAGTTCAGCTAGGCTAGCTTCGAGAAAGAGGTCTATCGACGAATCCAACTTCTGCTTCAACAAGTCTTCTCGTCATAAATACCTCAGTGCCCCCACACAGTCTCGAATGTGTATTACCAGTGTTGACAGGCACTGAAACGTGGTCTCTTACTATGGGCCTCATAACTAAGTTCAAAGTCGCTCAACGAGCTATGGAGAGGGCTATGCTCGGGGTTTCTCTACGTGATCGAATCAGAAATGAGGAGATCCGTAGACGAATGAAAGTCATTGGCACATTGTCCAGAAGATAAGCCAGTTGAAGAGGAAGTGCGCAAGGCACATCGCACGCAGAACAGATGGCCGATGAGGCTGGAAGGTTCTGGAGTGGAGTCCACGGACCAACAAGCGCAGCGTAGGTCATCAACCGACAAGGTGGGCAGACCTCATAAAGGTCGCAGGAAGATATTGGATGCTGGTCGCTTCCAACCGGTACCTTTGGAAATTTGTGGGGGAGGCTTATGTTCAACAGTGGATGCCCTACGGCTAAAATGATGATGATGATTGAATTACAAATATATGTTTATTACAGAGTTATTTTTCATACGTTCACTTTTTATCTTTTGCGACGTTTAGAAAATTATGCGAAAGACCTATTGAGAAATAGGCGGCTTAAAGAAAAAACGTGTAGGAACAGTAAAATAGACTAATAGTGAAAGTGGACCGATGTAGACTCATCGTTCCAGAGGGATCTAGAGGATGGTATCTAAAGCCAGAGGAGCGCTAGAAATTGTCCAGACGACTTCCTTCGGAGACAGGTCACTCTACGTAGAATTCGAATTACCCAGAGCCGGCCGACTTCAACACTAAAAAAAAAGTGTCAAATAAATTGTTGAAGACGGTACCATGATAGTTCAAAAGTACCTATTATCACAATGTTTTGTGCGTGGTACCGACTTCGACAAGTTATTTCACACTTTTTAGTTACGGGGATCGATTGTCATTCACCGTCAATAAGGATATCATCAAGATCACGAGGCGAAACACTTTTCAGTTATTGGAGTGTAACTCAAAAACCGCTTGACCGAATTCAATGAAAATTTAATGGGACCACCTCGAAAAAAAAACAATTGAGTTCACAAATGGGGGACATATCAGTGAACATACATAAAAAATACATACAGTCGAATATAGGACCTTCTACTCTTTTGAAGTCAGTAAAAAAATTGTATAAAGCACTTCTATCCTATTACGAGATCGCTCTGAGCGATAAGACCGCCCATTGTGACACTTAATTGTAAGTTTATCATTTGTTTGTTGTATTTTATAATGTGGTGGTACAATAAAGAGTTTATCTATCTATCTATATATCGCTATTATAAAGAGGAAAGATTTGTAAGTATGTTTGTAACGAATTGGCTCAAAAAGTACTGGATATTATACGATTTCAAAAATTCTTTCACCATTGGAAAGCTACATGCACCCTGAGTAACATAGGCTATATAAGATTCATCACCATCATCCATCACCGCGCGGGTGAAACCGCAGAGAGCAGCTAGTAAGTAAGTTAAATAAGACAAAACATTTCTTCTTACGACCTCTTTGATTTTTGATTGAAATGTCACGTCTATAAAATCTATTCTAAAGCTTGCAGGTGTACCTACTCACGAATACTAGAATAACCGGTGTTCATTGATCCTATAAGAACGGGCAGGTATTCAATTTTGTGCTAATAAGTATCTATTATAACATCACTATAAGTAAATATTGTTACTGACATGAAGAACACAGTTTGTTAGTTTAAACACGGCGCGCGATACTTTCATTCATGAATATACAGGTTGTCCCGAAACTTAACGATGATCTGGTACCGGGCGAAAGGCCAAGGTATACCAGTTATGAAAAAATAACAAAAAACAATAATTTTTTGCCAACCTGGAGTGTCATAGTTAAAAACTAAACTCACAATAATTATGTAAACCATAACTCGTTAAAACTTAATTTATTATACTTAGTTAACAATGTTTATTAATTTTATGTGTGGTTGCGATTAATAGGACTGTTATTTGAGATTACATTGTAAAAAAAACACTACAAATTTTTCAACTTTTTCGAAAAATGTCTATTGTCGCTTGGCTAAGTGACATGTGTTACGCAACCTGGCAATATTAATATTTATGCGCTGGCAATCCTAACCTGAATTTAAGTATTTTTGCAATGGCAACACTGAAGTCTGAATAGCAACGCCACCTCCTTTCCGGTGAGGTTGCTCGACCGCTGTCAAGTTGGTCTCCTATCTGGAGGGGTTGGCATTGCTCATCATTCGATCGCCGACAGTCGCCCAGAACAGCTGTGCCAGGGTAAATATGTTGAGCCTCGAATAAGTGAACTTAGCGAATAAACCAGTAGCTAATTGAAAAGTGCAGTTTTCTTGTTTACACATGGATTGTTTTTGCAATTTTTTTCATAACAGGTATACCATGACCTCTCGCGCGGCACCAGATTATCGTTGAGTTTCTGGACATCCTATATACTCGTACATAACCGTAGATAGATTGTGATGTGGGTTAGTATATTAAGTCAGGGGAATCCGGAAGAATTGGACGCTAGCCAAGCTTGGTCGCAGATTTATCAATACTACTCTGGGACAGTATTGCCACGAGTAGACTACGAACTGCAGACTTTTTGACTGTGAATAAAATGTCACTTAATTATGGCTCCAGGCAATGATTTTCAATATCGATGGAATGGCATTCAAGGCGGAAGACACAATATTAATTCGCCCAGAATGGGATTCAAATGTCACAATGAAGTCTATTGCCATTCTCCGTAAATATAGACAATAAGGCTGCTGGTACTAATTGCTTGAAATGTAATCAAGAGTAATGACGAGTTTTGGCCAACAGGATCATAAATACAAATAATAAGATCGCCAATTACTTTGTTATTTATATTATGTAGGTACTTAAATATTTGTTTGTGCTGACTGACTGCTTCACTGCCTCATTGCTTGACTGCCTCACAGCCTCATTGCCTGCCTGCCTGATGTATCGACGCAACCGAAACCTCTGGGGCTAAACTTGAAATTTTAGTAGTTGTTTGTAAACATTCACTAAAGAAGTAGTTTTTGAAATTTTATCCGTTTTACAGCGAAGCCGCTTGCGGGCTAGCACTGCGAGGATGGATTGTGTCATTAGGACAAAAGTGACAGTAATTATCGGTAAAAGACATCCCGCATAAGACGGTAAGATATGTTAAAAATCAGTTTATCGACGTGACAAGTTTATTGCGATCCATGCTAGTACGGCAGCTTGTAATACACAGTAACTACGAGGATGTACATAGTGTGCCAATTATTCCTTAAACATAAAACATATCAAAAAACTTTAAACAGATATCGCTAGGCATTGACTATTGAGAAAATCGCATCAATAAATAATTTCCTAAATGTAACGAGATGCATTATACCTATCCTTTTTTTTTATAATAACCGCTCCCATAAATTTAACATGACATTCGTGTTAGAATCAATATCGTATATAGGTACCTACTCATATGGATCAAATCATATTTTGCACTACAAATCGTAGCTACCTTATTATTTATAATTTAGAAAGTACTGATACATTACGAAATGTATTTAAAGAAAATAACTTTCTCACCGTTACAGGAATTTATATATTAGAACTATGCTTATTTATAAAGAATAATGGAACTTACTTCTATAACATTCACTCAAGCCGTGCTGACATATTGCGATGTAAACAAAAGTACAACATATGCATTCGTCAAGTAAATAATTCCATGTTCTACAATAGTTCTTTCTATACTGCCATTAAAATTTATAATCATTTGCCTACAGAATTGAAGTCATTAGAATTACCACAGTTTAAAATTAAATTAAAAGCCTGGCTTATAATAAAAACTTATTATAGTCTTAAAGAATACTTAGATGATAACTAAATATTTAGTCTTATTGAATTATAACAAGTTAAGCTAAGCAAATGTAAATACTTACTCTTTTGTATAATTATTATTTAGTTTTGGGTGTAATGTAAATGCTTTATGTGTAATTATTATTAGTTAGTTTTATACAGTTTTTCGTTAGTATTATATAATTTCATACAAAAAATTGCACGCCCGAAATGGGTAAACTGTTGATACTCTAGTTGTTATGAACATCTTTTGTACACAGTTCTTGCAATAAATATATTCTGATTCTGATTCTTACATAATCAGGCACTCGCATAAGATTGTTTTAGGCGTTGAGTAATGCAATAGCTCCCCACATTATATAAATAAGTGGTTTGGTACTCACTTATATAAATACAGAAGAAATCATAAATAAAAAAATACCATGGTAAAAATACCAAATATACTATATTAGTTGATTTTTATTAATATTGCGTGCGAGCATGGCTGCATGGGTCTCACGATAAACTTGTCGAGTCGATAACCTGACTTTTACCTGATAACTGACCTTGTTTCTAGTACGGTTCAGCTGCGATACTCGTAGCTATATCGCGGGCTGTCTTTATCCTATATATGTTATATAATTTATTGTAGAACCGACAACCGTTGGGGTAAACGAGTTCTAGAGTGGAGACCGCGTCTCGGCAAACGTAGTGTAGGACGTCCTGAGGCACGGTGGAGTGACGATCTGCGCAAGACGGCTGGCAAAAACTGGATGCGAGAAGCCCAAGATAGACCTAAGTGGCGTGCAATTGGAGAGGCCTATGTCCAGCAGTGGACTGCTACAGGCTGATGATGATGATGAATTTATTGTTTATTAGATATTTTATCCTATATAGACAATACAGATGCCACCGCAGATGCCTAAAAGGTAATAGTAAAATGATCAATCAATTATTATCCATAATGTCAAAAGCACACCTACCTATACCTTTCTACACAACTTTTATGATCAATAGCAAGCAAACCGATGTTTGCTCAAGGATACAAAACGCATAGAAAGAGCATAAAAAGTACAGTTTATGATGCCAAGCCCACGCCGCGTATTAAATCGTCAATAGATTATGTGGTAATACGTAGAACCTACGTAGAACATTTTATATCCTGGACGGTTCGTCCGCCTTTGTTACGGGAAAGCACTACAAGCTTAGGTAGTAAAATATCACGATTTGGGGGCCCAGTAATCTACGGCAAATATCCTAAATTGTTATCCGTAGACGCGAGTTCAGTAGGGCTATGTATCTCAGTTGCTAACAATTGTTGATTGGAATCTTGAAAAATGGCTTTTATTTTGACAACTCCAGTCATCAACTTACTAACATTTGTTCTTACTGGAGTTGTCAAGAGTGACATAGAGCGGCCATTTTTCAAGATTTCAATCAACATTTGTTAGCAACTGAGATACACAATAGCCCTGCGGATCACGTCCGTGGATGTCATTTTACGCTTTACAAATATTCCAAAACTGTTAGAAGAGTACGTCTATCACGATTTTACAACATTGCCACTAATCGACGCTCGGTATCGACTGCCGGAAAAAAATGTATGAAAAAACAGTGCCACCTCGCGGTCAATTGTAGAACTAAAATTGACAGCGAGTACGCCAATCACAAGCTTAATAGGTAGGCGAGATCGAGTATCGACTATAGATGGCATTTACGGTGCCAACTCATGGTAGAGCTACAGGTAAGTTCTTGTAAACAGTACCTAATATATACATATATTTAGTTCAATAGCTTAAATTTTTTTTTTTACATTTTGCTTTTCGCGTTCCTGTCTGTAGATGTATACGAGTACGCGCAGCGAGTACGATAACTCCTCCTAAACCACGCAACGGATTATAATGCTGTTTACACCATAAATAACAAAACAGCAAAATTTATAAGATACCATCCATATGATTTTAAAACTGCCCGAGATATTTATCCTGGGAATACAAGGAATCCTAATAGAATTGTTTTACCACATGTACCGAAAACTCCAATGTATTCCAAGAATTGTTATGCAATGTGCGGTCGGATATGTAATGCGATCCCGGAAGATATCAAACAATTCGGTATGCTAAAAAAAATTAACCTATGCCAATTCCGAAACCAATTGGAGATTTTATGTTACAAACCCTTATTTTTCTACTCTGACCTTTTAAAACGATAAGATGCCATTTATTTTAACAAAAAACGATGAAATAATTCGACTTTCATTGACCTCTAAATGACGTCACTTTTTTGCACTTTTGTTTTGATTGAATAGAGACTTACGAATTAGTAGGTGTCACTGTCAAGTGTTCTAGTTTCTTTTTTTTTACTCGCGTGCTTTTCTTGGCTCCTCAACGCAACTACATATTTGTGCAAAAAAGTGACGTCATAGGATTCAAATTTTCAAAAAAATATTATAAAATAACTACTGAATATAAAACAAAAATATTGAAATTAGTTTCTTATAATGACCTAATCTACGAAATAAAAATATAAAAAAAATACCAAAAAAAAACTTTACATACCGAATTGCCGATTAGTAGATTTATGCGAAGCCTCAGATTATGGCTATCAGAAAAATGTTTCTATTCTGTATCCGATTTATTTAAACCGCAACTGACTTCATTGTTAATTTTAACACGTGAAATTGTAATTAAGTCTTGTATTCATAATTATAGGACATAATAATTATTAATACTTGTATAATGAAATGATATATAATACTCATATGGAACATGTATGTATAACTAGCAATTTTAATTTAGAATTAATTTTGTTATTTTTCAATTTGGATCATGTATGCAATAACATTTGCACGCCTAGACAGGCAAAGTACAGTTATGGTAGTAATTCGCTTGTTCCGAACACCAAACTAAACTAGCGAACTAAAATATATTTTAAGTAAATATGTGATAGTTCTTAATCTGTTCATACTTAAGTCCAAATTCGTATAATGCTTGCAAGTGAGAATTCTTAAATTTGCCGTTTTTGTTTAATTGTGGGTATGTTTAGTGCAAATTTAATGGTCATGTAAGTTCGTGCCCCCTAAAGTAAAACTACCCACATTTCAATAGAATAATCATATGTTCAGAATTATCATTCTAAGTGTTACTCGAATGTAGATTTTAGTATTAACATAATAAGAACTACCATAGTTTAGAGAATTTTAGTTTAGTGTACGCACAAGCGAATCAGTACCAAATGTCTACATTTTTACTAACATCTGTATTGTACCTGTATTTTATGCAAATAAATAATCTTGAATCTTGAAATAATCTTTAGATTTTTCAGCTCTCTTTTTTCTAGCTTACAACGGTGCAAAGCCGGAACATGTCGTTACACAAATAGACATACATTTCTTTGTACTATTTAACATATTTTCCGTAGTTAGAACCCTGATGAAAGTGTTTACCCAACGCTACATACACATCACAAAGTCCAATTTACCACATTGTTTTATAAACACCTGAAAAATAATTAGCTTTAAGACAATAGTTTCGTTAAACCGTGTCATCGTGTCGCATAATAACAAGTTAAGGCGGTTGACAACGCCAACCGAAAGCCGAATGCGGAAATTAAGTAGTTCACTTCGACTTTGTTAAAAAAAATTTAAAACAGAGTAACAATACAATAATAAAGTTGAATAATAATTAAGTTTAGGCAACAATTTGGATCTTATATACTAATTTAAATGTTTAACTCAGCATCTCCCCTCCGAACTGCTCGTCCTACTGTCTGCTATTGTTGAAGTTGTGCAATTACGTTTATGAAGCTGATTTGGGTGTATTGGGGTTCCTTAACTTGGGCTTTGCAAACATTGTTGGTAGAATAATTGAAATACTATATCATATTGCGTGCGAAGTGGAAATTATGTAGCAAGCGCGGATCCACCGTTGTGGGCACGATGGGCATGCCCACAACCCTAAAACAGGAAAAAAAAACCTGTGACATCAGACGTCACACTTTCATATTCGGCAGGCCGATGATATGTCGTTTTATATCCAATGCTCTAATAAAATATACAAAACCTGGATGTCCATTGGATAAATAATCAACGTTTTCGCTAAAATATATTTTTTTTAAATTTAATTTGACATCATTTGATATCCTCTGTACCTCTCGAAATTGCATGGTGTGTAGAGAGCTTCGGTCGCGTTCCTGTATAGGATAGTTATTCTACTCTTTGGTCGCGATCGTGCCGCCGCCTGTGGCTACCGTCGCTGTGAATTTTATTAAATGAAATATGTAAATGGATGCAAAAATGTATACTACTGAAAAAACTATATTGATAAGAATTTCAGAAATCTATTAATGACTTGCCACATTTGTGGAATAGTAAAATAGTTATGGCGTATTTTTACTTTTCTTAGCAGCTGATGTTTTTTTTGACCCGCCATTGTTCCTTCCTGTCCAAATTTCTCTAGACTAGAAATAATGTTTTTAATTATTAAATAACATACTCGTATTATATATTGTAGTATTGCTGTGCATCTATTAATGCTCAAAGTAAACATTAATGTTTATAGTCTTTCAGTCTCAGTAGGTATAGTTCAGCGAACTCAGCGAAGGCAATAGCAAGACCCGTTTTTTAATATTTGGACAGCATTTGAGCCATTTTCATTCACGTATGCACGCTGTGGCGATCCAACGCGGAATGAAATTGTAATCGCCGCTGTAACGTGTGTAGAGTACGTACTACCTACGTACGTAGACTACAGCAGATTGCTACAGCATGTTGTGTTCGGGGTTGCATCGTATGTATACACTTTGAGCCCAGATTGCATGCAACCGCACTACTCACGTTACAACGCGGCTTACAATTTGCTGTAACAATCTGCTGGATGCTAGGACATACGATACGACGTCCAACATGTTAGAAGAGAGTCACAACACGCCTACATACGATACAATTTGCTGGATCACAGCAGATTGCTACAGCATGTTGCATTCGAAATTGCATGGTGTGTAGAGTGCTTTAGTGTCGTTACCCGCATAGACTTCAGTCTACTCGTGATCATGGCGCTTGCAACAGTGTCGAAATATTGTGAACTCAAACAAAATGGAGTACACAGTAAATATCCCGTTTCTAATGTTAAGTGACAAAAGTGACCGTGATAGTTTAAAACTTATAAATTTTTAAATAGGTAGTGAAAAGACATGTCATTTCATTCGTTTATCTATTATAACTGCAGTGTAAGCATGGATGAATTCACAATAAACTTGCGTCGATAAACTGATTTTATCGTATCTTGTCTTTAGCATGGATCTACGATAGCAATAGCCATTCGGCCTCCGATTCCAAGAATTCTATTCACTTGTGTGATTGTTTTTTTTAGTTTTGATAAACAAGCATATGACGGGTCGGGTCTTGAATCGAGTCGCCTGAATTTGAGGATTCTGCTACTGTGGAATGGTCAAGGGGCTTTGTCTTGACCCTCTCAATTCGATTTTGGCTGCCGGAGTTACGCGAAAGTATTTTAAATTAATATTTAAAGTTTCTGTAATTTCACACGAAAAACATGCGGATGCGTGAAACGGAACGCAATATCAGGAAATATTGCATAAATTTGAACGTCTGCTATGTTTATGTTCGTGAAACGAAACGTTTTGATCGCTATTTTTGAGGTTTGTGGTGTTTGACGTATGTGACGTTGAGTGAAAAGGTTTTTTAAAAAAGACAATTATAATAATCCGTGTGATTTTAGTGATGCTATAGTTGAATATTTGTGGAGGCGAGATCTATTCAAGCAGAAAAAAGATCCCTTTGTCGAGTTGATCAATGTAATTAACTATGTTTACAAAATAAAATAAATACTCCTACATAGTTTTGTGAAAATTATTTTCCTCCCTTACCCACCCAGAGACCAAATCAGACCGGTTAGGTTGAAAGTAGTCAGAAAACCGACACAGAGCACCCCGACTCCACCTATTCTTGTGGCTACTACCCCTAGAGTGTTTATAAATAATGCGGGAGCCAGAAGCTCAAGGGAGGTCCTGAACTCAGCCTTCCTTTCGCTACGGAGGTCGCCGGCTCGCTTCGCTCGCCAGCTCCCCCCTTCGCTCAACTCGACTTCATGCGGCGAAGCAACGTTCAGGGGCGACCGCTAGAGCTTCTGGCGGGAGCCCACCCGGAGTCCAAGTCAGACCGGTTAGGTCGAAATTAGTGACAAATCCAACTCTGACCCCCCCCTCTCTCTCCTACCCCCCCCAAAATTTAGGTGTAAAAGTGTTAGTAGAGTAGACAAAATTATCTTTGATATTAAATTTTAAAAAAAACTACGCGGTTCCGGCAGGGGGAAATGGTAGGGGGGGGGGGGTTCCCTGCCCCCGACCCCCCACCCCCATATCCTACCCATTCCCCCTCCCCCAAAGTTAAGTGTAAAAGTGTTTAAATAGAGTAGAAAATTTGATCTTTGATATTAAATTAAAAAAAAACTACGCGATTCCGGCAGGGAAAAATGGTGGGGAGGAGTTCCCCCCCTCCCCCCCCCCCCCCTCCCCCCCCCCCCCCCCTCCCCCCCTCCCCCCTAAATTCAGGCGACTCGATTCAAGACCTTACCCCTTATAGACGCTGGTAGGTTGTATGAAGCTAGATTTGAAGCGCTTCGTGCGTATTTTTGGAATTTCAACCATGTACGGATGACGTGTGCGTCGTTTTGTTCGATGAAAGAAAGAAGATGAGGGAATAAGATGGATTGGAGGCTATGCGAGTGCACTGCACGAGTAAACACGTATCTATTTCTCATAGATAATTATCACAGACATTTAATTATCACAGATAATTAATTATTGTTTATCATCACGTATTGATACAACCATTTGATTCTTGGATAATTTGATTCGAGTAATTAATACCTAATTAATTATTTAATCAATACAATCAATTGATGCAGTATTCTATCATTTGGAAATCCCCTTGGTCGCGTCATTATGACTGGTTTACAATGTTCAGTTCCGGCTTAAGGTCAGTGAGCACGAATAACTGAGTAAGTGTAACGTTACGTATCGTTCACGTGAAACAGTACAAACTGTCATGTATCTAGGGCAAACGTGACACAGACTACTCATAGTTTGTACACCGAAGCGTGACGTGTTGAAGTTTGCGATTCGAATACTGTTTCGAAAATTGTTTCTGCTACGGCTTCTAAACTAATGGGCAACCGTATCTAAACGAGTAGGTAGCACTTTTACTCAAGAATATACAACATTTTAATAAATAAGCTCTTTAATCTTATTCCTTCCTCACCATTCCGATCCCGAACTACTCGTTCCGGCCCAGAATGCCATCTTCTACATACTGTTGAAAACTTCTTACCACGAACCAAAAAGTTGGGCAGTTTCTACCTCAGTCGTGTAAGTAAATTGTGGAAAGCTCTACCAGCGTACATATTTCCTTGCAGCTATATGACCCTGGGTCTTTCAAGCGGTGAGTGAAAAAGCATCTCTCCATAGCTCTACCATGAGTTGGCAACATAAATGTCATCTATAGTCGATACTCGATCTCGCCTATCTATTAAGCTTGTGATTGGCGTACTCGCTGTCAATTTTAGTTCTACAATCGACCGCGAGGTGGCACTGTTCTTTTATTCATACATGTTTTGCGGCAGTCGATATCGAGCATCGATTGGTGTCAATGTTTTAAACTCATGGTAGACCTACAGGTTATCATACGGGAGGCTATTAGAGCTTACGGCTGCACTAATGGTCATTGTTTCTTGATCCATCTACGCATTCCATCAGGCGAGAGGGAGTCACTTTGATGAACCACTATAAAAAAAATAGGCAACCAATATGATCACGTGTTAGCTTGACTAGCCGATCTATAACGTGCATCCGGTCTCCACTGCGCACGTAATTATACATAATCCTTATTTGATTGATTGCAAACAGAAAACGATAATGTTAAATTTGTTAATTAAGACACTTGTATGCAAGTAGGTACAGCTATTGATAAAATAATAATACATCATTATAAACTCTTCGGAGACAACAAGCCATTGACAAACCAAAAGCGGTTACAAACATGCTATAGATAGATCGAACTCATCTAGTAGATAGCAAAGACTTCTATGTAAACATTCATACAGCGTGTAACAAAAAGTGCAGTAATACTAAAACCACATAAGCCGAACCTTGCATACAGTTACGACCTAACTACTGCGTCCCGGGAAGTAAGTAAACATTCCTAATTATGAGAAACCAAACTTTTCTAATACTCAAGCAGGTCCATCCCTGAAAAACTAGGTCAATGACGGCAATGGCTTTCAGAACGTAGACTAGGAAAACAAAGGGCTTAATTGGGGCCTTGGCTGGGGAGCGGTGCGGTGATAGGGAGCATGCACGGCAGGGGGATAGAGGTTGAATGCATAGGTGACGTGGGGATTGCAGAGCGCTTAGCTAAAAAGCTAAAAACCATGTCTTTAGTTTTTATCTTGATAATGTACTTGACTGTGATAACTTGTAATTTGGTTCCTTATAATACCAATTATATATGTAATATATCTATATATATGTGTATTGTATAATTTATATTGTATATATATATATATATATAGTATTTTTGTATGTAGTATATATGTGTATTGTATAATTTATTATTAGGTATATTAATTTATTATGTTAAGAATTTATTTACTTTTACTATGTAAGCGTTACATTATTCACACCACCGACTTTTCTCACTCCTTTACTTCTCTCCATCCAAAGGTTGACTAGAAGAGACCGCTTTTAGCGATAAGTCCGCCCCTTGTACTATTACTTTTGTTTTAGTTAGTAGTTAATTACTCTGTGGGTTTAATGCTGTAACTGGTGTACAATAAAGTATTTTGTATTGTATTGTATTATATAGATTATATATATTATATTATATATTGTATTATATTGTGATACTTTGCCATGAGAACCCTGACTAGGAACATATGCACACCTTTCAGTATTATTGCACCTTTTTTGTTACACGCTGTATATAAGTCTCTGGTAGTAGTATCTATTGTTGTGTGTATGTTCTTATTAGAGACGCCACGAATATTCGGCAACTATTCGGTATTCGGCTATTCGGGCACTTTTTGTCGCTATTCGTCGAATGGCAAATCATGAAAAAAATAACTTAGTATATTTTTATGACTATCGTCCCGTGGAAGATGGGACAGCCCCTGGTTTGGGATGCTACATGTGTGGACACACTGGCGCCGTCTCATCTCCCTGGGACGATTGATCGGGCTGGCGCTGCCGCGTCTAAAGCGGAAGACCTCAAACGTCATAAATATGTGTATTTAGACAGAATGTACATGTTTATGCCGTTTGGGGTCGAAACTTTAGGCCCATGGGGGCCGTCCGCTCTCAACTTGTTTAGGGATCTGGCGAAACGTTTGTTTGAGGCGTCGGGTGACCGAAATGCTGGCGCCTATTTTGGGCAAAAACTTAGCATTGCCATACAGCGTGGCAATGCCGCCAGCGTTTTGGCCACTTTTCCCCCCACCATGGGGCTTATAGATTAGAATGTTATTATTATTATTATTTTATTTAATTTTTAATTACTAATAAAAGTTATATATACTTACTACTTATATAAAAATGAAAAAAAAAAATATTAGTCATAAAGATGTTTAATTAACCAACAAATTAACATGTTCATATTTGAAATCTACTTGTGGTAAATTATGATCAATGATATCAATATTTCCTGCATTTGTTGATAGCAAACGATTGCGTTTTTTCTCATAAAATTATACCTGCTTCTGAAAACAGCCGCTCACTATATACATTACTACCGGGAGATGGTAAATAAATCTTAGCAAATTGTGAAAGGATTGGAATTTTTATTAAATGGAATCTGTTTTCTTTTCTCGGACAAATGTTGATATTTCTTAAGTAGGTAGTAGTAGTAAGGTAATATTTAATTATTTAGCATATAGTTAGTACAGTATGACGTACCAACAATTAACAAATAAAGCGTGTTGTGACACGATCGCGACCTAATCACAAATGAAGCAAAACTGCCAGCGCCCACGTACTACTTCAGTGATGCAATTTTAAACTCGTAAGTGACGAGTTGTGAATTCTCAATGTCACCCGCGGAAAGTACTAAGTGTTGCCGAATATTCGGCAGCCGAATACTCGGGGCTTCGGCCAAGAGCCTCGCCGAATATTCGGTATTCGGTATTCGGCCAAATCACTATTCGTGGCATCTCTAGTTCTTATTATAATGTGTTTTGAAGTAATAACTTTTTTAATTGTCATTTTCGTTATCAGTTCGTTATCTTTCACTGTATCGATGCACGAATGCTCATAAACACATGCAAGAATTAAATATTTCAGTAGAAATCGATTACTGGGAAAGAACATGTTCAAAAACTGTGATATGAGTAAATTCACCAGATTATTTCATAGCTTCACTTTTTTTAATGGAAAAGTGAAACGTTTTATATCTCTAAAAGTATGGACGTTAGAAAACAAAATGATTTTAACCATTGTTGTGGAAAATAAACTGATCTTTAAAATGGTTGGCTGCATTTTATTGATTAATCCAATATTATCAGAGTTGTCAGCTGAGATAGACAAGTCGGTTAAGTAGGAAGTCAATAAATCGACCATAAATCGTAAACGGTAAGATGAACAAAAATGTTTACAAGCAATAAAAGATGCAACATTATTTTCTCTACAATAATGGTCTCAATAACTTTTGCCCCAAAGTGCATAGTTTCCGAGATATCGGCCAATAACTTTTTTCAAGATGGCGCTAGAGAGCCACCTGTCAGCATTTTGTGATTTTCTCTAAATCTTATTAAAAAAAAGGATCGGTAATTTAGTGCGAGGTTAAATTTTATTTTTACTGGCCTGAATTTTTTGATAGTTGTTGCCTAATATGTTGCAAGCATCTATTATGGATTTTTAAAAATAACACCCCTAAGGGGGTGAAGCGAGCGTTGCCGCTAGCGGGTCAGCTACTTATATAGTATTTGTACAAACATTTATTATATGGGGTTGAATAAATAACTTATAAACCCTATATCTTATAATAACGTTTATACAAAAATGTAATAGTATTATAGGTATCTATTAGATAATTATGTTACACTTAATATGTATTGTATTGTTATTTTGTTATTGGTTCTATACAAACTTTAATAGTATTTTTATAATTTTTAGTATATCTACAAATTCATTATCTTTATTGCACCGCCTACAATTTTTCCTGCGCACCCAAGATGACTGGTGGATAATTACAAGTACAATTTTATAAATGTAATACCGACTTCCATTCTATTCAATTATCGGAGTGTAACTCAAAAACTACTGGACCGAATTTGAATGAAATTTAAATGGGACGGGAACCACCAGCTTTCAAACAAAAGAAGAATTCTGAGAATCGGTTCACCCTATCGAAAGTAATGAAGTAACAAAAAAAATACAGTCGAGTACCTCCTCTTTTTTAGAAGTCGGTAGAAAATGCTACTTAGCAGTCCTCGTTGTACATTTGTTTTGTGCTAAAGTATAAATAAATATATAAAGTACGAGTTAAATGATTACAATCCAGCAGAGAAGTCATGTCCGACGACAATTTCCACAATGCAGACCCATTATTGAATACGGCAGAATAAGTAGATGTCCATTCTCATGTAACAATAGAGCGCTCGTACAGAACTGTTACGCTGATATGTACTTCCGGTTTATTTGGATTGACAACGGTTAGGTGATTTTAGCGCTCGCAGCGGAGCTTGACTCTGCGATCTTAATTCACACTTTTTGGTGTTGAAGTCGGTTCCATTTTATGGTAAACATTTTCTTCACCATTTTTCATAAATTGAAGTCGGTTAAAAGTGGTAAGATTCGCTCTTAAAAAATATTACCAGTACGGTCACGCAGCCCCGCAGAAAAAAAGATTTTCTTGAACTTGTGGCCTAAGATTGTCAACTGCTGGACATAGGAATATCATGTATCTACGTTAAAAGTTAAGAGGAACGCATAGCTAGGAACTGTCAGAGAGTGGGACACTAGTCCGCAACGCAAAACGTGGATAGCATACCACTCCCATAACTTAGTTTAGTTTAATTATAAGTAAATAATTTGTTTATTGTTATGGATGTCACAGTCCGGAATAAAGCTATTTCATTTCATTTCATAGCTAGTACTTGTCCATATTAAAATAAATAACTCTTTTCTACCGCTTAATATTGTCCGATTTCAGTGATTTTTTTCATGTAATCAACACATTGTTTATGCCCATGCGTTTTGGATTATTCTGTTTTTTAAAGTACGAGTACTAAGGGCTTAACTTTAAAAAAGGTTATTTAGTCTATGTAACGTTATTTAAATTAAAGTAGCGCTTATAAGTAAGTACGACCGTATAAAGGTAAATGTGTAGTACTTTAAACTATAAGTACTACTACTTTACTTCTAAGTACTCTCTGCATACAGTGACTTCACCACCATAGATCGCTGAAGCTCTTCAGAGAGAAACACCGAACAAGAAAGCGGGTTAATAAATACATGTTTCGATATATTATGATTGAATGATAAATTAAGATTCTGCGCAAGTCGAGTTCACTCGATAAAGGTAAATATGCACCAACAAGGAAGTTTATCGCAGAAACATTAACTATTTACTTCCTTCATTGATCGTGATTTGGCTCCCGATATAAAGGAAAATTATGTTGTTCAGTATTGTCTTAGTGATAAAAAACGTAGGTACCTAACGTATTTAATATTTTGATTTTCGCAGTAGGTATATGAACAACGGTTGTTATGTAATAGTATACACATACACTATCAAAAATAACCTACACTATCACTGTCAAGAATAGCGATTGTCCCTAGTAGGATTACACCATAGAGAAAATTTTGTATATACCTAGATTACACTCGCTATAAGTAAATAAAAAGGAACATTAGAAATATGATTATAATAATTAAAAAAACATGACCTGCCGCCTTATTGACTTGAACTTGAATGAGAATGAAATGTCAATGTGAAAATGACAATTTGCGCAACTAAAATACGAGTACAATAGAATTATTATATTTAAATTACTAGCTGCGCCCCGCGGTTTCACCCGCGTGGTGATGGATGATGATGATGATGATGATGAAAAGTATCCTATGTGTTAATCCAGCGCCTCATCTACCCCCATACCAAATTTCATCAACATTAGCCCCCCCGTTTGTGCGTGAAAGAGTAACAAACATCCATACATCCATACATACAAACTTTCACGTTTATAATATTAATAGGATTGTCATGTTTCAGTGTGACAAAATTATCTATAGAGTTATACTAACATTAGTTTAGCCGGATTGTTCTCCGTATTTTATTTATTGCCTTTTAGTAGCTTTGTATGTGCTGTATCGGAATCAATATAGCTTATTCCGATACAGTGCATACAGGTTTGGTGAGATTACTATTATGGAAGGACATGTTTAATTTAATTTATTATATATTTGTTTAAAACAAGTAATATAGCACTTAAATCTATTATTATAATCATGGACATACTTCCTAAATTTAGACTTTTTTTACTTCATAGGTACACATTATTTTGTAAATTTGATTTGCCTAGTTTGGCCCCAATGTTATAAGGCTATTAAACAATTTGAATTTGATTAGCTTAACTACAGGGTTATTGGTAATTAGACCGGATCCTTTTAAGGGGTGGTAGGGAATGCCATTTGCAACAATATGACTGTACATTGTGATATCCGGAAATGAATCATTTCTGTGATATTATTTTTTTTTATTTTTTTTTGGAAAATCCAGTTTTACTACTTTAAAATTCAATAAAAAAAAAAGTAATCAACCGATTTCAATTCTGTTCGCAGTTTTAGAGAAACCTTGTTACAGCTCTTAATAATAAACAATAATATCGTACTAATGTAGATCCATCCAAAAACTAGAGGCTTTTTCATAATTTTTATTTGATAATTTTTGTAAGATGCATTACAAAAACCTTTATTTTCTCTACAAAAACGATAGCAAATTAAGTCTGCATTTTATTTAAAAAACATCTACAAGTCTTTAACTATCCAACGAGGTAAAAAAATTAGCACTTTATTGCACAATTGCAGAAATAATGCGATAACAAAGACTCAGGTAGAGACATTCCGAGTTCGCTTGTTGTCATGTTGAATGTGCCGTCTCCCTCTCGCTTATGTTTGTTGAACGAGCAATGAGAACCCAGTTTGCTCAAGCGCATCGTACTGTTCAGGCGCTCTTTGGCAATCCTTTATTACGATTAAATTTCGACCTTGATAACGTTATTGGACTTGTGTAACTTCTTTTTCTGTGATTCGGCTAGTGAACTGGACTTTTTGATTGATTGCTTACCCGACGACTTGGCTTGTACTAAAGGATCTGATCATGACTGCGGAATCCCACGACCATCTACCTCGGCTTCGAGAGTTCACAAACGAAGAGTATGCGGACATACTGTTTTGCTATGGTTTTGCCAACGGCGTCGCTACACATGCTCGAACGGAGTATCAGTCTCGATTTCCACAGCGCCGTTTACCCCATGTGAGTGTATTTGACGGAGTGTACCGGCGACTACGAGAAACTGGTCAAGTTCAAAGACGACGAAGTGATGCTGGACGATCTCGTATTTATCATTCGGATGAAGAGGAACAGATAATTCGCATGTTTGAGCAAGATCCTACGACTTCAACAAACATCATTGCACGACGTCTTGGCATGTCGCAATGGAAAGTATGGAACACAGTGCACCGCTCAAGACTCTACCCGTATCATTTGACTCCGGTACAAGTTATCCAAGACGGAGATCCTGCACGTAGAGTCGAATTTTGCAGATTCATGTTGAACACCGATATGGAAGATGCCAATTTTTTATTAAAAATCTTATGGACCGACGAATCCAAATTTGATCAGGATGGAATATCAAATTATCATAATATTCATTATTGGGCCCCGAAAGATGACGGTAACCCAAACAAGAAAAGATTACAAGGATCACAAAGAAGGTTTTCCGTTAATGTGTGGATGGGCATTATTAAGAATGAATTGATCGGCCCTTTCTTTCTGCCCAACAACCTCAATGGTGAAGCGTATGAATTTTTTTTGAGTAACGAACTTTATGAGCTACTCAGTGAAGTACCCCTTGAAACCCGCAGAAACATGATTTACCAACATGATGGTTGCCCCGCACATTTTAGTTTGAGCGTCCGTGAGTGGCTCAATCGTCAGTATCCCAATAAGTGGATTGGCAGAGGAGGACCCATTCCGTGGCCGGCCAGAAATCCCGACTTGACTCCCGTCGACTATTACGTATGGGGTCACATGAAAAGCTTGGTGTACGACGATACTCTTGGACCTGTGGCAACCATCGAAGAACTGAAACAGCGCATAATAAATGCAGCAGAAAAAATGAAAATTAATTTAAATACAAGTGTTGTTAAGAGCAATTTACGCAGACGTATGCGTCTCTGCATTCAAAATTCTGGCTCACATTTTGAGAACGAACTCTAAAAATAATAAATACAGACTAATTACATCTACTCTTTTATTTCTTTAAAAGAAATTAAGTTACCTTAAGAAAGTATTTCTTCCATAACTACTTCTCATGGACTATTCTCATTCCTTTCTCGGCCTTTTGTAATCGCATTATTTCTGCAACTGTGTAATAAAGTGCTAATTTTTTTTACCTCGTTGGATAGCTAAAGACTTGTAGATGTTTTTTAAATAAAATGCAGACTTAATTTACTATCGTTTTTGTAGAGAAAATAAAGGTTTTTGTAAAGCATCTTACAAAAATTATCAAATAAAAATTATGAAAAAGCCTTTAGTTTTTGGATGGATCTACATTAGTACGATATTATTGTTTATTATTAAGAGCTGTAACAAGGTTTCTCTAAAACTGCGAACAGAATTGAAATCGGTTGATTACTTTTTTTTTTTTATTGAATTTTAAAGTAGTAAAACTGGATTTTCCAAAAAAAAATAAAAATAAAGAATATCACAGAAATGATTCATTTCCGGATATCACAATGTACAGTCATATTGTTGCAAATGGCATTCCCTACCACCCCTTAAAAGGATCCGGTCTAATTACCAATAACCCATAAAAGCGAAAATTGTTGAGTGTGTGTATTTTTATGTTTGTTACCTTCTTCACGCTGCAACTGCTAGACCAATTTTTTATGAAATTTGGTGTGGAGGTAGATGAGATGCTGGATTACCCCATAAGATACTTTTCATCGTCATCATCATACATCACGGGTGTAACCGCGGGGCTCAACTAGTAATAATATAAATGTGTACAGACTGACACACAATTCCGTTTCATGTTTATTGTGATTTCATCCTAAAAAACTACTCAAGATAAAACCAAAGACACAAGAGTTATTCTGAACCCGGAGAAGGCCGTAGAGTTATTATCATCTTAGCACATTATATTCTCACTGCTGGGACTCGAGTCTTCTCTCAGAGAGAGGAGTTGGGCCGTAATCCACCACGCGGACACATTGTGGCTTGGTGGATAGGCTAGTGGCCAACCCAAGTCGAAGTTTTCAGGCCGCCCGAAGGCCGCCGACATAGCCTAAAAACCGGGACCGACGGCTTAACGCGTGCCCTCCCAAGCACGGAAGCGCTCAGTTGAACAATGCCACTAGCACACACCCATCCAGCTCCTGACCGCTGCTAGCGTTGCCTAACTTGTTGATCGGTTATGATCGTCCAGTCAGGCACCGCTACGCTACGAGCGCTACCGCTTACCCCGTTACCTAATTATTATGCCTATTAAATTCTAAGGAAAATAACAATAAGGTATTTCAAATAACACATAAATAAATTACACGTATTTACACGCCCTTTAGAATCCTTTAAGAGGATATTCGGACTTACTTATAAACGCTGCTTAACTTATGACTAAATGACATTATTTAGTACTGCGCAAAGGAAAAATGTTGTGCGCCGTACTAAGTGACGTTATTTAAATTTAAGCAGCGTTTATAAGTAAAGCCGTTGGGTTTTAGTGTTGGTTGACAAGCTAACTGTAAAAAGCATATGTTTATTTTGGATGCCTACTTTAAGTATGGACACCGACATAGACTGGATTGTTATCATAAATCTTAGATTTTTTAAACCCAAAACTTCTATAGGCGCGTTGAGTAGTTTTTGGCTGAACAAAAATCAGGGAATTGCCACGTAACGCTTTTTGAGTGAAGAAAAATAAATGAACTCGCGTCATCGTCATCGTCACCGAATGCTTTGTCACAGATAATGTAGCTTTGAAGTGAAAACTTCTTTAGGCGCGAAAATGGTTTCCATGACTACCTATTTTTGTTGATTACGTGTCTTAAAAATATTTCGAATAGTTTTTACCAGTTTTCACATCTATCGCTGCCGATAAATACTCCCCAAAGACTGCCCCGCATGATTTTTTGTTGCTGTTTGTTTTGCCGGATGCCGGATTAGCGGACTGTGGCCGGATTACACACATATCTATACACAACAATCATAGCAATGACATTGAACTTTCCGGTTGCCCTATTGGGCGCTCTACAGAGAACATAAACATAAACAAACATAATTGTGTGTCTTTTCTCACGTTGGTACGAGTAGGTACGTAAGAGGTTTTTCTGTCGCACTATGTGCGATATTTTTCTTCAAGATGCCAGATATATATATTCCAATATTACTAAATAAATCTCTTTTTAAACGCTTAACTATGCACTGTATTTTTTTTTAAGTTTGTAGCAGTAACGTAGTCACTATCTAAACTATTATTGAAATCGGATTCACGCCTATTAAGGCGCTGCCCAAAGCCGAAGTTCCGTAAAACGCTATGTTTTTCGTCCCACAGTTTAGACATACTAGTTACTGATACAAACTTGAAAAAAATACAGTGGTTAGTTAAGTGTTTAAAAAAGACTTATTTAATAATATTGCACAATATATATTTGGCATCTTGAAGAAAAATATCGCAAATAATACAACAGAAAAAATCTTACGTAGGTATTGCATTTCTCAATATTTTGAGCGAAAACTACCTACTACCTATATATTATAAATCGTAAAAAAATTTTTTTCTTTTATTAAAGAACTAAGTACCTATATATATTTGTTTTCACCTTCTCACCTCTCAGAGGTGAAATTTCCCCGACTCATCGAGTAGTTAACGAGGGATCATCTTTCTATAGTATAGATGTGAATTAGATTCTATACGTTATTCCACGCGGACAAAAACGCGGGCAAGCACTCGTTTTATTATAAAAAATAATTAAATTACGCTGCGTTACTGGCACAATTATATCGTTAGTGACATGCTTAATTTCAAATATTTATATTCTTCTAGAATAGTTCTCAACGAACTCAAACACTAAATTTATCTATTTGTGACCATGAGGGCACATACACGCACCATATTATGTATTTCAGTTGCTAACAAATGCTGATTGAAATCTTGAAAAATGGCGGCTCTATTTCACTTTTCACAACTCAAGCAAAAATGTTAGTAAGTTGATGACTGAAGCTGACAAGTGACAGCGAGCCGCCATTTTTTGAGATTTCAATCGACATTTGTTAGCAACTGAAATACATACATACGGTGTGTGTATGTGCCCTCATGGTCACAAATGGATAAATTTAGTGTTTGAGTACAACTGAGATACATAATAGCCGTAATTTATTGATTAAGGCGTTACTTTGCGGAAATACATTATCAAAAAACGATATTAAAAATATTTAGTGACACTTCCGCTGAAAAGAAAACATTGATTTTGGCTTATTTGGGGGCGTGCACCACCCTCCCTCCCGCATAAAATGCTAATAGGAAGAATACAAAATAAAAAACACAAGAAACCCCAAATAAACCAAAACCAAAACCGATTCGACACGTGTTTCGCCTCTACACGAGGCATCCTCAGGAGATGTTGACTCGTCGAGCGCTAGCCTGGTTTATTTGGGGTTTCTTGTGTTTTTTATTTTGTATTCTTCCTATTAGCATTTTATGCGGGAGGGAGGGTGGTGCACGCCCCCAAATAAGCCAAAATCATTGTTTTCTTTTCAGCGGAAGTGTCACTAAATATTTTTAATATCGTTTTTTGATAATAGCCGTACATATCTGTGAATATTCGTCAAACAATATCATACATACGTAATAATGTCTCTGCGTAATCTAATTTAGGAATTACTTGTTTTACGTTATGATGACGTACATTTATTATTTTATGACCATTCACTGTTCTAGCTGCATGATAAGGTTATTTGTATATTTATATAATCTCATTCGGTAATATTATAATTATGAAATGAAATACAGACTTTTATTGGCATATTTTATTTACATACTTCAAGAAAATTAAAAAAATAAATTAGAGCATTATTCTCCTAACAAAACAATGCTTTAATTATTTACGCGTTAAACGTTTCCCCTCTTTTATAAAATTTAAAAGATATAAGTTAAAAACGCCTCGTATAAAGACCTACTAAAGACGTTGAAGAGAAACTCTACCGCTAGAAATACACTTGTTAATGGCAGATGCGCAAGACGCGCAAAGCCATACTCCCTGAACAACAGGGAAAGGAAAAAAAAAAAAAAAAAAATACATTTTTTAAATTATTAAAGTACAATGTGTCCCGACCAAGGAGGTTTCAATTCAATTTAAGTACACATTATCTGTGGTGAGCGCGCTGCGCGCGCTACGCGTTGCTTTCGAGCCGATAAACCAATAACAGACTTTTTCCACTGATATTGGCAAAATTGTGGTTACGCCGCACAAGCCATACAAACAAGAAGAAGTAGAAGAAGACTTATTCCATTTTGGCGCTATTTCGTACATACGAATTTGAGTAATATTTTGTTGGATAAAACTTTAGTAGAAAAAATGTCATGAGATTAAATAAAGTAGTGTATGCAACTGCATATAATTAGGTATTAAAACACTCGTGTAATCTTATTTTGAACTACACTCATGTTTTAACACCCTCTATTATATGACAGTTGCATAAACTACTATTAAACGACACGAATTATATAGTTTACATATTATTATGCCGATTATGTAAGTAAGTGCAACCATCCTAGTAATCCTACTAATATTATTAACGCGAAAGTTTGTGAGTATGGATGTGTGGATGTATGGATTTGTGGATGTATGGATGTGTGGATGTGTGCATGTATGGATGTATGGATGTGTGGATGGTGGATGTATGGATGTGTGGATGGTGGATGTATGGATGTGTGGATGTGTGGATGTATGGATGTGTGGATGGTGGATGTATGGATGTGTGGATGTATGGATGTATGGATGTGTGGATGGTGGATGTATGGATGTGTGGATGTGTGGATGTATGGATGTGTGGATGTGTGGATGTATGGATGTATGGATGTGTGGATGGTGGATGTATGGATGTGTGGATGTGTGGATGTATGGATGTGTGGATGTGTGGATGTGTGGATGTATGGATGTGTGGATGGTGGATGTACGGATGTGTGGATGTGTGGATGTGTGGATGTATGGATGTGTGGATGTATGGATGTGTGGATGCGTGGATGCGTGGATGTATGGATGTGTGGATGTATGGATGTGTGGATGTATGGATGTGTGGATGTATGGATCTTTGTTAAAGTCAAAGTCAAAGTCAAAATCATTTATTCAATTTAGGCATCAAAGACGCACTTATGAACGTCAATTTTTCATTATAATGTACTTTAAAGCCTACCGCCGCGTTCCAAATTACATAGAGCCAACCGAGAAGAAGCGGCAAGAAACTCGGGGCCATTCTTTTTATATAGATGTTATTACAATGTTTTTACTTAGGTACTACAATTATTAGCTCCAGTGTGTTGCCTTACAAAAGAGAACATAATAATGGTATCAGTAGGGCAAGACACGCTACACTTTGACATCTTAGTACACGAGTAGATAGATCCTGGAGTGATCAGTCCCAAGCTGTTTTATCCTCCAAGTAATCCGAAATTTTGTAATAACCTTTTTGACAGAGTTTAGTTTTAATAGTAATTTTAAACTTATTAATAGGCAAATCTCGGATAACATTGGGAACTTTATTATAAAATCGATCAATGTATACATTGTCCCATAAAAGAATGACTTATTCTGTGGAGACGCGTTACATGTACGGATAGCTTGTGCTTATTTCGCGTGTTGATGGAATGAGCATCACTCCTTTTATCAAAACTGCTAATGTTTTTCTTTACATACATTAGATTTTCATAGATAAACTGAGAGACAACAGTTAGAATGTTTATGTCTTTAAATTTCTGTCTAAGGGAAACTCTGGGAGCCAAACTGTAGATTGCTCGTATAGCCCTTTTTCGCAGTATAAAAATAGAATTAATATCTGCAGAACAACCCCAGAGCAGTATGCCATAAGTCATAACGCTATGGAAATAACTAAAATAAACTATTCTAGCTGTGTCTACATCAGTTAATAGTCTAATTTTTTTAACAGCATAAGCTGCTGAACTGAGCCTACTAGACAATTTTTTAATGTGGGGACCCCATTGCAATTTAGCGTCTATAGTAATTCCTAAAAAGACTGTTGACTCCACAAGGTCCAACCCTGTTCCATTCAATTGTATATTGGATTCTACTTGTCTCACATTTGGTGTCGAGAACTTTATACAATTAGTTTTCTTCTCATTGAGGAGAAGATTATTTGTATTGAACCAATTCACAACATTAGCTAATGCATTGTTAACATCGTCATAGTTTAATAACTGCCTTTTAATTTTAAATAACAGTGAAGTGTCATCTGCAAACAATACAATCTCGTGATTCTTCTCTACATAATAAGGTAAGTCATTAATATAGATTAAAAACAAGAACGGCCCTAGTATTGAACCTTGTGGAACGCCCATTGAGATTATAGAGCCGGGCGATTTTTTACCATTTATGTCAACCCTTTGAATTCTACCATTTAAATATGAAGTCAAAAGGTTGAGAGCCATGTTCCTAATACCGTAGTGTTGTAATTTCCTGACAAGTATATCATGTCGGACGCAGTCAAATGCCCTAGATAAGTCACAAAAAACACCTAAGGCATCTTGAGAGTTCTCCCAGGCATCAAACACATCTTTTATTAGTTCTATACCTGCGTCTATAGTAGAGCGATTCCTTGTAAACCCAAATTGATTTTTATGGAAAATTTTGTTTGCACTAAAATGAGTTCCTAATTGATGTAATATGATTTTTTCGAAAATCTTACTTAGCGTAGGTAGTACAGAAATAGGCCGAAAATTTGTTGGATCAGTAGTACTACCAGATTTGAATAAAGGAACCACTTTACTGTGCTTCATTAGGTCAGGAAATACACCACTTGCAACACAACTATTAAATACAGCTGCTAGATTGGGTGCAATGACATCTATAATTGAAGAAACGGTCTTCACAGAAAGACCCCATAGGTCTGCCGATTTTTTTGCATCTAGACTCTTGAAACTGCTTACAATATCTTTGCAATTAACTACTGAAAATTTAAAAGTTGTGTCACATTCAGTTACTCTTTCACGCTCAAACGGCGGCAGCAATTTTGAAGAAATTTGGTATGAAGATAGATGAGGCGCTGGATCAACACATAGGATACTTTTTTTCATCATTATCATCCACCATCTCAGCCTACGTTAAGATCGTAATGATGACAGTTCTGTCAAAGTCAGTGTCTGATAGCTTAGTCAAAAGCACGCTATCATTTTTACAGCTCGATACACTAGACGTGCGACCGTCAAGGGTGATGAAATGTAACACAAATACCGTCAAGGATGATGAAATGTATTGACAGTTTTTTCCATGGTGATCAATTTTATGTTTGTATGTAGGTACTGTATTTTATCATTAGTATTTACTTATTGATATACTCATATATCATAAATTTACTCATATAACCATGTAATTATTTTATGACATTTTGATATAAAGATACATATGGCTTTGGAGAAGATATTAACCTACTCGAAGAACTAATCCTGCACAGACGTCGCGGGCACCAGCTAATTGTAAAAAAATTATACAATGCAGCTAATATCTTATGCCAAAATGATGTACATCACAATATACTTCCTAATCTGTGCACCATAACTCATTGCTCAAACTATAGATTTTTAAACGGATTTATATTCGCTTCTGTTTTATTTTAATTTTTTTTTAATAATCTTGGACGAAATGTGAAAAAAAAGTATTTATTGTTATGTAGAATAATCATGTATATAACTCATATATTATCAAAACTTACTACCGTAGTTCTACATTATACCACGAGTTGGCAACATAAATGTCATCTATAGTCGATACTCGATCTCGCCTACAACTAAAAATAAAAAATAAAAAAAAACTAAGTACCTATGCAGTTATTGTTTTCTTATAAATCGAGGTCATGTCTCCTTTCACGGTTTTCTCTAACTCTCGTGGTTCCGGACTTGGCCATGACCACCCTTCTCAAAAAACCATCCAGGTTGTTAGGGCTATTTTAGGGTTATTTTATTAGATAATAAATGCAATGAGATACAATAGAATAAATTTTATTATTATTTTTGGATATATTATATGCAATATATAAATTTATATAATAATATAAAATTGTTATCACTATGTTATAAACATAGTGATAACAATTTTAATTACCTTAATTTACCATTCTACATGTACCTATTAATATAAATTACAGAAACTGTTCAAAACTAACTGCACGGGTTAGATAAAGTTTTGAACAATTCTGTTCCTACTGGGAAACACGATTTATCTCAAAAATCACTGGTTTTCAGGACATCAAAATAAAATTAAAAAAGTGTATTTCATTTGATATACGATGCCATTTCCTTAATTGCTAAGTAATGCATTTAAATTAATTGATAATATATTTTGGTCAAATGAAGACGAAAGACGTATTTGAAATCCAAAATAGAGCGGCTTTGGATTTTTTTCGATTGAGTGAAGCTATTTATTATGTGTATTAAATTTATGATTCCACTCAAAGATATGCTTATGATTAACATATCTTTTTTTCACTTTAATAACTCAAGTTTTTTATTCAGAAAAGTGAATTATTGTAAGGCGTTTCTCGGCCAGGACCGCCTTAAACCTTTTAGCTTTAATCAAACTATGGGACGTATTTAAAATCCAAAATATAGCGACTTTTTATTTTTTTTCGATCGAGTGAAGTTATTTGTTATTTGTATTAGATTTCTAACTCCACTCAAGGATATGCTTAAGAATAACATATATTTTTTCACTTTAATACCCAGATTTTTCATTGAGAAAAGTGACTTCTTGTAAGGCGTTTCTCGGCCAGGACCGCCTTAAACCTTTTAGATTTAATCAAACTATGCGCTTTGAAATGATAAAGAACCGCATTAGGCTACGGTTTTCACCTCCAGACATCAGCAAACATCTCAGACGTATTGCAAACATGATATAACAAAAAGAAACGAAAGGTAGGTAGTATTCTTGACAGTAGTAAAACATTTGGAATCCTCTCTCAAATACAATGATATTAAATAAATATGTTGCTGTCATTGTATTTATTTGGTGACATGGAGGTGTTAGTATTGTTTGAACTAGACATAATACGTATCTATTTGCATATTTATTGTTTTAGCTTATATCACAGACGTCTATGCCACGAACAAAGTGGAGATCACGGACCGGCAAGCGCAGCGTCCACCGACAATGTGGACAGACGATACTCAATAGTCAATAGTAATTTATTCGTAAAAAATATTACATGTCAATAACGGTAGAATGTATACTCAAGTATACATGCAAACATATTAATTAAAGATAATTCTGCACTGCATTCAGCAATTTCAATAATTAATAATATATGTCGATAAAATAATAATATTAATAATAAATGTCAATATAAGAAAATGAAGAAAAATTGTAAACAACTAATGTCAAAATTTCGAGATTGTTGATTAATGTCTCCGTAATTAATAACACAAATAATTGATTGATTTCAAGTTAAAGATTGATCCATGAATTCCTCAAAGCATCCGCTTAATGAGCCAACGTTTTAATTTACGACCTGATAAAGGTAGCAGGACGAAGTTGGATGCAGGCCGCTTCCAACCGGTCCTTTTGGAAATTTGTGGGGGAGGCATATGGTCAGCAGTGGACGTCCTACGGCTGAGATGATGATGATGAAACAGAACAGACTATCGTCTCTAACATGTTTCGTGCTCTATGGCTTAGCGATAAAGAAACAATGTTACAGCAATGTGACACAAAGAAGGACGGGTCAAAATTATGTTTTTTTATATCTTGTTTAATAAGGACCTACCTGTGCGCATAAGGTAGTAGTAGCATATGGCGTTAATCTTGGGTATGAGTTATAAAGATAATTTATCTAAATTACCTCTAATACTTATAATTATATTTTTTTAACATTGAATTTTTTCATCGTTGATATTATGACATGAATGTACTCATTTAATTTGGAATAAAGTATTTAACATTTTCTACCGACTTCGTAAAAGGAGGAGGTACTAAATTCCACTGTTTTTTTATGATGTTACCTCATAACTTTCGATTGGGTGAACCGATCCTTGAAATTCTTTTTTTGTTTGTTTGAAGGTGGTGCTTCCGGTGTGGTCCCATTTAAATTTCATCAAATTTGGTCCAGTCGTTTTTGAGTTACACTTCAATAACTGAATAGAATGGAAGTCGGTATATTTTTTTTTAAATTGTACATGTTATTTAAAAGCTGTACATGTAAGAGTGAGTTTTGTTTGCACTGTCAATATACTATCAATATCTTTACCCGCAATGGTTTCGAGATTTTCGCCTAATTGTTTGTCTTATTTAATGGGGATCACACTTTAGATAAAAATACGTCTTGTGTAACAATAGGTTAGGGTGCATCGGGGTGGTCCTTGGGCCACCCATAAGCCGCCAACATGTTATTTTTTTAACTAATAGTATTAAAAGGAAACAAAATAAGTTACGTTTTCTCTTATTATGCTTAAATATCATTATGCCTACGTACATTTAGGCTTTAGAATAGTATGCTGTAGTAATCCTTAAAAAAAATGAGCTAAAATGCTATACCAAATGAATATTGTGCGTAACTGTTAATGGGATAGGTATAAGTTTGCCATGTTAAATAATGACATACAATTTTATGCAAAAAATTGGGTACCAATAGTTTCAATTAATTTGGATAAGTATTCTTAATTTAATTAATCCGCTGAGGCGTTGATGAGCTAACAAACGCACTCGTTTGTTCATAAATTTTCACATAATCAGTCCATTATGATCCCACTGTTTGGACTCGAACCTTCCTCTCAGAGAGAGCAGTTGGGCCATAATCAACCACGCGGACTCAGTCCGGCTTGCTGGATACGCTAATGGCCAACCCATGTCGAAGTTTTCAGGCCGCTCGACGGCCTTTACATAGCCTAACGACTATTGTCCTAAGACACAACCGAGACCGACGGCTTTTAACGTGCAATCCGAAGCACGGAAGCGTTCAGTTGAATAATGCCACTAGCATACACCCATCCAACTTCCGACCGCAGCAAGCGTTGCATAACTTGTCGCAGAGTCAAGCTCCGCTGCAAACACTTCATACTTTCGCATTGATATAATATTAAGTGTGTTTTAATAGGTAAATGTGTGTTCAAAAACTTAAAATGTTGACCTCTGGCATGTGTAGAAAACATGTTTTATAATCTATACAAAACTTATTTATATATGTATCAGGTATGCGCCGTTGGTACCTATCTGGTTTTATTATACAGGTACAAATAGCATGTTATGCGAAGCAGAACTATTAAAATAATAAAAAGATAGTGTTTTTTTGATCGTATAATATGTTTTATTACGACGTCATGTATATAAACACAAAATTAACAAACACATAACAAAATGATATTAAAGTTATTTGTTTATATATATTCCCCTTGTAATCATTTACCATTGATATTATCTGTCAAAAAATATCATAATATTTTTATAGGAGTATTTCGCCAAATAAATTTATCGCAATATTTATAAATTACGACCCCATACAATAAAAACGGGTTATCGGTAATGAGATAAGGTCTTCAAAACAATAAAAATTATGTTATTCGCCTTGTTATGTATAATAGTGACCTCAAATATAAATTTTATCTTATGATAAGCTGGGGTGGCAAAGATTATCGAATATGGTATATATAATTATTATACTATAATTTATGTATAATATTATTTTATAGACGTTATAGGTTATCCTATCTTTGTTCGCACTATTTGATATAATTTGCGACTCGTATATTCAGGAAAATGGGTATCCATACTTATATGTGTTATTTATACTACCAAGCTTTTTAGGCGCGCTCGTATGCTGATAATAGTAAAAAGCAGAATCTTTGACCATATAATGTAACGAAACAGATCGATAATATTCAATGAAAGAAAATACTTTGGTTAGAAAAGGAACACGAAAAGAATACTAACCAAATAAAATTCATAAATATTGATATAGTCAACTCAATTTAACTATTGAAAGTTTGTCAACTTCACACGACCATTCAGAGGTACCTACGCTTGGGAGACAGTTCAAGCTAGTATTAATATTTCGCGTCCAGCACAACACTGCAAGAACTTTGGACACTGCGAGCGACTACTGCGTGCATCGGGAACATTTTGATTAAAATATGATGGCGGTACACTGACATAATTTCCATAACTTTATAACAGACAACCGTCATCCAGTCTGCCCGTGACCACGTTCACTGAAAAGTGTTCCAAACGTCGGGATAAAAAAATTTCAAATTATACGCAATTTCATCCGTTAAATCGTATAAGTATTGCATTTGTTGATAACAAGACTGTATATTATATCTAGAAAAATATTAAAAATTATAGTAAAATAATAATTATTTTATTCGCAGATTTACCATTGAGCCCCTAACAACAACAACAAAACTATATACGGTGATAACCTTACTATCGAAACATAATTATTAAAAACAGCTCGTCCACTAATTATAAGACATTCTTATCTTAAAATTTCTACAAGTCCAATGCCTTTTAGAAAATTTTAAATATAATTATCATAACTTAGTTTTTTAATAGCCTTCTTTAACAAGGAATTATTTCATTTAACACATACTAATCTACCGACTTCCAAAAAGGAAGGTACTCAATTCGACTGTATTTTTTATGTTTGTTACCTCATAACTTTCGATAGGGTGAACCGATTCTCAAAATATTTTTTTTTTGTTTGAAAGCTAGTACTTCCCGTGTGGGGTCCCAATTAAATTTCATCATATCATTTCATATCTGTATAGAATGCAAGTCGGTATTAAATGTTTCAAGTTGTACTTGTTTTATTTAAATATTCTATTTGCGTTGTTACTTTCCACAACCTTAGCTCATCGCTCTTACAAAACATCAATATGACGACCATCGGTTTTATCGTTTTCACAATCATTTACTACTTATATTATAAAATGATACCAGTATCTGTTAATTCCTTGATATTATTAATCAATCTATCGAAATAAAGACACGGCACATTTTTTAGGATAACAACTTGACGTAAGGGGGATTATACTTGCAAGATTACGATACCGCGTGTTGATATGTAAATCGTAATCAGCTCCCCTGGATAACAGGGAGATTTATTTCACAATGATATTGGGTAAGCACTCGTACATACGTTTGAATTCATTGATATGAAATTTCAGCAAAAGCATGCTTGCTATAACCCGCGGCACGTAACTCTAGCGCTGACCGTTATTGCGCAGAAGTCAAAAATTGGGGGGCTACAGGGACGAAGGACTCTTGTCTCTCTCTGTCACATCGAAGACGAGGGACTCCTTTCTCTCTCTGTCACATGTGCGCGACTGTACCCATGCGCAGATATCCCCTCCACATTTCGCTCAGCGCTAGAGTTTCGTGCCGCGGGTTATACCAGGAAAAAAATGTAGACTATGCACCGAAGGAGTAAAGTAGCTTACGTCACGGGCGGCATATTGGACCCTGAGCGAAACGGGGACTCTAGAGTATTAACTCTAGAGTCCCCGTTTCGCTCAGCGAAATTATCCGCGAATTAATTCCTGAGCGAAGTGAAGGAATTCAATGTAGAGTTCTGAGTGAAGCGAGGGGTTAAAGCCGCCCAAGACGGAGACAGCCTCTATCCTTGATACTCTACTTTTCATACCTACTGCGAGACAATAATTCAAAACACAGGACTACACAAAGAAGCATTTTTTAGTTAAAATTAAAATGAATTAAATGTTAATATTAATATTGGACACATTTGCCCTGTTTCGAAGGGACAAAATATTTTTGTTAGGAACATTTTATGGAAGTTGATAGCACCAAACACCATCTTTTGTTTCAAATTCATTACAATCGCGACTTTTTCCTTTTTTTTTCTGTGCGCTGTCTGTGGTGACCGGTTCGATTTTCGAATAAACTCTCTTCGCAATGCTCGTATCTACTCCGTACTAAGAGATTTCCTAGAACTAACGTTTCAAATCAAAATCACTTCAATCCCTTGAGAGTTTCATACAGCATTACCTCCCTAGGGGTGTAATACCTTGAGTGTACGTCGAGATTGCGTGATATGTACCTACTAGGACGTTGTCGAGCAGGTGGTATGAAAATATCTTTTTGTAATCCCAAACATAATACGAGTATTTCATGTTTCAGGAATTTTCATGTTAAAAAATAATATAATAGCTATTGGTTAAACATTTATTCATTTCAGTCAGTTAAAATATACTTGGAGTAACTTACATAATATTACTTTATACCTGAATTGATTTTATTTTAATATGCTTGCACCTTGAATTATATTTCGGCAAGCGAGCGTGATAGATTTTTTCAACGAACTACCTTTTGGTTTTTGATTGGTTTGGGGTTTGATAGTATAATCACACACAATTGTGTAAAAATACTTGCATAATTAATTATTCTTATTCACTAATTTGAAACTACACACCAAATATAGGTAATTTAATAGGTTTAACTTATTAAAACTTCGCATTGTTCATATATAGCTAAAATACTTAAAGTTCTATTAACCCCCTACGTATTCGGCCATGTACAATTTTAGTAAAATCATGATAAACATTTAGTCTCAGACAAAAACAAATTTTAAGACAAAATGTTGTGAACAGAGAAGTAGGCCGGTAAAACTACGCCTCGCCGTGTGCATACATAATTACACGTACAACGAAACTACGCTTTGCCTCGTCAGTCGAACCATAGAGTAGCTTTTTATACCAGAAAAGTCGAACTATCACGGCGTGTAGAAGCAACACGTAACATTTGAATTATCATTTAATTTAAATTTATTAATTAATTTTAATTTAATTTGAACTAACACGGCAGCACCGATGCAGGCACTACATGTTTATAAAGCCGGCCTCACTTCTCTGTTCACAACATTCTGTCTTGACTTTTTTATTTTGTCTGAGAGAGAGCCATGGATGTTTTGTACACTTCCAACGAAGCGTATTAAAAAAACTAAATCTTTAGGACTGACTACTAGCTCATGAAGAAACTAGCTACTTAATCTACTTATTCTACTTTAACGCAGAATAAGGAAGAACATGACGTTTCTGCGTCTCTTACTCGAGGAATATGACCTTTTGACCTTTTTAATTTAGTGGTTTAATGCCCAGATAAAAAAATTCTAATCTTTTATTCATTGAAATGATGTGTTATGTTAATATTGGGTTGTTGATGTTATGTTAATATATAGCCAGTTTAATATTGGGTTGGTCCAGATATGTTTGATCCGTAGTGGGGTCACTGGCGAAGAGTCGGGGGACTCTTCGTCGGCTTGCACGGCTCTACACGTCTAGGGGGTGACTTTGGTGAGCAAGGTCATCCCTTCACAGGCGCTGAGGCCCGGTTAAGATCAATCCGGGCCTACCGCTGGGGCGAGATGGTGACTGCCAGCGCGACCCTGTCTCGCCCCACCTTGGCGGAGGACTGCTCACGGGGGGGTTTTAGTGGGTCAGAGCCCCACACGCCCCCTTCCGTCACCCCCGTGGCGGAAGGGAAGTGCACAGCATTTCCCCCTCAAAAAAACAAAAGATATATATGATATTATTACATAATATGTAACTTTTTATTCTTAGGAACTTAGGAAGGCAGAACAGGAACAAGATAATGCACCAAGATTTCTTCATCATCATCATCATCAGCCTGTAGCAGTCCACTGCTGGACATAGGCCTCTCCAATTGCACGCCACTTAGGTCTTAAGATTTAAATGGATAACGTTTTGTTTTTAAAACTATCTATATGGTGGATGGCGGTAAAAATCCCAATAATGGCTATCGTTCATATTGTATATTTTTCCTTGATTATTGTTTCTTGGAGTATTTAGGTGTAATTGTAGTGGATAATTAACTGTGTGTTCGTAATGATGCACAAGTGTGGGTAAAGTGAACAGAATCATATTACGTTGTATGTGTGTTTTCTTCGTCATCCCCTTATAAATAATTACAGCTTAAAAGTAGGTATAAGAACATGTTCAAAATACTGTATGAATTCATTTTATTTATGTTTATTAATTATTATTATTTTTATAACTTAGTTTATTATTTATTTTAACTTAATTTAACCAACGTACTTGTATTACTATTTTTTTATTTGTGTGTATGATTGATATGATGTGATATGGATCTCTAGTCTGAAATAAAGAATTATTATACAAATAATATTATTATTATAATGTTGTAGTAAAGGATCCAGCTCGTTACTATAACATGACTTTGACTGGACAGTGACATAATGACGGTCCTATTTATATGACTGACTTGACTTTGACTACTTGATTTGAATGAAAATCTTACTTGATGCAACTATAACTATTTAACTTGAGGAATGGCCTATGTCCAAACGTAGAACGTCCGCTTAACAAAGTAAAAAAGCAATATGTGTCTAAATTTTAAATTCAGAATTCAGAAAGAGAACAATTGACTAATTTGAATCTGTACAAAGGTGCTAAGCTAGTGTATTAAATTAACCGTAAAACAACAGGATAAAGGAGACAACAGACACGTTACCGGTTGTTTTACGCATTTTGCTAGCATACACGTGTACAATACACAATATACAATGTCTTTAGAAATTTACAATGAATTCTTAGCGAGTTGTTATTTTAGATAATATTCGTATTTTGTATGTGCCGTCACACTTCCCGGTACAAGCTACATTAAGTTCAAAATGTACAGACAGGACAAAAGTTTTTCTCGTAACTACATAGCTGCTACGTTTTCAAGTTATGCAATAATAGTCATATTGATTTATGGTTAGTCAGATGTATTACTAAGTGAATGTTACTAACGAGTTTATTTTCCTTCATAAGTAGATCCGCACGTTTGTAAATTTGCCATTACTCAAGTTAATTAAGTAAATATTTTTTCATGCCACCTGCTCGAAAATATCCTTATCACGCAATCTAGTCGTAAAGCGAGACATAACATCCCGGGGCTGTAATGTTGTATGAAACTCCCATGGGCGTAACGTATGAACGTTAGTTGTAGGAAAACTCTTAGGTACGGAGTACATACGGGCATTGTGAAAAGAGTTTATTCGAAAATCAAACCGGCCACCACAAACAGTCTACAGAAAAAGATTGGCTTTTTGTAATGAATATGGAACAAAACACGTTGTTTGGTGTTATTTTAACAACTTCCATCAAATGCTATAATTTTGAACATGGTGCATGTAACAATGACGGATCTATCTATATAATATGGGGGGCTCCAAAAGCAATTAAATCGTGGTCCCGTGAGTACTAGTTATAACTTGGTTAACAATCGCGAAAGTCTAAAACAGTGTTTGCCATAATATGTTCCTTCCAAAAATATTACTCTGTCCCTCTATAACGGGATGAATGTGTCCAACTTGAATATTAACTATTGGTTTATTTTAACTAAACTACTCCTTTTTTCTAAAGCTCTAAGATTTTATTGTCTCGCAGTAGGTATGCACCTCGAAGATAAAGCCTGTCTTCGTTTTGGGCGACTTGAACCCCTCGCTTCGCTCTGGACTCTTCATAACTCCCTCGCTTCACTCAGGACTCTAAATAACTCCCTCGCTTCACTCAGGACTCTCCATAACTCCCTCGCTTCACTCAGGACTCTAAATAACTCTCTCGCTTCACCAGGACTCTATATAACTCCCTCGCTTCGCTCGGGAATTATTCCCGAGTGGTCAGGAACCCTGAGTGAGACTCTAGAGTCCTTGTTACGTAAGACACTGCTTTACTCCCTCAGTGCATAATCTACCAATAGTTGCATCAAGTGAGGTTTTTATTCAAATAGTAAATTATCACTGTAATAAATTACAGTGATATGTTTAAGTCTTTCATAAGGTACATTACTAAAACTCTCTAGGACGATTATCGAGGCAAATAAAAAAAACGCAATTAATGAATACTTATAAAACCTTTTTTTTTATTTTCTTCATGTACACACTTCAAGTATACACGTCGAAATTAGAGGAAGCATAAATCTAAGAAAGTTAAAAAAGGCAATGAACGCCATTTGTTGTGTTTTTTTCCCGCCTATATCTTCCGAAAATGAGTTTTGTGATTGACCAAAGTCAAGAACAGTGAGAACGGTAGGGCAATATGTATCTCAGTTGCTAACAAATGTTGATTGAAACCGATAAATGGCAACTTTATGTCACCTTTTTCAGCTCCAGTCATCAACTTACTAACATTTGTGCTTACTGGAGTTGTCCAAACTGACATAGAGCCGCCATTTTTCAAGATTTCAATCAACATTTGTTAGCAACTGAGATACATGATAAGCCCCTCCGATATGAAAGCAAGAAACTTAGCATTTTCAAAGTTTGATTATTATCATAGATAGGTACTAGGGGATGCCATTGTCTATCTATCATAAGTACATCACATTTTTTTTGTATATTTGAGTCACACTTAGACTATGTCGGTCCCATGAGGCATAAATCATTAAATAGATGAACAGTTTGCAAAATCCCTGAAAGACCAAACTACACTGCACCATATCTGGGCTCAGCTATTAAATTAAATGTGCCACCTAGAACTAAAATACGCCGCGGTTTTAATGGTACGTAATTTTTAGAATAACAATTAATATAGTGAAACTTGGTTAAATGGGACCTGGATAAATGAGAAACCTATATTATCTACCGACTTCCAAAAAGGAGGAGGTACTCAATTCGACATTTTTTTCATGTTTGTTTCCTCATAACTTTCGCTTGGCTGGACCGATTCTCAAAATTCTTTTGAATGAAAGCTGATGCTTCCCGTGTGATCCCATTTAAATTGCATCAAATTCGATCCAGTAGTTTTTGAGTTACACTCCAATGACTGATTTTTACCAAAGTAATAGAATGGAAAGCGGTATTAAATTTTTCAAATTGCACTTGTTGAGAGTTGCAATGAGGTCCCGGTACTTTTTCATTGAATTACCTCTATTAATGGGACTTTTCGAACCTGGTTAAATGAGATCTGATTTCTAGGATTTATTCGATGTTTACCTTTATAATTGGGACTCTGTAACTCAATTCCCCCTATAAATGAGACAAATTAATCGGGTGGGGACAGGTTTTGACACTTTTGTTTACAAACATTAAAATGTCTTTCGCACACGCTTTTTTTGTCTGTACTATCTAAGGTTTTGACCTAACAAGAAGGGGCTACTCTCCCTCTCCTCTATAAGCGGGAGTCTCTGTAAATGAGACAACTATAATTTTAAACCTGCCTAATTGGAAAACTGGATTAATGAAAACCCTCACTAATGGTACAACATTCTTGGTCCCTTGACATCCTAATTAACCAGGTTCCACTGTAATAACAACAAGCACTATTAACTGATAATTTTATGTAAGCCGTTGTCACTATTATTATTATATTATCAACTACTGTTATAATCGTTTCTTCATCTAGGGTACCTACTATCTACGAGCGCATCATCATTGACTCTATCACGATCGACAGCACGACAGTGACCACGCGGTAATATATCGATTGAATAATAAATACATTTAGGATTTTATAAAAAGTACTAACACGAAAAAAGTATACATTTAGGATTTTATAAAAAGTACTAACACGAAAAAAGTATGGGTACATTTAGGATTTTATAAAAGTACTAACACGAAAAAAGTATACATTTAGGATTTTATAAAAAGTACTAACACGAATAAAGTATACATTTAGGATTTTATAAAAAGTACTAACACAAAAAAGTATATATTTAGAATTTTATAAATTCGGAATCGTAGTAATTCAAATCAATGCTTGACTGTTTTGCATCGACTTCTTCGGAGGAAGAAACTCCGCTAGTTCTCTACTACTAGGTATACAGACTGACCGATTACTTAATTTCAACCGATTTATGAATGAACTTGACGTATATGTACGTGACTGGGACGCAAAGGGTTAACAGCTACTAATATAATAGCTCCATCAAAAAAAAACCTCTAAAGAAAGTAATCGTAAATGAAATCATTGCTTTGGTTCGGTTCTTATGCATAGTTCAACAAATAAATACCGCTTTTCCTTACCACAATTTTAGGGAGCAAGTGATTTTAGTATCTGGTATTTCTGCGAGCGTAACGCTAAATGTCACCAAAAACAGCCGTGCGATTCTCTAAAAGCAAACATCGTTACATCTTTGACAACATCCGTGAAACAAATGACGAGATGACAAGAAACGTTCGAAAAACAACCTTATGTACAAGGGCGATATCTCATAAAGTATATGACATCGGTGAGCTCGTCGACGAGCGCATCGACGAATCATTAGAGAATCGCACGGCTGAAATTGGTTTAATGTGCTCTCATATCACGATGTCGATAAAAATGAAGGTTTTTAAAACAGTTTATCTCATATACAGCGATTTAATTAAAACTATAAACAGACATTTCTAAGACTTCTAAGTACACATTGACGGAATTAAAAACATATTTTAACATACCAGAGTACATTAAAAATTTAATTATACACCACATAAGTTGTTACCTGTATTTGTCATGAAACACATCATAAAATAGCAATCTACTACACATACATTGACGATTATTTTTTTATTTAAGAGAGCACATGATTTTTTTTAAGAATCTTATACACTTTTACGAGATGCGCTTGCTTGATTTCAAGTAAAGGAAATTGAACATAGCCAAGCGCTGATCTGACAGCGCCTTAAGGTTCTCTAAGACGTGAAGATGGCCGCCAGAATATTCGATCCTATGAGTCGGCCATAAGTTTGAGTATTAGATATGACAGAACACGTCTCTACTCCAGCTTATAAGTCTGCATTATATCTGCAGTTATTTTATAACTTTTACTTTTCAATTCTTAAAAATACTTATTTTGATACTTGGTTCTAATTAAATTATTTTATATACAATACTTCACACGTATAAAAACCATTAGACTATCTACCTTTCTCATACCTATTTAAATTCGACTGGCCGGTGACGCAGTTGGTACCAACCTTGCCTTCTGAGCCACTGGTCGCGGGTTCGATCCCCAACATGTCTGTTTGACGTCTGAGTGTGTACATATAAATATATATTTCAGTCATTAGGTTACCATAGTACAGTCTTGCCTAATTTTGAACCAGAAGTCCGTGTCACAAAACAAATAATCTGTACATCTATAATATCAACATCCAAGCTAAATACAAAAAAGTCATTTCAAATACACACTATTTAAGTATCTATTTGTAATTCCAAAATAACTTTCGCTAAATGCATATTATGTAAGTATGTACCTATATACGGTAAGTACTTACATTAAAATCAACTTTTAAAATTTTTGTATGTCTGTTCCGACTTACTTGACGGATTTTGTCCAATTTGCTCGGTTCGGTATATGAAAAGTTAACTATGCTAAGCCATTTTTCATATCTCTATCTCAGACAAAATAAAAAAGTCAAGACAGAATGTTGTCAACAGAGAAGTGAGGCCGGGTAAAACTACGCCTCGGCGTGTCCATATACATGTTTACATACAAAACCTACAACGAAACTACGCCTTGGCGCGTCAGTCAAACTATCGCGGCGTGTGGAAGCAACACGTAAAGTTTTAATTAGCATTTAATTAAAATTTATTAATTATTGATATTTTTTTAATAACTTTAAATATAATTTGAATTACCATGACAGTACCGAGTCACGCACATGTAGTTTAGAAAACCGGCCTCACTTCTCTGTTCACAACATTCTGTCTTTTTTATTTTGTCTGAGATCTCTATGATGTCAGAGTGCTACAAAAGACCGTATTGAACTCTAAGTTTTATGAACAGAGTAAAAACCTCTAACACTCACTAATGGTTAAAATAAGCTAATCTTTGATATGGCTGGACCGACTTTAACGGGAGTTCCTCTGGCAGATAGCTAATGTTACAAGGAGTAAAATGTTAGACTACTTTTATTTCATCATCATCCATCACCACGCGGGTGAAATTGCCGGGCGCAGCTAGTATTCAATATGTAGTGAACATATTTATACATATACAATGTACCTTATCTGATAACAGCTAACGACAAAATAAGAAATACTCTTACCTATTCAACTTTATTTAAACACTGACGGCCATTGTGTTACGATGACCCGCGTTTCACACATAAATTAATACGAACAAGTAAATGTCAAAGTAGAGTACTACATTATATTCAAATAACGCTAGCATTCTCATTAAAGAGTGCTTGCTCTCTCACGATATTCTCTCCTCTGTAATTTTGCTTAACAAAAAAAATCTGCTTTTTTGCAATGACGTAGATACATAATATCATATAAATGAAGCCTCATCTAGTATGAAGATTTAATTAAAAATGTATTCCGCTAGATAGAGACGAATTAATAATGTGTAATCTATTGGGAAATGTGGCGAATGTCTCCAAGTCTCTTCCAGCATTGACAGAAAATCATTATCTATTAAATTTTAATTTGTCAGGTTAATTAATTACAACTCTAAACGTAGATTAAATAGATAAAACTATAATATGCATACAATGATACATTATACACCTCTAATGATCTTATCTAATTTAATTTGTCACGAGAAATCATGGTACATTTAAAAACGAGTATTTAATTCTGAATTACAGCAATGACAGACAAAAAAAAAAGAAGTATGGTAACTACTTACCTTACCTCATGAAAATCACAAACCACTCATGTTTAACCGCGCGCCAAAAACTGCACGTTTTAAAAAAACAATTGGCGACTGCGTTACTAAACATTCATCCTCTTCTTTTCCCGCCAGAAACACAGTGGGTTATTTTAAGATCACAGTTTTGTTTTTTCGAAAATAGAATATAGGACATACCGATGCCAGCGATGACATATTGCCGCCACAATTGTCCCGCCTCCATGTTGCGAGTTTGATGGTTGACTGGTGTGCCGGTGTTCACCGGGTCGTAATCGTAGCTCCTATCGGCCATACGTCACGCGACGTCACCCGGTTACGATTGTTCACGTCGCGTAGCGCGGGGGTGGCGGGTTGTATTTGGCACGCGCCCGGTATGTAGCTTCCAAATCTATAACAAAAAATACATATATTATTTCGACGTCATCTTTTATGAGATAATTTGAAACAAAATTCTTGTCTCAGACCTACAGGTTTCATTCATGTTCATTAATGCTTTGTTGGACTTCGACACGTATTCGTAGCAAGAAGAAATACTACGTAGCAATACCGTTTTACAGTACCGAAAATGTAACTGATATCTGAATGAAACAATAATTATACCGATAACAATTTGAAAAATTTAATAACGACTTCCATTCTATTCAGTAATTGGTGTATAACTCAAAAACTACCGTACAGAGTTTGATAAAATTTAAATGGAAACACTAGCTTTCAAACGAAAAAAGAATTTTGAGAATTGGTTTAGCCAGTCGAAAGTTATGAGGTAACAAACATAAAAAAATACAGTACCTCCTCCTTTTTTGGAAGTGGGTAGAAAATCAAATCAGAATGATTCTGTTTAAGCTTAACTGTAGTTTTTTTTTATTTCTTAAAGTAGTTCTAAGCAAATCACCGTATACACTATACACATAGGCCTTTATTAATAAACGTTGCGTAAACCTATATTAGGCGTAACATGCTTTGTCTTGCTTTCACGCGTGACATTTACTACAAGCGAAAAATTGACAGATACTTAGATGTTTTAACTACTCCGGGTGTACGCCAAATTTATAAATAAGGCCGATACAGTATACATATTACGACGTCTTGTCACATGTTTATTTTACTCTATGGTCTCTACCACACCACTACTACCTACCCTAAAATGGTATAGATATATGATTTAAGTGGTACTTAAGTACCTGGTATTAACGCTAATTAATCTCACGATTAAAAATGTGTAATCTGTAAGATAACTCGATGAATCAATGTAATTACTACCAACTTTATGACTTGCCAAATAAAAGGAAAATACCCACCTTAGCTCCGTAAAGTTACACATCAATCATATGCATAATACTTGAGTAGGTATATGCAATATATTGTATTTTAATAGTACTAGATTATGCACCGAGGGCATACATTAGGCTGATAAAGCAATCTCTTATGTCATGGTCGTCTAAATAGCGAGGCGCAACGAAAGATTGAAGCGGTATTCTAGCGAGTTAGCTCCATAGCGTAGACAGGGAGTCAAGACTAGGATCCTGAGTGACATAGACAGCTTTACCCCGAAGAAGACTATCTCTATCTATACTATATACTATAATATTATAAACAGGAAAGATTTGTATGTATGTTTGTAATGGCAATTGAATTGGCTCAAAAAGTACTGGACCGATTTCAAAAGTTCTTTCACTATTGGAAAGCTACATTCACCCTGAGTAACATAGGCTATATAATATTCATCATCATCATCATCATCCATCACCGCGCGGATGAAACCGCGGAGAGCAGCTAGTAGTAAATATTCATGCGAAGTTTGAAGTTCGAAATTAAAATTTATCAACTAGCTATTACAACCTGTAATGAAATTCATTACAACTTTAAAGCTCCAGGGATGTAATGTCTTACTTTCGGATATGTTGCTGGATAATGTGACATTATTGAGTTGGTGGTATGTAAAACTCTAATTAATATTAGAAACGCGAATATGTGTTTGTTTGTTTTTACGTTTTCATGTCTAAACGGCTGAACGGATCACCATGAAATTTAACAAGGTGATACATTATATCCCGGAAAATGACATAGAAGAGTTGTAATAAAAAAAAACGATATTAAAAAATATTTAGTGACACTTCCGCTGAAAAGAAAACAATGATTTTGGCCTATTTGGGGGCGTGCATCACCCACCCCTCCCGCATAAAATGCTAATAGGAAGAATACAAAATAAAAAACACAAGAAAACCCAAATAAACCAACACCGACCACGACCAACACGTGTTTCGCCTCTACACGAGGCATCCTCAGGAGATGTTGACTCGTCGAGCGCTAGACCGACAGTAGATTGTCGGTCTAGTCTAGTCTAGAAGTGTCACTAAATATTTTTTAATATCGTTTTTTGATAATGGATTTCCGCAAAGTAACGCCTGAATCAATAAATTAATAGTTTTAATCATCGTCATCATCCATGGCCACACGGGACACACCGCGGAGCACAGCTAGTGTAGTAATTATAGTAAAATGCAAATTTGTTAACAAATAAGAGAGATTTTATATGACAATAGCATATAACATCCTTCATATCAAAATGTATAACGCATACGAAACATATGCGAATGTAAATTATCTTTTCTTTATAAAGTTCTGTTTTAAATACGCGTTCTAGAAACTGCATTAAACGTTACTAAAACCCATACATGTGTTAATGTAGTAAGTAATGATAATATAATATACTCAGCATGGCCAGTATTATGATAACATTGGTCGGATCGTTGCGTCGATCGTTCAAACAGCGCTTGTATGTGTAACTTATAGCTGCGCCTCGCGGATTCACCCGCGTAGTGATGGATGATGGCGATGAAGACTATCCTATGTATTGATACAGCACCATCTATCTACATAATTTTTCAGTGGTAGTGCCACGCTGCAACCCCACAGCCGAATGGGCCGGCACGACCGGAGAAGTACCGCACTCCCACATAACACCGACGTGAAGTAACATAGCTTGCTATTGCGTTTCGTCGGATTGTGGGAGGTTCCAGAGGCCCGATCCCCCTTTCACATTCTTCCTCTCCTTTCCTCTCCCCATCCACCCTCCCCCCTTTAACTCTTCCTTCCCATCATCCTTCCTCAAAGGTGGGGAACGTCTCCTCGAGACCTCTGGTATTGTGGATGTCCGTGAGCGACGGTATCACTTACCGTCAGGTGAGCCGCTCTGGAAGAGATCGCTCTGAGCGAGAAGACCGCCCATTGTGACACTTAAATTTAAGTTTTTCATTTGTTTGTTGTATTTTATAACGTGGTGTTGCAGTAAAGAGTTTATCTATCTATATATCTATCTATCTATTTATCTATCTATCTATCTTGGTGGATAGGCTAGTTGCTTACCCATGTCGAAGTTTCCAGGCCACCCGAAGGCCTTCGACACAGCCTAACTACTCTTGTCTTAAAACAAACTACCGGGACCGACAACTCAACATGGCCTCCGAAGCACGGAAGTGCTCAGTTGAACAATGCCTCTAGCACACACCCATCCAACTCCTGACCACAGCAAGCGTTGTTTAACTTGTTGATTGGATAAAATCGCCAATCAAATCAATCCAAAAATGCAAATCAAACTCCGCTGCGAGCGCTTCACCACTTGTCGAATGGTCATTGCGAATAAGGCTATAGCTTCTTTTGTAACACATACACTTATAAACAAATGTATTGTATATATATGTACAATCGCCTGCAAAAAGATGTAAGTATATATTTCACAATTTTCAAAAGTGGACATCGATATTATTCTAAAATGAAGTTATTTATATTATTTTATTGTTTAAATACTTACCTACTCTTTTTCTACATTGTTATAAAATGTAATTCTGTGTCACAGTTTGAAAATTTTGGAATGTATACATTTTATCGCAGGCGACTGTACTATATACTGTGAGTAATTTCATCAATAAAGATTGTCTTAATATTAATATGGATATTATGATAAAATAAGTTAATTGATAAATACAATCAATTAACTTAAGATATAATAAAAACAATTGTACTTTGTATCTGCCTCCTTGTTTTTATGTGTAATCTATATTTATATTACGAAGAAAACGTGCAATTTGATTAATTTAATACTGACTTCCATTCTATTCAGTTATTGGAGTGTATCTCAAAAACTACTGCACCGAATTTGATAAATGGGGCCCACACGGAAAACAGCAGCTTTCAAACAAAAAATAATTTTGAGAATCAGTTCATCCAGTCGAAAGTTATGAGGTAACAAACATAACAGAAAAAATCAGTCGAAATGAGTAGTTCCTCTTTTTTTGGAAGTCGGTAAAAAAAGATTTGTTTGTATGAATTTAATATGCTTCGAAAATACGGGGCTGATTTGAGGGGTGTATACCACTATTTCCATTGAAATCTAAAATAGAAAAATTGAAACCATCGTTTTTCTAAATTATATCTCATTATTTCTATGGCTGCAAAAAAATACGAAAAATTACTAAAAAATATTATTAAATTATACATTTTGGTATAATTCCCTTAAAAAATTATGTAAGTATGTTTAATGGTATTCAGTTTTCAGGACTAGTTTAAGGCAAAGTCATATAATTAGGTACGACGACGAAGCGAGGACGAGCTAAGCGAGCGTGCCGCGGCAGCGGTCGGCGATACGCCAGAAGAGTGTTCGAGTAGTTGGTTTGTTTGTGTTAATTTATATGGTAGCAACGGAAAAAGTGGGAGAATCAGTCCCAGTATTTCTATCAATAGAAATAAAGCTCGGGTAAAGGCTGGCGGAGGAAATGCACAATACCCCAAGCGGTACGTTTTCCAGGACTTAGCGCCCCCTTCCACACACGTTGTTATCTGTGTGTTTATAACAAAAAGTTTAATACAATGAAAAGGAAAACGCTTTATTGTAAATTTGAATGTATGAATGTTTGTTACCAAACCCAAAAAAGTTGAACGGATTTGGATGAACGGTAGGTAGATAACGAGGCACTGGATTAAGTCATGTGATACTTTTCATCATCATCACCATGCATCATCGCGGGTGGAACCGCGAGACGTAGCTAGTAAAATACAATTGCGTACCCTCTCCGTAGCCCGTAGCCCCACGTAGCTACAGAACCCCGTAGTACTCTCGTAGAGCACAGCCCATTGACTAGGGTAATGTACTGAGCCTTAAAGACGCTACGTAAATAATATGTATGTACTTACTTACATCTAATTTATACAGTAGGCAAAAAGATCTTTCATTTTATCATCGTCTTCACGAATTACATTTCAGTAGGCACTACTACGTATATTAAGAGGTTGCCCTACGTTCAGCAGTGGACGTCCTAGGCTGAGATGATGATGATGTGGCATCGACAGTACCTTAATGCTATTGCTTTGGGACATATTGAGCACTGTTTGTATTGAGAAGATGTGAAGTGGACATTTTTTAAAATATCAAATTGCAAATAATATGTACGTTAGACGTCTCTAATATATAACTAACTAGCGACTGTCCGCGACTTCGTTCGCGTTGTAGGCTCGGCCTTCGGCCTCGCCATAACATTCCAACTTTCTTGATTTTTGTTTCATGAAATCCTTCTCCTGATGATATTTGGCACAACAAAAAAAGAATTAGCGAGATTGTTCCATCCGTTCTCAAGTTATAGCGTGATCAGGAGAAATAGGGGTTCATTTTTATATAGATTAATGTCTGATTGCTACTTTAACCCGTCCGAATCAGCAACTCTCATTCCAGGCAAGTTTCATTCATAAATCTATTGTTATTTTTTGTCCTGATGCGGACGGGTTAAGATCACATTATATATGTTGTATGTTTCACATACGAATTCAATACTAACAATATTAGTATGAAAAGTACGTGGTTTATACACATTTTTAATATGAAAACTGTGCACTGTGCGAGGCGAGACGCAACCGCGAGCGTTCTGCACTCTCCTTGAAAAAGACCACCGGATGTGGTTGAAACTATAGTCGGAAAGATCTGACTTATTTACGTGAGTGATTCCCGTTTTTCATATTATAAATATTAGTAATATGAATATTCATCTTCAGCGTCTGATATATAGACCATCGTTATCCTACACAAACGTGCTATTCGAGCTATATACAAAATTCCCACGAATCTTTGAGAGATTTGTTTAAAGAAATCAATACATTAACTAGAGAGAATACTTAGGCGTTTGGCTCGATAGCAAACTTTTATGGACAAAGCTGCTTGAGCACGTCACCACAAAAGCCACCAACATTTTGATGCAGAGTGCTAGAGCAGTAGGCAAAGACTGGGGTCTCAAATCGAAGCTTTGTCGATGGCTCTATACAGTCATAGTAAGACCAGCTCTTACTTATAGAAGCGTTGTATGGTGGCCATGGACAACCCTGGTGACAACAATGACTAAACTACAGCAAACTCAGATACTGGCGTGCTTTCTGATAAGCGGGAGCACTAAAACGACACCATCAGCTGCCTTGGATGTAATCCTTGGCCTGACACCGTTGCATCTACACATACAGCAAGAAGCAATGGCGTCTGCGCTAAGAATAAAATCTACAAATCAATGGAAAGGCACGCAGTCCATCACAAATCACTGTAGAATTTTAGACATGGCGACGAAAATAATCCCGGAATCACACAGAGGCACCGACAGAATAGCCAAGACGCACCTCGCAAACAAGAAGTACGAGCTGACTACCGAAAGCGGTGCCCTGAAGAGTCTAACACCATCCTATCATGTGTACACGGACGGCGCAAAAACAAAACGGGAACAGGTTGTGGATTCTTTTCACCAGAATTTGCAATTTCTAATTCAATAGCCCTGAACAAAACCACAACGGCAGTTCAAGCAGAGGCTATGGCCCTGCTTCTTGCTGCTAGGGCAATATCACGCCTGAAATCACAAAGTGAACAGGAAGACAAGCTGCTGGCATTCATAACGGATAGTGCAGCAGTCGTTCACGCACTGAGAAGACCGGTAACAAGGTCAAGAGTCCTAACGGAATTTCATGCTGCACTCCAAAGACTTTCAGAGAAGTACAATATAATCATATCATGGACAAAGGGACATGGCCTTTGTGCTGACAACAAAAGGGCAGACATACTAGCTAAAGAAGGAGCCAAAAAGCAGGGTAGTACTGAGGAAATGGAACTCTGCAGACCCTCAGCAATGGAAGTGCGGAATCTCCTGAGTCGCTACACAGAAAGAAAACACCAAAACTGTTGGGATGACAGGAAGGACTGTAAACATGCGAAATCCATGTTTCCAATCCTAAACAAAAATACTACGAACAAATTACTAGGATTACAACGTCAAGACCTTCGCCTAATGGTGGGCATCATCACTGGTCACTGTAATCTAAATTACCAGTTGCACAAGATTGGAGCTACGGACAGCCCACTATGTAGAGGCTGTCTGCAGAAAGACGAGACTGTGGAGCATGTGCTGCAGCACTGCAGGGCTACGGAAGATATTAGAGCAAAAACAGGATTACTGAAGGTCCACTCCAGAACGCAAGATGCATCATCAGCATCATCGACGATTGTTCATACAACATCTCAAACTACACTGGAGCAGTTGTGCCAGCGACCCAAGGCCATACTCCGCTTTGTGAAGGAGTTAGGCTGGCTTGAGTAAATGCTGGTAGGGGGGAATGCACAAAACACCCCAAGCGGGACGTCAGTGCAGGCCTCATCGCCCCCAAAACGAATAAGAATAAGAAGAATACTTTAACTTTGCCTTCCTTAAATGTATTAGCAAATATAATGTATGTACTTAAAATTTGTCATCAATAATAAATAAATAAATAGTGATCACTGACCTTTTAATACTAGGAATAAGAATAGGATAGCTGTACCTAGTTTTAGACTTGCGAAGACTAATAAGTCATTCCTAGGAAATTGTGTGCATTTTTACAATAAAATCCCAAAACATAACTGAGCTCACAGAGGGCAAATACAAGTTGACTGTGAAAATCATTTTAATAAAAAACACATTATAAAGTCCGACATTATATAGAAGACAAAGATGCTTGGAACTTGGAATATTCCACTTCTGGCAAGTTATCTGCCACCCATAAAATGTAATAATAGTAGTACTTAAGTAGAAACATTGTATACATCTATATGAAAAGAATGCCCCGAGTTTCTTGCCGCTTCTTCTCGGTAGGCTCTATATATTTTGGAACGCGGCGGTAGAGTCTTTAGAGTAAGTACATTGTAATGAATAATTACGTTCATAAGTCTTTGATTAAGTCTTTGATGCATAAATTGAATAACTGATTTTGACTTTGAGTTTGACTTAACGATAGTCTTCCAAACTGTTTTTATTTTGTTATTGGATTGCCGTATTTTATCTCTAATAAATAAAGGTTTAGCACACATATAAACAGTTTTAAACAATTTTGAATAGTTTTAATCAGTGCCCGCCGGGAGCTCGCAGACGCGGCTGCGCACTCGCCCTGAAGATGAGCATCGGACATGTTCGAAACCCGGCGAGACGTATTCGATCCCTAACGTGAGTGTTTTGCCGGTAAATAGTAATAGTTTAATTTTGAATAAGTTTTGACATATTCCAAATCCGTCCGGCCACTCTGGTGTGATTGATTATCAAACCTACATCAATACACACATTTACATTTATAATATTAGTAAGATTCTTGTACTGGGTCGATAGTCCTCAAGACTGCTCTTTAAATCTTATATTGTAACATTCAACGTAGCTATCTATAAAACAATCTGACACAATTTGTCTGTATGTATACAGATAATGTGTCAATAAATATTCCACTGGCGAACATCGAGTGTGTTCAACATCAATGTTGTGCGAAGATTAATTGTAAATTAATAAGTTCTTTGAATTCTAATTAATATGTTTCCTTATTACGGCCCTTTGAGAGGTTCACATTGCCATTAATCTGTTAGTAAACCAGTGTTTTTTTTTTTCGAATATACACACATCGACAAAGTCTTGGGATACGTTATAAGAAATCAAACAAGGCTTTATTGTTTAAAACCTATCTAGCTAGTCAAACTGGGAAAAACCGTGGTTATGTTTTTAAAAATACTAATTTTAATTAAAGTTGAATTAAATTTAATATAGAACTGTTCAAGATGAAGACTAATTACAGACTACTTTTCTATCAAGCTTAAACTACTAAGTGATGAATGCATCATCAAATTGTCCGCCGTCTGGTGCGTGGGAGAGCGATAAGCGCCCTATAAGCATAACAATAAAGTGCTTACAGTGATAGAAACACTGGACGACTGGATGATGTTGCTGATATAACTAGCTAGTTTCATTAAAAAGTTTATATTCAGATTGAAACTTTGTTTATTCTTCATTCGAAATTTAAATGAGAAACAATTAAAAAACCATAAAGAATAGCGCATTCATCTTAATATTTACCTCGTTGTGAGAAGTCACATTAAATTGTAAGTCTCAAATTTATATAAATTATTAAATTGTAGACTTATAATTTTTATAGTTATTACTGTTAAAACACTAACGCCTGCTGACCTCGAACTTCGGTGGCCTAGTAGTCACGGCGTCTGACACAGATTGTCGGAAGACACGGGTTCGAATCCTGTCCGAGAATGTGAATTTTTCTCTCAAAAATTGTAATATGAAGACTTATATTTTGTATGTAACTGCAAAGGTGTAATCTGATTGCGGAGGTCAGTGATACAATTTGATATCAACCAAAATATAGAAAAAGTACAGAGTTCTTTGACAACAAGTAGCTGCAAACTTAAGTAAGAGGTCTGTAACTACAACTATACTAGAGAAACTTCAGTAAAACCTAACTGATAATATATCTACACAGGTTTTTAATCATATTGTTTATAGACCATTTTCTTTAGTTGGATCAGTTTAGATGAGATATTAGTAGTTTTCTTAAGTTAAATGGGAAAATGAAGAAAAAGCAAATAAATTTGACGTGTAAACAAGTTTATGATTAAATAGGTATTTGAGTGTTTGAAGTATGTGGGAGGGAAACGAATGGTACCTATTCTAAAAAGTGTTTTCTAAATGATGCCGTGTATAGGTTATATGGCGAAAATTTAATTTAATTTAATTCTCAACTGCATATGACTACAAAAGAATATATACAGATGAGAAAATAATGAGTATGGAAAACTGTCGCGGACTTGCTTAAAGCCGCGTTGACTTGATCAGAGTCTGCTCGGACGAGTGGACTCGTGCGAGTAAGATTCATGCTCGTATACGATTAGGAAATGAAAATGGAGTATATTAACGACAAGCAAATGTCTCGTGCGAAAAAAGTGGTTCTAGCGTGACGCAAGTGGATTTGTAGAACTATACGAAACAGAAGAGGCAGATACATTTCGGGAGAACTTCAGGGAGTTTTTAAAACTGTTTTTCGAATTTTACGGATTTATTTTGTGATGTGGACTGATAAAAATAATGGCTAATTTTTTTGTTGTGCTAATAATTATTGTCAGGAGAAGGTAATTAAAGAAAAATCAAGATAAAATGGGAGGTTATGGCGAGGCCGAACGCTGAGCCTACTACACAAAAGAAGTCGCGGGCAGTCGCTAGTTCATTTATGATAATGAAACTGTTAACATTATATTTAAACCATTACTTACTTAAACCATTACTACATTAAATTTGTTTTTGATTTAATACTTATTTAGGTCGCCTATTGTGTGCTTCACTACATTGTCTTTAAGCCGGAAACATAACAGTCAATGTTATGACTAATAGTGCCACCTGATTCCGCTTTCCTGCTTCCTCAAACGAAATTGAGAAAATGCTCACGTTTCATCCCGTTTCCTCAAGGAAAACCAAAGCGGTAGACTAGTCTAGAGTCATCATGACCTTTAGTGTTCAATAACCTGACACTAAATAGGTTTCCTGTTGCTATTGTTTATGTAGTTTTATTATTTTTTGTTCGAAACATCCATCCATCGGTCGGGTGAAATGTTATACATGTTGAAACCGAAATTGATCAAACATTGAGGCGCTTAGGATTTAGGAAGCTTAGGTCGATAGAACCCAACGGCCGAAAAAATATTCGTATCGTAAGCGTCAACGCGCCACGCTGCAGCGTACAAACTATGTGTTATCTGTGTAACAGTTGCCCTAGATAAATTACAGTTTGTACTGTTTCACGTGAACAACACGTTACTTTATACTACGCAGATATTCGTGATAGGCCGTAAGAGAGTTTCATTTAAAAAAAAGCAGAGAAGGCGTGTTTTATGTAGCTTCAGAAGAAACCAACCAACACCGTACATATTTTATGATAATCGACAACCTCTCACCAGTGAAGTCCTCATATAACTGTAATTATGGGTCAGTAAAACTTCATATATACATAGTATATAAGTAAACAATCTTATAGGTTACTTACATAACTACGTTACCAAAGAATTTTATAATGTTGTTTCTGTAGTAGTAGTTCAAGGAAACAGGTTCTGTCCTTGCGAAAAAATCCTCTATATGCATGACCCGAAGTATTTTTTTTAATTTTTCTATTGATAGGTTTACAAAACTGGCTGTATCGCATCATTTTCTTAAAATATTTGACAAATAGCTGGTATGACCGCGACTTCGTCCGCGCAGGGTTAGTACTTTGAGTAGCTTATTATCTTCTCCAAGGGCATATCTACCTTTATACCAAAATGTCATAAAATATTTACACGGTTATATGAGTAAATTTAAGTACTTAGTAAATCAATCAGTAAACACTAATAATAAAAGCAGTACCTACGTACATACAATATAAAATTAAGTACCATGGAAAAAACTGTCATTACATTTCATCACCCTTGATGGTATTTGTGTTACATTTCATCACCCTTGACTTGACGGTCGCCGAACACGTCTAGTGTATCGAGCTGTCAAAATGATAGCGTGCTTTTGACTGTCATCATTACGATCTTAACGTAGGCCGAGATCTTGTTATTTTGTCTATGCTGTACTCAAGAATATTACGCTATTTCACCCGCGTGGTGATGGATGATGATGATGATGATGAAAAAAATTATATGTTATAACCCAGCGCCTCATCTACCTCCATACCAAATTTCATCAAAATTGTCCCCGCCGTTTGAGCGTGAAAGAGTAACAAAGATCCACACATACTCACAAATTTTCGCGTTTATAATATACTAGCTGCGCCCCGCGGTTTCACCCGCGTGGTGATGGATGATGATGATGATGATGATGAAAAGTATCCTATGTGTTAATCCAGCGCCTCATCTACCCCCATACCAAATTTCATCAACATTAGCCCCCCCGTTTGTGCGTGAAAGAGTAACAAACATCCATACATCCATACATACAAACTTTCACGTTTATAATAGGAAGTAGGAATCTTATTCAAAAGCGACCTACTAGATGTAAACACAACATATTTAAATAAGTTAGCACTTCTTTTTAAATAAAAACAAAATTTAAACTTATAAACAATAGTGTGCACAAGTGAAAAAGCATGAAGTTAATTGATACATAAAGTAAAATTGATTTATATTATATTATATTATGGGACAACATCTACACAAGGTGCCCTGCACACCTTCAAGGATGTCCCCAGATGATCCCAAACTAGGTAGAGCCTATGGTAACCTGATGATCCAGATACAGGTCAAACAGACATGTTCATGCGCTCAAATGTTTGACCTGTCCAGGGATCGAAACTCCAGGAACCTGCAGGCCTAGACAAAATTCAAACAGGTGTGTTTCCGCACACGCTACAGACAAAAATGTGTCTATGAACTTAGCGCGACGCCACGTCGTTTGGCGTTAAAGATAACAGAAACATATTTTGTCTAGGCCTGCTATTCAGAAGGCAAGGATGCTACCAACTGCGCCAATCGAGGCCAATTAAAACAGCAAAAAGGGAAAATACATATAAAAGTCATTTTCACTTCTATCTTGGTACAAAGTATACTTTATATATTTACCTATATAAATTAAGTGAATAAGGAAACTTGTAGACTTTTAAATTGGTATAATCACGCAAATCATGACGCATTTGTTTTATGATTTGCCTACACACAATTTGCTTGTAAATATTTGTACGAATTGCTTATGTATACATTGTATTTACTTAGCAATTTGTTAGATAATGTATTCATACATTAAAACTATAATGAAACTACTTTCCATTATTTTTTTGTATTTGGTTTGCTTTTGTTTTAGTGAATTTATTGTTATATTAAAAAAAACACTTTGATTCAAATTAAGTAAGAAATAGCGTGTTCGTCAAAATTTCACAGAAGCGCCTTAAATTTTCGCAGAGCAATGTACGTTACAGGCTATTAAATCGTGTAATATTTTGTTTTTACAGGCGTTTATTACAGAACAGGGGACCAATTCCACTAACTACATTCGATATAAATTTAGAATCTCGAAAATCATCGCAAACAACAGCCATCGTACATATTGATTTATGATACTGATCAATAAAAAATCAGGTTACGATATTTCGCGAAAATTGATGGATTGTCTAATTGCTGAAGGCTTTCGTTGATTGAGTGCGGCGTAGATAGAGGTCATTCATAATTAAATAGGATTATTACTTTTGTTACTAGCGACTTTGTCTAAACAAATGTTTTGCGACTCTCAATGATGGCGGCCTTTTTTGGGGGGTATGTGACTGAACGCCGGTCGCGATTTTGCATGTAAATAGTTTACAATGCTTGCTCTGTACATACGAATATTCAAACGTTAAGTTTTAATACCGCAGTGGATAATGAACTTATAGAAGCTAGAATACGTTGGATCGCGGAATACGGCCGTTGCTTGCGACACCAGGTTTTGTACTCAGCGCACGGATCGGCATCTCTCTAGATCTCTATGCTGATAACCAAGAAACATCGGACTTGCAATATTAATTTCTTTATCTGTAAGTATTCTTATATCGCTACGTCGGAAGTTTACTTATACAGGGTTACTGAAAAATATCAGTTTTTAATATCAATTAATTTTGTTCATTGACTTTTGTAAAGTATAACAAACACTATTACTAGTACGTTTTTAATTTTTCGTGTCGCGGTGATTGTTACCAAACTCCTCCGAAACGGTTTGACCGATGTGTGAAATTTTGTGTCTATATTCAGTAGGTCTGAGAATCGGTCAACATCTATTTTTCATACCTATAAATGATAAGGGTGACCCACTTCTAAACATTATATTTTATTTTATTTAGAAAAAAAATATTTTATTATGATTTACCATCAAATCATATACACACAAATTCAAATGTTCACCCTTCTACAATCAACCCCTGTTTTTTAATCGCGATTTTATATTGATCTAAAAAAATCCTAAAAATAATGTATAAGTATGGCAGAACAACGTTTGTCGGGTCTGCTAGTACTCAATATATTTCTTACTGCCGCACAAAAATAAAAAATATAATCGATTGATATAAATAGAGTCACCGCGCTGACTGAGCTTTGAGCTCGCGAGTGGCTTTGCGTCGTATTCATCATCATCATCATCATCAGCATGTAGCAGTCCACTGCTGGACATAGGCCTCTCCAATTCCACGCCACGTCGTTTTACATGTCGTAATTTTTTTTAATAATGCAAAGCTAAAAAGTGGCAGACAAGTACTTTAAAAACTAGAGACTTAGATGTTTTCAACTTAAGAAATAATTAGCTTTTAAGAAAAGTCGTAGAACTAACATTGTTTTTTGTGATATCCTGCTGGTGCCCTTAAGAGGTTGTTAGCATTTTTTCACCCTGTATAATCGTGAATGTGTTTTATCGAATGGATAAAAATTACTTAAATCTTAAGATCAAATTATTTGGAATGTGACAAATTGAGGAAATGTAGATAAGTTTGACAGTGTTATTGCAACATAATGAGTAGGATAAGGTGCCACGTCGGCGCATGCCACGTATATTTTTTAGGGTTCTGTAACATATAGTGTCAACAGAACTCTATTACCTGGACCTTTTTTTTTTTTTTTTAATCCCGGGAAAATCTTTTATAGAGACCACCGCCCCCGGGGGAGCACGGTGGTTATGTGGGAGTCCGTATACCCACCAAAAACCCGGGGTGTTCCTCCAAGCGCCTTCATGTCGGGACTACAGGAACGGTTTTGTAATCGTCTGCGGTCCCGGCGACGCTGATCCCCCAGCAGAGGATCCCAACCCATTGGGGTTAGAGGAGACTACTTTCTAACCCCGTCTTCCTGGGGGGCGCACGGAAACACCGCGCGCACCAACCTGGACCTGCACCAACCTAGTGCGGATATATGAACTATAGAGAGCATATTAATTGTTATCCTATTACGAGTACTTAAATAAGTTCGTCCGAGGTATTAGGTACTATTCAAACTTATCTATGTCGATCGCCAATGGACCAGGAATGTTCGTATTACTGTGTTCCGGTTTGAAGAGTACGAGTGCCGGTGTAATTACAGGCATATGAGACTTAAGAGAAACGCATAGCGCGTACTTGTCCATACTGAAAGAAATAACTATTTTCTACCTCCTAATATTGTACGACTAAGGTAACTTTATGGTAATTTATTGATTCAGGCGTTACTTTGCGGAAATCCATTATCAAAACGATATTAGAAAAAATATTTAGTGACACTTCCGCTAAAAACAATGCTTTTAGCCAAGTTGAGGTGTGCACCACCCTCCCTCCTGCACAAACTGTAAACAGGACTTCCTGTACAGAATATACAACACACAAAACAAATCAATCAACCAAAAACGATTCGACACGTGTTTCGCCTCTACACGAGGCATCCTCAGGAGATGTTGACTCGTCGAGTTGTTTTTAGCGGAAGTGTTACTAAATATTTCTTCTAATATCGTTTTTGAACTCTATGGTACTTTAGAAAAATGAAAAAAAATCATTACGCACGAGCCTAGTAAACAATGTGTTGATTACTTACATAAAAAATAAACACTGAAATCGCGGACAATGTTAAGCCCGTTTTCCACCGCCAAAGAGTAATTAACTAGGGATGCCTAGCGGAGCGCTCTTCGTGTACATAAAATAGGATTGCTTTTCCACCGCCAAAGAGTAATTAACTAGGGATGCCTAGCGGAGCGCTCTTCGTGTACATAAAATAGGATTGCTTTTCCACCGCCAAAGAGTAATTAACTAGGGATGCCTAGCGGAGCGCTCTTCGTGTACATAAAATAGGATTGCTTTTCCACCGCCAAAGAGTAATTAACTAGGGATGCCTAGCGGAGCGCTCTTCGTGTACATAAAATAGGATTGCTTTTCCACCGCCAAAGAGTAATTAACTAGGGATGCCTAGCGGAGCGCTCTTCGTGTACATAAAATAGGATTGCTTTTCCACCGCCAAAGAGTAATTAACTAGGGATGCCTAGCGGAGCGCTCTTCGTGTACATAAAATAGGATTGCTTTTCCACCGCCAAAGAGTAATTAACTAGGGATGCCTAGCGGAGCGCTCTTCGTGTACATAAAATAGGATTGCTTTTCCACCGCCAAAGAGCGGAGCGAAGAATGAACGAAGCTGAGCGAGGTAAACTGAAAGTGAGAAATGAATTTTGATTTCCACAGCGTGCGAGCTCAGTTGAAGTTTACGACTAACTGGATACGCTACCAAGCGAGTCATTTTCAAACTAGTTGGCACTGCGAGACTACGAGGCAGCGGACACATTTTTACTCTTTCGTCATTTTCGCTCACTTCTTTCTCAGTGGAAACTACTATGTAAAACTCGATTGTGCGTTGAAAGGACTCATGAGTTCGCTCCGTTCTCTAGAAATGAGTGAGCTCATTTTTCCTCTTTTTACCCTCTTTGTAATTTTCGCTCGACTCTTTGTTGGTGGAATCTTATGTATGCATTTTTGTATTGCGAGGTAAATGGAGTGATTAATGGGCTCGTTGCGCTCGCGGTTGTAAACCACCCTTTTCTACCGTCTTCCGAAAAGGAGGAGGTACTCAATTCGGCTGTATTATTATTATTATTATTACTTTTTTTATATTTGTTACTCATAACTTTCGATAGGGTGAACCGATTCTTAAAATTCTTTTATTTGTTTCAAAGCTGGTGCTTCCCGTGTGGTCCCATTTAAATTTATTCAAATTCGGTTCAGTAGTTTTTGAGTTACACTCCAATAACGGAATAGAATGGAAGTCGGTATACAATTTTTCGACTTGTACTTGTTAGAGGTAGAAAAGAGTTATTTCTTTTAGTACGGACAAGTACTAGGCTATGCGTTCGTGGTAATAACGTAATTTCTCTAAGGTTACGGGCGCAGTACAGTTCGTCACTTGTGACGGAATGCATCTGTTATAAATGTAAAAGGCAGAGGTTGCCACTTTACACCAGGTGGGCCTCGTGCTTGTACGCAATCTCCTAATAATATTAAAAACACGTTCAAGCTCACAAAATCTGCCCCTCCTCTTGAGCTTCGTAGCAGTCGGATATATGGATTGATATCCAAGATAAACTAATGACGTGTCATTTATCAAAATCGGTTGAGCCATTGAGTAGTTACGAGCGTATATAAGAACGGAAATATATACATACCTACAGAAAAGTAAGTAAATATCTATAAATACGTCTTCCCTACTAGCGTTGATTCACGCAGGTTTGGCGCGAGACGCGTGTAGGGATGTCAACATCGCAACAAAACAAGTGCACATCGCATCAACGTTGGTAGCATACCTACGCAACAGAAAACAATGACATTTAAAACTGCCAACCCTGACCGCTCTGCCGGCACTCACGTATTAATTGCCGGCAAGCGACCTCCGCCCCCACCCACCGCCTCTCCCCACTTTTATCGCCTATTTATTGCGATGGCGTTCTACTTACTGGGGGCCGCGCGGGCTAAGTACTTTGCCTACAGGTCAAACACATAATATACCTACTTACTAAAATATGTATACTTTAATGAGTCCGTGTTACTTGTGAATAAATGATTTTTGATTTCGTTAATCCCCCTTTAGGGTTTCGCCGCCATTGGGTAAAAAGGGTTAAATTTTGTCCATTTAGCAATGAGACTAACCTCTGCTTATATATATCATCATTGCCTGACAGTGTAAGGTATGTGTTGTTATCGCTATGGAACCTTGTCTCCCTTGTACCTACCCGTTTGTAAACGTTTTATTTTGATAACATTTCTGTTTGTGTCACACAAAATGCTTATCGGTGATATCTTTTAATTATATTTAAATAAAACTGTTGGATGTAGTCAGGCATCAATAAAAAAAACATCTTAAATTGACAAAAAACTCGGTGGCTATATTAAAGTAGCTTAAGAGGGTTGCATAGCTAGTAAGTACTTGTCCATACTAAAAGAAATAACTCTTTTCTACCTCCTAACATAGTCCGATATCAGTGATTTCACATCATGTAATTATCACATTATTTACTATGCCCGTACGTTTTTATTTTTTTAGTATTTCAAATAACTATACATTTCCTTTTTTAGAACTTAAAATAACTGATAAAATCAAGTTAGCTATGCAATCCTCTTAAGGTCTTTTCAGTCGAGTGCTTCCAAAAATTTACATCACTTAGGGACTATTTTATAGTATACAAAATAGTTGCATTTCACAGCCCATCTTAGATAAGAGATAAGTTTATTTATTTCAAATATTCCTATTCTTTGGAATATACAAATATATATCAAGAATTATCCGAATCTTACGAAATTTCCCATTTGTAATCATCAAAATAATTAACTTAACTTTATAATTATTATATTAATATTAACTTATTAATAAACCACTGTGATTCATCACAGAGGTTTTTTATGTTAAGGTGAATTAATTTTAAATAAATAAATAAAATTGATATTACAAATAATAGGTGGAACTATTAATAGTGTGCTATATATTAATATGTGCTGTATTATATATATATATATATATATATATAAATATATATATATATGTTTATATATGTATTATATTTAAAACTGTGTATATTATGTTTGAAATACGTGTAAATGCGTCTATATTTTGTCGTATAGATTCTATAAGTATTTTTAAATCTGCAAATGCATGCTATATTTTGTTGCTAAGCTTATTTAGGTCATATTAAATATGAAAATACGTATTTTTTTAACTTAGCTTATTTAGGGCATTTTAAATATGTAAATGCGTCTATATTTTGTTTATGAACTTATTTAGGTCATTTTTAAGATGTAAATGTGGCCGTATTTTATTACTTGGCTTATCTAGGTTATATTAAATATGTAAATGCGTCTACATTTTGTAGCTACCCTTATTTGGGACATTTTAAATATGTAAATATGGCTATATTTTGTTGCTTAGCTTATTTAGGACATTTTAAATATGTACATGCGTCTACATTTTGTTTATGAACTTATTTAGGTCATTTTAAAGATGTAAATGTGTCCGTATTTTATTACTTAGCTTATTTAGGTCATATTAAATATGTAAATGCGTCTACATTTTGTAGCTACCCTTATTTGGGACATTTTAAATATGTAAAAGCATATATAGTTTTTTGCTTAGCTCATTTGAGACTTTTTAAATATGTAAATATGGCTATATTTTGTTGCTAAGCTTATTTAGGTCATTTTAAATATGCAAATGCGTCTATATTTTGTTGCGTTTAAATAATCGTAATGCTTATTAAGCTAAATAACTTAATGGACTTTGTTATCATATCTTATCGTACTATGTCAGATAAAGATAACAAGGTCAGGCAGTCACTATGACATTATCAAAATATGTGTTTACTATCACTATTCCGATTTCTATGTTTTTGCGTAATCTGTATTCAGTAAATATTATCTGCTAATCTTGTAAGTAACTCGTATAATTCCGTGCTGATAAAGAAATGGCGCATTGCTACCTTGTTTTGTTTTAATTAGGTAATTGTTTTTTTAGGAACATGAATTTTATTGCAGTTATAAACTTTATTGTGTAAATAGTTGATTTATGCACTTTTTGTCCTTGCTACTGTCGTTCATATTATTTTTCTATCGACTTCTAAAAAAAGGAGGAGGTACTCAATTCGATTGTTTTTTTTTATGTTTGTTACCTCATAACTTTCGACTGGGTGATTCTCAAAATTCTTTTATTTTTGTTTGAAAGTCGGTGCTTCCCGTGTAGTCCCATTTAAATTTCATCGAATTCGGTCCAGTCTTTTTTGAGTTACACTCCAATAACTGAATAGAATAGAAGTCGTTATTAAATTTTGCAAATTGTACTTGTGTAAAATGTGTTAATAATGTGACGGTTAGCATGGCAGGTCAATTACGTGTCTAAGTTGATTAGTACTATTACCTAGTGTTGTTCGGAGGCTTCTGTGAATGATCCACCACAATTTCGGCACAAAACGGGAAATATCCGGTGAACAGCGGGTATGTTTTATTTAACCATACAAAATTCAATATATCCAATCTATTTTAATTATTCGATTCGAGGTAAGTGTATCGTTTCTGAAGTCTTCGACTTATATACTTTGAAGGATACAAAATAAAAAGTTTTTAAACTGCGTGATAGTCACAAACATTACTAATATTCAAATTATCAACGGGACAATTACCATGTATGTTTTCTATCAGTTTCCGATATTTCTTACCTGTTGCAAGCGCCATGATCACGGGTGAACTGAGGAATTGCGGGTGGGTGAATGTTTACGAGCAGACGAAGCGGTCTACCCTTTTCCGTACTCGTTTGTTATGCGAGGCACCACTACTATTGTTCGGACTGTTAGTTTTATTTTATCCCGACAGACAACACTAACCGTAATAAAATATACATGGTAATTATCCCGTTGATAATTTGAATATTTCGGATATAAAATAAATTTGGATGAATAACTAACATTTTGTTTACCCGATACTTTCTTGACAGAGTACAGAATAAACTTAAGACGTAGAATAAAGGTACGAATGCATAAGAACAACATCATGTGGTCCGCACTTAACGCGCACATGTAATAAGTATGCATAAATTAAAATCGCATTAATTGACGAGATGGCAAGAATGCAACCATTATTTGTATGTTATTACTTTGTTTCCGTGTACATTGTAAATTGGCATGACATAGGACACATTGTGAACACGTAGTTTTATTATTGTAAAGGAACTGGGTTTTGCATTATATATGATTTAGTTTTCATAATGAAGATGGTTATTATCATAAATAATAAGTGTGAATGACTACAACGTGTGTAGTGTGGTCGTACTATATCGATTAAGATATAGTACGACCTACTATAACTAACTTTATTCATTCGTTTTTTATGAGATAGGTTAGTAAACGAGCAAGCGGCTCATCTTATGGTAAGTGATACCGTCGCCCACGGACATCCGCAATACTAGAGTCTGGAAGAGATCGCTCTGAGCGATAAGACCGCCCATTGTTGCACCTAGTTTTAAGCATTGTTTTTTATTTTATTGTCTAATATTAAGTATAAATGTGGTGTCTCAATAAAGTGTTATCTATCTATCTATCTACCAGAGGTCTCGAGGAGGCGTTGCCGACCTTTGAGGAAGGATGATAAGAAGGAAGAGATAGAAGGGGTGAAGGTGGAGGAGGAAGGAGAGGGAGAACGGGGAAAGGTGGAATCGGGCCTCCGGAACCTCCCACAAACCGACAAAACGCAATAGCAAGCTATGTTACTTCACGTCGGTGTTATGATCGTGCCTGCACATTCGGCTGTGGGGTTGCAGCCTGGCACTACCACCGAAATTAGTTGTTGGTGAATCTGCTTTCGAAACAATGGATGTATCTAATTAATTTTATTTGCTACTCCATTTGCATTTTGGGTCCCAGGTTTGATCACTGGTAGCGTTAAATGTTATTATGCGTTGGTCAATGGCGTCTGACACGGAGAGTCAGAAGATGCGGGTCATATCCCGTCCAAGGATGTGAATTTTTCTCTCTATAAATTTCAATGTCATTATGCGTCCATGCGAGGGAGTAATTAACGTTACTTATTATTAATTTCTTAGTATTATATATAGAAAAGGTCAGGAGGTAATTGTAAGAACCATTACTTTATAAAAAATCGAGTTAGATTTAAAACTGTCGATACATTGTGAACAACCAAATCTAACTTTTGCTTTTTTCCTTGTTATGACATACACTTTAGTAACACTTTAGTATACAAAAAACCCATTCAATCGGCATTAATGAATCAGAGGAAAATTCGCAATTTTGCAGGAGATCTCCTCCGCGAAATTATAAGGTTTTGTCTTGATTGGTCCGTATGGTGCATGTTCGTTTACAATCTGATGAATGAATATGGTTAGATTACAAACCGGTAGCTCAACATCGTCATTTTACAAACGTAAAAATGTCAATCGTTGCAATTTCTAATCTCTGACTAGCTTTTTCTACCGACTTCCAAAAAGGAGGAGGTACTCAATTCGATTGTATGTTCTTTTTTCATGTTTGTTACCTCATAACTTTCGATAGGGTGAACCGATTCACAAAATTATTTTTTTGTTTGAAAGCTTTTTGTTCTTCCCGTGTGGTCTCATTGCATCAAATTCGGTCCAGTAATTTTTGAGCTACATTCCAATAACTGAATAGAATGAAAGTCGGTATAAAGTTTTTCAAATTGTACTTGTTATAAACTAACAGTTCTTACAATGATCCGGTGACATATACATACATACTTCTTTTAAACCACTCCCTTGAGCAATTGAACAATACTCGTAGTTGTTATGTCTGGGTTAGTTAAAGAAAAGAATAAAAGTAAGTAGGTACATACTTACACGTAATCCTTATAAATAGAATACAAGCATAAAGATAATACTATTCGAAATTTTAATAAATATCCGGCAGATAGAAGGCCTGGGAAAATATCCGGCTCGGAGGACCATAATTTAATCCTAAAATATCTCACCCTTCCATGATCGTATTTACTGAAAAATCACACCTTTTATTTATGTAGATAATCCAAAGTGGACACATTATGCTGTAACTATTCTTTTATCAGTTGTAGTAAGTGGCTTAGATTAGTTTACCCTGATAGATAAAATAAAATTTAATAAACACGGTAAGTATATAATTTTTATCGCTTATAATACAGATCCGCAGAAACCTAATAAATCAAACAAAGCATAGTTTTGTATGTTTGTCATACAAGTAAAGTACAATGAATTAAACAGTATGTATCTACTGGCTGACCCGCCAGCGGCTTTGCTCGCTTGGCCACGCGGGATACAGTCAATTACAGTTTTTAACTATCCCACGGGAATTCATTAATTTACCGGGATCAAAAGTGTCCTATATGTTGACCAGGGATATTAGCTACCACCATACACAATTTCATTTAAATCGGTCTAGTCGTTTCGGAGTATAGCCCGTACAAACATACAAATAGACAGAGTAACAAAAAAATTGAAAAAAATCTTAATTAGTTCGATTTCACTTTTTACATCCCCCTGACTCAATTTTTAGGATGTTTTTTCATTGTACAGAAATTTGAACTCTACAGATTTATTATATTATTATGTAGTATGTATGCATAATAATTATAAATATTAGATATATAGTTACTCTCCGTGATCCTCTCTGTATTTCTGTTCGTTCGCTCATCACGCAGAAACTAGTACTTACATAGATTTTAATACTGTTTACTAAAATATATTTATTAAAGATCTACAGAGCAAAATGATATATTTATTGGTTTATCAAAATCGGGCTACCTACCCTACGAAAAAATAATGTCAGGAAGCATAACTCAGAACAAATTCCACACAAAAAGTGGTCCTTCAAACCAAAACGTATGATTCCAAATACGAATTACTTCCGAGGTTACAAATAGACATGTTCGGTGATTGGTTTAATATTCAGAAGGAAAGCAGGGATTGGTCCACGCGCGTGCTGTAACGTCTACTATGACAGCTGAGTCGTAGCGGCGTGAACGATGTTATTGATTTAGCAGGACTTTTATTGGGTCATTTTATTATGGGCTCTTCCTGATATTATTTCTTCGTAGTGCCTACCCGAAAAGAAGTTGTGAGCAATAAACTTAGAGAAAAAATACTTGGCAGTGGGCACAGACTTGTGGGACAGTTTAGACGTTATAGTTACTGACGAGATCATATTGACAGCGGATTCAAAAGATGGCGTTGTACCTTTTTAAAACATACAATCGAAATTCCAACAAATACCAGCGGCTTGTCAGCGAGCGAGGGAGTCCACACAGGCACAGTATAAATGAGAAACAGTACGGAAACTACCTACAAACGTTCGAAACGGCTCACTAACACAAACATGCGCATCGACGAATCTCCTAAGCGGTTGTCGCGGTGCTGTCTGGGTGCTGTGAGGCCGCGTCAAGACGAGTGGTCACGTATAAGTTTATTTACGCTTTACTGGGCTTCGTTTCCATACTGTTGCATCATTATACTATGACACAGGGTTCTCCCTGTGCAGTGTCTTTGCACCAGTTTGTATAATAGGTATATATGATTAAAAGAGTAGGTAGGTAGCATTAATATGAGGAGTAAATTTTTAACTCTGTATGGAAGTTCGTAATATGTCTGGATGAAAATGGCCGAGTTGATTTGAATGAATTTGTCTCATTACCATTTCTTCGGGTTCTATGCAGTATTGTTTGTATTGATAAAGTTTTACGTATTAATTTAATATACTTTTACTTTTCACAGAGACTTTTCCTAAGTTACACCCAATATTAATTTGTCGTAACTTTTAAAGCATACTTACTGTATGCATAATAAGCATACTATTCTGAAGTCTAAATTTACTACGCATATTTAAGTGTAAGGGAAAAAGCAAGTTTTGGAAATTTTGTGTTTGGCTTGCTTTTTTTGGCTGACAGCCACCCCCGCCGCACCATGACCTGCTGTTACACAATACGTAACTAAAGTATGTTTTCATTATGCTTTTTGATCTTAATTCCTAATAACTGTTAGACGAATAAACAATATAGTAAATAAAACAATACAGTAATCAGGCTACTTAATGCAAATGCGTAACTCGTTATGCTAAATTAAATTAGAACAAAAAATAAGTTAAATAGGGAAAAAGTAAAACACCCCATGTCACGAGCAACACCGCGTGCCGAACACTGTATCTAATATATTTTTATGGCATTAGTTATCGCAAACTAAGTTCTTAACGAGTAATCATACTTTGATTGAAGACCGTTAGGCAGTTTACTTTATCATATTTTAAAGATAATATGTAATAATCTACATAATAAGCAAATATGCGACATTTTTATCCAGATTCCATAACATGTAGTCTGGACAAAAAATGTCGCATACCTATTTGCTTATTTATCTTTCATATTTTTATTTATACATGTATGTAGATGCACAACTCTTCGAAAAGGTCCTTCCGGTCCTTGCAAGGTTCAACCAGTTGAGCAGTGTGGGGCTAATTGAGATACCAAGGATGAGAGAATGTATGTATTTTGTTTATCCTTGACGTCTTCATCACGAATATAATACGAGTAGTTATTCTCAGAGCCCGCTAGGTGGCTTTTAGGCTTGAACTAAACATTAAGAGCGTTACGTATAAACGCTGCTTAACTTTAAATAATAATCATAATAATAATAATAATAACTGCCTAAATATTTAAAGATGAGACTGAAATTGGCAGGTACCGTAGTCTCGTCCATAGCCCACTATCTCCCGTATCACTAATAAGTACATATCAATAGCCATGCCATTTTACCCATTTTTGTAATAGTATATACTATGTAACCATCCATCCAATATGTTTCTGATTTTACTCGTATACTACATTGTATTTGTATATCAAACGGTCCTCTAAGTGTTGGCAACAGCCCCTCTTATGCCTATGTAAAGGACCGGGTGAAACCCGTGAAATTATTTAATTAAAAATAATAATAATATGTTTTTACACTACATTGTATTTGTATATCAAACGGTCCTCTAAGTGTTGGCAACAGCCCCTCTTATGCCTATGTAAAGGACCAGGTGAAACCCGTGAAATTATTTAATTAAAAATAATAATAATATGTTTTTACACTACATTGTATTTGTATATCAAACGGTCCTCTAAGTGTTGGTTACAGCCCCACTTATGCCTATGTAAAGGACCAGGTGAAACCCGTGAAATTATTTAATTAAAAATAATAATAATATGTTTTTACACTACATTGTATTTGTATATCAAACGATCCTCTAAGTGTTGGTTACAGCCCCACTTATGCCTATGTAAAGGACCGGGTGAAACCCGTGAAATTATTTAATTAAAAATAATAATAATATGTTTTTACACTACATTGTATTTGTATATCAAACGGTCCTCTAAGTGTTGGTTACAGCCCCACTTATGCCTATGTAAAGGACCGGGTGAAACCCGTGAAATTATTTAATTAAAAATAATAATAATATGTTTTTACACTACATTGTATTTGTATATCAAACGGTCCTCTAAGTGTTGGTTACAGCCCCACTTATGTCTATGTAAAGGACCGGGTGAAACCCGTGAAATTATTTAATTAAAAATAATAATAATATGTTTTTACACTACATTGTATTTGTATATCAAACGATCCTCTAAGTGTTGGTTACAGCCCCACTTATGCCTATGTAAAGGACCGGGTGAAACCCGTGAAATTATTTAATTAAAAATAATAATAATATGTTTTTACACTACATTGTATTTGTATATCAAACGGTCCTCTAAGTGTTGGTTACAGCCCCTCTTATGCCTATGTAAAGGACCGGGTGAAACCCGTGAAATTATTTAATTAAAAATAATAATAATATGTTTTTACACTACATTGTATTTGTATATCAAACGGTCCTCTAAGTGTTGGTTACAGCCCCACTTATGCCTATGTAAAGGACCAGGTGAAACCCGTGAAATTATTTAATTAAAAATAATAATAATATGTTTTTACACTACATTGTATTTGTATATCAAACGGTCCTCTAAGTGTTGGTTACAGCCCCTCTTATGCCTATGTAAAGGACCGGGTGAAACCCGTGAAATTATTTAAATAAAAATAATAATAATATGTTTTTACACTACATTGTATTTGTATATCAAACGGTCCTCTAAGTGTTGGTTACAGCCCCTCTTATGCCTATGTAAAGGACCAGGTGAAACCCGTGAAATTATTTAAATAAAAATAATAATAATATGTTTTTACACTACATTGTATTTGTATATCAAACGGTCCTCTAAGTGTTGGTTACAGCCCCACTTATGTCTATGTAAAGGACCGGGTGAAACCCGTGAAATTATTTAATTAAAAATAATAATAATATGTTTTTACACTACATTGTATTTGTATATCAAACGATCCTCTAAGTGTTGGTTACAGCCCCACTTATGCCTATGTAAAGGACCGGGTGAAACCCGTGAAATTATTTAATTAAAAATAATAATAATATGTTTTTACACTACATTGTATTTGTATATCAAACGGTCCTCTAAGTGTTGGTTACAGCCCCTCTTATGCCTATGTAAAGGACCGGGTGAAACCCGTGAAATTATTTAATTAAAAATAATAATAATATGTTTTTACACTACATTGTATTTGTATATCAAACGATCCTCTAAGTGTTGGTTACAGCCCCACTTATGCCTATGTAAAGGACCGGGTGAAACCCGTGAAATTATTTAATTAAAAATAATAATAATATGTTTTTACACTACATTGTATTTGTATATCAAACGGTCCTCTAAGTGTTGGTTACAGCCCCTCTTATGCCTATGTAAAGGACCGGGTGAAACCCGTGAAATTATTTAATTAAAAATAATAATAATATGTTTTTACACTACATTGTATTTGTATATCAAACGGTCCTCTAAGTGTTGGTTACAGCCCCTCTTATGCCTATGTAAAGGACCGGGTGAAACCCGTGAAATTATTTAATTAAAAATAATAATAATATGTTTTTACACTACATTGTATTTGTATATCAAACGATCCTCTAAGTGTTGGTTACAGCCCCACTTATGCCTATGTAAAGGACCGGGTGAAACCCGTGAAATTATTTAATTAAAAATAATAATAATATGTTTTTACACTACATTGTATTTGTATATCAAACGATCCTCTAAGTGTTGGTTACAGCCCCACTTATGCCTATGTAAAGGACCGGGTGAAACCCGTGAAATTATTTAATTAAAAATAATAATAATATGTTCTTACACTACATTGTATTTGTATATCAAACGGTCCTCTAAGTGTTGGTTACAGCCCCACTTATGCCTATGTAAAGGACCGGGTGAAACCCGTGAAATTATTTAAATAAAAATAATAATAATAATAATAATTTGTTTTTATAATAATACCGCAGGGGCGGCTTTGTGGCGAGCCGTCGGTGAGTGGCGACACCGTGGACCCTGATTCTCCCTGGGGCTAAATGAGACCCCCCGGCTTGGCTTAATTGGCCGTCTGGAGGTGGAGACGCTAGAGCAAGTAACAAAAAGCTCCAAGGGTGGAAGTGTTAAACGACATAACGCCGGTAACACCCTTTAGCCATCCACACCAACGTTGCCCCTTCTGTCACCATTCATGGTGGCCTTTATGGGGGGCCCGTTTAGTGGGTGGCAAGTCACCACATGCCCAAAAATTTTACAATATAAAATAAAAAATAAAAATTCTAACATGTCACTGACAGTGGCATGTTAGACTTGGCGCTTGAGACTTTCGTAGGGCACGTAAAGCCGTCGTACTAGGACAGTCTGAAAGCTCCGTCGCGGAATGGCCTCTATACCCTACCAGGACTGGCCCAAGTGATGGATGCTGCTACTCCCTCTGAGCGGAAGATCCGTGTCAGCAGCGGGAACATAATGGGCTGATTATGCATAAGCTTGGTTTGAAGCCATTTGCCTCACAGTTAATTAAAAACACCATATCATTGCCATTATCACTACATTTTATTATACCTAGTAGGTAAGTATATAAAACAACGCCCCCTCCGAGCCGCTCCGTATTTGCACGATATAAAATCTACAGTACTTTATTATTTCCTCCGACAGATGACTCACGAGTAGGGTTACCAGATGACAAAATCAAAAGTTCGTAGAAAAGGTCTTGTTTCCATTGACAAATCCTGAGAATTTGTTGCATTTTGAGAATTTTCTCTCAACCGTAGCATTTTATTAATCAATAATAAAAGAAAAAAAACCTTACTTTAATAGTAGATTATGCACCGCGGGAGTAAAGAAGTGTCTTACGTTACGAACAGTATATTGAAGCCTGAATGTAACGGGGACTCTGAAGTTAATCCTTTGAGGATTCAAATTTAATTCCCGAGCAAAGCGAGGGAGTTATGTAGGTAGAGTCCTGAGTGAAGCGAGGGGTTAAAGCCGCCCAAGCCGAAGACAGGCTTTATCCTCGAGGTGCATACTCTACTTTTCATACCAACTGCGAGATAATAAAAACTAAGAGCTGTAAAATAGCAGTTATATAGTTAAAGTAAAATACATTAATAGTTAATATTCATATTGGACGCATTTGTACCGTTATAGAAGGACAGAATAATATTTTCGGAAGAAACATTTTATAAAAAAAAAACACTGTTCTAGACTTTCGCGGTTGTTAACTAAGTTATAATTAGTACTCACAAGATGTAGACCACGATTTAGTTGCTTTTGGAGCTCCCGATATTTCGGTACAGTTACATGCACCATGTTCCGAATTACAACATTTTATGGAAATAACACCAAACACCAGATCGCGGCACGTAACTTGAACTATGACCTTGAATGCGCAGAGAGGGGCCGTGCGTAACCCATAGCAACGCGGTGCACAACAATCACACTCCCTATAGTATAATTGCGCCTTTTGTCCTTTTTATTATATGCTGTCTTCGTACTAAGAATTTTCCTACAACTAACGTTCCAAATCCAAATCACTTTACACCCATGGGAGTTTCAAACAACATTATAGGCCCGGGGATGTATGCCTTGCTTTACGTTGATATTGTGTGATAGTAATTGGACATTTTTGAGCAGGTGGTATGAAAAAGGTATTATCACACACTAAATTTAATAAAACTTATTAAGCCCTCGGATAAATAAAAGTTTACTTTAATTGTGTAATTATTACTAAAGTTGATAACCAATTACTCTATTAGTATGGAATATTATTTTTAGTTTGTTTAACTTTTTATTAAATAGATCTCTAAAAAGTACAGGACTGTATACGATTTCCTGAGATTTGCAAAATCCGACTGCAATCCTGAGAAGAGTCTGGAAATTCTGAAATCTCAAGACTTGTCATATATGGTAACGCTACTCACGAGGAAGGTTTAGTTGCATATACACAGACTCAGACACAGCTGATGCTAGCTCATGATAATATACCAAACCAATATAAGTAGTTATAGTTCATATCTGATATGTAATTATAACGATGATTGTAGACTCTGAGATAATTGCATATGAGAATTTCCGTAGTATGTGCTGCTCAAACCATTATAATACACAAACTATACATATGTAGAAAATTAATATCATTGTTCCCATATTTTGTTAAAATAATTTGATATACCTACAGAACTAAATAAAAACACATTAAACCTTAAATTACCGGCAAACGCTCACGCTAGGGATCGAATACGTCTCGCTGTTTCGAGCGTAACAGATCCTCATAATATATATTAGGACCAGTGCGAGCTCCCGGCGGCGGCGGCGGCTAGCAAACGCGGACGTAAGCCGGGTCGACGTATGAGGTCACTTTTTTTTGAGGATTTTTTTATTTTGATCACTGCGAAGTTGTCTGGAAGAGATCTCTCTAGAGATCTAGTTTTTAGTATTGTTCTGTCTAATAATAAGCATTGAATTTAGTGTCTAAATAGCGTATTATCTATATATATATATACAGACTGACTGGTTGAACACTTTACATAAACAAGGACATGATAATTCATGGTCACATGAAACGTTTAAAAAAATAAAATTAAAAAAATACCGTTAAACTACAGAGGAAACCTTCATTCTATGAATGTGCTATAACTCGAAAATTATGGACACCGTCCGAACGGGGTTAATGACCCAAAGCGCCGCGCCGCGTTCAAAGGAATCAAGCTGCGTCCGAACGGGGTTAATGACCCAAAGGGCCGCGCCGCCCGCGCCGCCAAAGGATGCCGCGATCGTCGGCCGCCCGCCCGGCCGCGCCGCGCTTTTATTACTACACGCGCGCCGCGAGTGACCATGTTTATTGTTTTGAGTAGACAATTAAAGTTAAATTAGGTAAATATTAGGCACCTATTTTTTTTTCTTAATTAGAACGAGAATCGAGTACTGAGCACTATATATCAATATGTAAAGTGTTCAACCAGTCAGCCTGTATATATATATATATATATATATATATATATATATATATAGATAGGTATCTATCTATCTATCTATCTATCCCTAACCTAGGGTTGTAGGGGTAACGTGTTGTATGTGTAAAACTCACAATAATTTCAATACAACATGAAAGCTTTGTTACCACTACCACCGAGCAAGTTTACAAGCAGCCTGCACTGGCTTTGCCCGTGTATGGCTCCATTCCAATCTTTACATTGCCCCTTGAGGTTTTGGGTGACAGACCGACATATAAAGGTAATTTCGCATTTATTTATTTAGTGTGGGCTAATTGTATATCGCAAATACTCTTCTTTACCTTTTGCTTTTCAATTTAACAGGCAACACCATCAGTCTGGTGACTCTTGCACGAAAATATATTCCTTATGTCACCTATTCCACACAATACGTCAATTGTTTATACTTCATAATCAGCCATATCAGCCAAATATGTTCCCACTGCTAGGCCACGCGGGTCCAGAGCGGCTTTGTGGATACGCCACTTGCCAACCCATGTCGAAGTTTTCAGGCCGCCCGAAAACCTTCGACATAGCCTAACGACTGCTGTCCTAAGACAAACAACCGGGACCTACGGCTTAAGAGGATTGCATAGCTAGTATTATAGTATATAGATTTCAGTGATTTTTTTTTCATGGAATTATCACATTGTTTACTATGCCCGTACGTTTTGATTGTTTCAGTGTTTCAAAGTACTATAAGTTTCCTTTTTTAGAATTAAAAAAAACTGAAAAAATCGAAACGTACGGGCATAGTAAACAATGTGATGATTCCATAAAAAAAAAATCACTGAAATCGGACAATGTTAAGAAATAGAAAAGAGTTTTCTCTTTTAGTACGGAAAGTACTAAAAGAGAAATAGAGAAACTTCGGATAGCTATGCAATCCTCTTAACGTGCCCTCCGAAGCACGGAAGCGCTCAGTTGAACAATGCCACAAGCACACACCCATCCAACTCCTGACCGCAGCAAGCGTTGCTTAACTTGTTGATCGGTTAAGATCGCCAAGTCTAGCTCCGCTACGAGCGCTTCGTTGTATTGTTTACTTATTTGATCTTAATATAATATACTTAGTACCTGGATGAACGATTTTCTTGTTCTAACCTCAAACCTAACACTCATTGGCTTAGTGTTGCTTAACACCGCCATCTATTGTCAAATAGCTTTATTGTTGCTGTCGGTAAAACAGTTTTATTTTTGTTTAAGCTGATGGCCTTAGTTGTTACGATGATATTGTAGCAGTTTTTCATTGCCTGAAAACACGTATAATAAAAGGTTTCCAAAAATGAAACCTGGCTATATCGATTTATCGCCCACGAAACCCCCTGCATAATAAATTTCAGGAAAACCGTTGGAGCTGTTTCCGACATTCAGATTATTTTATTTTATTTTATTTATTTATTCATATGAACGCACTTGAAATTATACAGATTATCAGTCCTTAAATTAATGAGGAAGTTAGTAGACCATATTTTCATTTATACTCGTATTTGTAAATATATTAAAGTTTTGAATTCAAAATAATTATATTATTATGATATAACTGTTAAAATAGACCGATCGACCTTTTCAGTTACTGTGATCAGTATTTGAATTATTATTATTTTTGACTTTTTCTTTCATATATATTAACAATTTCAGTACATATACAAGTATATATGACTGAACGTCAACCTAAAATAACTTTTGTATAATCTCATCTATACGAAAAGTATTATCTATATAAATGTATTTGTTATTCATATGTGAAACAATGACGTGTAATATTTATTACCAATAAATGATTTATGATTTATTTATGATTTAAAACAAAGTCCTAACACAAATGTAGTATTTTCATAATAAAAATATTTATACAATGTAAAACTTAAATAATAATTATTAATATATATTATTATTATTATTAATATATAAAATAAATTATTAAATTAAATATAATTCACAAAATGTCAGCATTTTTTAAATTATATTTACCATATTAGACCAACTATCATTAAATATGTCGCATCACAATCGGGAAACGTACCGAGGAGCGCGTTGAGGTCGCACGTTACATACAGGGATGAATTTTTGAGACGTAACAGTAGGGGTAGGTACCTTAAGAGGGTTGCATAGTACTTTCCATACTAAAAGAAAAAACTCTTTTCGGCCAATGTTAAGAAGTAGAAAAGAGTTTGTTCTTTTGGTATGGAAAGTAGGTACTAGCTATGCAATCCTCTTAACCGTTATAGTTACAGGAAAACACAATACTTTTTTGATGCCAATCGATCCTGTTTCTTATAAAGATCAATAGTCTCTTCCGGACCGACTGCGGTTTGAGTACTATAAATGTCAGAAATCGCGAAAAACTTTTCCCATACATTTCGGTAAAGACTAGTCAAACTTTTAAAATTGCCAGATTTTTTGTTATGGGTAGATGTGCTATGATCCGCTATTAAAAAGACTGGCTGAAAAAAGGTAGGTAAGTAAAAAATGCTTAAATTTCAAACTTCGAATTCGACTCGAATCTTTGGGTTTAAATATCAGTTTTTGTGTAAAATGACCATTTTCTTGCTGACTATACGTTTATTTCCAAAATCTGTAAATGCAGTTCAGAATACCTTAAACATTTATGGATCCTAAAAACGGTTTCCTGTAACTATAGCGGTTAAGGTACCTGCCCTTACTGTCCCGTCTCACAAATTCATCCCTGTATTCAAATACAAGAATTACTTAAAGGTATTAAGTAGATAAAACATATATTAAAGAGCATTCAACTGGAATAACTGGCCAAAGAAGATTTAAACTATTATAAGTTATAGAGAAATATAGGGCCTAAAGACCTTGTGCGGATGTTCTCAAAATAATTTCATTGGATCAGTCGCCTACCTACATGACGATCGAAGTATCAAAAGTGAACAACCCGTACGTATTGTAGGTCAATGATGGCAAACATGTTTATCGTTATTTGATAAGCAAACAGCAACACGCACTCATCAAACAGTTTACTATGAATTTAGCAGTTTTATGAATCAAACCAGAATTTGTAAACAGACTTTATCAAATATGGTATATGTAAACATATATTAAAGAGCAAACAACTGGAATAACTGGCCAAAGAAGATTTATACTATTATAAGTTATAGAGAAATATAGGGCCTAAAGACCTTGTGCGGATGTTCTCAAAATAATTTAATTGGATCAGTCGCCTACCTACATGACGATCGAAGTATCAAAAGTGAACAACCCGTACGTATTGTAGGTCAATGATGGCAAACATGTTTATCGTTATTTGATAAGCAAACAGCAACACGCACACATCAAACAGTTTACTATGAATTTAGCAGTTTTATGAATCAAACCAGAATTTGTAAACAGACTTTATCAAATATGGTATATGTAAACATATATTAAAGAGCAAACAACTGGAATAACTGGCCAAAGAAGATTTATACTATTATAAGTTATAGAGAAATATAGGGCCTAAAGACCTTGTGCGGATGTTCTCAAAATAATTTCATTGGATCAGTCGCCTACCTACATGACGATCGAAGTATCAAAAGTGAACAACCCGTACGTATTGTAGGTCAATGATGGCAAACATGTTTATCGTTATTTGATTAGCAAACATCAACACGCACACATCAAACAGTTTACTATGAATTTAGCAGTTTTATGAATCAAACCAGAATTTGTAAACAGACTTTATCAAATATGGTATATGTAAACATACCAAACATGGGGGTACTGTATGCTCACCTATATTCAGGTACATTGACTTCAATGATCGTCTGTAACAATAACTAAGTATATAAAATATTATGCCACACATTTTTATCCAGGGTTTTCTGTTTCAACCCTCTGCGTCCCGAGACGTAACTTTACATGCGTTTCATTCATAAACCTGGGGCCCTACTCCCACCTCTTGAAGTAGTTTTGATTCAACCTTACCATTAAATTTGATACCACCACGTCAATATAGCAAGCTTTAAATAATAATGGATTACGAAAGACGTTTTGATGACGTAGTATCAAATATATACACTCAATTCGCGTACTTTGACGTGACTTTTGACACTAAGTTTAATTTTTCCAATGTTAAGTTTTTGAAGATCCGTACTCCCATCTCATAAAATAGCTTTATTACAACCTTACTATTAAATTTGGTTGACGATGTTGTGTCGGGGGGAGTACGATAGTAAGTATGATCATTCTAAGCTTATTACAAAACGTTCCTGATTTATGATAGTTTCGTTATTCCCTATTGTTTTAATTATCACGATATAGAAAGTATTAAAATTAGGAAGTTTTTCCTGACATGTAAATACTACCGCGGCCTGCGCATAAAATTGCCAATATCACAGTATTTTATCTCTAAGTTCATCGCAGAAAAGTTAGATTCATGTCAACTTTTTCAAAAGAAGACATATCCCACTGATTCAAAAAAATAGTTGTCGTAAATTAAAATTTTATTGTCATTTATATAGTGTAAATGTAGAACTAGTAAGTATATAGAAAAGTTGGCAGTAAACACCGTCTAAAGGTTTAATACACCTATAAGCAATATAGGTGTATTAAAAACTAATAATTTTTTTTCAGAGTTATTTCACACTTATTAGTGTTGAAGTCAGTAGTACCATTTTTTTAATAAAAAATTTTCAGCCTTTTTAGTGACCCTTACTACTTACAGGATCGATTGTCATTCAGCGTCAATTACGATATCAAGAAAAGCGAAACACTTTTCAAACACCGCTGGCCTGCATTTGATAAAATTTTAATGGGGTCACCTTGGAAGTATATACTGTCAAACAAAAAAAAACAATAATCAAAATCGGACTTTGATTATTGTTTTTTTAGTAAACTTATGCGTGTTCATAAATAAAATAAAAATACACGCGTCAGCTTAATAACCTGCCCCTTTTGGAAGACGGTTGAAAAATCAAGTAAGCTATTAGTTTACAAAAGTCTTTTGTAAAAATAAATTATATTATGTTTCCTATACGTATGCATGTGGCTATTTAGAGTACCACACGGAAATTCTTATTTCGCTACTACTTCATTTTACCTATTTGATAAGCCACATTTTGCCACTTCGATGTCAGCGATTAAGGAGACTAATCCTTTTTCTGACTAATTATTAGTGAAGGAGCAGTAAAGTCTTTTATCAACGAATTATTTATGTTCGTAGATTCAACTTTGGCTTTGTGTGCATTGCACATGAGACAGACTTTCAGAATACCAGCTCTACATCTCTCTCCCTCTCTCTACATAACCCACGTAAACCAAAATAATCCCGGTATTTAGATAATATATGTAATTATTTATCGTGGATAAAACGAACGATTAATTACTTACAATTTACGATAACTTTCAATTTCGGAGCGTGATGCAACTTATGTCACCCAGGGCTGTAACACATTAAGGAGGTCTTCCGGCTTTTCGATTGGGATTCAGTGGCCCTAGCACGAATAACTGCGTAAGTGTAACGTAACGTGTCGTTCATGTGAAGCAGTACAAACTGTCTGTTTATCTAGGGCAACTGTGACACAGATAAATCACAGTTTGTTACAAACAATTTGCGAAAAGTATTCGTTTAGTCAACGAGTCACGAGTCAACTGTGTCACACACAGTTGCCTTAGATAAATGACAGTTTGTACTGTGTCACGTGAACGACACGTTACGTTACACTTACGCAGTTATTCGTGGTAGACACACTGCTTGTTTTGGTTGGTACACTTACACTGTCTGCCAGTTATGATAGCCTAGTAAGTAAAGAGTACAGTTTCCTCGCAACATCACCTCATAGTACCAGGCTACCATAACCGCATAGCAGATCTCAGCAGCCTTGCTATCGCTCGGTATGCTGATATCCATACATTATATCACCTACTACATGGCTCGTCCTGACTATGTGTTATCTGTGCCCTAGATATATGACAGTTAGTACTGTTTCACGTGAACGACACGTTACGTTACACTTACGCAGTTATTCGTGCTAGGCACACTGCTGTTCGGCAGAGATCTAGTTTCAGCGATAACGCCTGACCAGTCCTTAGTTACATCCGTTTTTGATATTTAATATATCGATTTGTTTGTTTGTGCGCAGTAATGTTTTTATCATGTTGTTGGCTATTTGTATTCATATGAAAAGTTAACTTAAGTTAACTAAGTAAGCGGTAAACAAGTTGTTAGAGTTCTGAAACTGATCAAAACTACGAGTAAGAAGCAATTTGATATGGTTGTTTATCAATTTGAAAAATTTATATCTTTAGGTTTTTTTAACAGTGGTTTATAGTTTATACTAAAACGAGGAAGCAAATATAAGTTTTATATGAACTGTGTTTTATTTGCATCGCATAATAAAGATGTAAGTAGAAGACAGGGATTCTTAGAAGCTCTGTAAAGGTCGTCAAATGCGCAAATGAGCTTTTTATAAACCTAAAGAATATCTTGATATCCTGAACGTAGTATAAACCTTTATAGATCCATTCATCTTTTTTTCTACCGACTTCCAAAAAAGGAGGAGGTACTCAGTACGACTGTATTTTTTTTCTGTTTGTTACCTCTTAACTTTCGATTGGGTGGACCGATACTCAAAATTTTTGTTTGAAAGCTGGTACTTCCCTTGTACTTCCATTCAAATTTCATCAAATTCGGTCCAGTATTTTTTGAGTTACACTCCAATAACTTATTTTTATCAAAGTAATGGAATGGAAGTCGGTATTAAATTTTTCAAATTGCACATGTATTACAAAATACTTATAAAGTTATATGATTATTAACGGGATGGTGCATGTAACTGCGCCGAAATATCGGGAGCTCACTCCACAACCTTACCACGGTAAATATCGCGTTAATAATCATATAACTTTAGTGAACAACCGTGATAGTTTAAAACAGTAAAATACTTATAGGTTTATAACTTTAAATTTCTAAACAAAAAAAAATTGTAACAATGAGATGAGAAAGGTTATAAGTACCTATAGTAGTTATATAGGTTAACTCTTAGAAATGTATCCTTCAGGCAAATACGGTCGCGAAAGCACAACAAAGGTGTCATAAATTTGCTACGATAAAGTATTGTGCATCCGTAAAATAATTTAAATAAAAAAAAAATACATTAGGTACATAACATATTTAAAAAAAATGATAATTATATTTAAAACAATTAAAGAAAAAACACTTACATGAAGTGACTTTGTCGTAGATAAGTCGACACGTAGAATATTTCGCGTAAGTAGGTGTACCGAAACACTTAATATGTTAGAATAAATAAAAATGTTTTCTAAATCACAGACAACAACTAAATAATTATATTGGCACCAATCGACCGTCTATCGGCGCAAACTATACCGTACTGATAATCGATATTTTTTTTAATGTTGCACTGTACAACTGTTTTGTTGTGTGTCATTAATGACGTCATAGAAGAGGAAGCAGCGTAACTACGCCCATTCTTCAGTAGTTCACGGGTCACTTTAATTCTATCCTTCCACATACTTAAATAAACTAATAATACCGGTTGAAAAAATAAATTATAAAATATTAATATTAATAATTATAAAATTCTACTCTGAAATTCATCATTCGTAAAATTATAATCGATATCAGAATATATTTTTCACTTCAGTAGCTCAAACATGTAGGTTTTGTTGCCTGAAATCAGAGAGCGAAATGCGATTTTGCTCACCAAATGAGACATAGTAACTTTTTTTTTTTATCTTTCAGATAGTCGCGAATATCTTATTCAGTACCCCGATATCAGTTGGGAACTCAGTTCTCGAAGTTGTTAACGAGTATATCTACCTGGGACAGACAGTCAAATTAGGCAGGTCCAACTTCGAGAAAGAGGTCAATCGTCGAATCCAACTCGGCTGGGCAGCGTTCCGGAAACTTCGCGAAGTCAAAAATACCTCAGTGCCTCAAGACAAGAGTCTTCGATCAATGTGTCTTCGACCAGTGATGACTTATGGCACTGAAACGTGGTCTCTTACTATGGGCCTCATAGATAAGCTCAAAGTCGCACAACGAGCTATGGAGAGGGCTATGCTCGGGGGTTCTCTACGTGATCGAATTAGAAATGAGGAGATCCGTAGAAGAACGAAAGTCACCAACATAGCCCAGAAGATTAGCCAGTTGAAGTGGCAGTGGGCAGGCTACATAGCATGCAGAACAAATGGCCGAAGGGGCCGGAAGGTTCTGGAGTAGAGACCACGGACCGGCTAGCGCAGCGTAGGTCGTCCACTGACACGGTGGACAGACGACCTGTTAAAGGTCGCAGGAGGACGTTGGATGCAAGCCGCTTCCAAACGGTCCTTTTGGAAAATCATGGGGGAGGCAGCAGTGGACGTCCTACGGCTGAGATGATGATGATGATGATCTTATTCAGCCTTGGGTTAATCATACAAATAGAAACATTCACACTCTATCTCTTTCTCGCCATTAGAAAGAGAGAGAGACAAAAACCAGCCCTTTCGAAGGTCCGATTTTGAATTCGACCTCAAAGACAAACACGTCCGGAATTTTGTACTAACATAAGAAATTTTGCGAAAAAGATAATTATGTCTTTTAATGTTATTTATTGAATTGGTACCTCTACCTACAATGTTAATTATTTTGATTCAGAATAAATAGTTATTTCAATCTATTCCTGTTTATTATTTTATTATATTCTCCTGGTCACGCTATATTTGGAGAACGGATGGAACAATATCACTAATTAGTTTTTTGTCGTGTTAATTATTGTAGGAGAAGGTTCTTATGAAAGAAAAACCACGAAAAGATGGAAGGTTATGGCGAGGCCGAAGGCCGAGCCTACTACACGAGCGAAGTCGCGGGAAGTCACTAGTATATAAGTACTAGTACTTATTGAAATGTAAAAATAAATGTAAGGCAGTCTGGAACATAATAAAAACACACGAGTCCGCTGACGTTGTGGACAGTAACATTACTGAAATAGAGCACAATGGGCAATCACACACAAATACACTAATGATTGCAAACATTTTTAATAACTATTTTATTGATATGACAAAAACATCAAGCCACAATCTCAATGAAAATATTGCCTTTGAAAGCTGTAATTCTAGTATTTTTCTGAAACCAACCTCACCAGACGAAATACACCGGATTATTGTATCTCCCTTGAATCTGATTGATCTCTTTAAATAATTCCAAAGCAGTAGGGTATGACGAAATACCTACGTGGCTGTTAAAAAGGTGCGCTATCGCAATATCACCTGTGATTAGTCACATTATTAACCTTTCTTTCGTTGAAGGAGCTTTTCCAGATCGACTCAAATCATCGATAATCAAACCTCTTCATAAGAAAGGAAATAATAAAGATATTAATAATTACAGGCCAATAGCACTAATTCCAATACTTTCTAAAGTGTTTGAAAAAGCAATGCTTAAAAGACTGTTAGATTTCTTGGACAAATTTGATATTTTAACACCAAATCAATACGGATTTCGTAAAAATAGATCAACTGCATTGGCAATATATTCAGTTGTAAAATCTATAGTAGATGGCATTACAAATGGGGATCATACGGTGGCTCTTTTTCTCGATATGAGTAAGGCTTTCGATTTTGTGCACCATGGAAAACTACTATCAAAGCTTTACAAATATGGATTCCGTGGATCTGCTTACGATTGGTTTTCTAGTTACCTAAAAAATAGAAAACAATGCACAGAGATTTCTAGCATGGGTCATAAATCGAAGAAATCAATTTACAGATCAGAGTTCAGGATTAACGAGTCTGGAGTCCCACAAGGAAGCATTCTCGGTCCTGTGCTCTTTTTACTATACATTAATGATTTACCATCTGCTACGCAATATGACACAACACTGTTTGCCGATGACACCACAATAATCATTAAATGTAAAGACAAATATAAACTTGAGACTGAAATTAATAAAACAATTGAAAATGTAATGGATTGGTTAAGTAAAAATAATCTGAAAGTTAATATATCCAAAACCAAAATGATACAATTCCGGACGGTTAATTCTAAACATCTTACTATTAATGCCAATTACAAGTCTGACACAATCACAGAGGTAGTTTCTACAAAATTTTTAGGGATTGAAATTGACAATATGTGTAACTGGAAAACTCATATTAATAACATTTGTTTAAAACTCAACAGATTTGTTTTTGCGCTTAAAAGAATTAGACAAGTGGTATCAAATGAAGCCGCGCTCCATGCTTATCATGGCTACGTTGGCTCAGTTTTGCAGTATGGTCTCATTATCTGGGGCAACTCTGTGGATACTGATAGAGCCTTCCGAGCACAAAAAAAGGGCATTCGTGCAATTTGTGGCACTCACTATTTAGCACCATGTAAGCCTTTATATAAAAGTTTGAAATTGTTAACTCTCCCATGCCTATACATAAAGCAGTTAGCACTTTTTGTCAAAACAAATTCTGATCTTTTCACAAGTCATCAGGAGATGCGTCAACGTCAACTTAGATCGAAAGTGAACAATCGTTTATGTATACCAAACTGTAAGCTGTCCTATAGAAAAAAATGTACATTTTATGGCCGTTAAGATCTTTAATAATCTTCCAGATACAATGAAAGATTTGTGTCTTGACATGTTTAAATTTAAACTTCATAAATGGTTATTAGACAATTGCTTCTATTCGGTTAATGATTTTTTAAGTTTCAACAAGGTTAAATAAAATTGATTAAGTTTGTAAAACTGATTAATTATACAATTAATACGGTAGTGTGGATTTTCTTATTAGACATTTGCATATTTTTATTATATTATATAAATTGAGTTGACATGTAATTATTTTGACTTTGGAATGAATGATGAACATTATTTATATAATTTAAGTCTAGTATAATATTTGTATGCTTTGTTAGCAAAAAACATGTTCGGCCTATATGTTACCTACATAACATCTGTAATTGTGCTTACCATGTTTTGATGCAAATAAATGTTTTATGATTTATGATTTATCAAATAATTAGAAATAAAGAAGAAGGAAATTTTGTACTCGATTTTCAATAAAAGGAGGCTTACTGCTGATTTTGCCCTGCTACGGAAGGCAGGAATGAAATTCCATATAAATTTTCCCGCCGCACATATATAAGAGAGAAATGACGCGTGATTGATGAATGACACTTTCTGAGCGGGTGTGGTATAAAACATATTCCATAATTGAACGACATAGTCATAAGAAACAATTATTCCGCAATAGTAACTAGTAATAAATGTGAAATTTATCATACATCGTAATAATTATATATATAATTATAAGACTTACCCAATAATCCTGCCACTCGAGCTACTGACTGTCGTAGAGGACCCACTATGACTGCAATAAAACGATAACCCGTAACGCATTACCCAACATTCATATCTAAGGGATTGCAGCCAAGGGAGATTCTGTTAGAAACTGTCAAGGGTTCCGTATAGTTCACAACTCTTGGGTGTAGAAGGGGACTCAGGGATGGCAACCAGCCGTGCGATTCTCTAAGAGCAAACATCGTTGCATCTTTGACAACATCCGTGATACAAATGACGAGACAAGAAACGATATACCGTAAAGTATTTGACATCGGTAAGCTCGTCGACGAGCGCATCGACAAATCGTTAGAGAATCGCACGGCTGCAGGTCTAAGAAGGCTACTTTCAATTAATTATACCAAAAAATATATTACTATACCAAAATTGACACTTAATGGCAATTCATGATATGATCTGCATACAATTCATATTTTACTATTATCTGTGTAACAGTATTGAGAGAGAGTTGGTATTGTAAAAACAGCAGAAATCATCCAGGAACTCATATAATCAGAATCAGAACTCAGAATCCAGGATAGAGCCTTACTTACTCTCCCGTTGAGATGGGTTAGAAGGCAGAAACACAAAACATCATATTACTGCGCTCTCCAACCCGTCAAGCGTGGCAAGGATTAGCAAAAGCCACTAATGCACAATGCATTAGGGCTTTTCGCTAATCTTTGCCTGAACTCATTCAGGAAAAAGAGCCTTTCTTGCTCTCCCGTTGAGATGGGTTAGAAGGCAGGAACACAAAACACCATATTACTGCGCTCTCCAACCCGTCAAGCGTGGCAAGGATTAGCAAAAGCCCCTAATGCACAATGCATTAGGGCTTTTCGCTAATCTTTGCCTGAACTCATTCAGGAAAAAGAGCCTTTCTTGCTCTCCCGTTGAGATGGGTTAGAAGGCAGGAACACAAAACACCATATTACTGCGCTCTCCAACCCGTCAAGCGTGGCAAGGATTAGCAAAAGCCCCTAATGCACAATGCATTAGGGCTTTTCGCTAATCTTTGTCTGAACTCATTCAGGAAAAAGAGCCTTTCTTGCTCTCCCGTTGAGATGGGTTAGAAGGCAGTAATAAAAAACACCATATTACTGCGCTCTCCAACCCGTCAAGCGTGGCAAGCATTAGCAAAAGCCACGAATGCACAATGCATTAGGGGTTTTCGCTAATCTTTGCCTGAATTCATTCAGGAAAAAGAGCCTTTCTTGCTCTCCCGTTGAGATGGGTTAGAAGGCAGGAACACAAAACACCATATTACTGCGCTCTCCAACCCGTCAAGCGTGGCAAAGATTAGCAAAAGCCCCTAATGCACAATGCATTAGGGGGTTTCGCTAATCTTTGCCTGAACTCATTCAGGAAAAAGAGCCTTTCTTGCTCTCCCGTTGAGATGGGTTAGAAGGCAGTAATAAAAAACACCATATTACTGCGCTCTCCAACCCGTCAAGCGTGGCAAGGATTAAAAAAGCCACTAATGCACAATGCATTAGGGCTTTTCGCTAATCTTTGCCTGAACTCATTCAGGAAAAAGAGCCTTTCTTGCTCTCCCGTTGAGATGGGTTAGAAGGCAGGAACACAAAACACCATATTACTGCGCTCTCCAACCCGTCAAGCGTGGCAAGGATTAGCAAAAGCCACTAATGCACAATGCATTAGGGCTTTTCGCTAATCTTTGCCTGAACTCATTCAGGAAAAAGAGCCTTTCTTGCTCTCCCGTTGAGATGGGTTAGAAGGCAGGAACACAAAACACCATATTACTGCGCTCTCCAACCCGTCAAGCGTGGCAAGGATTAGCAAAAGCCACTAATGCACAATGCATTAGGGCTTTTCGCTAATCTTTGCCTGAACTCATTCAGGAAAAAGAGCCTTTCTTGCTCTCCCGTTGAGATGGGTTAGAAGGCAGGAACACAAAACACCATATTACTGCGCTCTCCAACCCGTCAAGCGTGGCAAAGATTAGCAAAAGCCCCTAATGCACAATGCATTAGGGGCTTTTGCTAATCTTTGCCTGAACTCATTCAGGAAAAAGAGCCTTTCTTGCTCTCCCGTTGAGATGGGTTAGAAGGCAGGAACACAAAACACCATATTACTGCGCTCTCCAACCCGTCAAGCGTGGCAAAGATTAGCAAAAGCCCCTAATGCACAATGCATTAGGGGCTTTTGCTAATCTTTGCCTTTACAAATGAAACAAGGCTCCCAGTCCCCTGACAGCCCCTATTCCTACTACAGCAGCGACCACGGTAACGGTGAGTCAAAGGGTACTATTACGTATGACGATGGGGGCATACGGGAAGATCAGTGAGCTAGAAGAAGAAATGAGTAGGATACACTGTGACGACATAAGGCCTCATGTGCAGGAGACCGTTTTGGTTGGTACCACTGCAGTACAGGTCATGTAAAAAGCACGCTGTAAGAAAGTGGAGGGTGTGTGTTTGCGTATGGGTACACTCAACAGTCGACTGACGAACCAATAGCGCTTCGGCAAGCGTGCGGCGCGAGACCCGCCCGCCCCGCGCCGCTCCTCATACCACCAAATAGACCGATATATCACCTACTGCGAGCGTTCTTTTTACATGACGCGACCTGTACCATATATTCTGCTGCGAAGCAGTAGTGCGCAAGCATTACTATGTCCTGGTGTGAAAGGCACTGTAGTAACTGAATGAAAAGAAATAAAATACTAACATTTTGACCGATAGGCGCAGTTGGTAACAACCCTACCTTCTGAGCCACTGGTCCCGGGTCCGATTCGCGGACAGGTCAATAATTTGTGTGCATGAACATGCCTTTTTATTGGTATAGGTTGGCAACGTGCAAGCGGCTCACCTGATGGTAAGTGATACCGTCGCTCACCGACATCCGCAATAGCAGAGGTCTCGAGGATGCGCTGCCGACCTTTAAGTAAGGATGATAGGAAGGATGAAGGAGAACGGGGAAGGGGGGAATCAGGCCTGTGGAACCTCCCACAAACCGACGAAACGCAATAGCAAGCTATGTTACTTCACGTCGGTGTTATGTAGGAGTGTGGTACTTCTCCGGTCGTGCCACCCCATTCGGCTGTGGTGTTGCAGCGTGGCACTACCAAAAAAACTCAAAAAATGTATATCAGTCATCGGGTTACCATAGGTAGTACAGGCTCTGCTTCAAACTGTACACTGATTCAGCGTGAAGGAGAAACAGTAGCCTTCTTTTTACTTCGCCGTAGTCAGACCAAAATACACACTCATTCACAAACAAAGAAACATTATAAAACTCTATATATAAAGAATGGCCCCGAGTTTCTTGCCGCTTCTTCTCGGTAGGCTCTATATATTTTTTGAACTCGGCGGTAGAGTCTTTACAGTACATTATAATGAATAATTGACGTTTACAAGTGCGTCTTTGATGCATAAATTGCATTAATGATTTTGACTTTGACTTTGAAACGTTAACATTTTTATATTACAGATGTGATAATCTGATGTCATTAGAATCAATCGAGTCAACACAATCAGTTTTCTTTTACTGTTATTCTATTATTTGTGGAACCCTATTCTTCTAGTGGATATAATCACTGCAAACGCACTTGCAACTCTAAGGGTCCTCAAGTTTATGACGAACGTATTACTTTTTACGCAGAATTGTAACAAGCCGACACGTGATTCCAAATAGGGATGCGTCTTTTCTCAGCGCCACTTTAGGGTTAATCTACTATAGAATTTTCGAATTGCTTTTGCGATATCAATACTTCTATCTTCTAGGTCGAATCTAGTAGGTCGGGAGCTGAGTTACCCGTGTTCGTAGGATGCAGTGTCCAAGCTTGTATGTGCCACATTAACTACCGATGATTAGTGACTTTCGTATCTATGTGCTGATGTGCTACCCACCTGGGACTCGAGCCTTCCTCTCAAAGAGAGGAGTTGGGCGATAATCTACCACTTACTCAAGGTTCAATTTTAGGTCCAGTATTGTTTTTAATTTATATTAATGACCTAGCGAGCTGTATGCCAGACTGGACGTATATAAGTTTATTTGCGGACGACACGCATGTAGGTATAAGAGATAAAAATAAAGAAAACTTAAAAGTAAAATTAAGTAAAGCTATGGAAATATAAAAATAATACAAATGGTATTCTTCTAAACCCTGACAAAAGTACTGTATTGCATTATTATTCTAGGCTAGGTATTGACGGGAATTCAACTACAAAGGAAAATTTGTTTTTAGGTTATACTATCGATAACACAATTAATCACTCTGCACATATTGACAAAATTTGCAAAAAACTTTCTAGTGCTAACTACGCTTTATTTAAACTTAAACATTTGGTTGACAAAAACACTATTACATCAGTTTACTATGCCTACATGTATTCTATTATACGGTACGGCATAACTATTTGGGGTAATGCCACAAATATAACAAAAGTTTTAAAATGCCAGAAAAAAGCAATAAGAATTATAAATGGATTGAAGAAACGTAGCCCAGCAAGGGAACATTTTAAACGTACAAAAATAATGACTGTTATTTCGCTTTACATATATAATAGCTTATTAGAAATACATGCAGACAAGGAACATGTAATAAAAAAGAAAGATATAATTCCGTATAACCTCCGTGGTAAAGAAAACTTGGTCATTCCAACGACTAGGTTAGCTAAAGCTCGAAAACAGGGACGTTATTTCAAATTATTAATGTATGACAAGCTACCCATTAGTATAACTGAATTAAATTACAACACATTCAAAAATATAATAATACATTTTTTCGAACAAATCCATTTTATAAAGTACCTAAACGAGTACATGTCATGGAATCGTCATTCTGCTATGTGTAAGAAAAGCAGTAACATTGTTACGAGTAATACACAGTTTTAATCAGTATGAATAATTCAGCATATTTTTGACTTTTATGTTGTTATGTCCGATAATTAATGTTAAATGCGTGAATCTTTTAGTATGTAAGTATTATTTAATATGAATTAATGTAAAATTTGACATGCCTGTAACGATTGTTATTTGATGGCCAATAAATGATCTTTATCTTTATCTTTATCTTTAGTACCAGTGCGGCTTGGTGGATAGGCTACTGGCCAATCCAAGTCAAAGTTTTCAGGCCGCCCGAAGACCTTTGACATAGCCTAACGACTGCTGTCCTAAGACAAACAACTGGGACCGACGGCTTAACGTGCCCTTCGAAGCACATAAGCGCTCAGTTGAAAATGCCACTAGCACACACCCATCCAACTCCTGACCGCAGCGAGCGTTGCTTAACTTGTTGACCGGTTACGATGCCATGTCACGGTGCAAAGCCAAACAGTACCTATTCCTAATGGTAAAACACTATTCCTTGGAGACAGAATGTCTAATAGGGCACACCAAGATATAGCCTCTGGAAAAAGCCTAGTCATATTGCAACACCTAATCTGCACCACCCGAGGACCACGTGTGTCCTTGCGTGCCAGTTCCCATTTTAGGTCCTAGTGTGATACCACTTCCGACCGCATCATCAATGACCATCAAGTGAGATAATCAGACACTATTCATTTATATCGCTAGTCTTGCTAAAACTCAAAAACGGCTTGACAGATTTTTTTTTGAGTTGTTCGCTATGATAACCGCTAAAAACCGCTCTTATCATAAATTTCTTTTATAATAACAATAAATTAGAAAGTGTTGACGCTGAAACATTTCTAGGCTTAGAAATCGACTCACATATAAATTGGAAATGACATATTCGTAAAATAAAAGCTAAGTTATCATCCTTACTAAGCGCGTAATGTCCGGGTGACACGAGGCCAGTTTTTCAAGCCAGGACAGCAAGATAGATTTTAATAAACTGTCCTGGCTTGCTTACCTGGCTTGGAACAAGCTAGTTCCGTTTACACGAGCCTTCATTATTTTAAGCTAGTACTATTGCAGCGACTAAGGTGACCACGCGTCCAACATGAATTGCATGAGAAAAAAACACATTCGTCTGAAGGAGTTACTTCGAAAACTGTGCCAATTCGCAAAAGATGAAGTAGAAGATGAATAACAAAAATGGTACGGGACAATAACCACTTGCTTTATTTCGCCACACATTTTTTGTACCTTAATGAACTTGGAAGGGTAACGTTCCACAGACACTAATGGTCTCGGTACAGTTGTACAAACTTTAAATTAATCTCCGTACTTAGTTTGGGCATCTTAAAATCTCAAAAACACGTCAGAAAAAATTACAAAACGCATGGTTCTTACTAGCCAACTGAAAACTGACTTCGCCAGCCACATTAAGCTAGTACACAAGCCAGGATATTAAAAACAATGGTGGGGGGTGCTACTGGCTTAAAAATAGAATTCCATCCTATTAAACACTGTCCTGGCTTGTAAACTAGCTTACTGGCTTACTAGCTTAGAAATGAAGCTAGTTCTGTCTACACGAAGCCAGAAGTACTAGCTTGCTAGCTTACTGACACTAGCTTGCTGTCCTGGCTTGAAAACTGGCCTCGTGTCACCCGGGCATTAGGGCAAACATCGTTGCATCTTTGGCAACATCCGTGAAACAAATGAAAAGATGACAAGAAACGTTGGAAAAGCAACCTTATGTATAAGGGCAAAGTAATCAAGTATCAAGTAGACGAATCATTACAGAATAGGCTGATCATAATACTGCCAAAACAGCATACTACGCGTATGCATACTCATTGCTTAAATACGGCATCATGGTCTGGGGAAACAGTGTTAACTCAGTAGAGCTGTTTGTTTCCCAAAAAAAAAAATTATCGTATCCTTGCAATTCCTTGCAAATCCTAAAAATCAGAGATAGGGTACGGAACACAACCATAAGAAACAAAACAAGAGCAAAAGATATGGTAAAACATGCACTTACTTTAAAATGGAGATGGGCAGGTCACACCCAGACACTAAGGGATGAGAGGTGGTCAAGTACAATCACCAACTGGTTTATACTACACCAAAAAAGAAAAAGGGGCCAACCATTAAAAAAAAAAAATGGAACGACGACATCGTGAGCACAGCAGGGAAAACATGGTCTAGAACAGCTAGAGACAGATCAAAGTGGAAACAATTGGAGGAGGCTTTCACGACAATAGGCGGTCCTTATAGTTACTAACATTAGAGTAAAATTACTAACAAAGTATGTATGTTTCTTAAGTTATAAGGAAATAAAGCTATTATTATTATTATCCTTGCAATTATTAAAAATACTGAAAGCTGCAAACCGTACTTCATAAAACATACAATTTTGACGTTAGTGTCTACGTAAGTGTAGCATTGTGTTGGGTGAACTGTAATGTTGCTATAACTGGTTTTAAAAAATAAATAAATAAATAATATATACATAATTATCAGGATTTTGTTAGAACAAATTTGTTAAAAAAACAGCATCAGTTTTCCAAAAAAGTTACAGCTACCACAACCATATACATCTAGGTTTAAACCTAGGAAGAAATAATTTCTTCGTAGGTTTAAACATAAACTTTTTATTCCGAGCTCTAAACTAGTAATACCCAGTTCTGGAAAAAAGATTCAAGTTTAAAATAAAAGATGAAGAAAATGTGACATTAATGTGAAATATCTGAAAAAACTGCTAATTACTAAACTCTATTATAATATAAATGACTTTCTTAATGATAAATTTGATGATTATTTAATGGGTCGGGTGCTCTATTACCTTTCTTGCTATACCCTACCAAGGTCATATGTTAAATAAATAAGAATATGTATAAATCCTGCATGAATACCTACATATGATTGCAATAAAATTTTGATTGATTGATTGATGATAGTGGGTTGGTTGCGACACAAAAAAAACATCTTTCAGCACCACGTAGGTGAAACCGCGGAGCGCAGCTATTCAATTATAAAAAGTTTTAGAAGGTACTAACGTCATAGATGTCGCTACGGAGGTGGCTGATTCTCCCACTCTCATTAAATTAAAAAAAAAACAAAACATATTAAATTTTAAAACAGTGCGTTTAAAACTTGAATAGCTAGTCAAAGTCAAAGTCAAAATCATTTATTTAATTTAGGCATCAAAGATGCACTTATGAACGTCAATTTTTCATTATAATGTACTTTAAAGACTACCGCCGCGTTCCAAAATATATAGAGCCTACCGAGAAGAAGCGGCAAGAAACTCGGGGCCATTCTTTTTATATAGATGTTTTTACAATGTTTTTACTTAGGTACTACAAATATTAGCTCCAGTGTGTTGCCTTACAAAAGAGAACATAATAATGGTATCAGTAGGGCAAGACATGCTACACTTTGACATCTTAGTACACGAGTAGATAGATCCTGGAGTGATCAGTCCCAAGCTGTTTTATCCTCCAAGTAATCCGAAATTTTGTAATAACCTTTTTGACTGAGTTTAGTTAAGAGTTTATTATTGTTAGACTGAGTTTAATAGTATATTTTTTTTAGCTGTACTAAGGAGGCATCCAGCTTATGTCGAAGTTGATGTCATTCATGAGATCATAGAGCCATAAACAATACGAGTAAATGGACAACTGTTTAGCTAAAGCACCTAATTAATAACTTATCTAATCGACGCGAATTCATTGTTGTGCGGTGCAGCAGCGGTGACACATATTTTCTGCGAGATTGTATCTAGAAATGTAATCGTATCTTTAAAGTCCGGAAAATTACAATAATAATTACGAAACGATTATGATAAAAACCACTTGAGGATGAAGAGAATTATTTTCATGATTGTAAGACAAGTGAGTCTATCGTGTCGATTATTTCGGTAAGTAATACATGGGCTATTTAAAAAAATGTTGTGAACAAAACAAATGTTTACCAAAAAAATGGAACAGACTTCAACACCAAAAAGTGTGAAATATCTTGTTGAACCACGCTAGTTCAAAAGTACCTATTATCACAATATTGTGCGCATGGTACCGATTTCGACAAGTTATTTTACCCTTTTTGATGTTGAAGTCGGTTCCATTTAAAAAATCGTTTTTTGTGATCCTTGCTGATCCCGTAATCGGGATTGATTGTCATTCACCAAAATAGGCGAAAAAGTCTTCAGATATTAGAGTTGTAACTCAAAATCTGCTGGACCGAATTTGATGAAGTAAATGGGACCTCGGAAGTACCAAAAAAAAAAAAACTCTACCAAAAAAAAAAATATGAATCGGTCTACAGATGGGAGAGAAATCGGTGAACATACACAAAAAAAATACATTCGGTCGAACATTTAACCTCCTTATTTTTTGAAGTTGGTTGAAAATATGTGGTTAGATAGTCCTTACAAAATTTTAATATCATGAATTAATCATAAGTAGTTAATAGTGAGTTCGCACCCCTTGATTAACGCCTACAAAAATAATCATAGCAACTGCACTGGAAAAAAATCTCATTACGTACTGATCAAAAAGAAAAAATCTATGGTTTATCTGATAAAAGCCTGATCATTTCAGGTTAGCAAACCACGTGGGTTTTATATTTTTTATGCTTATATATTATGTGCACCACGGCTGCGGTATGTTTGTGAACGTTATTGAGAGCATAAAGGTCTGAAATGGAGTAGTTCATGTAAGTTTGGAAGTCGTTTTCCAACTTGCTTTAGTTTAATGTACTGGGCTCATTAGTTACGTAGCATGCTTTCGTGTAAGCAGCAGAGCAGAGAGAGAGAGCAGAGAGCAAAATCGCATTTTGCTCTCTGAGTGAGACAAAGTAACTCTTTAATTATTATTTTTCCCGCCTTGGGTTAATCATACAATTCGAAACATTCACACTCTATCTCTTTCCCGCCATTAGAAAGAGAGAGAGACAAAGACCGGCCCTTTCGAAGTTTCGATTCTGAATTCGACCTCAAATACAAACACGTTCGGAATTTCGTACTACCCAACGAAGAAATAATATCAGGAAGAGTAACTGTTTTAAAAAAATGACCCAATAAAAGTCGTGCTAAATCAATACCTAACCTCATTCACGCCGCTATGACTCAGCTGTCATAGTAGACGTTGCAGCACCCGCGTGGACCAATCCCTGATTTCCTTCTAAATTTAAACCAATCACCGAACATGTCTATTTGTAACCTCGGAAGTAATTCGTATTTGGAATCGTACGTCGTTTTGGTTTGAAGGACCACTTTTTGTGTGGAATTTGTTCTGAGTTATGCCACGTTATGCTTCCTGGCATTATTTCTACGTAGGTACTAACTAAAGAAATTTTGCAAAAAATATATTTATGTCTTTTAATGTAATTTATTGAATTGGTAGCTCTACCTACAATGTTAATTATTTTGATTCACAATAAATAGTTATTTCAACCTTTTCCTGTTTATTTTTTATTATTATTTTTATCTCTTAAAGTGTTTTCGCTGCTGAAGTAAAATGTTATGTGTGTTACACGAGAGCAAAGTTTTTTGCATCTCGTGCCTTTGAATCCCTCGCCACACTCAGGATTCATAATCAGCACTCGCAGCAAAAAACGACTTTGCTCTCTTGTTGCACAAATAACTATTTTACCTTTAAGCATTTTTTGAGTTTCGTAAAAGAGCATTACTAGAGCCTGTACTTATGTCCTAACTTCAAAGAGTTCTTTCTTTCTCTTCTTAACCGTAATTGATTAGGTAAGTATATATAGTTAACCAGTTACATTTTTCACAGAAAATGCGTAGTTATAGGTACCATAAAGAAAAATATTGGATTAACACGCTTTTACAACGTTTTTGCTCTCTAAATAAAACGGCTCTACATAGACGCGTTAACCTCTTAAAACCATTTTATTTTTACCTCCAAACTACCGCAAAACACCGATTTCATCATCGTTTCAGGTCCTTTTTAACGACTTAATTTGAATCTGAGGGCTATATTTGGTGTGATTATAGTAAACTCTAAAATATAGCAACAAAATAACAAGTGCGATTCAGGTCCTCCTTATTCTCATCATCTTTCGTAACTCATGAAAAATTAAACGTGATGAAATAATAAAAAACAATACTTACATAAGATAACTCAATTCTCTTTGCTGTTTTCTGATATCACTCTTCATTACAATAACCTAATCTGGCCATCTACAAAAGAAAAAAATTTGATATTCATTTGTCATTTCCAACTGTCAAACATATCCCTCAAAAATGCAGCCTCGATACGAAAACCTAAAATTATTCAGAGTTAAAAATTGAAATGGCCAGTCCAACTAAATGTTTTCATGCCTCTAAAAGTAAGCAGCAAGAAGACCAGATGATAATAAAAGGGGCGCACCTGTTCGGGCCCAGTGTGGAGTCAAAATTCGAGGAACTGAAATACGAAATAGTTCACAAGATAGAAAAAGAACTGAACGATTCACAGAACGCCAGGGATTACATAGCACAGAAGTACGACGAACTATGTAACAAAATACAGTTCTTAACCGAATTGGACGCGACGGTGACCAGTTTCCGTAGTGATGTGAAAACCATAGAGAATCAGATAACGCTACTTTCCACGAGAGTGGACGACATCGAAAAGAGAACCATTTGCAAAGAGTGCCCTTCGCTTACTTCAACGTTTTGACTCATTTCCTAATAAAGTATTTGTGTACCTCTAGATCTATCGACTTTAACTCGCGTTTATAGATTTTTTATATTTAATGTAATTTTAACCGACTTCAAAAAATGAGAAGGTTATATGTTCCTGTTTATATATTTTTTTGTGTATGTTGGGCGATTTCTCCCGCGTTTGAGAACCGATTCTTAAAATTATTTTTTGTTTGGTAGAGTGTATATACTTTCGAGTTGATGAAATTTAAATGGGGCTATTTAAATTTCATCAAACTCGGTAAAGGAGTTTTTAAGTAACACTCCAAATACTGAAAAGTGTTACGGCTATCTTGATATCATCATTGACGGTGAATGACATGCGATCGATCCCGTAAGTAGCAAGGGCACAAAAAATGGTGAAAAAATGTTTTACAAAAAAGTAGATAGGTAGGTACATCTTCAAAAAGTGTGAAATAACTTGTCGAAGTCGGTACCATGCGCACAATATGTGATAAAAGGAACCTACTTTTGAACTATCATGTTACCGACTTCAAGTTATTACACACTTTTTGGTATTGAAGTCGGTTCCATATTTTTTTTTATTAATTGCATAACGTATAATGCGATAGTCAAAAGTAAGTAGGTAAGTAACAGTCATTGGATTTTTTGTGTATTGGCAAACATTTAAATTCTTTGTTTAATACAGAATAGGACAATGGTATTTTTTATATTATTTTGATGGCAGGCATTTAGCAGCCATAGTAGTGCTGTTTCGGCTATATAGCCGAAACAGCACTACTATGCTTAGCTATTGCTAGATATCTAGCGGGTAAATTAAAATTATTGTTTTTAAAAATAAAGATGAGAGGCCTATTCAAACCTGAGCGTTATTCGCTACCGCGAGCGATAGAGAAATCCGAAAGGGTATGCGTTAATATCACTGTTCACACCAAAGCGCGGTAGAGATATTCGTTGGCAACGGTTAGCGGGGCGGCGGAACTAGTTTCGCCAAACAAGAGAAAATACCGCCCCACTAGGCGGTACAAGTTTCGCTGCAGTTATGGAACTTCATACTACTTGTCGACTACATACAACATCGAGTTTCGCGTGGTATTTTTCGCTACCCTCAGCGGTAGCGAATAACACCGGAGCGTTATTAAGGCCTATTCAGACCTGAGTCTGAATAGGCCTTAATACTTACGAAAGATTCGATGGAGTTACAGGTAGAGTATTGTCATAAAACGTCAAAGTTAAAGGAATAAATAAGTACTTACGTGTTAAATTTGATGACCCCGATTAGCTACGCTATGGTAGTGAGTGACCTTCTCGTTAAAGCCATAAAAATATAGAGACCTGTCGATGTCCGTGCGATGTCCCAAGTATGTCTGAATTGGGTCTAGAGGTTTTGGCCTGGTATCAGTAGTGCGGTCATTAGCCCGGTTGACCGAACTAATGAGACATTATGTGTGCAGTACGATGCTGGCTTAGCCTACCTACGGGTCTAGTGTTTCCAAATTATGAGGTATCTTCGGTATAAATGAAATTACGATTACGCGTACGAGCGTTATCTGACATTACGAATCTAACCGAGCTAATGCCTGCCCCGCGACCCCGCTCGGCCCTCGTCTTTAGCAACGAGTTTATTAAAATAGTTGCTACATAGGTATATATCACTTGTATCGTGCACATTATGTCTCAATAGTCCGGCTGAACACATTACCCGGACAGCGAGGTTACCCGGAGCGACATCTTGTATCAGTAGTTGTTTTTAGGTTCTATCAAAATAATATACTTATACTAAAGGAGGGCGTTTCCCATATAATTTAATCTGTTTTGGAAAAGAGGATAGACATATTGTCTGGTCATAGAAACCCTAGATAAATACTATATATAAAACGCTTATTATTTATATTATACTAGCTGACCCGCCAGCGGCTTCGTGTGGGCTCGCGTGATACGGTTAATAACAGTTTGTTGACTATCTCACGGGAACTCTTTAATTTACCGGGATCAAAAGTATCCTATATATTGACCAGGGGTATAAGCTAGCACCGTGCAAAATTTCATTTAAATTGGTCCAGACGTTTCGGAGATTAGTCCGTACAAACAGACAAACAAACAGAAAGAGAAACAAATAAATGGAAAAAAAAAGTTAGTTTAATTTTACTCCTTACATCCCCCTGACTCCATTTTTAGCATTGTTTTTCATTGTACAGAAATTCGACGTCTACAGTTTTATTATATGTAGTGATTACAACACCCTTAAGATCTTCCAGTTTCCAAGAATATATATACCACCACTAATATATATATATATATATATATATATATATATATTATATTATATATATTATATATATATATTACTAATACTAGATTTAAACCTTTTCAGCGATAATTATGTCAATTTGGACCATTTCTCATACCTTTTCTTTGAGCTGCAATAAATTAAAACTACTATCGATCCTACCAAAAAATTGTTATGAACAAAAATTGTAGAAAATTTATTTTCAAACAACTTTGGGGGGTACAATTTTCCATGTAATATTGTAAATAAACGTGATGAATGATCTTCAGTTTACTCGTGACCATGGCGCCAGCAACGATGTCGAAATAAAGAGCGAGCAGGAGGGTATTAAAAGTTGAACATTGTATTCATAAACATTTATTCAAAATTCTATTTCTAATTTAACTTTTACGTTAAACAATAAAATTATTAAATTATTAACATAACCATGTACAAATTTAACAAATTATATATTATTTGGCACTTAAGTACAACTAAATTCATATTTTACTAAATGCTATCTACATAAATTATAAACTATTTTACATAAAAATATTGTTCATAATAATTTATTTTCTGCTTGAAATGTATGACTCATACTCATCCGACAATCAACGCATAGGTATATTAAAAATAAACAATTTTAAACGGATTAAATCACGTATATTGTATATATAACTTATATTAATCCCGATATTTCAAAAACAACTTGCAAAAAATTACAATTTTCATATAATTATACAATAATATAAGTTTCTTGGCAATTACGTATCTTCGTTGCAATCGAATGTGGATCTTGAAAAATGGCGGCTTTATTTATGAGTACTTATTGACATTTTCAGTTAGCAGAAATGATAGTAACTTAACTAGCGTATAGTACTAGTAATAGTAAGTTAACAATCTTATAGTAATAGTAATAGTAAGCTAGGTAACTTTCCTAGGCTGCGTACCAGGAAGGCTTAGACCAAAGAATGTTCCGCCAAGATTTGATCGAGCGTTTCTAGAACGTCCTTTACCATTATCTGTCAAAAACGAGTTTGACATATATTAGGTCTTAGATTTGTTGGGTTTAGACTAATTTCAAGGATATGTAATTAGGCACTTCAAGTTTAGTATAATAAATAAACGTATCCATCCATTGTGAAAATGCAACAAAACACTTTATCACTGTCAACACTCTGTTACTTTTGACAGCCGGCCAAGATTTGGATCACTCAAAAAAGTAGAAAAATGTTGGCCAGTTGTGACAAAATTTGCTCTGACAGAGTATCATGAAATGAGCGTGATCAAATCTTGATCAGTGCAAATTTTGGCCTAGAGGCGTCGTGGACCGGCTGTTATGTCAAATTTTGGCTTGTGCTGTGGCTTGCTGGAACGCAGCCCTGTGGCCCTAGCACGAATAACTGCGTAACATATCGCTCACAGAAACTGTACAAACTGTCATTTGTCTAAGGCTACTGTGGCACAGATAACTCATAGTTTGTCTCGCAAAGCGTGACGCGACCATACGAATAATTATTCGCAAATTGTTTGTGCTACGGCCTCTGATAATAGTGACATAAAGCCGCCATTTTGTTTCAAAATGTGATTGGAATTCAGATACATACTAGCCGTGCCCGTTAAAATTGAACTGAATTTAACATTGAAATTAAATTTCAATGTTTAAATCTCCAAGGCCAAATTATTAAAAATATATTTCTTATAAAGCAGTGAGTATTATGATCTAATTCCTATTTTTAGCAATTATATTAACAATTTAACTTCAACTGTAACAATAGACGTATTTGTAGTTAATTTTTAATAATAATGTAACCTCATTATCAATGTCTGTCAAACGGCAAAAATAATTGAATGTGAATGTTAAATTGTGATTTCGAGTATGTAATCACTAAAGGTGCGTTCGTTTAGCAATAACGGCATTGGGGGCGTTGCCATTATTGGCCTGCGTTCGTAAAGCTCAAAAACGTAATTTTTGCCACTTTTGCCCACACCCTACTCGAACGCTAAACCGAGCATAAGACCTAAAATCGCTAAAATGGCAAGTTGTGACAAAATTTGCTCTGACAGAGTATCATGAAATGAGCGTGATCAAATCTTGATCAGTGCAAATTTTGGCCTAGAGGCGTCGTGGACCGGCTGTTATGTCAAATTTTGGCTTGTGCTGTGGCTTGCTGGAACGCAGCCCTGTGGCCCTAGCACGAATAACTGCGTAACATATCGCTCACAGAAACTGTACAAACTGTCATTTGTTTAAGGCTACTGTGGCACAGATAACTCATAGTTTGTCTCGCAAAGCGTGACGCGACCATACGAATAATTATTCGCAAATTGTTTGTGCTACGGCCTCTGATAATAGTGACATAAAGCCGCCATTTTGTTTCAAAATGTGATTGGAATTCAGATACATACTAGCCGTGCCCGTTAAAATTGAACTGAATTTAACATTGAAATTAAATTTCAATGTTTAAATCTCCAAGGCCAAATTATTAAAAATATATTTCTTATAAAGCAGTGAGTATTATGATCTAATTCCTATTTTTAGCAATTATATTAACAATTTAACTTCAACTGTAACAATAGACGTATTTGTAGTTAATTTTTAATAATAATGTAACCTCATTATCAATGTCTGTCAAACGGCAAAAATAATTGAATGTGAATGTTAAATTGTGATTTCGAGTATGTAATCACTAAAGGTGCGTTCGTTTAGCAATAACGGCATTGGGGGCGTTGCCATTATTGGCCTGCGTTCGTAAAGCTCAAAAACGTAATTTTTGCCACTTTTGCCCACACCCTACTCGAACGCTAAACCGAGCATAAGACCTAAAATCGCATGGTTAAGCTGTCAAGTAATTACGAGTAGTTTTCAAAAAACGATCACAAACAACCATGCTCCGGACGTGGGTCAAAAATTGCACTTTTTGGTGGCAAAGATAAATCTTTGTCAGCTTTTGAACGCTGAACAAATAGAGCCAAAAACTACATTTTCACCTACAGATTCCCAATTCGAACGCGCTTGTGAGCGTTTTTAGGGTTATGTTCGCCAACTTGGGGCTATTCGAACGCACAATAAGACAACTATTTATATATAGGTACCTACTAGTTTTAAGCAAGCGTTTGGTATAGTTCACTTATCTACTATTTATACAAAATAAAGCACAAGATATAACGGTCTCTATGTTTCATTATATTGAATCTTTGTTTTTTATGCGTTATGGCTAGAAATGCATTGAAATTACCATCACGGTATATCTAATTTCATTGGTTATCCCTATCATTTCATCAGTTAAATCTTAGTTAAAATTTAGGTTATAAAAAGCTCTTCTCGATGATTTCATTCTATAGTTTATATCATTAGTTATTCTGTGATAATTTACCCTTATGATATATTCAATGCCATTTGTATAAAATTATTATATTTTAAAAAACATTTCTAAAGTATTACTTTTTACATATACTTATACCTAACTCTTTCAATATGCATATTAAGTCTACGTATGTACCTCTAGTTATGCAGTTAAACTTTTGTTCATAATTATCACTATATTCGCTTACAAAGTATTATTATGCACTTGTGATTGTATATATTAGCGACGTGGATATTTAAGATGTCCCGTGGTTCCGTCAACGCCAAAAGTGACTATAAAAGACAAAAACTTTTTCGGAATAAAAACTAGTGTATGTGGTGATCCTGTTGAAAACATAATTAAACTGTACATCCTCTCAGACAGGACTGTGGGCCATAATCGATCGTGCGAGCCCTGTGCCGGTTGGGAGATAGGCAAAGAGTTGTGAATTGTGAAAACCTCGATATGGTATATTGTTATGAAAATATAACTCTCGGGACCGATAGCCCAATGTTCCATCTAAAGGCAATGCTTTGAAAAAAATCACTAGTGGTCAACTATCAAAGTAGTGACAGCAGCATGGTTTGGTTGGTCCACTAGGAGTTCCAGTAGGAGTCCGATATCAATTATATCCGAAAAGTTCAGCCGTTGGTTGCGGCGTTATGAAAGAAAACGAACTTATTGCACACAAACTGTCGCATTTCTAATATGCGTATGCCGTAGAGCTGTGTGTATGAGAACAGCTCTACACCCTCTTCCCACCCAAAATGACCTGAATCTGCGACACAGTCTTACCCTTCGTCTCAGGAATCAAAAATAACACAAAGAACACACAAACCACCATGAAAGCTGCGAAAAACCAGAAGCAACTGTAAATCCCTATCGCGTCCTTCATTATTGGGAAACAGAGAGTCACTATAAACACCAAACACCAGTTTGTGATAACAGTGAACCCGGTCGCAGCACCTCGGAATTCTACGGAAAACAATTCAGCCATCATCATCCAAGGAATCGGTCCGAAACCCATCGAAAACGATATGATAAACAAAACAAGGCACACCAAAGGCAACCAACCGAAAGCTGCAACGTCATACGCATCCTTTTGCAGCTTGAAGTAGATTCCTAAAACAATAAGGCAAAAGCCCATGATGACACAACTCTGCAGGAGAAGGATTTTTCTACCAGCACGTTCAACAAGTAAAGAACTGATGGCGGTAGCGATTGTTTGAACAACGCCGACTATGATGGTCGCTATGACTGGGTCAATATTGGAGCCAGCTGATTGGAAGATGTTGTTGGTGTAGAAAATGACAGCGTTGATGCCGCTGAATTGTTGGAAGAACATGAGGCCGAGGCCGCAGATGAGAGCCATGCGGGATGGTTTGTTGGTCACCATGCTGAGGAGACCGGCACGTTGACGGGCCGCGTCATCCACCTGGAGAAAAACAAAACATATATTAGGGTAAAAATCTTTTTGTGGTACATAGATGTGTTTGGTAATAACATTAGGTACTTAGAGGGGAAAAATGTGGTCATAAAACATAGATAATCATTTATTTGCTTCTTCAATACACACCTACATTCCTTTATACATAACATCTTAAATATAATAACTAGTTAATTAAGAAACAACTTATTAAAAGGTAGGTGTGTGTTGCGGCCTAAAAAATGGATCACAGCTCAGCGAATAAATTTTCTCAAGGAGCAAACACTGATTTCAGCTATAACCCTCGAGGTGATGAGACGAGTCCATCATACACAATCAGTGTACACAAAACTTGATCGAAAATTAAACTATATGTGAGCGTGAAAATGAAAAAATACGTGAAAATATTGTTTGCGTGAACGATAAGAAAAGTCAACCTCAAAATCATTTATTAATTTGCGAATAGGCTCTTAAAAAAATTAAAATCAAAGTATTGACGGCATGTTACCTATTGTTGGCGAGCGAAGTGTTTAGGAAGGTTTGAACTACGAAGAAATAATAGTCAGGAACTGTAACTGCGTTAAAAAAATGACCCAACAAAAGTCGTGTTCAAGTAGGCGGGGCTTAAAAGTCGTGTTCAGTACGTCATCAGTCGGACATTTTTCTTGCAAGCGAGCACACTTCAAATCTTCGCGTACATTTTAATTTTTATCATTGTGAACTTCAGTTGTGGATCATCATGCCAGCATTCGTTGTGAAGTGGTGCAGAGACAATACACGATTAAAATGTCCAGGGATCACTTTTACTAGTAAATAATAGCAGAATTATAATTATTCAAAGATGTTCAAATTACGTTAACAAATCGAGATGGTCAACACTATGCAACATAAAGTCAGTCAATTTTTATTTAATTTAGGATGTATTTTTTTCTTCAGGACTAAATATTGAAATGTATGTAATGTGCAATGGTTTTGCTTGTTATGTTTTATTCCGCTGCACTTAAGCTAGAAAAACAAGAGTATGACTGCCTGTGAAAACTAGCATAGTTATACTACGTTAATTTTGACTGAAAACAATAAAATTATAGATAATAAAAAAATTATGGACCATGTTACACAAAACTGCAGTACCTTTTGTTTTTTTAAATTATGTTATATGAAATATCATATTTATCTTTTTATGCTGATGATTTGTCCCGAAGAAATATCAACATCTTTAAGAGCCTTTATTCTGCGCTGCGCTGCGCGAGTTTGGGTATTTTACATTAGCGAGTTACTTACTAGCGCGCCCTGCGGCAGTGGCCTTACCGATTGAGCAAAATAGTGCGCATTAATATTTGGATCTTTTTTTATCTACTTTGGATTTTATGTCACACATAGATGTAGGTCAAAAAGGTGAAATAAAATATCACGCAGGACACATTTTATTTTTAATATCGACATTAATTAATATAATATGATAATTATTAATCAAGTACATGTTATCTACAAGAGCATAGACTAGAAAAAAGTAAGATTTAACTCATGTACCTACCAAAAAGAGATGAGAAAAGCAAATAAAACAACCATCACATAGTTCCTGCTACCAGTTTCCGGCTCAAGCATGGATTCCTGGATACCAAGTATAAGCATAAGAAATTTGATTAATAGCAAAATACTAGCCCCTCAAGAGTCGATGTCATTATAACAATGAAATTTCTATTGTGTCTGACCTTTGATGCACTAGATGTCATATAAAATTATTTTTTAGAATCCCACTTAGAAATGTTACCTCAATAAGTATCAGCAAGTTTTGAGCGCACTAATATTTAGTTGTGTAAGTGCGGGCGTCAGAGCGATACGTCCTTTGACCTCTCTCTAAGAGGCCTCAGCCGCGTCTGACAATTCGTGACTGGCGCGAACGGTTTTATGATTGATTTTTAAAACGTGTGTGTGTAGAAACCGCTCGGCAATAACAAACTAATTAACAATTTCTAAATGTAGTCTATGGAACTTGAACTTGTTAATCAAATAATGTTCTATTACATCAGGTAAGAATAATTTACATAATATACTATATCAATCATTATTATGTGACCCTTCAAACACTCAGCAAAAACGCGAATTGACGCTTCCAAAGCGTTTACGCTCTAAAGAGATACTACAATGACAAAGACAATGAACAATAAACGATTGCCTACAGTTGGTATGTAATATAGGTAACTATATAGCATTAAAAAAACAGTTCATTGTTTGGTCAAATTAAAGCACGTTTAATTTTTCAAGCTAATGAAAATTCACCCTCTGCAAATTTTAAAGTGGTTTAGCTTTGCTAATTAATTTGTCAGTAATATCAACACAGTGCTTTTCTAAAGTAATTCTATAAATTGATTGAATTTTCTAAATTGATAATGAAGGTATTCTGTGACCACTGAAAAACATCCAGTTGGCAAATAACGACTTATTTTTTTTGTAAAATGTATAAACTTGAAATATTTCATAATCTTTCTTTACTACATTGCGAAGAATCTCTTCTAATGTCTTCTAGACAAAATCTTAATAAATTAATCATATTTCGCGAGACATACGAGATTTGCGATTGATTTATTATTAAGTTGGTCCAGTCCACTCGTTGCATAACATCGTCCACGCCGCTGTGACTGTGCTGTCATTGTAGACGTTGCAGCACGCGCGTAAACCAATCCCTGCTTTCCTTCTGAATTTAAACCAATCACCGAACATGTCTATTTGTAACCTCGGAAGTAATTTGTATTTGGAATCATACGTTGTTTTGATTTGAAGGGCCACTTTTTGTGTGGAATTTGTTCTGAATTATGCTTCCTGACTATTATTTCTTCGTAGGGTTTGAAGGTGTTAGTTGGATTTTTTGTCCAAGTAGTTCCATGACTTTATGTTTTTTGATGGTAACTACCTGGACCATTTTATCCAATTAGCTCTATTGATTGTTCTATTGATAGAACGAGTTGGACTTTTTTGGCCAAGTAGTTCCATTACTATATGTTTTTTGATGAATGTAAATAACTGAACCATTTTATGCAATTAGTTCTATTGATTTTTCTATTGATAGAACTAGTTGGACTTTTTTGTCCAAGTAGTTCCATTACTATATGTTTTTTGATGAATGTAACTAACTGGACCATTTATCCAATTAGTTATATTGATTTTTCTATTGATAGAACTAGTTGAACTTTTTTGTCTAAGTAGTTCCATTACTATATTATGTTTTTTGAGGAATGTAACTAACTGGACCATTTATCCAATTAGTTCTATTGATTTTTCTATTGATAGAACTAGTTGGACTTTTTTGTCCAAGTAGTTCCATTACTTTATGATTTTTGATGAATGTAACTAACTGGACCATTTATCCAATTAGTTCTATTGATTTTTCTATTGATAGAACTAGTTGGACTTTTTTGTCCAAGTAGTTCCATTACTTTATGTTTTTTGATGAATGTAACTAACTGGACCATTTATCCAATTAGTTATATTGCAAGATACGTGATTAATAAGCATTTATGTTCCATTGCGAGTATTCCAAATAATAGGTACTATAACATATAAAGAAAATAGTTGAAAATGTGAATGCGCAGTAGGCCATGCACGAAAATCTGTTTAATTAATGTAATCGCATCGCTAACGTATTTAGTATAAACTGTCATTTATCTAGTACAATAGTGGCATAGATAACTCATAGTTTGTACGGAATACGTAAACGATACGTTACACTTAAATAGATTTTCGTGCTCGGCCCGCTGTTTTGTCTTTCTAGAATATGAATTTTTAATTTACATTTGAGATTTCTTATAGGTGGGAGTATGTTATTCCAACACTTTTCGCCAGATAATGGAAACTGCCAGTGAACGCCGCTGTTTTATGACTATGATATAGAAGTGCTGACCTTATAGACTTTAATAGTTTTTTCAGCTTTGATTTACATATTAACTACAATTACACCAAGTATTTGGGAATAACATTCGGTACTTAGGTAAAAACTTCTTTGTAGCAGTTACTTAAAAGTCTTTGGTATAATATTGGTTTGATTGAATTCATTACGGGTCGTAGCTTTTTATCTTTCTACTCCAATTTCCTCTGTTAGTCGTTATCACATCCTTAACACATGTCACTCATATCATGCCTTATACAGTTCATTCATCCTTTTACGTTTATCTCATGCATTCCATCGAACCGTTTTTATGAAATACTAGCTGCTCTCCGCGGTTTCACCCGCGCGGTGATGGATGATGATGATGATGATGAATCTTAAATAACCTTTGTTACACATGGTGAATGTAGCTTTCCAATAAAGAGTTTTTGAAATCGATCCAGTACTTTTTGAGCCAATTCGTTACAAACATAAAAATCTTTCCTCTTTATAATATTAGTATAGATAACTGCTTGTTCTGTTCCTGTAGGCCTGTTGTGTTTCTGTTGTTAACTTATAACTTAATTACCACCTATTACCATTTTAAGCCAGTCATTTTTGACACAAAAAAGGGAAACATTACTTATATAAATATTACTACAACATTAATAGAGCTTAAGTTGTAATGAATTTAATTTGCTTCACAAAAGTACACATTAAATATACTTGAAAACGAAGCGTTCAGGTATGTTCATCTGAAATTTGAAAGGACGGTGAAGGTTGAAGTGGACGAATATGTGAGCTCTATAATGTCTTTTGGGATTTTATTGTATAAACTCACATCCCAGTTCCCTAAGAATTCCGTCTGTTCTGTTCCTGTATATCTGTTATTCATTTCTGAAACAATAACCACTGAATTTAAGTTCATGGTATTTTCAAAGTTGTGTTGCAATTATTCAATCAAAATAATTTCGAAGACTCACTTATGACCTTCAATGTTTAAATCAATTTACTTTAGAAGGCTCTACATCTGCGTTCCAAAATGAATATATTTACTACAGCGAAAGAACCAGTAGGATCCACGGCATGGGTAGCAGATGCAGATTTGAAAAAAGTGGACGAATATGTGAGCTCTATAATGTCTTTTGGGATTTTATTGTATTAACTCACATCCCAGTTCCCTAAGAATTATGCATTAGCGCTAAACTCCGCACTGATATCATAGCTAACCAATATAGCTTTATTTCTAGTGTTATACGTCGTACGATCACTGGCTTTAACAGTTTTTGTTTGGATATAATACAAATTCCTCCAGTTTTGAAAAAGATACAGATGTTACTTATTTTCGTGTTATCAGTCTAAAAACTGGTGGCAAAAATATTCCCTTATCCCTGTAGATATATATAGAATGAGCTTGTCTTAGTTAAGCTCAACTGTAGATGAACCAGAAGATCAACTTAATGAATCTTTTCGGGGAGTCCGTGTCTACACAGGTAAATGGTGAGGCTGGGGTTCTATGAGCCATTCAAATTCTTATCCCTAATGTTGAAGCAATGAGTTATCGAGGAAACAATTGTGAATACGAGGTGTGGTGCGTCAGCGCCCCTATTTGAGGAATAGTTCGGTATCGCCCGGTTAGACCTACATGTGGAAAAAGTCCTATTGAGGCAATTAAACAGTTCAATGAATCAATAAACTGAACACTATTGCATAGTAGGTAAGATTCTAAGAACCAGAATATGTTACTGTTATTAATATTATGTGGTTACTACTTTGTGGATTACTATAAGGTAGTACCAGTAGTACCAGCTGTAGTATCAAGGAAAACACATTTCATTGGTCATGGCAAACGCCTTCGAGATACAGTGAATAGGGATTTTGTGTCTGTGTAGCGTACGAGTCAAAAAACACCCTTACATCTTTCTGCATATCTTCAAGTTCGGCACTAAGGTCGGCGTTAGGCCCGCGGAGCCACCGGAGTGACCTCTCAGCATCACGGCGGCGGTTCTTGCTCAGAAGGTATTGAGGGGTTTCTGGCATCCACCTGGAAGGAGACCGGTTTCTTTTATTTCTGATCTTTGAGACTAGTGAGGTTAAGACTTTAAATCTCTTTTTTTTACTTTTAAAATACATCGCGCTTGTCCACTTGCATGGACAACAACAATTATTGCACTTGAGAAAAACTATATTTAACTTAAGGTAAATAGGTATGAATAAGGTAGAAAAGAGAGGGAGAATGGGGAAGGGAGAATCGTGCTTCCAGAACCTCCCACAAACCGTCGAAACGCAATAGCAAACTATGTTATTTCACGTTGGTGTTATGTGGGAGTGTGGTACTTTCCCGGTCGTGCCGGCCCAAAATAATTAATAATTATAATTATTAAAAATTATAAGTCTATGACTAAAAATTTATCTAATTATTAAAAATCTGAAGATTTTACTCACCAAAACACAGCAACCAGAAGGGGCGGTAGTACAGCAGATATGATACTTAAGATCTTCCAATGGGTACATCCTCCGACTACGAAGGTGAACAGAATACCCACTGTCAGGAACAGTTGGAAGAACGCGCCAAGAGCGCCTCGGATGGAAGTTTCCGCAATTTCTCCTATGTACATGGGTGCGGCCACGCAGATGCCTCCTGAAATGATACAGATACTGATTAATTTATTGATTAATCTAGTGAGCTCCCGACTATCATCAAATTTGCAAACCAGAGTTGCAAAAACCCCGCAAAAAAACAAGTGACTGTCGCTTTTTCGTTGATATTCCCGATCTGGTATCTTTCAAATGATATTTTGTTAAGTAAAAAAAAATCCAGGTTACAAATTTACAGCATCAAAAAAACAAAAAAATTGCTGAAATCTATTGTATATTTAATAGATAACATTTTTAATTGGATCCTTATTTGATTTGGCCTTGGCATACCTGTATGCCAAGGCGGCTTTACGGAATGTTTTTTGGCATACAGGTATGCCAAGGCAGCTTGACGGGTTAAGATATTACTTTACTGAAATTAATATTAACATGATATTAAAAGAAGACAAATCTGCTGGAAAAGTGCTTATGGCAGAGATGCAGTGTGCACCGCGCGCCCTGCATAAAATACACGCAGAAAGTATACAGAATAAGCAACACACTCAAGCAAAAAGTCTTCGCCACGTGTTTCGTCTCTACAAGAGCCATCAAAGACGTTGACTCGCCTAGTTCTATAACGAGCGACGTTTCTATCGCTCGGCGAGTCAACATCTCCTGAGGATGTCACAGATGTATGACAGTATATGATAATCTCTTAATAAATCATATGGACGATAGTAAAAAGTCTGGTGCTTATAAACTGATCTGCGACGATTGTAACGGTGTTTGTGTAGGTCAGTTAAGCACTTTAATACTAGATTATAAAACACGTTGCATAAAGCCAATGCCAGCCCTGACCAATTTGATTGAAAAGTTTACTTTAAACCAGTGATTCCTAGCGCGACACTATTAAGATTGTACATGTTTATGTGATATGGGCAAGGAACCGACGATCCAGTTCAATGCTAATTTTGCCGTATTCCAGAAGTATGCTTAGCAGTGAGTCTAGGCTTGATGCTTAGCAGTGAGTCTAGGCTTGATGCTTAGCAGTGAGTCTAGGCTTGATAGAGTACATTTCGTACTTATGGCATTAAGTGTCAAACCTCCGTTTATCCTCCGCGTCGCAAATGGCTGGCCCTACCAGTAGTGCTATTGGATTTACTCTTTTCCACATAGTTGATGATTCAAAACTGAGCGTCTTTTTGGAATACCGGGCATGTGAAAGTTCCGCTTGAGTACAGGGAAGTTGAGTACATGCGCGTGTTTCACGATCATTCATCGTTACACTATTCAGTGTTGCATACTATCTGTGGTATATAATTTGAAAGCGAGAAGCTCAAGTTTAGTACTTATTATGTGGTATTCCAGAAGTATACTTAGCAGTGAGTTTAGGCTGGACAGGATATCTGAATAAATTTTGTACATATGCAATTTCGTGTCAAATTTCCGTTTGTCCTCCGTGTCACTACTGGCTGGCCCTACCAGTAGTGCTGTTGGATTTATCTTTTCTACTCAATTAAGATTCAAAACTGAGCATCCATTGAGCACCAATCAACAGTTGTTCACATGCCCGGGATTCCTTCGTATATGAATTTCCCTGTACTCATGTGGAACTTTCACATGCCTGGTATTACAAAAAGACATTCAGATCTGAATCTCATTGAATCTCAACTAAATGCAGACTATTTGAAGCACATGATTTGGCATATCCTTTTTAGTTTTAAAGTTCAGAATCCTATAAGTTTACCTGTTGCAAGTCCAGCAAAGAATCTGGCCGCAATCAGCATACCAGCACCATTAGCGAAGATAGTCAGCAACCAGTTCAGCATAAAGGGTACAGCGAGGATCAGGATGGTAGGTCTTCGCCCCACCTTCTGCGCGAGCACTCCCACCGGGAGTGCACTGATGGCTGCTCCGATGGCTAGGATGGAAGACACGAGTGAACCTGGTAAAGACAGGTGGAACATATTAAAATGACGTCTAATATTCCTTGAAATCCGAGCTGGTAACAAGTATGTAAGTTCTATGATATCTAGGACACTATCTGTGTATTACAGAGTTTTCACAATACTACATTCCCGTTAAATCTTGATATACATGTTCTACTATTCTATATAGGTTTTTTACCGTCGGCGATTTGTTAGTAGATACTATTCCTAAAACGGGGGAACTTTATTGCGGCACTATTCAAGAACCGATTTTGATAAAATTAGGTGCACACATTAGTTACCTGACTTTAAAGAGGAATTTCGAATATGAGCATAATTGGTCAAGTGGTGTTTGAGATAATAAGGTTGTGAAGAACTAAATTGCCGCTGATATGACTATGCTCTTGCGAAGTCTACAGTAGGTCTAGGTCCAGCATGAGCTCACAACATTGACACCAATGCTCGATATCGACTGCCGCTAAAAGTGTATGAAAAAAAGAACACCTCGCGGTCAATTGTAGAACTAAAATTGACAGCGAGTACGCCAATCACAAGCTTAATAGGTAGGCGAGATCGAGTTTCGACTATAGGTGACATTTACTCGTATGTTGCCAACTCGTGGTAGAGGTATTGTTCGCAGAACTACTAGTATTCTAAATTAGCTCACAATATACAAACAGACGTCGTGTTTTCAATAGGCCGGCATATCCACGCACATAGCTGTAGGTACACTTATTACACTTTTAAATCAGCTGCCAATCGTGACTAAATACTGATCATCAGACTACCTGTGACGTCACTAACCCTGGCATTAGTCCAAGCAAAGCAATGTTTTTAACGGTCTGCCGTAGGCGTGGCACACTCGAGTGTTGTTTTGAAAACGGGTAACGACGTGGTGATAGATGAGAAATCCGAACAGCATAAATCATTTTGAAAAGAATATGTATGGTAGTGTGATATGGTGGATCGTTCTTATTCCAGTTGAAAATTCTCCTGAAATTGATCATCGCGGTATACCTAAGTCTATGACGTCTGCATACGTATAATATGTGTATGTTCTTATTCTGTCTGAAACAAACATTAAGAAATAGGGTGTGGCTGTGTCGGCCGTGTGTTGTACGTGAATACGTTTCTCCGAGTTAAAAGTTATATTCATTGCAAATCTCGATACGCTGCAAAATAACCTCAAAATGGCGCCGCTTCCCCCTCCACCCGCGCGATGCGTCGATGTTCTCGTTTATCGTAGGTAATGAATTCTTTGATTCTTTAGCTATCCAGTGTTTGGATGTATAGGATAGATTGGAAATTGTATCCCCCGATTCTGTTATCTGAATGATGCTTTTGGATTGAAGCACGGAAGCGCTCAGTTGAACAATGCCACTAGCACGCACCCATCCAACTCCTGACCGCAGCAAGCGTTGCTTAAATTGTTGATCGGTTAAGAACGTCAAAAGCTTCGCTGCGAGCGCTTCAGATTTTTTTATTTATATGACATTTTAGTGTTCATGAATTCACTATAGGTTGATTTAATAATCATTTTCATGTGATAATTAGATACATAATTGTATATAACTTTGTATTAGAAACGAGTTAGTTTGTTATTTATTGATTTTTGATGTGAGTGTCGATATGAATTCTATTAATAATTGTATAATAATGTAATAAATTGTATGATTACCATTGAACGTTTGTTATCCGTTTATCTATGTGAGTTGTCCTACTTATCCCCCACACGCGTTGAACACAATACATTGAGTCTATTTATATACGTTCACTCCTCTACTCCCACACGTAATCGGTAAACACGCGAGTGTGTTTTAGAACGCGTATATCCGTTCATCATCGTCAAGGCTTCAACGAGTGTATACTCCACTATTTGTAATAACCATTAAAATAAATTTAATATAAAAAACTACTTCTAGACTATACCTAGGTAAATGCGAGCCTGATGGTATGATTTACGCATAGGTACCCATGACAGCTCTACTGCTAACCAGAGATTAGAGTTAATGATTATTATAATGTTATCACAATGTTGCGTTTAAAATACAACTTCTAATATTAGTTTTAATACATTTTTTGGTGGCATCAACATTTTTCGTTACATACCAGAATTTATATCAGACGGTAAAACCCTATTTATCACGTTAGTAGGCATTATCATGTTTATTTTATCATTATAATTATTAGTTATTGATTATTATTATTCCTATTCCTTTTATTCAAAAAAACTCACGGATTACATCCGGTCCTTTACAAGGGCATAAGTGTGGCTGTAGCACTTAGATGCCTGTTTTAACAGTTATTTCAAGTAACAATCCGTTACAGTAACCGTAATTTACAGTAACAGATATTTACAGTACCGAAGTATTTACGTTACATGTATGTTTTGTCACATTTTTGTACAAATCCGGTTTAAATCATATTCTAATGCTATTCTGTTCATCAGGATGTCATTATAAGAAACCGGTACACTTAATTTCTAAATATAATTCACGGTCAGCGGTATACATATCTTGCCGTAACGTAACACCAAAATAAAGTCTCTATATACTTTTATCGATTGTTTTTCATGTCTGCAGTCACAAGACTCACGCCCACGATATACATTCTCGTTTTGTAAACAAGGTAAAAATTCTGTTTAGATGTGTTTTAAATGGATTGGTAGGCGAAAGTATTATATGTAGATAATAGTTAGTAACCGAGATTTGCTCCTAGAGTCCGTTTCACGAAAGAAGTCTCGCGGAAAATTAGTGGAACTAAATAAATATGTACTAAATGTTTCATTGATGTACGACAACTAGCGCCACGTCTATGGGACTTCTTTTGTGAAACGGACTCTATGTAATCAATTGATTTTCTTGGTCTAACCTCAAACCAAATACTCATTTACTTCAACGCCATCTATTGTCAAGTAGCTTTAGTGTTGCTGTGTCGGTAAACAGTCTAGTTGTTGTCTGATAGCTCTAGTTGCCGTAAAGATGTTGTAGCAATTTTTCATTGCCTGAAAATTCGGATAAAACGACGTTTTCTAAAAATGAAACCTAGCTAGACCGATTAATCTCTCTCGAAACCCCCGGCATACTAAATTTCATCAAATTTTTTGGAGCCGTTTGGGCATATACATGAATTGCTCGTTTAAAAGTAGGTACTTATTAGATAATATGATCTAAAAAAGATGACCGAAGAAGACATTTAATAGTAGATTATGCACCGCGGGAGTAAAGCAGTGTATTACGTTATGAGCAGTATATTGAAGGCTGAGTGTAACGGGACTCCGAAGTTAATCCTATGAGGATTCAAATTTAATTAGCCTCTCTTCTAGCCTCCCACAACACAGGGAATCCTAGTGTGGGAGCTAGTGCTCATAACTTAGCTTAAAAGTATAGATAAATTAAGTAAAACTTAGTATAGCTACGTAATTTTAAGCTACATATTGTACACCTATATCCTGAAATAAACATTATTTGATTTGAATTCCCGAGCAAAGCGAGGGAGTTATGTAGAGCCCTGAGTGAAGCGAGGGGGAACGAAGACAGGCTTTATCCTCGAGTTGCATACTCTACTTTTCATACCTACTGCGAGACAATAAAAACTAGTAGTAGTAAAAGTAAAATAAATTAATAGTTAATATTCATATTGGACACATTTGTCCCGTTATAGAGGGACAGAGTAATATTTTTGGAAGGAACATTTCATAGAAAACACTATTTTTAGACTTTCGCGGTTGTTAATTAAGTTATAATAAGAACTCACGAGATGTAGACCACGATTTAGTTGCTTTTGGAGCTCCCAATATTTCGGTATAGTTACATGCACCATGTTCAAAATTATATCTATTTATGGAAGTTGTTAAAGTAACACCAAACACCAGATCGCAGCATGTAAATTGAACTATGAACCTTGAATGCGCAGGGAGGGGCCGTGCGTAACCCATAGCAACGCGGCGCACAACAATCACACACCCTATAGTACAATCGCGCCTTATTTTCTGTATGCTGTCTCCGTACTAAGAGTTTTCCTACAACTAACGTCTCAAATCCAAATCACTTTGCATCCACGAGAGTTTCATACAACATACAGAGCCAGATTTTACAGATATGTAATTAGACATTTTCGAGCAGGGAAAAATATATATAGTCGAGCTAAGTTTCTTTACTAATAAAAAAGGTATTTCCTATGTTGTTTGTAAACTGTCTGTTTCTATGAATATGCATTACGATATAACGAATCAACATATTTTTATGAAACTTGTTACGTTTATTTTATGATACATGATAAGAATCGAAGCGATTATTGACGTAAAACCAAATTTAAACTATAATAGTAGTTTATGCAACTGTCATATAATACCTAATTATATGCAGTTGCATACACTACTTTATTTATTCTCATGACATTTTTAACTATTTACTAAAAATTTTTTTCATATTTTTTATTTCTCTGTTTGTCTGTCTGTTTGTACGGGGTAATTTACGAAACGACTAAACCGATTTAAATGAAATTTTGTACAGTGGTAGCTTATATCCCTGGTCAACATATAGGATACTTTTGATTCCGGTAAATTTAAGAGTTCCCGTGGGATAGTTAAAAAACTGTAACCCGCGACGCCATGCGAGCGAAGCCGCTGGCGGGTCAGATAGTGGTCTAACACATTTTTGGCTTTTAATCTTTGCAAGTACTGTGTATAATATTTGTTTGAATGATTAATCAATAAAATTTATTCATATTGAGTATCTTTATAGTATCTGAGAATGTGCGCATTAACCTACGCATGGGTAGTATAATGAATGAATTTACTGTAATCCGCAGTAAAAATACTTACGCAGCGAAAGTCAACGCAAATGTGTTTTGTTGCCAATTTTTCGGAGGTGTGTTCTTTAGTGTCGTCAGCGTCCCGTGTTTATTTGTAACTCGGGAAGGTTGCCAAGTGCGCCTACAAAAATGTAAGCGTTTGTGACGTCGAACGAACTTGAGACACATCTGAATGCATTCTCAGTTTCATTCTCCCAATACAATAATAACTTTATGCTGCGTCACAGAAGAAATAATGGTGTGTACTAAATACCTCAAGGCGCGTTGGTATCCTCATAATAGTAAAAAGCAGAATTTTTAAACATCTACGGACTTACTTATAAACGCTGCTTAACTTTAAGGTGCTGTCATATAATGATGTCGATAAATATGAGGGTTTTTAAAGCAGTTTATCGCATAAGCAGCGATTTAATTTAATGTACAAAAAAATAATGACATTTATAAGACTTCTACGTACACATTGACGGAATTAAAAACATATTTTATAAAGTAAAAAAAACGATATTAAAAAATATTTTGTGACACTTCCGCTGAAAAGAAAACAATGATTTAAGCCTATTTGGGGGCGTGCACCACCCTCCCTCCCGCATAAAATGCTAATAGGAAGAATACAAAATAAAAAACACAAGAAACCCCAATAAACCAAAACCGATTCGACACGTGTTTCGCCTTTACACGAGGCATCCTCAGGAGATGTTGACTCGTCGAGCGCTAGACCGACAGATGCTTCTTTTCAGCGGAAGTGTCACTAAATATTTTTTGATATCTTTTTTTGATAATGTATTTCCGCAAAGTAACGCCTGGATCAATAAATTATCATACTAAAGTACTTTTAAAAAATTCCAAATATACCTTTTAATTTCACCTTTAAAACAGTTTTTCTTTTTATTCACTATTTTAATTGTCATGAAACAAATATCATAAAATAGCAATTTTTAATACACATACATTGACGGATTGTTTTTTATTTAAGAGTGCAAATTATTTCTATAAGAATTTTGTACGTTTTTACGATTTTCGATTGCTTGATTTTAAATAAAGGAAAATGAACGTAGCCAAGCGCTGAGCTGACCATAGATTAATCAGACTATATCTACAGAGCTGACAGTGCCTTAAATGGCGTTATTTAGTACCTACTGCATAAAGCTAAACTGTTCTGCACCATACTAAATGACGTTATTCAAATTTAAGGATCGTTTATAAGTAAGTGCCTACCTAGTGTTACGAAACAGATCGATAATATTCTATGAAAAATACTCTGGTGAGAAAAAGAACAGGAAAAGAGTGTTAACCTAATATATTTCATAAATATTACTTGCTTTAAATAGTTCCATAAAAATAACCTTTAAAGAATAAATTCTCTGAATTTTCAGTGATAATTCTAAGTAAGTATATATTTTTAAGTACTTACCTAATACATAGCTAGTATTAAAATGTTAACTACCAGTTTTTTATTTAGTATCGAAAAATATAAAGGAAACGTACATTGTAAAAACAATTGATTGATGCGTAGGCCGCCCCCCCGCTAGGTGGACCGACTACCTCATCAAAACCGCGGGGAATCGCTGGATGCAGGACGCTAGTAGCCGGTCCAAGTGGCGTTCTATGAGGGAGGCGTATGTTCAGCAGTGGACGTCTTCCGGCTGATAATGATGATGATGAAAAACAAATGAAAAGGCTATGGAGTTTCTTGCCGGTTCTTCTCGGTACATCAGAATCTTACAATGGATTAGTATTTCACGTTCACAGGCGCGCCTTTTATGGTTATATTGAATAAATGTTATTAATAATTAAATTGAATCAATAATACTATTACGTACTTTTGCAGATGATGGATCTAATGAGAAAAATAGTTCTCACTAGTTGCATTGCCGAGTTCCACGGAACTAGTGAGTAAAAATTCTCCCACTAGTTCCATGGAACTAAAACACGATGGAAATAGTGGGAATGATCCATATTTTTCTATTTGTTGAAACTACTAGGCTTAGACGGATTTATACTCTTTAAGTTATATTTTGTTCTTAAGAAGCTGTTTGTTTTCCTAGCAGAATAAAATAAATAAATATAGTCGTGTATGGAGTACTGCTCTCACCTTTCGGATGGATCTGCTAAGTACCAGCTTGAGACATTGGAATCTATAGAGAAACGGGCCAAGAAGCTCATCAGCAATGAATCCTTAGTTCGGGCTAAGCTTCTTAGTCTTCAGCATCGACGTAAAGTTGCTGGTCTATCGGTTTTCTATCGGATACATTTCGGAGAGTGTGCATCGGATCTGCACGATCTAATTCCCTCCTGCCCATTTTTCTATCGGACTGCCAGAGCGGGCACAAAAAATCGTCACCGCTTTATGGTTGATATTCCGAAAACCCGTACGAAGCGCTTTGATTCCACATTTATTATGCGAACTGCTAGTCTGTGGAATTCGCTGCCGGAATGGGTGTTCCCCGAAGGTTACAATCTAGGTGTCTTCAAATCACGAGTGAATCGGTTCCTTCTAGGCAAGCGTGCTCCAACGTAGACCGCATCATCGCTTAACATCAGGCGTGATGGTAGTCAAACGCAAGCCTATTTATTTATAAAAATAAAAAAATATATAGTCAAAGTCAAAGTCAATCAAAGTCAAAAGTCAAAATCATTTATTAAATTTAGGCATCAAAGACACCCGTGAACGTAAATTATTCACAATAATGTACTTTAAAGACTACCGCCGCGTTCCAAAATATATAGAGCCTACCGAGAAGAAGCGGCAAGAAACTCGGGGCCATTCTTTTCACATGGATTTTTACAATGTTTCTACTTGGGTACCAACTTGCCAGAAGATAAAATTTATGTCTATGTCTATGTCTATGAGTATTCAAAGCAAAAAAAAATGTGTTTGATTTGATCTCGATAGCTAATCATAAATCTTGGTAATGAATACTCATGATATGCGTAGTACCTATTGGTATGTCAAGGACCTGTGGTTATGAGAAATGTGCCACTTTACAATCTGGTGAATTTAATCTTTGGAGTTCTGAACCAATCGAAACTATACATTATTGTTAGGTATATACTTCTTATCAATACTTTTAGGTATAAGTACAGCTCACTTGTTTACGCAAATTCATTAAGTGGACAATCAGATATTGAATTAGTAATTGAATAGAATGGCTGAAAAATAAATATACACCCCTTAGAGCTGGTAGCGGAGCTCGACTCGGCGATATTAACCGATCAACAAGTTAAGCAACGCTTGCTGTGTTCAGGAGTTGCATGGGTGTGTGGCTAGTGGCATTGTTCAACTGAGCGCTTCCGTGCTTCGGAGGGCACGTTAAGCCGTCGGTCCTGGGTGTTTGTCTTAGGACAAAAGTCGTTAGGCTATGTTGAAGGCCTTCGGGCGGCCTGAAAACTTCAACATAGGTTGGCCACTAACCTATCCACCAAGGCGCACTGGGCTCGTGTGCTGGATTATGGCCCAGCTCCTCTCTCTGAGAGGAAGGCTCGAGTCCCAGCAGTGGGAACAAAATGGGCTGATTATGATGATACAAATATTACTTACTTTCTTTAGTATCCAGTAAAAACTCAGCCTCACCGCCGATGGAGTTGACGAACACGCTGTTGTTCGATGAGTCGAGATACAGCCCGGTGTTGTTGGTCGTTGTGTCGTCGTCAAAAGGCTCTAGTTGGGGCAACGCTGGTGATGTCCACGCCAGAATAGTTCCTGCTATCACGGCGCCAATAGAAGCTGTAAAATAACGTTTAGAATTAAAAGCTATAAGACGTATGGTGGGGTAAACGTGGCCAGAGTAGGTATACTTAATCAACTGTTATCTATATAAGGCCTTTGTTAATTATTGCACAATATTGAATTGGGTGGTTTAGAATCAATAACTGGTCATGAATGTGAAGGAAAAAACATATCTTCTCTACATATAATAAAGCTGTAGAGGTATAATTTCTGTACAATGAAAAACAATGCTAAAAACCGAGTCAGGGGGATGTATGGAGTGAAATCGAACTAATTTAGATTTTTTTCTCTGTTTATTCGTCTGTCTGTTTGTACGGGTTAATCTACGACACGACTGGACCGATATAAATGTAATTTTGGATGGTGGTAGCTTATATCCCTGGACAAAATATATGATACTTTTCATCCTGGTGAAGCCGCTGGCGGGTCAGCTAGTTTTAAATAATTACGAACCCATATCCCCGCTCCGACATCGTTTAGGCAGTACGTTTAGGCATGGAGATCAGCTGTGTAAACATTCGCAAGTATGTAGGTCCGTACGTCGTTGTATAAGGGGGTAGGTATGTCTCGATTAGTTACTGCTATCTATTCTGCAATACAGCGGCGTCATCATGTGTCAGCTGCACAATGGTTCTTAGCCCCACGGGTAAGAAAGAACCATTGTTGCTGTAAATATGGATTTGTAATGATACAAAAATGTGTTTTTCACTTTCATGACCAGCCGCCTTATTGTCTAACTTGAATGAGATTGAAATGTCACTTCATTCTCATTCCCATTCATGGTTCCAGCCAATAAGATTGCAGGGTTTCGCCGAGAATGGGGTTCAAATGTCAAAATGAAGCCCATTCCCATTCTCCGTAAAGATAGACAGTAAGGCCGCTGTTATAGTTTCCAAACCATCCTCTTAACTATTGTGGGCTTATTATCAAAGGCCTTATATATTCTGCGTTACTGGCAGCATTGCCAAGCTGGTTGGCAATGATGATTGTAGGGACTGCGACTTAGCTTGAATGGCAATGTAAGCAAACTTTCCTTGGCTTTAACCTACAATCTATAAATACAACAGAAACTCAACAATAGTGACCCCGACGTGTTTTTAACCGACTTAAAAAAAAGAAGGAGGTTTATCAATTCGACCGTATATTTTTTTTATGTGTGTTCGCGAATAACTTGATTGATGAATCGATTTTGATGATTCTTCATGATACATTTATTTTGATGATGATTTCATGAAGTCGGTACCATGATAGTTCGAAAGTATCTATTATCACAATATTGCGTGCATGGTACCGACTTCGACAAGTTATTTCACACTTTTTAGTGTTTAAGTCGGTACTATATTTGATTAAAAAAATGTTTTCACCCATTTAATGACCTTGCTACTACGGGATACACCGTCAATGATGATATTATCAAAATAAATAAACACTTTTTAGTTTTTGAAGTGTAACTCAAAAACTGCTTGACTAAATTTGATGAAATTTATATAGGACCACGACGAAAGTATATTCTATCAAACAAAAAAAGAATCATCAAAATTGGTTAATAAACGACGAAGTTATCCGCGAACTCATAATATACAGGGTGTTTGGTAGAGGGACCGACAAACCAAATGAGCGTGTTCGGGGGCCCACTTGGAGAATACAAGTTGGCAAAAAAAATCCCCGACACCCCAATTTTTTTGAAATTTTTTTTGTGAATTTTCGTTTTCTCGAATATTGTACCTATTTACCACCATAGCATTTGTAAAGTATGTTTTAGACCGGATGTTTTTAGTTTTTACAAATTTTACAAATGTTATGGTGGTAAATAGGTACAATTTCGGAGAACAAGGAAAAAATCACAAAAAAAAAGTTAAACATGTTGGGGGGTCGGGGATTTTTTTGACCTGCTTGTATTCTCCAAGTGGTCCCCCGAACACGCTCATTTGGTTTGTCGGTCCCTCTACCAAACACCCTATATATATATTCATTGAGAAAACTCCTCCTTTTTTTGATGTCGGTTAATTTCGAATATGAGCATAATTGGTTTCCGAGACAATATGTTGTGAAGTACTGCGATAAATTGCCGCTGATAAGACTATGCTCTCGAGGTCTACTGTTCGCAGAACTACCAGTTAAATAGTATGGACTTACCAGCAACAGCGGCAAGGTACTGGTTCCTCTTTTGTGTCGCACCGCCCTTTTCTTGGACAGAGAGCATATGCATCGTAGGCTTATCCATAGCTGGTTATCTTGGTGTCTCCTGCATACTGGAACAATACATCACAGTAGATTAAGGATCTGCAGTGCAAGAATAGTCGTTAAAATTGTTGTAAAATGCAGTATCGATAAAAAATCGGGGTTGGCTTTAGAATCGTGACCCCTGAATTTGGTGAAACAAAAACTGTGGGTGGGTTGAAGGGGTTTGTATAAAGCGTATTTACAACATTTTAGCTGCCGGAGACACGCCAAAATAGTCTAAATAGTTTTTTAAAGTTTCAATAAAACACCGTAATTTTGATAGTGACAGGTGACATAAATGACATTAATGCGTAAAACGAAACGTTTCTAGGTAACTTTTAGCCTTTTTTGACATGTACGTTGTATGTAAGTTCTTGAAACGGAACGCAAACATCGAAGATAGCGTAATTTCACTGTCGGAATACTCGCGTCATTCCGTTACTTCCTTTTGTTACGTGAATGTTTTTCATCGAAACTATAAATGCTATAAATTATATGCACTACCCCAACCCCCCCCCCCCCTCCCCCTCCCCCCAAATTCAGGCGCCACGATTCTAAATGTTTACCAAAAATCGTATCACCCCTAACAAGTATGGAAGTCATATCGACGACTTATATGATCGTCAAATTGTCGACAGTATATCGATTATTACGAGTTGTTTGCATTCCACAATGCGTCCTTCTATAATTTGTAAATTTCTACGAGTATTTCGCTCTTCTACGATCAAAAGAAGGCCGATGTATATTTTGTATTGAATACTAGCTGCGCCCCGCGGTTACACCCGCATGGTGATGGATGATGACGATGTTCATGAAAATTATCCTATGTGTTAATTGAGCACCCCATCTACTTCCATGCCAAATTTCATCAAAATTGGGCCATCAAATTTGAGCGTAAGAGAATAACAAACATCCATTTATCCATAAATACAAACTTTCGCGTTTATAATATTAGTAAGATCAAACGCAACTAACATTCCCATCGCCTGTCGATAAGCTATATCGAGGTCATTTTTAAAAGCTGACAAAACAATCCTTAAAATCCATTAAATAGACGATCTCTCGAACAGTTCCATACTAGGGTTATCGTTATAATCGTAAAAGCTTATCGAATTTGTCTACCGATTGCTTAATTTTGTTACTTACTTGCAATGATCGACAAAAGATCGATATAGCCAGTTTTTTCGAAATATTACATATTCAAGACTCAAATTTATCGATCCGTAAATTCGGTACTTGCACTGCTGGTCGGGAGTACGTTAATTATATGGATTACGTAAGTATAATTATTATTTTGATTATCCACGAGTTAAACCGCCAGCGGCAATCACCTGGGCCTTTATTAATAAACGTTGCGTAAACATAGATTAGGCGTAACATACTTTGTCTTGCTTTCACGCGAGACATTTACTGCAAGCGAAAAATTGACAGATAGATGTTTTAACTACTCCGGGTTTACTACAAGTTTATTAATAAGGCCGTTAGTGTATAGGCCACAGGAGTAATATGAAATTGGTGGAATGTCCAGAAACCCTTTCATAAATAAAAGGCTATAACAGCCGTATTTATGAACAAGTAATTACTTGTTCATAATAAATGCTAAGTAATTTCTCAATTAAGTAAACACTCGGCGATAGAATACTTTGACATAAAATCTTATTCTATACCTACTCGAGCAATGAACGTTACTTACTAAAGTAAATGCATTACATAACCCTATTAAAATCGGAAGTAGGTATCTTTTTACACTTGTATGAGGTCGTCATGGGATTTTAATTTTTACAGGATAATAATCCTATAAAAGATCCTTCACAGTTCAGACTTGTGGGCGAATGTAATTTTTATACAACTTCACATATTAACGTGTTCTCATTGCTTAAGCAAAGGAGATGGTGACTATTGCTCGGCTGCCTTTGATAGTTCTAACTTCAGGCAAATTCTAGTCTATAGAATTAAAATCGTTGATTAAGTAGTTACTTTTCCTTAAGAGGATTGCATAGCTAGTACTTTACATGCTAAACGTGAAAACTCTTTTCTACCTCTTAACATTGTCCGATTTCAGTGACTTTTTTTTTTCATGGAATCATCACATTGTTTACTATGCCCGTACGTTTTGATTTTTTCAGTTTTTTTTAATTCTAAAAAAGGAAATTTATCTTACTTTGAAATACTGAAACAATCAAAACGTACGGGCATAGTAAGCAATGTGATGATTCCATGAAAAAAAAATCACTGAAATCGGACAATGTTAAGATGTAGAAAAGAGTTTTCTCTTTTAGTACGGCAATTAATGCAATCCTCTTACGGCCGGTAGAACGTCATCGCGATAAATAGGCGATAAATATGGGAAGAGACGGTGGGTGGGGGCGGAGGACGCTTGCCGGCAATTCAAAGTCAAAGTCAAAATTACTTATTCAATTTAGGTATCAAAGACGCACTTATGAACGTCAATTTTTTATTATATATTACTTTAAAGACTCTACCGCCGCGTTCCAAAATATATATAGAGCCTAGCGAGAAGAAGCGGCAAGAAACTCGGGGCCATCCTTTTTATATATAGATGTTTACAATGTTTCTACTTAGGTACTACAAATATTACATTTTATGGGTGGGAGAGTGACAGCTTGCCAGAAGTGGAGTATTCTTTGTCTTCTACATAATGTCGGACTTTATAATAAGCTTTTTTATTAAAACGTATACCTAATATTAAAAGGGTGGTGATTACTATTTAACTGATATTTATGTAATTTTTTACGAACTTATATTATATGTTCAAATACATATAAGGACTTATTATTACGTACTTTTGAGATACAATCCAATAACTGAATAGAATGGAAGTCGGTATAAAATTTTACAAATTGTACTTGTTAAAGTTCGCGAATCTAATTCATTATAATAGAAAATATCGGGACTTTTTCGCCCACATATTAGCTATACCTACTTAAAATGTAACGGATTGCTGTCTGTACATGGAAGATATATGGGAAAAATATAATTGGCTCTTTTATAAACGAAAATAGAATAAAAATGATGTGAATTTTTGTTTGTTGTCTGTTTATCCGTTTGTCTGTTTGTATGTGCGTTTGTGCACGCTAGGTAATCTCAGGAACAGCTTATCCGATTTAGATGTGGTTTTCATTAATATATTGTAGTAAGCTTTACTTACAAGGTATTAAAAATAAAAATAAAAACTAAACTATAAGGTGGGAGGAAAAGTGACCAAAATGCTGGCGGCATTGCCACGCTGGATGGCAATGCTAAGTTTTTGCCCAAAGTAGGCTCCAGCATTCCGGTCACCCGACGCCTCAACCAAACGTTTCAAACAAACAAATCAAACGGCGCAAACATGTACTATTCTGTCTAAATACACATATTTATGCCGTTTAAGTTTTTTTTATATTTAAGCTTTACTTAACATTTTGTGTTCATGTCAATAGGGTCATAAATAAAAATAGTTATCGAAATTTAAAGAACAAGTCTCTCGCTAATACACGAAGAATAAGCGTGAGTAAACGCTGGCGGGTCAACTTGTTATCAAATAAGTATAATTTTGATTAGTCAAAACAAATTCGATCGAGTTGCATCGACCGTGGTCACGATGGTGGATAGTGGTTACTAGTTTTTTTTAATATTTACTATTTAAATACTTATGTATTTATTATTTCTTTAAAATATTTGTGCACATTTCAAACGTAAGAGATGTCTTCTCAGATTATGTGCCCTCGAGACGTTTATTTTATACAAATATTATATTTATAGTCATAAAACTAATATAGACCATGAAATGTTGAAGAAAAGAGATATTATGTGCGTTGACTCCTTTATCATCAAATATAATTAAATAAACTATTTATTATTATTATACAAATTTAATCATTTGATTGTACGAATAGTATAAAATAATATAAAAGAACGAAAGTCACCGACATAGCCCAGAAGATTAGCCAGTTAAAGTGGCAGTGGGCACATAGCAAGCAGAACAGATGGCCGATGGGGCTAGAAGGTTCTGGAGTGGAGACCACGGACCGGCAAGCGCAGCGTAGGTCGTCCACCGACACGGTGGAAAGACGACCTGATGAAGGTCGCAGGATGACGTTGGATGCAGGCCGCTTCCAACCGGTCTTTTTTGGAAAATCATGGGGGGAGGCCTATGTTCAGCAGTGGACGTTCTACGGCTGAGATGATGATGATGATAATAAAAAGCATTAGCACGTATTCAATTGCATCTTCGCATTACGTCGTCCAATCTGCTAAGCAATTCTCTCCTTATGTAAAACATCGTAAATTGTTTTAAAATAAGGATTGGACCGCGCCTTAAAAGACTCAGACACAGTATCACCAGGATAAAATTACAAAATTTAAATGTACACACTGGCTCTCCCATCCCCGCCGGGTGACTCGGACATAACCTCAGAGATACTGCTCTTCTGCGGTATCCATAAAGGATTTCCTCCTCCCTCCAAAATAAAAAATAAATAAATAACAAATAAAAAAATAGGATCGATTAGCAACAAAAAACATTTCGAGCTGACTAATCGTTTTTGTGTACAAAATTATGGGTTTTTTTTTAGTGATTTCGAGATAGTCAGTCCCATAGAATTTTTTGATCCATTTAAATTAATTGTCATATAAAATTGGTGTTTTAGCATTCTTTTCGCTGACGGTACCGGTTTCCCAAAATCTAATGCAGTTCAAAATATCTCAAAAAGTTATGGAAAGTATTCTAGGATTTTTTTCTTGTTACTATAATGGTTTAATATACTTGACTTTAATGCCTCGTCTCAAAAATCCACATAATAAAATTAACTTCATAGATTTTTAGTATCCCAAAGTGAAACTAGATGGCATTGATCGCCTCACTAAATTCAGAAATAGGAAACTCTTCTGCGAATCGAAGAGAAACATAATCTAAAAAACTTGATCAATCAAGCCGAGATTGCTTAAAGGATTTTAAGTTTCATGGATTTTGTTTGGCGCGGTGAATACTTATGCAGTTTAATTTAAGCTATGTAAAGAAATACTAGCGAGATCTCCAGTTCACAGAGCCACTACTTTTAATAATAATCTTGTTAAAACTGTGGAAATTACACGTACGTATTTCCTTGCAGCTATGACCCTGGGCCTTTCTAGCGGGGCGTGTAAAAGCATGTATCAGGTCATCATAGGGGTGGCGATTATTGCAGCTCACGGCTGCACTAATGGTCATTGCTTCTTGATTCCATCTTTGCTTTCCATCAGACGACAGGGAGTCACTTTGATGAACCATTATAAACAAAATTAAACAGTTTCGGTTAGAAGAGCTTTTATGACTTATCTACTCGTACATACAGGGAGCTGAAAAATACTCAGATAATCATTGCGTACATATAAATGAAATATTACAAATAAGATTTTGTTATTGTAATACAATACAGGCGCGAGACAATTAGTTACGTAATATGGTTATTATTTATTTATTTTTTAAATGTATATTATAATAAAGTATGGGTCTTGAGAAACATATGTGAAATGAGCACATCCCTGTGGCATGTGCTCATAAATATTTACTTACGTGAAAAAAAACTAAACAAAATAAAATTTGAAGCCAGATGTTTCTATTGTCTTCTAAAACACATTTTTACGTTGAAAAATATTTATGTAGATATACCTACATTTTGTTATGTTATATAATTATTACTAGCCAGCACGCCAGTGCCTTCGCTCGCGTAAAGATTATCAGTTGCAATGGGGTTACGCCCCGCTTTAAAAAATTGTCTAGTAGGCTCAGTTCAGCGGCTTATGCTGTTAAAAAAATTAGACTATTAACTGATGTAGACACAGCTAGAATAGTTTATTTTAGTTATTTTCAATGCGTTATGACTTATGGCACACTGCTCTGGGGATATTCTGCAGATCTTAATTCTATTGGAACGAAGTTCCTTATCGCGCGTTGTGAAAGGGTGCTAGACGGAAAAAAATCTAACGAAAAGTTGTCACGACACTTTTTGCTATAGTAAGCTGTCTGTCTGTCTCTCTCTCTCTCTTATAGAAAGCAAGTGCGGCGTCGCATGTTTCTCTGTCTGTCTCTCTCTCTCTCTTATAGAAAGCAAGCCAGATGTTGTAATCGTAGCAAGTGGCGCCATTTAGTTCCGTAAATTTATACTAGATGGCGGTATAAATAGGTAAAGTTAGCTCGCGGAGGCATTTCATTCACTGGATGTAATATGTAATTTTGAGAAATATATATTTTTGAACACTTCCCGTACGCAGAAAGGAGTTTTATTGAAGTAAGCCTATACGCGCGATTATCGGAACCTATTATAGGAATATTTACCATGGTTTTGTATTTTTAGCATTATTTTTTCTGATGAGGAACTTCGTTCCATCCGGGTGTCCCTTGACACCTCTCAAGTTTTTTTTTATACTGCAAAAAAGGGCTATACGAGCGATCGACAGTTTATCTCCCAGAGTTTCTCTTAGACAGAAGTTTAAAGATAAACATTCAAACTGTTGTGTCTCAGTTTATCAATGAAAATATAATGTATTTAAAGAAAAACATTAGCAGTTTTGATAAAAGAAGTGATGCTCATTCCATCAACACGAGAAATAAGCACAAGCTATCCGTACATGTAACGCGTCTCCACAGAATAAGTCATTCTTTTATGGGACAATGTATACGATTCTATAATAAAGTTCCCAATGTTATCCGAGATTTGCCTATTAATAAGTTTAAAATTACTATTAAAACTAAACTCTGTCAAATAGGTTATTACAAAATTTCGGATTACTTGGAGGATAAAACAGCTTGGGACTGATCACTCCAGGATCTATCTACTCGTGTACTAAGATGTCAAAGTGTGGCGTGTCTTGCCCTACTGATACCATTATTATGTTCTCTTTTGTAAGGCAACACACTGAAGCTAATATTTGTAGTACCTAAGTAAAAACATTGTTAAAACATCTATATAAAAAGAATGGCCCCGAGTTTCTTGCCGCTTCTTCTCGGTAGGCTCTATATATTTTGGAACGCGGCAGTAGTATTTAAATTACATTATAATGAAAAATTGACGTGCATAAGTGCGTCTTTGATGCCTAAATTGAATAAATGATTTTGACTTTGACTTTAGTGACATACTGACAGCAGCTCCACCTACCGGGTACTATTGTATATTGAAACAATCCGGGAACCCATTGTAATATACACACAAAATTTTATCCAAATCTATCAAGCCTTTTACGAGGAGTTAGATGACAACACGTTCAGAAAAAAAATATAGGTATTAAGAATATGTCTACACACACATGTCTGACTAGATTTATATTATACCTCTTAAATCCAAATAACAGTAACCTATAACAAAGGCAGGTACACCTATAGTGACGGCTATTCGATTTGAGGAACTGAGGAACCATTGAGGAACATCACAACCAGCCGTGCGGTTCTGTAAGAGCAAACATCGTTGCATATTTGAGAACATCCATGAAACAAATTACGATATGACAAGAAACGTTGTAAAACAACCTTATGTACAAGGACGATATCTCATAAAGTATTTGACATCGGTGAGCTCGTCGATGTGCTCGTCGTCATCATTAGAGAATCGCACGGCAGGGCCTTATTTGCTATGATAGGCACGTAACGTGGTGCGTTACGACATCTTCAAGGAACGATAGTAAATTTGTATTGAATCCACGAGAATCCCGAGTGGTCATAGACACTTAATAAGGCCCCGCCTAAAGTTTTACGGCAGATGATGTTGAGAGTCACCATTCTAGATGATATAGCTAAGGACCTACTTCTAGATATCTCGATTCAGCGTAACGCTCTTCAGCCGTATCATCAAAGACCATCAATATAGTCCAAGATATGTAATTATTTAAGAGCACGTACCCTTACATGTACAATTCGTTAAAAGTACGGAGATCTTATGATCAGCTAGCCATAATGTGCAAAGTTCTGCATGGCAAGATAGACGCTCCAGATCTTAGTGATCAGTTGTGTCGACTGTATGTTCCCGGCAACTATCTTTCGGCGAGGAAACATAAACTGTTTGCGGTTCCAAGCTGTAGGACAGTCGCTCACGCCGTGTCCCCGATACCGCGATCCCTTAACGCGCTCAATGCTCTTGTAGACAACAATCGAGAGCGTGACGTCTTTAATGATGCCTTGAACGACATTCTAGCTGAATGTTTGACGCTCTGCGAAGCGATGCTATAATTATTGTATTATTTTTGACATTAATATTTTAAAGTTATATGATTATTAACGGGATTTCATTCCACAACCTTACCACGGTAAATATCCCGTTAATCATATAATTAATATTTTAATTGACATTTGTTTTGTATTTTGACATTTTGTAATGAGCATTAAGTTAGTTTTGTTTTGTTTTATCATTAGTGTAAGTGGTGTACATAACCGTTCTAGTTAAAATACATAAATAAAATAAATAAATATCAGGATCAGGGATCCGGCCCCCAGACGTTTATTTACTCAGAAATGATAGTATAGAATAACGCAGTTGTTCCAGACCGACCTCCTTATGATAAATTATTAGCATTTATAATTATTTTATTAATTATGTTTAAGTTCTTTTTTTTACTATCGCTACTTACATGTAATAAAACTGTAGTAAACCGGATTTCTGTACAATGAAAAAAATGCTAAAAACAGAGTCAGGGGGATGTATGTAGTGAAATCGAAACTTACTACTTAGTTTTTTATTTTTATTTTTTGGTTCTCTGTTCGTCTGTCTGTTTGTACGGGCTAATCTCCGAAACGACTTGACCAATTTAATAAAAATTTCGTATGGTGGTAGCTTATATACAGGATATAGTCAACATATAGGATACTTTTGATCTCGGTACATTAGTGAGTTCCCGATGGATAGTTAAAAACTGTAATTAACCGTATACCGCGAGGCCATGCGTGTGAAACCGGTGGCGGGTCAGCTAGTTTTAAAATAATAGTTTTGATTCATGTCCATATCCTTTTCAGTAGTGTTAGAACCTACTGGGGCCTTATTCGCTATGACTATCAAAGAAGTAACACGGCGAGTCACGTTATCTTCATGAAATAATGGTAAAATTGTAAGGACTTCACGATCATTCCCGGAAGATATCGTATTGCACCGCGTTAGGTGTTTGAATGGTCATAGGGAATAAGATGTCGATTCTGTAAGCATTCTCTTAACTAAGAATCCAAATTAGTATAACACTTTCGAATGACAGCACTAAAATTAGATATTTCTCTTCAATTGTGTGCATATTTTAGACAGTTTAGTCGTCACGTAACTTGGTGCTCGCTAAGATAACCTAAAATAACCCAAAATTACATAGAAGACTCCTATTTTTAGAAGTGTCATTCTAAATATTAAATTTATTTTGGATTTTATTGTTAACAGAATAAGGACCATCATAATAAATTTTTAGTTCGGTAGGTTAGTTTAGTTTTTTTGAACAAGTGAATCGCTACCACTCTGAGTATATGCATATAATACCGGCTTTGTGTGTGTCTGCAGGGATGTTAGGCTCCTCCGATTGGTCTGGCTGCTTACAAAAATTGTTGGGTTAGGTCCCCTGAGTGTCATATATAAAAATCAAGACTGACATTGTAAGTAAACTTACATTATTGTTTTATAGCTTTAAAGCGTTTGGTAAAAATTACCGCCGCCGAAATGAGTCTGGCAGTATTAATTATTAATTTTTAATAACATTTTCTCAAGCATACGTAGAAATCTGAGACTTTTTAGAAATGTAAGTACAATTTCGATCTGCCTTGAGCACCTGGGGGCCTACTCCCACCTTTTACGAAACTATCATAAATCAGGAGTGTTTTTTGATAAGCTTAGAATAATCATACTTACTATCGTACTCCCACCGTCACTAAACGGTCAATCTAATTTAATTGTAAGCAATATAAGTGGTATGCAATATGACTACTTTAAGAGATGAGAGTACGGATCTTCAAAACTTTGATATTGGAACAATGAAACTTAGTGTCAAAAGTCAATTCAAAGTACGCGAATTGAATGAAGTATTTGATACTACGTCATGAAAAAGTCTATCGCAAACCATTGTTATTTTTAGCTTGCTATATTGACGTGGTGGTACTTATCAAATTTTATGGTAAGGTTAAAACATGATTACTTTAAGAGGTGGGCGTAGGGTAGTACCCCCCTGGTACCTGTAAACTGGCCGTCCGCGTCGGCCCAAGCTAGCAGGTATGCATACACTCGTAGTATGTACTGCTAATGCAGTCAATACATTTTATTCCTGAGAAAATGAGATACGTCTGGGGACCCTGGGATCTTGCTCTAATAAATAGAGGTCAAAATGATGAACAATCATCCTGATTGAGTCTGATCTTGATTGCAGATCAGACTAACTCAGTAATAGCTTTGATATAAAGGTCATTTTAGAACATATGTGTAACAACAATTCGCTTATATAGCGCAAACTAAAATCTATAATTATGTAAACTATAATGGTTCTTAATCTGTTCGTACTAAAATCCACATTCATGTAACACTTACAATGACCATTGTATCAGTAACTGTGCGTCTAAAATGTGCGACGAAAAACATATCGTTTTACTGAACTTTGGCTTCTGGCAGCCTTAAAACCTTTTCAGTAGTTTTTACACCCGCGTGGTGATGGATGATGATGATGAAAAGTACCCTATGTGTTAATTCATTGCCTCATCTGCCTCCATACCAAATTTCATCAAAATTGGTCCAGCCGTTTGAGCGTGAAAGAGTAACGAACATCAGCTATTCATCCATCCATCCAAACTTTCACATTTATAATATTATATATATATACATTGAACTTTTTCAATTTGCAAACATTGTCAGAGCGCCGTGACAGGATAGATTTAATTTTGATAACCTTACATAAAATATTTAGTAATGCGATAGACTGCCCCGATTTGCTTTCCCGTTTTAAGCTTAGAATACCTTTTAGATATCCTCTGACACCATTTTCACCGCCTTTTCGCAGGACTATGTTAGGCGCCAATTCACCGGTGCCCCGAATGTGTAGGCTTATAAATGATTGTGGCAACTCGATAGACATTTTTGGGGATTCTCTGCTTGAATTTAAGATTAAATTAAACTCACTTAGGACCGTTACGGTCAACAACTCTCTCTGACTGTTCTACTTAAATTACTTATATCTATAAATTACGTATATTTTTAAATTTTGTAATGACTACTAAGTAATAATTATGTGCATGTCATATATCTCGGTTACCTACTCCATTTTTAATGTTATTAGTGTTTATGCATGCGGTGTTTCTCTTAAATAAGTAATACAGTTAGCGAATAATATATACTTACATGTAACCTAGTATAAAATGTGATGTAATTACTTACCCTTGAGAAGCCTAATAAATAAATAAAAAAAAAATAAAAAAAATATATAGGATATTATTATACAGACTGACTGGTTGAACACTTTACATAAACAAGGACATGATAATTCATGGTCACATGAAACGTTTAAAAAAATAAAATTAAAAAAATACCGTTAAACTACAGAGGAAACCTTCATTCTATGAATGTGCTATAACTCGAAAATTATGGACACCGTCCGAACGGGGTTAATGACCCTAAGCGCCGCGCCGCGTTCAAAGGAATCAAGCTGCGTCCGAACGGGGTTAATGACCCAAAGGGCCGCGCCGCCCGCGCCGCCAAAGGATGCCGCGATCGTCGGCCGCCCGCCCGGCCGCGCCGCGCTTTTATTACTACACGCGCGCCGCGAGTGACCATGTTTATTGTTTTGAGTAGACAATTAAAGTTAAATTAGGTAAATATTAGGCACCTATTTTTTTTTCTTAATTAGAACAAGAATCGAGTACTGAGCACTATATATCAATATGTAAAGTGTTCAACCAGTCACCCTGTATATTGGATAGAATCTATGCATAGGTCACTTACTGCAAGTTCACACATTAGGTAGTATAGGTATCTTTATAAATATTCAATAACTTTTATTATTTTAGGTATAGATTTATTTACAAAGTATTAAAAAAAGGAAATAAAAAAAAATCTAATTTATAAGCCCCATTTGGCAAAAGTGGCATGAACGCTGGTGGCATTGCCACGCTAGATGGCAATGCTAAGTTTTTGCCCAAAGTAGGCGCCAGCATTTCGGTCACCATTTCATATAGGTATCTAGGTATGTATTAATATGCAGGTACGTCATGTTCATATAGGTATCTATGTATAAATATGCAAGTACGTCATGTAGTCAAATTGGAAAATGTCATCAAGACATAAAACTGCCTCAACCAGACATTCCTGTTTGCAAACAGGCCGGCATTTGCATTTATTCATTAGAATTAGAAGTATTTTGTTGTTTGATTGTCGACGCAAACTATTCGGCTATTTGAATGGTTATACCGTCCCCCGTCCCCATATGACATAATATTATAAAGAGGAAAGATTTGTATGTATGTTTGTAACGAATTGGCTCAAAAGGTACTGGACCGATTTCAAAAACTATTTCACCATTGGAAAGCTACATTCACCCTGAGTAACATTCATCATCATCATCATCCATCAGCACGCGGGTGAAACCGCGGAGAGCAGCTAGTAATCAGATAAGGAGCTAAAACTCGATGGTTGGACCTCGTGCCTCGGTGATCAAGTGATCATGGCGTCTGACACGGATAGTCGGAAGACGCGGGTTCGAATCCCGTCCAAGGTTGTGAATTTTCTCTTTTAAAATTACAATGTTTGGTATCGCTAAGCAGACGTTAGTGCTTTAAATATCATATTACAAAAATTAGTTATATGTACCATGTTTATGTGATTATCGAAGTACTTACCAAGCTGTTTATTATTCGCTTTCTTGTCTGTTGTCTATTTCCGTACCTACTTATTTTGCAACGCATTTTAAGCTAACTGCCCGATAAGCTAGAGTCTTCAATCTATACCTAAAGAACTAGCACTTCACTATCTTCCTACTGTTGGGACTCGAGACTCTCTGTCTCTCTCTCTGAGAAGAAGGCTAAGGGTCTATTGCGGCTTGTTGGATAGGCTAGTGGCCAACCTCTGTCAAAGTTTTCATACCACCTGAAACCCTTCGACATAGCCTAACGCCTGTTGTCCTAAGACAAACAACCAGGACCAACGGCTTAACGTGCCCTCCGAAGCACGGAAGCGCTCGGTTGAACGATGCCACTAGCACACACCCATCCAACTCCTGACCGTGGCAAGCGTTGCTTAACATTGTTTATCGGTTAAGATCGCCAATACAAGCTCCGCTGCGAGCGCTTCTGCTATACAAATGCCACTGAAAAGTCATAACCGAGCAAAAATCTAGCAGAATGGGACTCGATAAGTAAATACGCCTACAAATATTAGTTCAAGACCACACAACGAGTAGGTATTAGTGAAGATATCGTATGTGCAGGAAATCCTTGAACAGTGCTAATGTGTGCTAAGCCAGTGTGCTAATTATAGTGATGCTGTAGGTATATTATTTATATATACATTTATCGTAGCAATTTTATTATGATTAAAGTTATAAGCAGGCTATGCATTTCATCTCGCTAATATTCTATTCAGATTTCTATTCCCGTCAAATTCTCAAAAAACACATTGTAGTATTGAAGTTTTAGTCAAAAGAATAAATTATTAATGTGTTTTTTCCTTTTTACTCAACTACTCGCAGATAAATAACAGCAATTTTAATTTGACAATGAATCGTGAATATTTGAAATGACTATAAATTGAATTTGAAGAATTCACTTGGAGGATTTTAGTTCTGAAGTTCTTAGCTCTATCGAATTAACCACTCGCATGAGAGAAATCATCAAAAGCTATAACTTCTTCCAATTATTTTATGATCACTTCATATTTCCCAATGCCCCGGTTTTTGAAACATTTAGTAACTACATCAAATTTACTACCTAGCAATGGCAAAACAGACATTCCACAATAAGAGACACATACCTACTAGCATCAAAAATGTCAAAAAATGTTAAAAATAAATTTACAACTACGAAGAAATAATATCAGGAATAGTAACTGCCTTAAAAAATGACCCAATAAAAGTCGTGCTAAATGAATAACATCGTTCACGCCGCTATGACTCAGCTGTCATAGTAGACGTTGCAGCACGAGCGTGGACCAATCCCTGCTTTCCTTCTGAAATTTAAACCAATCACCGAACATGTCTATTTGTAACCGCGGAAGTAATTCGTATTTGGAATCACGTCGTTTTGGTTTGAAGGACCACTATTTGTGTGGAATTTGTTCTGAGTTATGCTTCCTGACATTATTTCTTCGCAGATTTATAAAGACTTGTTTGGAGCATAGTGCTATATGGGTGTGAGACGTAGACTACGACAGAAAAATATAGAGAAAGATATAGGAAAGATTCGAGATGTGGTGTTAAAGAAGGATGGAGACGATAAAATGGACAGAAATGGTGTCAAATGAAGTTTTAAAAAGAGTGAATGAAAAAATAATCTTACTCAAGACCATAAAAGAGAGAAGAGGGAAAATGATTGGCGACCTGTTACGATATGACAACTATATAAAGATCTTAATTGAAGGAAAATAGAAGGAAAGTAAGGCAGAGGTAGGCCACGGATAAGCTACATGAGCGAAATTAAAGAACACGTAAATGTCATGTCGTACACTCAGACAAAATAAAAAGTATAGACAGAATGTTGTGAACAGAGAAGTGACGCCGGTTTTCGAAACTACATGTGCGTGCATCGGTACTGCCATGATATTCAAACTAATTTAAAAAATAATTATTAAATAATAAATTTACATTAAATCATAAATAAAACTTTACGTGTTGCTTCCATGCGTCGCGATAGTTCAATGACGAGCCAAGGCGTAGTTTTGTTGTAGATTTTGTATGTAAATATGTGTGGACACGGCGAGGTGTAGTTTTACCCGGCCTCACTTCTCTGTTCACAACATTCACAACACTCTGTCATTCACAACACAACATTCTGTCTTGACTTTTTTATTTTGTCTGAGGTCGTACAAGGAGGTAAAAGAGGTTGCCCTAAATAGATCAAGATGGAGGAGATTGCATCAGCTGCACCGACAGGAGTCTGACTCTTAAATTATAATAATTACTACCTCTGTAGCAGCAGTAAGGGACTTACGAATATCGATTGGATTAGTAGTAATAGAACAAGTGCAATTTGAAAAATCTAATACCGAATTCCATTCCATTACTTTGATAAAAATCAGTTATTGGAGTGTAACTCAAAAAATACTGAACCGAATTTGATAAAATTTACATGGGATGATTTACATAGGACCACACGGGAAGCACCAGCTTTCAAACAAAAAATAATTATGGGAATCGGTTTATTACCCAGTCGAAAGTTTTGAGGTAAACATAATATAAAAAATTAAAAAATACAGTCGAATTGAGTACCGCCTCCTTTTTAGATGTCGCTAGAAAATAAAGCTACTTATGTTTATTAGAACGTAAAAACTCTATGAAATGATTCTTAAATCGATATCATATACAGCAAGGTAAACAGCCGCGCGAGAATAGTCATAGTTACTACGCAATAAGCTGCATTTTGAGATGGAAGCAAGCCGTTATTGATTTTAGAGATAATAGAATAATAATAATAATAATATTATTAATAATTAATATTATAGACGATTTAACTTGAGGACACATCATTCATCCCTTAGGAACAGAGATGGGGCGATAGCTATAATTTTTTATCTATAAAGAATATCAAATTTTATTCCATCGACGATGGTCGTGCACGCCAGGTGTGCGGTCACAGACGGTATGGGCACGGTGGTATGGGTAGACGGGCTGTAGGCAGTCATTCATTTCAATCAAGCAATTTAAAACATTGCAGCTCAGTTATTACACTTTGCTTTGCTACCTACTCATTGAGACATAACCCTGATTTTGCACTTTAGCGGTTAGAATACCGCAAGTATTCGGTTTCAAGGTGAATTTCAAATTATTGTTTATGCTAAAGCTGCGTCCACATTTGTAACATTTTACCGAACATTATCCTGTGAACGTAACGGACACGCGTGACAGTACCGATAAGATAATGTAGACGTCTTTTGTTACGCGAACAGTTATTGTCACAAGCTGCAGTTACGATTCAATCCATTCCGAACACTGAAAGCACAGGATGTACGGAGTTACGATCTACTAGTCTGGTCCAGTGTGGACGCTGGGCGGTGTACTGACAGTTGACACGCATCTAAGTTACGTGTTACGAGCCGATTCATTGATAGGCGGTCCAAGGATGTTCGCTATTGTCAGCGTGACCAGGAGACGTCCACACTTGCGTTTATGACACGCGTCAAAGTACGCCAGATGACACGGATACAGACAGTAGGAGTTCTAGAGTGGAGACCGCGTCTCGGCAAACGTAGTGTAGGACGTCCTGAGGCACGGTGGAGTGACGATCTGCGCAAGACGGCTGGCAAAAACTGGATGCGAGAAGCCCAAGATAGACCTAAGTGGCGTGCAATTGGAGAGGCCTATGTCCAGCAGTGGACTGCTACTGGCTGATGATGAGACAGTAGGAGCGGATCACGTCGTGACGTATCCCGGTACGTCCCCCGCCCACACCTCGTCGCACCGCCTCGCTCCTGTAGCGATGCCATCCCACGCACTCTAAATCGACACCATGCGTCCACACTTGTAACATTTCATCGTACATGATTTGTGACCGTGTCAGCACAACCCCAGGCCGTCCACACTAAGCGTAACATGTCTTGTACGATGTCATGTAATCCGGTCCGTTGTCTTGTCACAAGTGTGGACGCACCTTAGGAACTTCTGCACGGTTCGTACTTGTACATGTTCGCGTCGTAGCAGCTTGCCTATCTTCTTGGTTGAGCTTCCTTTATTCTGACGATGTGATTAATTTTTAGTTAATAATAAATATAATTTTATTATTAGTGATATAAGTATAGTTTTGGCTTCGTTTGGAAACCTTCTTCAGGATCTTGAGTGCGGTGCGCTCGTCGTTGCGTCCCGCGTCGCACTACAGGCAGCAGCCCGCTGTGCACGGGAGGTTGGTGCGGGGCGTGCGGGCGGTGGTGGAGCATAATGCGGCGAATGTTGCGTCATCGAGTCTGCGGTCTGCAGAGTGCCCTCGCTACTGCTTCCTTCAGGTGGGACCCCTGCAGTCTGACATGCGAAAACTGACTATCTCAATTCTCTTTTCCACTTTGCCCAGAGTACCTACCATGAAGACACGTTTTCCAGCTTTGTGACAGTGCCCACCCTTCATCTCGATTGAAATTTAGACGCCGACAAATTTCTATTGCCTCACGGATCTTGCGAGGAACGAAGAGTGTTCTCTCGACAAAACCCGCGGGTCCTAACAAATCGTATGAAGTGCGACGTCCCGGTCCAAGATCCTGAAGAAGGCTGCTGGACGAAGCCGAAACAATTGTCGATTGTGATATCGACAACGCGTAAGCCTCAGGTTAACCCCGTTTCATTATTACTAAAAATCAATAAATGTCACAATGGGCGGTCTTTTCGCTAAGAGCTCTTCCAGGCATCCATAACCACCCATAAATAGAAATTTTCATCCGAATATCCCATTTTAATATAAACTATGTAGTGACCGTGATTGTTAAGATAATGTAGGTAGATTCATATTTAGTAGTGTCTTATCGTAATTTCAGATAAGATCTCCAATCACAAATATTGATAACAAAGGTAACTACTACGAAAGTTTTCTTTAATTTTTATAATCTTCTTTATTACTAAAATAAACATTACAAAAGTTTGTGCGTATGGTATATTTGTTTCGTCTGCACGCGCACGGCTGTTTTACGTGTAATTTTGGATTGGACATAGTTTAGTTAGTGTAGTGCTCGCAGGCCGATGGTAAGCACGAGGCCAACACAGCTTCTAGATAGGTACCTACGTAGAGTCCGCGCCACGTATCATGCCCCGCGGAAAATTAGAGGAACTAACTAAATTTGTATGTAATGTACGACTACTAGCGCCGCGTCTATGGGACTTATTTCGTGGTGCGGACTCTAGTCACAGGCTCGACAACAGACGGTGTGTACAAGAGGCACGCCTACACTCGCACTCGCCCACAGCTCTCGTAACACTGGCCGTGCCGCCTTACCCACACGCTTGCCCGAGACTGTGTATTTATGTATTAGGTTGTGTCCAACACACAAACACTACAGTTAGGCTACTGTTTTATTACAGTAAACATATATCGTGATAAAGCCATTATTCGCGCGGGAGAAACAGAGGGGTGCAGCTAGTGTTACACAGTTATTAACTGTTAATTTATAACAGATTTAAATGAAGAGGTTCTTAATTATATAGACGGGTGTGTTTTTTTTTATAATTGTTATTAGAGTACTCTGCCAACAGAGAGTTGATATTTATGTGTTTGTACTAAGGTACAAACACAAATAAAACACATACACAAGTACAATTTCAAAAATTTTATACCTACTTCCATTATATTCAGTTATTGGAGTGTAACTCAAAAACTACTGAACCGAATTTGATGAAATTTAAATGGGACCACACGGGCAGCACCAGCTTTCAAACAAAAAAATTTGAGAATCGTATCACTCGGTCGAAAGTTATGAGGTAAAATACAGTCGAATTGAGTACCTCCACCTGTTTTGCTTGAAAGCTGGTGCTTCCAGTGTGGTCCCATTTAAATTTCATCAAATTCGGTCCAGTAGTTTTTGAGTTACACTCCAATAACTGGAATAGAATGGAAGTCGGTACTATTTTTTTCAAATGTACTTGTCAGTTGTGAACGCCAGCATTTCTATCACCCGTCGCCTCAACCAAACGATTGGCCAGACTCCTATAAAAGTTATTACTATTACAATAATTATATTTATAATCGATAACAATTTTTCATCAACAACTAGTTTTAAAATGTGAGTATCTTCTTTATTAGAGCTTATACACACGAGCAGCATATTACCAAGTGCAGAGGTAACTGCAGCCCATAGCTGCAGCCGTCGACACGCGTTGACGGCTGCCACCGACGTGTCGACGGCTGTTGTTGACGCGTCGACGGTAGTCGTCGACATTCTAACTTTGAAGACCAGCGGCAGCCGTCGTCAGCTCACATAATATAGGAGTAAATTGCAGATTGGATTCCGAAGAAAAAATGAAGAATAGAAATTCGAACAAGATAAAGGAAGGAGGCAGAAGAAGGGATCTGGGATAATAAAAAGATAAAAGTAATTTAGATTATATTACTTTAATAAGATCAACATAATCTGACACAGTTTTGTATTCAATATACGAGTACAAAGCTTGCAGGTTGAAATTAAAAGCAAGAAACTTACTACCTATAGGGACAATAATAATTATAATCAGTATATAACTATACTCAGAAATCAATTTACAAATGCCGCCGACGCGTCGACGACTGCCATCGACCCGTCTCCGTGTGAGCAGTTATCTTTGCCGCTCGTGTGTAAGAGCTCTTAGAATGGAAGTCAGGATCAAAAGTTTAAAAATGTACCCATATTATGAACTAGCTGGTGCCCGCGACTACAACTACGCAGGATTAGTACTTCGAGTAGCTTATTATTTCTCCAAGGGCATATCTATATTTATACCAACATGTCAAAAAATATGTACATTAGCAAAAGCAATTGCTATAATAGTATTATTTGAGTACATTTAAATACTTAGTATATCGATCAGTAAACAATAATAATAAAATCAAATTAATCACCATGGAAAAAAACTGTCATTACATTTCATCACCCTTGGTGGTATTTGTGTTACATTTCATCACCCTTGACGGTCGCCGAACACGTCTAGCTAGTGTATCGAGCTGTAAATTGACTTGGTTTTTGACTAAGCTAACAGCAACTGACGCAAACTTTGACAGAACTGTCATCATTACGATCTTGACGTAGGCGGAGATCTTATTATTTTGTTTATGCTGTGCCCAAGCATATATTACGCTTTTTCACCCGCTTGGTGATGGATGATGATGATGATGAAAAGTATCCTATGTGTTAAACCAGTCATCTATGTCCATACCAAATTTCATCAAAATTGCTTTGTGCAAAAGCCGTTTGTGCGTTAATGAGTAACAAAGATCCACACATCCACACATCCATACTCACAAACTTTCGCGTTTATAATATTAGTAGAAGTAGATTGTCAAATGGAAATCGATTGAACTCACGATGTAAGTACATTACGAACTCGAGACAAGGCCTTTGATCCTGTCAATGATGCATGCAAGTAATGCATGCATAAAATATTATTAATGCAACGGAACTGTCATTGTATAAAGTGCAATTGAAAGCTGTGTAGCTTTCAATTTATTGAAATTCTGATCTCACAAATAACGAATGTTAAATCATTACATATGTCAATTAAGGGTCTTAGCACACTTAAACGTCTCGCTTCCCACCCGGCAAAAATAATATCATTCAAATATGAGCTTTGGTTATTGCTCTTTAGGTATACTTTACATTGGCAATAAGCTAGCAAGCTCACTGACAGCGAGCTGTCTGCTAATTTTATCTTGCCAATGAAAGTATATATAAAAAGCAAAAGTTAAGGTTCATATTTGAATAATATTCTTGTTGTCTAGCGGTAGTTGAGTCGTTTAAGTGTGCTAGGACCTTAAGGTTGTGCAAATAACGGTTGCATGCAGAAACATGGACTGTTCGCCTCAGGGACCAACGCAAAATCGATGCACTTGAAATGTGGTGCTGGCGGCGACTGCTGCGGATCCCTTGGACAGCGTTTCGGACCAATATCTCGATCTTGGAGGAACTAAAAATCAAGTAAAGATTATCGTCGACTGTGCAAATACGAATCCTCAAATACTTCGGACACATTCGAAATGAAAACTCCATGGAACGACTCGTAGTCCAGGGTCAAGTAGAAGGCAAGCGGTCACGCGGTCGATCACCTACGCGTTGGACAGACCTCATAAAAGCTGCAGCTGCAACACAAACGTCCGTAGTTCAAAGTACCCGAAACGCAGAAGATCGCAATGGATGGAGGCCCATCGCGAGGGCTGCATTATTTAAAGGGATCGTCTTTAACCACGACCACTCTGTCAAGAGTGAACGACTAAGAAGAAGAAGAAGAGAAATAATGGTTGGCTCAATGGAAGGGTGTAGCAAGACATGGTGGTACACCCCAGTTAGAACAAAAAGGGGCAAACCAAGAAAAAATATAAGTACTTAGCAATTTTACTTTGGAATTCGTCGGAAGGTCAGTATAAATTTTGTTTTTCGTGGTAATCGATCCGTTGCGTCATCCGCCATCTTGATTTAACGGGTCAATTTTTGTTTATTGAATAACTCGTATATTTTGAATTTCACATGAAAAATAGTTTTCACAAAAAATGGTTTAGAATTAAATTTCATACTGTTTTGAATCTCATATAATAATTAAAATTATATTTATCATTGCATTATCACGTTAATTTTCAATTTTACATGGAAAAATAAAACTACCACAGTTGTTTGAAATAAAATTTCTTTCAATTTTGGTGCATATCAATTATTTGTAGGGCTAGTAAGAGAATATAACTTACTAACTGCGGCTACGCTCGCGTGGCCTCGCGGGATACGGTAATTACAGATTTTTAATTATCCCACGGGAACTCTTTAATTTACCGGGATCAAAAATATCCTATATGTTGATAAGGGATATAAGCTACCACCATACGAAATTTCATATCGGTCGAGTCGTTCCGGAGATTAGCCCGTACAAAAACCCGTATAACAATTTGAACTTATTTTTCACTCCTTACATCCCCTGACTCGGTTTTTAGCACAGTTTTCATTGTACAGAAATTTGACCTCTACACTACTTTATAATAATATGTAGTAGAGTAATAATAATAATAATATTAATATTTATTTACCAAAAAATTTAGAGTTTACATCCCTCCTTTTAAACCTTAAGTCATCCCTGACAAAAATATTGAAAGTATCACTATTAATTTTAAATTACCTATCCAGTTATCAATTTTCATCATTGTAGCTCCAAAAACAAAGAACTTTTGAAAAAAAATCCAAATGCTAATTTTTACCACTGTACGTTCGAAAACATAAAACTTTCCATACAAACTTTCACCCCTCCATTTCACCCTCTTAAACCACCACTATCCAAAAAAAACTAGGCCAACATTTTTTATCTTGAATGACCTATCCAAATACAAATTTTCACAATTATAAGTTCAAAAACAAACGAGTTTCATACAAACGTTTTCACCGCTTTTGACCCCTTAGGGGTTAAATTTCATAAAAACCCGTCTTAGTGAGCACCTACGTCCTAAAAAGAACCCGCATGCAAAATTTGAAACTCCTAGCACTTGTAGTTTCTGAGATTTCGTGATGAGTGAGTGAGTGAGTGAGTGACCTTTCGCTTTTATATATATAGATAGATTACAATAAACACTACCGCTCAGCAGTGCAAGTGCGGTAATTTGTCGATGATATATTTGACAAGTCGACTCGATAGAATCGGTTTTATTAATTATCAATGTCATATTTGACAATACTATACGTCAAAAACACTTTTTTCGATGTTAAGGTGTGAAACGGTTATCCAGGGAGCATAGCCGCGGGCTAGAACTGGCAAGTTGACATTTCTAAAGAGTGTTAAAAGCAAGTAATAAAAAAAAAATAACGTGTCTTTAACGTTTTTTTATTTATGCTTAAATAGGGTGATATAATATAAAACGTAGAAATATACTTAGTGTGATTGCTGTGCACTCTGTCCAGTTAAAAATGCAAGTAAGTTTTTACAGTAAGTAAATGGATATACTTATGTTTTAATTCGATAATAGTGCCTTAAAATTATACACTTATTGTATTAATTCAATTGTAATTTTATATTATCTTAAAATACATAAATATTTAGAAATTAAGTTAAGATTGCAGCGACTGGACATCGTCATTTCCGGAACGAACTCAGTCTATTTTTAAAAGGTGGGGGCTAACCGAATGTTTTGATAAAACCGATGTTGAGTTGGGCTGGCATTACTCTTTGAAACGTCGCGTCGCTCAGCTAGCTGTTCCTACTCGAAGTTTAATATTGTAAAATCGCACCAAAATCATATTTAACGCACGTAGTGAAGCAGATTGTTTTTAAGGAAATAAATGTACATATAAAAGTTGTAGTAGTGTATTCTTCGGCCTTACCTGACTTGTAAGATTTTAACACTTCTGAACAGCAGGGTTAGAATAGTGCATTCTCTACTATTACTTACTCTGTGCTAACAGTATGTCGGTCTTGTACTAGGAGTACATCATCAATAAGGAGTAGGTATATGCAAATACTAAATAGGAATACATTAAGTGATGTATAGTCATGCATGGAGAATTATAAATAAGATATATGGACCATGCTGCATTTTCATGCAAATTTACTAATGACAAACAGGTTTTGCATTACAAATTGAAATGGTTAACCTAAATAACCCCTTTATTTGTAAAGTCATTCAAATTTTATTAAAACGGACGTTTCCACTCACTCTCTGTATCTGTTTCACTCACTGTTTGCGTTATTACTTCACTCTTAAACGGTTGATTTGAATTAAATTTGAAATGAAATTAGGTAATCGTAATACAAACAAACAAACCTTTAATCTTTATAATATTAGGTATAGCTTTCATATTTAAGTATTGAAATGTATTGTTTACATCCGTAAAAAAAAATTATAATATGCAAAGCTAAGAGACAGTTACTAAAGACAGTACACTTTAACATGGTAATACACGACTAAGTAGATCCTGGAGTGATCAGTCCCAGGCTGTTTTATCCTCCAAGTAATCCGAAATTTTGTAATAACCTTTTTGACTATAATTAAACTATAATTACTAACTTTAACTAAGTTGTATTAGTAATTTTAAACTTATTAATAGGCAAATCTCGAATAACATTGACGGTGAATGACAATAGATCCCGTTAGTAGCAAGGATCACTAAAGAAGGTGAAAAAAATTCACGGTTACATGTGTATTTTTTTTTTTGTCTTGTTGTTTTTTCAGTTTACTATAGAGACGCCGCAGACTGTAGAGTCCGTTCCATTTAAGCATACTACATCTTTGCATACAAGTGGGGAATATAGACTAAACCTAACATTTTTATAACTAGAAATATAAGTAAAGATAGAAAAACAAAACTAAATAAGGTATCCATTAGAATTCCGAGCAGACCGGTCTCCGCAAACAGCACCCGTTCACGAGTTGACGCATGTGCCAGCCATCGCCTTCCTCAACCATATTTTAGGAATTGCGACCCGAAACACGACGCCGCCGCTTGCCAACACCTCTTCGTGAGCATGACTGATTGGAATGCCATTATCCACCCATTATACATTACAATATTCAACTAAGCACTTCCATTTTTACAGTCAGGTAACCTAACACACTTACTAAGTTACCATCTATGTGTATGCTCAAATCGTTATTTCCACGAACATTCGCATACGTACGCAGATAGTAAATCGGCGCCAAATCTATTCGCATATCTGAAGATATTGCAGATAACACCAGATATGCTGACAAGACAGGGCCTGGAAGACATCGAGTGGCTTGACCTTCAGTATCAGGTACCGTATAGTCATGATTAACTAAACAGATATCAATAGGTGTCCATTATCAATAAAAAGGTTTGTGAAGCATAAAGTTTACATATAATGTTACTAGTACGTACTGGATATGGAAGAACGGAAGCTCCTACTGCACGCATTTTATGCTTAAAAGGAGACTCTTGATAATTGATTTAAGGCGCGCTCGTACCCTGATTAAAGAATAAACAGAATTTCTAAACACCTAGTGTAACGAAACAGATCGATAGTATATTATGAAAAATATATAAAGGTTAGAAAAAAAATAGAAAAAGAGTTATAACCGAATATAATTCAAAAATATAACTCTCTTTCAGCAGAAAAAAAATCCTGAATAGGTCCACAAAAATAAACTTTCACGTCCAAACTCTCAGAATTTTCAGCGATAGCACTATACTTTTTTTTAAGTAATACATAGCTAACTTGTAGTACTAAAGTAATAACCAGCAGTTTTTTCAATTATGTTAGTATATATCGAAAAATATAAAGAAAACGTCCAAAATTACGCAATTCCGCATTACATCGTCCAATTTAACAAGCGATTTTCAACCTTACGTAAAGCATCGTAAATTATTTTAAAATTGGGGTTGGACCGCGCCTTAAGTAACATTAACCTTTGAAATGAAATAAATAGTTTTATATTTGTATATGTATCAAATCTCTATGCATACAGGCTTGTTCTGACTGACTGATTGATTTGTCAACGCAGAAAATAAGCCGCTGGGGGAACTAACTTGAGATTTTGGCTGTTGATGCCTCATAGGATTCGGTACAAGTTAACCCTACAAGTATTAAGTGGTAACTTCTGCCTTGAACCTACGAAGAAATAATATCAGAAAGAGTAAATGCCTTAAAAAAATTACCCAATAAAAGTCGTGCTAAATCAATAACATCGTTCACGCCGCTATGACTCAGCTGTCATAGTAGACGTTGCAGACCGCGCGTGGACCAATCTCTGCTTTCCTTCTGAAATTTAAACCAATCACCGAACATGTCTATTTGTAACCTCGGAAGTAATTCGTATTTGGAATCATACATCATTTAGGTTTGAAGGACCACTTTTTGTGTGGAATTTGTTCTGAGTTATGCTTCCTGATATTATTTCTTGGTAGCCTTGAACAGATGTTCTACGCAGAGGTTAGGACTTGCACATAAACCACATCAGCCAAATGCATCTCTGCAGTTGTGAAGTCTCATGTGCCTGTAGTTTCACTGGCACCCATATCCTTCAAACCACACCAGAACACAGTGTTGGGAACATTATTGCTTCACGGTAAAAAAGGTATGGTAGCAGTGCTTCCCTGGATGAACTCATTCATAAAGCTCTCTACTGCTCTCATCTCTAATGATGGTATTGGGGGAGAACTCAATTTATTTCTGTGTCTTCGTTTAGTACTATACCATTGTTAATTTATTCTGTGGCTAAGTATCCCATAGACGAAGCTGCTGGCGGGTCAGCTAGTCCTACAAATGTATAAGAAAGATCGGTACAATTGATTTACTTTTCTACCGACTTCCAAAAAAAAGAGGAGGTACTCAATTCGACTGTATTATTATTTTATTTGTATGTTTGTTACCTCATACCTTTCGACTGGGTAAACCGTTTCTCAAAATTATTTTATTGTTTGAAAGCTGATGCTTCCTTGTGGTCCCATTTAAATTTTATCAAATTCGGTCTAGTAGTTTTTGAGATACACTCCAATAACTGTATAGAATGGAAGTCGGTATTAGATTAATCAAATTGTACTTGTAGTCATCCAATTACACGAGGAAGCCCATTTGTAGCAGAGCTGAAGCTCTCACTGAAAACTGAAGAACTCACTCTCTGAAGAATCGTTCTTGTTGTTCTATACGGATCAACTAGGTAAGGCAATCCTGGCTTCGGTAACTTGTATAGGTAACCGCTAGAAGCGTTATCAACTAAACGATTCTGTGGTTTCGAAGGTAATCTGGTTGTTGTCCGGTTGTATCTTAGGACTATTATCCTTATACAACCGGACAGTTATAGGGATTTAGGGGATATAAATACTTGGACACTAGGGTTCGTCGCTATTTAGGCTATCCACCAAACCGCATTCAGCTTGCGTGGTTGATTACGGCTTGAACCAACTCTCTCCCTGTGTGGTCTGGCTTAGCTTGTGCGCCACTTTAGTATTTACTTCTTTTTTGTTCTTCGATATGCATTGTCTTGCCTATTTTAATGTTACATACCGCTGGAGGCAAAATGGAACCCTTGTAATATCGTTCCTACGTGGGACGTACTTAGGAACGATATTATAAGGGTCCATCTGCCTGTGTTTCTGTTTGTCAAGGCCCATTTGCTAAGGAATGTGTAAAGGTACTAAGTTGAAATTATATAATATCAAATACTAAACGATATAAGTACAGGTTTATTTCTCTTGCTTCTTGCCAAATTGATTTTGGTTTTCTGATTGGGTTTCATTTATTGCATTCAAAATATGCCGCATAAATTTTCGTTTTTTTTTACATTAATGTGCGAGTGCATTACTGGCCACATCGCCCGACGTGGCGACAGCAGCTTGGAAAAGCTCATTGTGGTAGGAAACGTGGAAGGGAAACGCTCACGAGGCCGGTCTCCGACCAGGTGGTCTGACCAACTTAAAGAAACACCAACGTCCCGCTTTTACACCGCGGTGGAGATGGCCACAGACCGGAGCCGATGGAGACAGTTCGTTAGAACCAAGGTGCTGCCATGATGATCACGATCCTCAGTCATGAGGGAACGACCGAAGAGAGTGAGTGCATTGCATTAGAAACTTAATTTTTTCAATGCGTCGTGAACTTATGTGTAGTTACATCACGTACTTACATTTTTGGTTATCTATACGAAAACAAACTTGCGTTTGTAGTTGCTGAATAGACCGTAATATACCTATATCTATGAATAGAGAACAATTTTGCGCTAGTTTAAGTTTTTCCTTCAATAAGACTTAAGTAACTTATGATTGTTTGTAAGGAACCACGGTTCGGATTTTATATATTCTTATACCAGTAGTACTAAAGGCAAAGTACTTAGACCGCGCGGCCCCGAATATTTACTTACTTTTCTAAAGGTAAATGGTAAAATTTCAGTAGGTAGTTTCATATTAACTAGACAATAATCTGGTGATAATGTACGATCCTAGAATATCGACCGTGCGCCGCATTATCACTGTACTTACTATTAGTTATTCCATGTCCCATACAATCACTCGCTTATCAGCTGTTTCAAGGGATTTAGATAAGATCCGTTTGGCTACTGTATTCAATAACACTACAGTATTATAATCCGGTCCAAATATAAATAAAACACTTCGGAAATAGGTATGTAGTCATGACATGAAGAGATTAGGTGGCAGATCTTGTGTAGGCTAGTCGAGAAACTTTTTAACGAGTGAGGATTTAGCAATAAAAACAACGTTTTCTTTTAATTGCAACGATATAGATAATAAGTGGGATTTAAAAATGAATTTAAATAGAAAACTGCTTTATACAAGGGTACTGGTAATCAATTAGCATTCTTTTAAGAGCATATTCTGTACATCAAAACAAACATCTTTTGTTCTACGACTTTCAAAAATTCGTATTTATTTCCATACAAAACTTAAAATAACAATTTGACCGGTCTAAACATAGTTAACACTATGCCGACAAGCCCCGGCCGGCGGCTGGCGGGCGGCGGCGGCAGCGTAAGAAAGGGGTTGAGTTGAGACGCGGCAAGTCAAGGTCGTCGTAGCTGTGCTACGCTGCGACGCGCTCTTAACTACATGCATAGCTACACGTAGATGAATGAAGTGGATGCGATATAGAGTTATGAAGTGCAAGAGAGAATCAGAAAAACCTAAAAAAAATTTGGATGGATGTGTGCTAGTGGCATTATTCAATTGAACGCTTCCGTGCTTCGGAGGGCACGTTAAGCCGTCGGTCCCGGTTGTTTGTCTTAGGACAACAGTCGTAAGGCTATGTCGAAGGCCTTCGGGCGGCCTGAAAACTTCGACGTGGGTCGGCCATTAACCTATCCACCACCGCACTGGGCCAGCATGGTGGATTAATGCCCTACTTCTCTCTGAGAGGAAGACTCGAGGTCCCAATAGTGGGAACAAAATGGGCTGATTATGATGATGATGATGATGATGTATCGAAATATAAATATATATTTTCGTATCGCTCTGTATCTTAAAATACGAAGATGTAAAAATATACATTATAGCTATCGTTTGTGGTCTCCTGACAATTTCTATGGAAAGATGTAATGAGATGTATCGTGCTATAATGTACATCTTTACATTAATAGCTACCGTGTGTAAAGCCCTTTATAGTGTTAGTGCTCACCGGGATATTTACCAATAACGGTATCAAAATTTTATTACACCATTAAATAATATTTAAATGATGATTTAGTATAAGTTAAATGAAAATGTTCTATTATAAGTAATAAATGTATAATGTACCTATGTAATTAGATCAAATGTGTGAATTATTGACATGTATGACATAGGTACAGTGTGATTGGAAATTGATTTTTTAATTAGTTTAATTATTTTGTTATTCTAATCCAGTAATTCATAAATCTAGGAATAATAATTTTATTGTACATAATCTAATATCAATCTGTATGTCGACGCATAATAAATGTCAACGTAATTTTTGCATGTCGTTATGATGGAATGTGGAGCGCTACCTACCCGTATATGTATGTATACCCATGTTCATGGAAATAAATAATTTTGAATTTGAATAACTAGACTAGTAAACTAGTAAATATGATTGCGTGCACAAGAAAGTGGGCTATCACGCTGTGGATTTTCGCAAGATGTCACATTCACTGAAAGCTGATAGAAGTAAGATCCGAACCATAACGGTGGCCCATCACCCCTTATTTTTCTGGTCATAAATTATTGTAAACGAAACAAAATGGTTGCATTTCACATCAATTTTCAAAATTGGAATTTTCAACTTTTTATTTTCTTGTATTAAATAAACATATTATAGCTTTTCTTTCGTATAATTTTATACATCTCTTTGGTTACAAGGTTTAATTTGAAGCCTTTGATAAAATAATATCAAACCTCACTGTTTCTCTTGATATGAAATGTTTTATTATCTTATTGTTAGCACTTCGGCTAAAACTTAAAAGAAAGGCCAACAGTGGCAACAAAATGGGCTGATTATGAAAACTTAATAACGTGGATTCTTTCAGTGTCAATAATTAAAATGAGTATACCACAGGGATCTATTTTTGGGCCTTTTTTGTTCTTAACATAGATATGTTAAAGACTTACTGTATATGATCAAGGATTTTTATTAAATCTTGCTATTCGTAGATGACATCTCGCATTTTTAAAGTACACAGAAAAGATAGTCAACTGGTTCAGCTAAAAGTTTTCTTCTTAATAGATAATAGATTCTTTAAAGATAGATAAATTATGAGAGATATCTATATGCTCGGCTAAGAATTTGTCATCAAGCAGTCAAAATGTAAAACGAAAATCCGCCTAATGAAAACTTTAGTGTTTCCGATATTTCTTTATGGCGCAGAAACGTGGACGGTTCACCTCAGAGACCGGCGCAAAATCGATGCACTTGAAATGTGGTGCTGGCGGCGACTGCTGCGGATCCCTTGGACAGCGTTTCGGACCAATATCTCGATCTTGGAGGAACTAAAAATCAAGGAAAGATTATCGTCGACTGTGCAAATACGAATCCTCAAATACTTCGGACACATTGTTCGAAATAAAGACTCCATGGAACGACTCGTGGTCCAGGGTCAAGTAGAAGGCAAGCGGTCACGCGGTCGATCACCTACGCGTTGGACAGACCTCATAAAAGCTGCAACACAAACATCCGTAGTCCAAAGTACCCGTAACGCAGAAGACCGCAATGGATGGAGGCGCATCGCGAGGGCTGCATTATCTAAAGAAAGGGCATCGTCTTCAACCACGACCACTCTGTCAAGAGTGAACGACTAAGAAGAAGTCAAAATGTATGGGCAAAAGGAAATTCTCCTAATTTCCATTAATTGTAATTATTTCCATCGTTGTTATGAGCGCTGGCTGATGCATTATAAGTGTTTATTTCATGCCATCTTGGAAAGCTGCCCAAAACAATAAGATTCACTTTGGCAAGATAGATTGCCTGTTTTATTTTCATCCATGCACCAAAAGCGGGTGAATGACCAGTGTGATCCGGTTATAGTCTTTCTCAGAGCAATAATTACTGATCTGAACAGTCTATAGCGTTTTGGTATGCTGATAAGTTGAGAGTAGAGATGATACTGATGATGAGAGGAAACAGGACCTCCAAGTCCTGTTTCCTCATACAGGAAACTGGAATTAAGAATTAAGACGCGGTCCAACCCCAATTTTAAAATAATTTATGATGCTTTACGTAAGGTTGAAAATCGCTTGTTAGATTGGACGATGTAATGCGAAAATGCGTTAATTTTGTACGTTTTCTTTATAGTTTTCGATAAATACTAACACAATGGAAAAAACTGCTGGTTATTACTTTAGTACTATACGTTGGCTATGTATTACCTAAAAAAAATTTTGTGTTATCGCTGAAAATTCTGAGAGTTTGGATGTGAAAGTTTATTTTTGGGGATCTATTCAGGATTTTTTTTCGCTGAAAGAGAGTTATATTTATGAATTCTATTCGGTTATTACTCTTTTCCTATTCCTTTTCTAACCTTTGTATTTTTTTCATAATATACTATCGATGTGTTTCGTTACACTAGGTGTTTAAAAATTCTGCTTTTTCTTTAATCATGGTACGAGCGCGCCTTAAGAATTATTTATTTCAACCACCGATAATGACTGCAACATTCTTAAAACAAGTAAATTTACATAATATGATACAGTTTCAGTTATTTATTTTTTGTAAGCCCTGGTCTCCACACTAGGATTCCCTTTGCCGTGGAGATCAGTTCCTCACAAATTGGTTTTAAATCTAGTTGCGTTACATGTGCTTTAAATTTTTGTTAAGGTTACAGATAGAAATTTCTTAATTTATACTGGAAAAGTCCGACAGTCTAAACAGTGTAGTCACAACTTTGTGTTGTGCATTTAGTCATGAATGTTGCATTTAAAAAAAACTAATCTATATGGTGGAGGAAAAGTAGCCAGAATGCTGCATTGCCGCGTTAGATGGCAATGATTTGTTGTCCAATTGTAAGCACCAACACCACAATGAAAAACTGCTACAGTATCATTAAGGCAACTAGGGCCATCGGCTTAAACAACTAAACTGTTCACCGACACAGCAACACTACTACTTGACAATAGATGGCGTTGTTTAGCAACACTAAGCCAATGAGTGTTTGGTTTAAGGTTAGACCAAGTAAATCAATAGTTTACTTACCGGCAAAGCTCAGTTATTCGGTACCATAACCAGTATAGTATATAGTACCTACTATATCCAGGTAAATTTATATCATTATATTTTTCAAGACTGTAACTATGGGCAAAGTATTACCAAACTATTCATTATCACTAAGGCTACGTTCCGGAAAGTGCCGAAATTACTCACGGCATTCGCACACCCATATCCTTATAAGCCCACGATCACCGTGAGCGAGCCCGTACGTCATCGATGACGTCAACGAAAACGCTCACGTCTCGACCACAACGCTCGCGGATCGAAGGTGGGTTTTCGCGGTCGTTGCGAGCTGTCACTGTCAAAGCATCAAATAAGTATACGATTCTTTCGATTTTTGACAGAAAATTTGGCGCGCTTGTCGCGACCGCGTAACCGTTCCGTTTGGGTTGAACATTGCAAGCATTGGTCCATAGCGGAACGCTAAACCGGGGTGCGACAGTTGTGAGCGTTGACGGCGCTTGCCAGAACGTACCCTAAGTTCATGTTTTGGGATATGTCATTCAGATGATTCGTATGTAACATAACACAACTACAAAAAAATTTCGAAGGTCGAACCGTAGGTAAATAACGTGATTATTTACCCACTCTGGTAGGAAAAAAACATATTTATATGAGTTAAACAACAGTTCTCAAATATAATTTTGTTATCACTTTGGCGATACCAAACAGATAGATAAGTAACTCGTATTTTTGTTTTGACATCATGTATGCATACTGTAGGTCAAATAACAACTGCCAAACTTAATGTTGCTGGGTTACTATATTATGAAGTCAGTTACTATACAATCATAGGTTAAATCAGTCAATAAACATCACAACTATGTAACAAGGTAAGGAGGGTAATACCGAAGATCATATGAAGTAGTAGGGGAAGGGTAATATAGAAGCGTTCGCAGAGGAGCTGGCCTTGGCGATCCTAACCGATCAACAATGTTCAGCAACTGCGGTCAGGAGTTGGATGGGTGTGTGCTAGTGGCATTGTTCAACTTCCATGCTTCGGAGGGCACGTTAAGCCATCGGTCCGGTTTGTTTTTCTTAATACAACAGTCGTTAGGCTATGTCGAAGACATTCGGGCGGCCTGAAAAACTTCGACATGGGTAGGTATGCCTATCCACCAAGTCACACTGAGCCCGCGTGGTGGATTATGGCTCTGAGAGGAAGGCTCGAGTACATAATAGGCTGGTTATGTGAGCTGAAATAGTTATTTTAGATAATTTATTGATTCAGGCGTTACTTTGCGGAAATCCATTATCAAAAAACGATATTAAAAAATATTTTGTGACACTTCCGCTGAAAAGAAAACAATGATTTTGGCGTATTTGGGGGCGTGCACCACCCTCCCTCCCGTATTAAATGCTAGTAGGAAGAATACAAAATAAAAAACACAAGAAACCCCAAATAAACCAACACCGATTCGACACGTGTTTCGCCTCTACACGAGGCATCCTCAGGAGATGTTGACTCGTCGAGCGCTAGACCGACAGAGCCCCCAAACGCCCGCCCCCAAATAGGCCAAAATCATTGTTTTCTTTTCAGCGGAAGTGTCACTAAATATTTTTTAATATCGTTTTTTAATAGTTATTTTAATTACCTCGGAAAGGCTTTGTTTATCGTTCGAAATCTGCGCGCAGTCACTCAAAGCCAAAGTCACTGAAAGTAACTAATCAAAGTTCTACCGACATCCAAAAAGGAGGTGTGTTTGTTACTTCAAAACTTTCGATAGGGTGAACCAATTCTCAAAACTCATTTTTTGGTTGAAAGCTAGTGCTTCCCGTATGGCCCCATTTACTACGCATTGACTTGGCGATCCTAACCGATCAACAATGTTCAGCAACTGCGGTCAGGAGTTGGATGGGTGTGTGCTAGTGGCATTGTTCAACTTCCATGCTTCGGAGAGCACGTTAAGCCATCGGTCCGGTTTGTTTTTCTTAATACCACAGTAGTTAGGCTATGTCGTAGACCTTCGGGCGGCCTGAAAAACTTCGACATGGGTAGGTATGCCTATCCATCAAGTCACACTGAGCCCGCGTGGTGGATTATGGCTCTGAGAGGAAGGCTCGAGTACATAAAAGGCTGGTTATGTGAGCTGAAATAGTTATTTTCATTACCTCGGAAAGTCTTTGTTTATCGTTCGAAATCTGCGCGCAGTCACTCAAAGCCAAAGTCATTGGAAGTAACTAATCAAAGTTCTACCGACATCCAAAAAGGAGGTGTGTTTGTTACTTTATAACTTTCGATAGGGTGAACCAATTCTCAAAATTCACCGTGCTTCCCGTGTGGTCCCATTTAAATTTTATCAAATTCGGTCCAGTAGTTTTTGAGTTACACTCCATTAACTGAATAGAATGGAAGTCGGTATTAAATTGTTTCTACAGTCTTCCAAAAAAAGGAGGAGGTACTCAATTCGACTGTATGTCTTTTTTATGTTTGTTACCTCATAACTTTCGACTGTGAGCTGAGTCCCAAAATTCTTTTTTGTTTGAAAGCTGGTGCTTCCCGTGTGGTCCCATTTAAATTTCATCAAATTCGGCCCAATAGTTTTTGAGTTACACTCCAATAACTGAACAGAATGGAAGTCGGTATTAAATTTTTCTAATTGTACTTGTATCCATTACCGTGGCGTGACGCACTATGAAGTACCTAAGCTTCTTTTACATTATTGTTTAGAAACGATGTTAATCCTTACTGTCTTTTTAAGTATTTTTTAAATAACAGTATCATATGATTCATGCTGTTAATTTTTTTTTATATTCGGGAGGAGGAAATCCTTTATGGATACCGCAGAGCAGTATCTCTGAAGTTATATCCGAGTCCACCGGCGGGGATGGGAGAGCCAGTGCGTACGGACTACAACCTCCTCCCTCTTTCCTATACACTACAGACACTAGGTCCGTACCCTTACGATATAACACTTTTTATTTATTAATAGTCTGAACCCCAAGTATCTAACGAGACTTATAGACTAAGTGTGAGTCCAATAATAAATATATAGTTCTTTTTTTTCTTGCTTTGACTATTACATTAATTTACAATAACAGTTACTAATTTACAATTAACACGCTATTTTAAAACTTAAAAATAAGCCAGCTGTTATTTAGCACCTAGCATTTTCCTCAGTGTAGTGAGGTGAAAAGTGTTTAGCGCGGCAGCAGCGTTATTCTGCGTCTCATACCTTTGAAAACCTCGCCACTCTCAGAGTTCTATACAAGTACATTCGCGCAAAAACAGCATTGCAGCCTTGCATAACAAATTACTATTGTTCTACTGTTGCACTTATCTAATATATTAGTCACTGTTTTAGACTTACGCGGTTGTTAAGAGGATTGCATAGCTAGTACTTTCCATACTAAAAGAGAAAACTCTTTTCTACCTCTTAACATTGTCCGATTTCAGTGATATTTTTTTCATGTAATCATCACATTGTTTACTATGCCCGTGCGTTTTGATTTTTTTCAGTTTTTTTTAAGTTCAGCTGTGTTTAGGTATACTGTTACTAACGTACACTGTACAAAGTGTCCGTGTCATATACAATAATTTTATTGTTCAACATTATTTAAACTAATATGATATATAAAGTATGCTATTAACATAAATTCATATTTTGTTATAAGACTTAAAAAGGCGTTGTTAGCCTGAAAGTCATAAAATAACCTAAGCTAGATGTAATTACTTGACTGTGTCTTAATTATATTGTAATACATCAATTTATGTAATAAAGAACTTTTAAAACAAACAAATAGATTTTGTAGTTCCCAACATTTCGGCACAGTTACATGCACCATGTTCGCGGGTAGACTGAAGATGCGGGTGGATGTAAAAAAAGTTCAAAGTTATGTAAAAGCATACAAAACGGTCTACCCTCTTTCTCACTCTTTCACTAGTACTTTCACTCCAGTGGTAATTGTAGTCAAACAGTGAGAAAGAGGGTAGAGCGTCGTGCCTGCTCTTAAATAACTATGAACTTTTTTTTATATCCACCCGCATTTTGTGTTCATTGGGGATCACGATAATCTTCTGTTATTTTCCTATGAAGTGATAAAGGCGAGTATCGAAAGAATCTCGAGTGGCGACCACGCACCGGAAGACAATGTGTAGGCCGGCCCCCGCTAGGTGGACCGACCCTGACGAGGTGGTCGGGGAATCGCTGGATGTAGGAAGCTAGCAACCGGTCCAAGCGGCGTTCTATGGGGAGGCATATATTCAGCAGTGGACGTCTTCCGGCTGATAATGATAATGATGATAAAAGATCTAAAAATCTGTCACAGTAATCGCCCAAGTTGTCAAAGTAGTGGGTATGCGCGCTAGTCGACATAACGGTACCCTTACCCTGCTAGGAAGTGTACACGACGTACCTGCCCAGAATTATCTTATAATTTGACAACTTGTTTGCCGGCAACTGTACTTGGAATTTACCTTCAGGGGTACATAACCTAGCATCTATAAAAATCATTACTACTATAAAATGGTAATATACAAATAAACACATAGAAATAAAAACTGATTTTTAGAGGGCTATTCACTATTTGAGCGTCTATAAACTGATAAGGGCAGTGTTATCTGTGACACAGTTTTATGACGCCTTAACGGTTTTAACGTGTGATAGTATACGAGTATTATCGATTCGATATCAGTAACGGGGCTTATACTTACTTTGTGGTTAATCGGTCTGTTAGGACATAAATCACGCGTGTGTACCACAGATTAAATTGTAGTTATTGTTAGTACTTAGGTCATCATTTTTAATTAGGTATAAAAAGTGCATGTGTCCTTGATGTGCTGGGAAAACTATTTATGTAAAAACCAAAATCTATCTATATTTAAACAAGTTCGTGTTAGTTACACCATTTATAACACAAGAACAGCTGGACCAATTTTTATGATTTTTGTGTTTTTATATTTTACATATCTCAGGGAAGGACATAGGATACTTTTCATCATCATCATCCATCACCACGCGGGTGAAATCGTGGGCCCCGCTAGTATATTATATTTGTAATCATTATTAATTGCTGTTGCATACAACACTACGAGTAAAGGCCAATATCTTGATTACGAATCATGGGCTAAATTTTACAGAAAAGAAACAATATTTATAATTATAAATAAATAATTAAATATAAATAATAAATAATAAAAACAAATAAATAATTATAATTAGATTGACCTAATTGATATCATAAATGAGAGTTTGATATAATTCAATAGACTTGAATTAATTTTTAATTGCGACCGCTTATACCCAAGGTTATCGTATAAACAAAGTTTAACCCGAAAAATAGATTTAACTATGTGCGGCGCCAGAATGTGCAGCTAGTTATAAAAATAATTTACTTTGTTCTTATTTATTTGGACGGCCAAAGTATTTATTACTGCGATAACCATCAACAGACACTAAATGAAAACGGGACCATGAAATCGGTACCACAAAAACGTAATCATGATAGAAAAATCCTTAAAACAGTGGGTAGGCTTGGTTAGGTGCATCATTACTAGATCATATAAAACTAGGTTCATTTTAACTAGCGCATATAAAACTAGATCGGTTTGGTTAGGTTCATCATGAGGCCGGTTTCAGTGCTCGACCGACCGTACGCACGCGTATATTGCTACGCACTGCGTACGAGGACCGTCGGTCAAGCGCGTTCGCATGCGTACCGAGGCGCTATGGATACCATATTAACGCGTTCAGTGCTACACCGATCGGTGGACTGACCGTACGGATGCGCGTATCATCGACACTAAAATCGAATGTCATCATCATCATCATCAGCCTGTAGCAGTCCACTGCTGGACATAGGCCTCTCCAATTGCACGCCACTTAGGTACACAAATCGAATCTGCTAGTACAAAACTTCAATAAATTTGTTTGATTTTATAGGTGCCGTTACCTTTATTTAAGTAACTTTGATCAAACATGGCATATATAAGTTTAGATGTTTATGCTGTCTTGTAATTTTACTGATAATTTATCAAAACTTTTAATCGACATTCGTAAGTACCTAATTAAATACATTTCTTCGCAATAATTAATATAAATTCCCCTTGAAGTGCTCTTTGGGCGACGATTGGGTCTACGTCTTCTGTTCCTTATACGTTTACGAAGATAGTAAGCAGCAATCAAACAATTTGTAAACGCGTCCATTTCGTGTACGTGTTTGTGACTGTACCAGCCCGGCCAGTTTGGTAGATCAGGAGATCACTGAACGGTACAAACTGACGATCGGTTGTGCGTATCGTCACGATCGACGGTACGTGCCGACGACGGTCGGTTGAGCACTAAAACCGCCCTAAGTCATAACTAGCGCATATGAGTGGATCGGTTTGGTTAGGTTCATCATAGATAGCGCATATAATACTGGATCGGTTTGATTAGGTCCATCATAACTAGTGCATATAATACTGGATCGGGTTGGTTAGCTTCATCATAGATAGCGCATATAATACTGGATCGGTTTGATTAGGTCCATCATAACTAGTGCATATAATACTGGATCGGGTTGGTTAGCTTCATCATAGATAGCGCATATAATACTGGATCGGTTTGATTAGGTCCATCATAACTAGTGCATATAATACTGGATCGGTTTGATTAGGTCCATCATAACTAGTGCATATAATACTGGATCGGGTTGGTTAGGTCCATCATAACTAGTGCATATAATACTGGATCGGTTTGATTAGGTCCATCATAACTAGTGCATATAATACTGGATCGGTTTGATTAGGTTCATCATAACTAGTGCATATAACACTGGATCGGGTTGGTTAGATTCATCATAAGCGCTTATAATACTGGATCAGTTTGATTAGGTTCAACATAACAAGTGCATATAAAACTGGATCAGTTTGCTTAGGTTCATCATAACAAGCGCATATAATACTGGGTCGGTTTGGTTAGATTCATCATAGATAGCGCACATATAAATATATATAATATTTATAAATATATATAGCGCAGTCAATAAATAAATAAATATAAAACTGGATTGGTTTGGTTAGATTTACCATAACAATCGAATATAAAACTGGATCAGTTTGGCCAGGGTTATCATATCATAACTAGCGCATATAATACTAGATCGTTTCGATTAGGTCCATGATAACTAGCGCATATACATGATAATACTGGATCGTTTTGGTTAGGTTCATCATAACAAGTGCATATACATGATAATACTGGATCGTTTTGGTTAGGTTCATCATAACAAGCGCATATACATGATAATACTGGATCGTTTTGGTTAGGTTCATCATAACAAGCGCATATAATACTGGATCGTTTTGGTTAGGTTCATCACGAACAGCTCATATCATCAAAAAAATACTTGATTGTCGGGTATGATTACGTATCTGGAGTTATCCACTTAGTTTACATAAAAAAGCTATTTATAAGTTATCTTGTTTGTGTATTCTGGTAATATTACTAATTATTGATGCAGTGAGGCGCGCTGTGTGGTATGGACGTCGAATTATTTTACGAGAATAATATACCAATTTTACTGTATTTATCCGTCGACGCGCGATGAATCAACATTTACAGTAGGTAGGTACCTGTATTATATATACGAAAGAAGTTACGCGCCTCGGCTTTAGAAAAATTTGTACTTACGTGGGACGCCCGCACATTGGTCCCGTATGTAGCTATCCACACTAATTCTCTACAATATATGTATAGATTTGTTATAGGTACTTGCCTTTTTTATTTTGACCACTATCTCACTTGATGGTCAGTGGTGATGCGGTCGAAGGTGGTACACACTAGAGCTGGAATAGCTCGTGGCTCTCAAGGACAGCTGCCGGAACACACTGTTAGGAGCTTAGCAACAGATTTTCAAAATGTTCAGAGTAAGTTCTAATGTCAGGTATGACCGGGCTATAAAATTCTAACCCCGGTAGAAACCAGTTACAAGATATCATATGGTAAGTAAGGGGGCTGTCACTAGACACGTACCTACATGTTTTATTGTAAAATGTAAGTACCTAATCCATATGCATGTAATAATGTTACCTAATAGGGTTACTTTATCGCATACAATTGATAATAGCTTCGATTTCAACGTGTTGTTAATCAGTCTGGTATTTTGTAAGGTATTGTGTTGCTGTCGGTAATCATTTATCTTTTTTATGCTATACATTTGGTTAGGAGACTAACTGCACTGCGACCGTAACCCTGAGACATTGAGTTGATAAGGCTCGTGTGTCTGTAATTTCACCGGCACAGTACACAGTATTTATTTAATTCAATACAGAATGGCTTACAGCTAATGCCAAGACACCACAATGTCATACGGTCACACACAGATATAAATACAGTTACACACAGAAAAAATTAAAAACACATAGATATAAAATATAAAATGTCACAAAATAATTCTAGTAAACTAGATTTAAATATGCATTGTTTATAATTTTAATAAATTTGTCAGCAAATATGTCAACACTGAACGAGCATGTCACCGAGTAAAATGCGAGCACGTACAGTTGGAGCATTACGGGCGCGACGGGTACGCGCGGATGGCGAATGGTATTGCGAATGTTACTGCTTCGCGTTAGGAAAAGGTGATATGGTGACAGTACCGCCCCAGACGCACTCATTCACAAAGAGGTCTACTACATCATCATCATTTATCAGCCGGAAGACGTCTACTGCTGAATATATACCTCCCCCATACAACGGCACTTGGACCGGTTACCAACTTCCTGAATCCAGCGATTCCCCGCGGTTTTGACGAGTTCGTCGGTCCACCTAGCGGGGCGCCGGCCTACACATCGCCTTCCGTTGCGTGGTCGCCCCTCGAGAACCTTTCGTCCCCTTCGGTTATCGGTTCTGCGAGCGATGTGGCCACTTCAACTTGCTTATTTTGAGAGCTACGTCGGTGACCTTAGTTCTCCTACGGATCACCTCATTTCGGATTTTATCACGCAGGGAAACCCCAAGCATAGCGCTCTCCATTGCTTTACTACACTTCTGGGTATATAGATATGCGAGTACTTCCAGGCTCAATTTATTATTCGCTGTGTATCTACATAACTTTATCTTTTATTTATAAAGAGACTCGAACGGGTGTACATTTACTATTTCTCAAATTATTTAGATAAATATTTATAGTTGCATTATTTGAGATTTTTATTAATTTATTAAGTACTATATTTTGTATTAAAATAAAAATTTGTTCATATTTAAGGTCGCATTAACCCGTCGAGTCGCGATTCACCATATTTGGCCAATCATACAATAGATTTCGCAAAAATCAACCTACTTTTCCAGGAACTGCAACGTATGTGGTTAATACGTCTGCTACTACGAAGAAGTCATAAGTCTGGCGAACACTCGACAAATATTTTCCGAGCGGGTGAAGTCCCCGGCCGAGCGAGATTTTAATAACATTATTAACGTGACGTAAATCTTTATGTTTTATCGTCTCTTAATATATACTTAGGTACTGGTAGTTTAATTCCATGATAATACCTGCTTCTTATGAATCAATTAGTAATCGACTCGTGACCTCGTGGAATCAATTATCGACATTTAGCTCCGCGCCCGCATCGGAGTAACTGCACTAACATTGAGCAGGTTATGTCTTGGTATTGTAATTGACATAGCTCATACGTAATATAGGATAACATAACCCGAAGAGAAATCGAGAAAAACGTTTAAAACGCCTCGGACCCTCAAGTCTGAGGATAGTAGAGAATATGTGATAAAAAAATATATATTTTATGTGATAAAAAAACTCAAAATTTTTCACCTGATTGATGATGACGATGGTGAAATAATAGTATCCTACGTTACTTCCTATAACTTCAGCTATCTGCCAGTGTAAGTTTTTTATGTGTTAAATACTCTAAACTTTTTTACCAGCGTGGTGATGGATGATGATGATGATGAAATAAAAGTACCTTCTTATAACATCAGCTATCTGCCAGTGAAAGTGTTTTATGTGTTAAATACTCAAAACTTTATTTACCAGCTTGGTGATGGATGATGATGATGATGAAATATAAGAAGCCTAAGTTACTTCTTATAACATCAGCTAAATGAACATTAGCCAGTGAAAGTCCCGTTGGAATCGGTCCAGCCATTTCAGAGATTAGCCGGAACAGACAGACCAACAAAAATTAAAAAATATTTTTATATAAGTACAGTATTTACTTGCATTTAGTGAAAAAACGATATTAAAAAATATTTAGTGACACTTTCGCTGAAAAAATCAATGATTTTGGCTTATTTGGGTGTGTGCACCACCCTCCCTCCCGCACAAACTGCTAATAGGAAGAATACAAAATAAAAGACACAAGAAAACCCAAATAAACCAAAAACGATTCGACACGTGTTTCGCCTCTACACGAGGCATCCTCGAGGTTTGATTTGAGGGTGGTGCACACACCCAAATAAGCCAAAATCATTATTTTTTCTGCGAAAGTGTCACTAAGTATTTTTTAATATCGTTTTTTGATAATAGATTTCCGCAAAGTAACGCCTGAATCAATAAATTATCTTTAGTGAAAAGCTGTTAATTTGAAATTACAAACAGACACAATTATCTGTGCTTTCCCTTTAAATATAAACTGCAATACTATATTTGGTTATGGATAGGGCTATACAGGTAAGTATTTAATACTTGGTATGTGATACCTAGGTACGGTTTGCCCCAAGAGGTCTGTATTTCCGGTGGACTGTGGAACGGGATATTACTTGTGCAAGAATGAATGATGATTAGCCACAGGCTGAGCCTACTGTAGACGTATTGGAACTCTCTAGAAATGGACTTTCTCTAATAGGTATACCGTTACTATGGTAAACTATAACAAGCACCAATGACTAGGGCCACAGACCACCTCCGCCGGCACTAGGGGTACCGACTTCGACAAGTTATTTCACACTTTTTGGTAAAATTCACATCCTCGGTCCCGCATCTTCTGACTCTCCGTGTCAGACGCCATTGACCAACTAGGTTTCACACCCACCAAATTTCAATGTTTGCGATCGCTAAAGCAGGCGTTAGTGCTTTAAAAAGTAATACTATAAAAATTACAAGCGTTGCGACGTCAATACGAAAGTTTAAGTATTTCTAAATAATGCTTCTTTCGGGTGGATAGTAGGTACTGTCAAAGCTGTTCAATAGATGTCGCTCGGTCCCCGTAAGACGGTTAAAGTCAGATAGAGAGTTAAAATTCGATGCTCGGACCCGAACCTCGGTGGCCTAGTTGGTCAATGGCATCTGACACGGAGAGTCAGAAACGCGGGTTCGAATCCCGTCCGAGGATGTGAATTTTTCTCCCTAAAAATTTTACACTTTTTGGTGTTGAAGTCGGTTCCATTTTTTGGTAAACAAATATTCTTTTAGTGACCCTCTTACCTCTCCTGACTTACGGGATCGATTGTAAATGATGATATCACCAAGATAGGCGTAACACTTTTCAGTTTTTGGATTGTACTTAACTCAAAAACCGCTTGACCGAATTTGATTAAACTTAAATAGGGCCACACGGGAGGCACCAGCGTTCAAACAAAAAAGAGTTTTGGGAATCAGCTCACTCAGTCGAAAGTTATGAGGTAACAAACATAAAAAAGACATACAGTCGAATTGAGTATCTCCTCCTTTTTTTGGAAGTCTGTAGAAACAAGTTCAATTTGAAAAATTTAATACCTACCGACTTCCATTCTATTACTTTGGTAAAAATCAGTTATTGGAGTGTAACTCAAAAACTATTGGGCCGAATTTGATGAAATTTAAATGGGAACACACGGGAAGCACCAGCTTTCGAACAAAAAATAATTTTGGGAATCAGTTCACTCAGTCGAAAGTTATGAGGTAACAAACATTAAAATAACATACAGTCAAATTGAGTACCTCCTCCTTTTTTAGGAAGTCTGTAGAAACAAGTGCAATTTGAAAAATGTAATACCGACTTCCATTCTATTACTTTGGTAAAAATCAGTTATTGGAGTGTAACTCAAAAACTACTGGACCGATTTTGATAAAATGTAAATGGGACCACACGGGAAGCACCAGCTTTCATACAAAAAAATATTTTGAGAATCAGTTCACCCTATCGAAAGTTATGAAGTAAGAATTACTTATATAAAAAAAAGAAAATAAAAACAGTCGAATTGAGTACGTCAAAGGCTCCTCCTTTTTTGGAAGTCGGTAGAAAAACACGTACACACGAACATTCCTTTTATGAAGTCGGTTAAAAAGTTGGTATGTGTCTTACTCTAGGGCTGTGATTGGTCGAACTTCACAACCCTGCATACAATAAGAGCTTCAAAATAATCGTCACAAATATTTCACCGAGATAGTTAATTGTGGAAGGTTTTTATCGCTTGTTGACCCTAATTGTAGCAAATAGGCAAAAAGTTGCTGTAATCAAATGCTTGTACACACATTTTTGTTTATATTATATGACAAGGGTGACAGAACGAGATGTCATTGTCGTATTAGTACGGACATACAGTATTTTTATTTGATAGTAGATAGATTGACTATGATTAGTTTATCTCTACATAATATGGTATATCATAGTCTATCTACTATCATAGTAGGTATATCTAGAAGACTAGCTGACCCGCCAGCGGCTTCGCTCGCGTGGCCGCGGGGTCATCCCTGTCAATAAATATTGAAATCATCATTTCAAACTGTCCAAATGCTAATTTTCACCACTGTATGTTCTAAAACAAAAAACTTTCCATACAAACTTTCAGCCCTCCATTTCACCCTCTTAAACCACCACTATCCAAAAATAAAATTAGTCCAACATGTTTTATTTTGAATGACCTATCTATATACAAATTATCACACCCATAAGTTCAAAAACAAAGGACTTTCATACAAACGTTTTCACCCCTTTTGACCCCCTTAAGGGTAGAGTTTCGAAAACCCCATTCTTAGTACACCTCTACGCATCAAGGACAATATACTTTCCAAATTTCAAGTCTCTACGATCAGTGGTTTAGGCTGTGCGTTGTCTGTCAGTCAGTCAGGACATCTTTTATATATACAGATATCATAGACTATCTACTATAATAGTAGGTACGAGTATATCTAGAAGATGTAGTGACCAGAGTTGAGAAAGGCATGCTGTAAATGATCTCTGCATACCCTCGGTGATGGAAATACGTAATCTACTCTGTCGCTTTACTGAAAAAGAACAACAATTGGGATAACAAAAAGGACTGCAAACAAGCAAAATCTATGTTTCCAACCTTGAACAGATACACAACTAATAATTTGTTGAAACTTCAACGACAGGACCTCCGCCTAATGGTAGGCATTATCACAGGTCACTGCAATCTCAACTACCATCTATATAAAACTGGTGCAACAGATAGTCCACTGTGCAGAGGATGTTCGCGGGAGAACGAAACCGTGAGGCACGTGCTGTTGGAGTGCACGGCCACGGAACACTACCGGACTAATAGAGGATCACTATACCTAGTTCTAAATCAACATCAGTTTTAACACCTCAAATATCACTGGAGCAGTTGTGCCAGCGACTCAGGGTCATACTCCGATACATAAAGGAGTTGGGATGGCTTCGGTAAAGGCTGGCAAGGGGTAATGCATAATAAACCCCAAGCGGGACGTCAGTGCAGGACCTAGCACCCCCACTCAGAATAAGAAAGGCACGCTTAGATAGTTTGGGCATGTAGAAAGGATGGATGAGGGAAGACTGACAAAACTAGTGTACAAGGCGAGCGTGGGTGGAGTTAATGGAAGAGGTATAGACCTCGTCGAACGTATTCCGATCAAATCGGAGATGTTCTGAAGAAAGGCGTCAAGAGGTCAAGAGTACTTACGCGAAACCGACGATTGTGCAGAATGAATGTGATGCGAGTGGATGAAGCAAAAGAGGTATGCCAGGATCATAACAAGTGGGAAATCTGTGTTCTCTGCCTACCCCTCCGGGAAACGGGCGTTATGTATGTATGTAGACTATCTCAGTTTGTTTCACATTTTATGTGACTATAGAAATGCGAATATACGCCGAATTTTGTATGTTGTCACGGAAAGCGCCCCTGGCGAGTGATTTATGAATCTTTTATTAGGGCTCGGACAAAATAAAAAGTCAAGACAGAATGTTGTGATCAGAGAAGTGAGGCCGGTAAAACTACGCCTCGCCGTGTACATACATAATTCTTTGAGAAGAACTTTAACCCTTCCCATACTGTGATCATTAAAACAAAAGATTTATGAATGATACGCGCGTAAATTTACGTCAATGGTACGCAAAGGGTTAAACCTAGTTTGCAAAATGTCATAAGTGGCGAGACACTTTACCATCAGACAAACAACTTGTCCGTCTCATTAGTTTAATATATTAAACGTTAACATATATCATATGGAATTGAATGCAGTTTTAATTAATGTAGATAGGTATGTACTGAAAAAGTTAATTATGGAGATGGGTCGAGAGTTCATTGATATTGGTAGTCACGATTTTAAATGATGTTGGTAGCAACTGAAACAATAATTGTAATCATGCTGACGCAAGAGGGACGAAGGTGAACCTTAAACGAATAATACTTACTATCAAGGTTACAGTAAAATATGAAAGTTACAAGTATTTAATAGCCTACATGAAACAGTAATATGCTACATGAAATAAGTAGTAAAACCATACACGAAACAGTAATAGTCTACATAAAATAGTAATAGTCATCATGAAATAGTAATATGCTATAGGAAATTAGTAATGGGCTACATAAAATAGTAATAGGCATCATGAAATAGTAATATGCTATAGGAAATTAGTAATGGGCTACATAAAATAGTAATAGTCATCATGAAATAGTAATATGCTATAGGAAATTAGTAATGGGCTAAATAAAATAGTAATAGGCATCATGAAATAGTAATATGCTATAGGAAATTAGTAATGGGCTACATAAAATAGTAATAGTCATCATGAAATAGTAATATGCTATAGGAAATTACTAATGGGCTACATAAAATAGTAATAGCCATCATGAAATAGTAATATGCTATAGGAAATTAGTAATGGGCTACATAAAATAGTAATAGTCATCATGAAATAGTAATATGCTATAGGAAATTAGTAATGGGCTACATCAAATAGTAATAGTCATCATGAAGTAGTAATATGCTATAGGAAATTAGTAATGGGCTACATAAAATAGTAATAGTCATCATGAAATAGTAATATGCTATAGGAAATTAGTAATGGGCTACATAAAATAGTAATAGTCATCATGAAATAGTAATATGCTACATAAAATAGTAATAGTCATCATGAAATAGTAATATGCTATAGGAAATTAGTAATGGGCTACATAAAATAGTAATAGGCATCATGAAATAGTAATATGCTATAGGAAATTAGTAATGGGCTACATAAAATAGTAATAGTCATCATGAAATAGTAATATGCTATAGGAAATTAGTAATGGGCTACATAAAATAGTAAAAGTCATCATGAAATAGTAATATGCTATAGGAAATTAGTAATGGGCTACATAAAATAGTAATAGGCATCATGAAATAGTAATATGCTATAGGAAATTAGTAATGGGCTACTAAAATAGTAATAGTCATCATGAAATAGTAATATGCTATAGGAAATTAGTAATGGGCTACATAAAATAGTAATAGGCATCATGAAATAGTAATATGCTATAGGAAATTAGTAATGGGCTACATAAAATAGTAATAGGCATCATGAAATAGTAATATGCTATAGGAAATTAGTAATGGGCTACATAAAATAGTAATAGGCATCATGAAATAGTAATATGCTATAGGAAATTAGTAATGAGCTACATAAAATAGTAATAGGCATCATGAAATAGTAATAGCCTACATGAAATAGTAAATAGCCTACATGAAATAGTAAATAGCCTACATGAAACAGCAATAGTCTACATGAAATAGTAATATGATATATGAAATTAGTAATGGGCTACAAAAAATAATAATATGCTTCATGAAACAGTAGGTATCTAATATTTATATATAGTGATTTTCACTTATTTTATTGAAAAATACGGGAATACTCGCGTAGTAATATTATTATTTTCAGATAGATCCGACTATAGTTTCGACTACATTCGGTGGTCTTTTTCAACTTACTACAAGTAATTAAAATTATTGTTTTTTTTTTATTGCCAACAGTAGGCAGACAAGCAGGCGACCCACCTGATTGAAAGTGGCCACCGTCGCCTATAGACGTTTGCAACACCAAGGGCGTAATCAACGCGCTGAGGACCTCAGAAATTTAATGATTAGTACGTACTTTGAAATAAAGTATTATAAAATTGTTTAATCTCAGAGCAACCTAACTATGTGATTCTAATATAATTACTCTGTCTCTTTCTACTATGCCATTAAAGTCTGTTCATTCTTACCTGACAAAAAAGGTAAACAAAACACTCTCATCCACAAAATTGTCGAAACTCCACAGAAAAATCACAATTCAACACACGACAGTTCCTAGATACGTATATATATATATATATATATATATTGTTGATATAATGTTAAATATATCTTACCTTATATATGATCGAAGCTTATTTTCATTTAAATACGGATACTACAATAAACGACACAAAATTATTTTCAGGTAGACTTTACGTACCTATAGGTACCTACTTCAAATTGTTTACTGAATCCGTGGTTTCTGAACGTACTGATACCTAATCTGTGCTTCCGCCAAAGTAAAAAGACTACTATTTACTATGCTTCTACCCGCAAACTAAAAAAAAAATGTGTGACTGCGACTTAGATAATGTTTTTAAATTACCAATGTCCATGAGATATGTTTGACTTGGACCAGATCTAATTTTTAACAATAATTATGTTGTTATAAATTATAATAATACTAGCCGGCCCACGGCTTCGCTCGCAACAAGATCAGTGACATACCGACAGCAGCTCCAGGCTACAATAGTGTTTTCAAACCATCCGGGAACCCATTAATCTATCTATATATAAAAAAATCATCCATATTTCTCCTGGTCACGCTCTCCTGGTCGAACAATCTCGCTAATTATTTTTTTGTTATCTTAATTATTGTCAGGAGATGGTTCTTATGACAGAAAAAGCAAGACAAAATAGGATGTTATGGCGAGGCCGACGGCTGAGCCTACTACTCGAACAAAGTCGCGGGCAGTCGCTCGTATCTATATATAAAAAATAACCCTTATTACTCCTGGTCACGCTTTAACTTAAGAACGGTTTTTCCGATTACATTCATCTTTTTTTAGATGTTTTCTAATACTTCGTAGAAGGTTCTTACATTAAAAAACCAAGTAAAGAGAGGTTATAACGAGGCTAAAGGACGAGCCTACTACGCGAATGAAATCGCGAGCAGTCACTAGTACCATAATTATATTCATACACAACATTTTATCCATATCTGTCAAGCCGCTTAGGAGTTATAGGTGACAACGCACGTGCACAGAATAATTTTATTATATAAGTAGATATAATAAGATATATGTACTTTTATTTGACCTGTCAATAAGTTAAAATTCTCTAATAGTAGGTATAGTAGTATGGTTATATCTTGGTGAGATATTATATTATCTTTATATGCCTACAAAAGTATAAATATCATAATTTAATTTAAAAAATGTATAGATTAAGCCTACCCTAAGTACTAGTGTTGCAGTGCCCAGCCGGGTTTCTTGTAGTGCTTGATTCTCAAGACTTTCTAAGTGATATAGGCTAACTTATTTGTAAGAATCAATACTCTGGAAAGCAAGATACTACAAATTTGCATTTTTATGCGACCGTACTAAAATTTAAGTAATAGATAGTCAGTGAGTAGATAGGTACTTTACTTGTAATAAGTTATTACTGAAAAATACGGGGTTAATCACGTTATACTTGCGGGATACATCCGCGTCCCGAACACTCCTTGAAAAGGACCACCGGATGTGGTCGAAACTATAGTCGAATCTATCCAGCAAATACCTATTAGATGAGTAATTAATTCCGTAGTATTCAGTAAAAATGAGTGCATACCACGTTAGTTTTTATAACAAAATTGTAATAAGTTGTGGGTAGAAAACGGAAGTATTCGTAGGTCGTACGACGTAGGTTGAACATGGAATATTTAATGGTTTAAGTTCTCGTTAGAATGTCGTCTCGGTACAAGAGAATGGCATAGGTGTAAGGTGTACGTTGTAAGTTGAAAATGCTTGATGAAATTGTGGGATCAAAACTGCAAACCCTGGATTATTTAATTATCTATTATGTGTATAAACTCATTAGTTTATGGGTACCTCAGACAAAATAAAAAAATCAAGACAGAATGTTGTGAACAGAGAAGTGAGGCCGGGTAAAACTACGTCTCGCTGTGTCCATACATATTTACATACAAAACCTACAACGAAACTACGCCTTGGCGCGTCAGTCGAACTATCGCGGCGTGTGGAAGCAACACGTAAAGTTTTAATTATGATTTAATGTCAATTTATTAATTACTTATTATTTTTTAATAATTTTAATTTAATTTGAATTATTGTGGCAGTACTGATACACGCACATGTAGTTTAGAAAACCGGGTTCACTTCTATGTTCACAACATTCTGTCTATACTTTTTTATTTTGTCTGAGATGGGTACTTGATTATTTTTATTCAAGTATGTACCAACTATTTATATAATAAATAGGTAATATTTATCTAGAAGAGTAGATGGCAGTTCTATTAATCTTTTTTCCGTGGTAAGGTAGCTCGGTAATTTGGTCTAAAGTTTAAATGTCGGTAGTTAAAATTTTATGTTTTTCATTGCAAATTAGGTAGGTAATATAATAACCTTATTTATCTCCTCCAGTTAGTTTAACGGTCGTTTTCAATATTCTATCTATCCATAGATTTCCTTACTACCGATAGAAATTTGACATAACTTCCATACAAATAGTGTCAAATATCTATCTCTAGTAAGGTAAACCGACGATAGATAGGTTATTCAAAACGGCCGTAAAACGTTAAATATGTTTAAAATACGCGATAAAAGTTTGACACGTGTGAACCGCAACGATGAATAATTACCCAAACAGTTTTCACTGATACCAGCTGCGGTTATTGGTTATTTATAGAATTTCTAATCTACTTAAACATACAAATCAATATTATAAGTACCAATCGATAGTAAAAAATATTAAAGTACTACATTCAGACGACTTGCATCATAGTTTTTTTTTACTTCAGTCTAAAATAAACTCCTACGCATATAATATTTAAGAGAAAACTTACCAAAAAAACAAATGCCGCAAGCAAAAACCAACGCACTAGCCACAGCACTATAGAAATTATAACTAAAAAATCAGAGTGAAAGATAACGCGTTCGATTTTTAAATTATGTAATGCTACGATAATGGCGCGCTTGGAACGGTTCAGATCGGGCGGACGCGCGCGCAACGTCCACTGGATTTCGGTACACTGGCCAAATAAATTTACTTACCGTGTC